>JABWDB010000002.1:21605744-22834866 GCA_019614645.1 Stratiolaelaps scimitus
TAGCGCCTAATCGCTTCGTGGCTCGGTTACTGGCTATCACAATTCGTTCATTAATTACCTTTCTTAATAACCTACACCTCTCACCACCATCGTTATCATCAGCAACATCGCCCGCATCCATTTCTATTATGACTTAACCTTTTCTTCAAATCCTAGATATCCTAACTACACTCGAAGGCAAGTAATATTGTTATGATTATAGCTCCTACTAATACTCCTACTGTCTTATTAATGTCACTATTGTTATTATTATTATTATTATTATCATGTACTTATGGGTAAGCTAGGTGTATGCGAGTAAGGTAGTTGATTAGCTAGGTAATACTATTAGTATAGTTCATTGTTCGAGTTAGTTTGGCCTTGAGCGCCTGAGTAAGGTGTGCATCACATTAAAGGAGAACCGGCTCGTGTTTCTGGGCAGTCTCCAGAAAGCACTTGATATTTGATAAGTTCATAGGTTGTTGTTATTATTTTATTGTTGTTAAATGTACTAAATATTGGATGTACTTATATGTAGGTGTTCCTGAGTGCGACGCTCTCTTTCTCTCTCTATTTATATATATATATATGTGTACACCAACATTTGTCGATATCATATATATATATATATATATTACTACTCGGAATAGGGAGAGGACACTACAGCGGAGGTTACGAAGGTGACTAAACTCGCGTGTTGACGCAATCATACTGGTTCCACAACAGTAGACCTGGTTGTTGCGGACACGTCTTGATTAACTAACAACGCTACAAGACAACACACGTATTTTCTATATTAATTCTACGATTACTCGACGTAAATCCCACGACATAAAGCACTTGGCCCAAGTCAACAGAAATCGTAAAGAGGCGGGATACAACACCGGGCAACGCCCTTGCCCGCCTCTGGGAAGACTTCATTTGAACAGGTCAGGTCCGTTTTGGGTTCCACAACGATAAGCCCGTAAGCCTGCAGCGGTCATTGTCATTCCATTTGGGCGACCGGAGGTCACCACGGATCGACAGCGGGACAGCCGCGACGCGCTTCGGATAACGCAATGAATGGACCAGGCTTCAGGCGGACCCAGCAAGGTCTCACGGTATATACTTAGATTAGATAGCGGAGAGCGTTTTTGTGTTTCGGTGTTTGGCGATATTTCAATCAGAATCGGTATCGGCGCGTGTATAATTGACACAAAATAAATGCTCAGTGTTCACAATGGTTCACAGGGGTTAACACGACAGGATATGCCACTATCCTTAAGCTTCCACCGGCTCAATATATAGCGCAGACTATAGGTTAGTAAGCTAGTATAGCCTTGACGGTGCAGTTTGCAGAAGAGTGTAGGCCCATTTCGCAGGAGTAGCCATGTTCATTTTATCGATATTATGAGGCACAATCGTTTGATCCCGTCGCCACCGGGACGAGTTCTTCGTGCATCGTGGCGTCTGATCGTACGGGTGAGCGTCTTCGTTTTGCTGCATTCAAAATCCCACCTTAATCCGATCACTGATCTAAACAACTGATCGAATCTCACCGATGATCGCGTACTCGAAATGCTCGATGAGCGGCTCCGTTAGGCATTGATAATTCGTCCCGCCAAAGGGTCAGCTTCCACTTAAATTCGAAGAATTTTCTACTCCGCCCGCACCTGCTTAAGAGGAGAGTGTTCTTAGTTCCCCTCACCGTCAAGGAAAACCACGTGCTCGCTTATAGGCCGCCTATAGGTGCCAAGACGGGGTGGTCGTGCTGTGGTGGGCCGTTCATCGTCAACAGTTATCTGTAATCGGGAATTAACCAGGAGACGCAAGATGAAGGGGTCATGTTACGAGTTGCGCGATACTCTGACGTGCGGAAATGATACAACCGAAGCTCCGAACATTAAATTAAAAGGGATGTGTCAAATTTGCGTTTTGTCTCTTTGTGGGCTTGTGACTCGGATACCCATCGACGGCTAAGGGAAGGCAAGTACCACAGGACGTCTTCAGAAATTTCCTATTCAGCAAAAATGAAAATTGCAGCAGAGATAGGATAGCGATTATTAGCAAGAATAAGCTTGCAGACTCTGAGCCTACATTGAACGTCTACGGAATTGCTTTTTGCATTGCTTTATAAGTCGCAATCCAAACTGCAAATGTGCTACGGTGGAGGTCGAGCAACTATAAGCCTATCTGGACTTACCGTGTCTCCTGGACCTCGTGAAATGGCTAGCAACTCGCTGATGTCCCCATCAATGTTTTCTTCTTTACGGGGTGGATGAGCGCAGTACTTCATATGGGTCAAGACAGAACAACATATTAGTTAGACACACATAGAGAACAACGGCAAAGTTATGAATGGGTAAATGTATTTCTGTGCAGTCCCCACCATAAAATTCGGTTATCCTGTCATTGTCATTGTGGGCAATCGTGGGGCGTATGATTTTATTTCGATTTTTGTTATGAATCATAAATATACGTCGAACTTTTATGATAAACACAAGATATAGCAATGCAAGTATTATTGTATACACAAGTATTATATACACCATAGCCTCTCTAATTAATCTCATCGAGTGTCCTACAAATGAGTTACCACTAATATGGCAATACAGCTAAGTAGCACTGAAATATTATAGTTCTCATGTGAGATAGGTTTTCGATTCGCACCTAATCCATCTGTCGCCAGCAGGTTCTTTAACACCGATTTTAATTTTGATTTCCAGAAACAAGAGTCTTTGTTCATTTTGCCATCGGCTTCGTGTCGCAAACCATAATCACATATCTTTGTCTCAAGACAGCTTACCTGAAGTATTTGACTGAAAGTGCACGACTGTCGACAGCACTCCTCTACAATGCCGTCTTCGCTGCGTCGTATACGTCTCTCGTACCCCCCAACAGCTGAAAATGAAGAAAAAGAAACTGTTATCGATAGGTCTGAGATTTCTTATGAATTATTACTTTTTCTTAGGTATTTTATTTATATGGATTTTAAGCAATTGTAATAAGTGAAGCCCAAGCGAAGATTATCTTAGATTAAACATCTCACTGCATTGTCTAACACTGAAAGCCCACCAGCTAATGTGCTCAGCCGGGCATCTCGGTGGTATCTCTCGGCAATAGCAATTATCTTTTGTCTACAGGCGCATATATATATATATATATATATATATATATATATTACATCCTTCCATTTCCTCGAACTTCGATACCTGCAGTCTTTAATAATCACCGGCATTAGTAGCGCTATGGAAAAGCTAATGATTGTTTAAACTTCTCCTGAACATCGAGATACCTCTTTCGAGAAGCCCACTGCGCCTTTGGCGTGGCTCGTAGATGCCTCCCCGGGTCTTGCAAATCATTATGGCGATGTCCGATAGTCGATTTCCGCAAAACTGCCATCTCAACAAATTAGGGTCTTCACATTGAGTGCCTACGAAAGTGAGCGTCACGATGAAGGCGCTCAACAGGGTGGCCCGCGATACAGCGACGCCTCCGTACATCTTGCGTACGTCGGTGTTAAGTTGGAACGCACTAAAATGCGAAACGCAAAACTATCCAACTGACCCTGCAACAGAAGAAGAAACAGTCGATTGTAATAATTAATATTAATAATAATAATACTCATTGTTTTTATTCTACTTGTCCGAAATGAAATCGCACGCACGACAACACTGTGTCGTTTGTATACTGTACTTCACATTTAAGCTAAGCAGGCTTAAGTCAAACACTATAAGCAAAGATATATGCACATATGTCTACAAATTACAGATCATTATTACACGATTCCGCCACGGAATCACGGATTTTCAGCTCTAGTATTTACTGGTCCGATCTCTATTGCAATTCGCTTCCAAATATATATATATATATATATATATACTCATCTCGCTTGGCACACACCTCTCACTATATGTGGTTATGTATTTCCGGCTCTGTCTCCAGACATCCTTTCTTCTAGCGAAGAAGATATTTATAATAGTAAATACCATTAAGTTTATTAGTTTGGATATAAGCGTGGGATTCGGCGCTAAACGTTGTCGGCGTCTGACGTATTGAATGATCCGCACAAAAACCTTCTTCGGTTCGCTGGAACTGCGTTCCTTTTTGTCTGAGAAAATTTGACGACCTTTGAGAGTTAGCACGAACATACGCCATTGACAATCGTCGTGAGCCCTTTGGAAGCTTCGGCTGGCTTCGGTATTCAACATCTCCAGTATAATGACAGTGATGGCTTATTCTCTGCAACTTTCTCCCACTTAAATTAATCCCACCTCCTTTAAAGTCAATTATTATAGACCCAATTATTTAAGGCGAATGATTTTAACATTCGCATTCTAATTACAGCACAGCAACATCCTACTATATTGTTTCATTTGTCAGCACAAATTGATTGAGAACATGAGCCGCCTTACATATTCTATAATACAATTCGAGTGTCTTTTGCTTGACTTCATTCGCATATCTGCGTATAGTCCTGTGTTACGCCACAGATAGACAGGCGCGCCGTTTCTAAAGGACTGTGTTCTGCTTCACCCGAACCATGATTCCGAATATTTTCCACACAACTCGATCGGTCAACTCTGAACACCGGTTCCACGAAAGCTACCACCGCAGGCACCTACTATTGGCCAAATTTCGAGTACATCCACTGACCAGAGATGCCATTACGGTCACAGCATCAATCCTAGGTAAACATTGTCACATATAGCATACACTGGAATATTTGATTACGATTATAATCGAAGGTACAAAATGTAAAATGAGGCCATAACAAAGGCACTCGGTCAGTGTTCAATGTAAAAACCAGTCTTTCATGATCTGGCATCACACAAATGGCCACCGGAGGGACTAGCCCAGTCGCTGCATTCAATCGTTCCATGCTGCTGCGCTCCGCCTGTGAACTGATTGGGATGCGGTAGATCATTGATGACACTTCAACTAACGTCGAACGTGCAGAGATGAACGTGGTTCTCTCTCTGTGCGAGCGGCAGCTGCTATTGTACGAGTGAGAAGGCGCTTCATCGCTACCCGGCAAATTATCATCGAAAGGGCCAAGAGTATAATGAATATCTGCGATAATGTAGCGCAAATACGGGCAATGCAAATGGTTTCTCTCTTTGGTTTGCTTTTTAATCATTTAAGTTGAGCAGTAGATTCGGTCTTGTACATAAGTGTATGGGTCTTTAGACTTGTTAGGCGATGGCCACCGCACAATGCAGGGGATAATGCTAACTTGTATCGATGAATTTGATAACTCGTCTAGCTACGGCAAGTAAAAACTGTTGTCAAATACTTTGTATGATAGACTTATCATTAAACACAGTAAAGAGAACGAACGAAAACGTATATATGTGAATAGTTGCATGTTTTTAGCGGGAATAAGAAAATCAGCATGGGCTATTTGTTATATTTTCATCTGTCGAAGAAGTTGCATTATACATTAACGCTTCCATCTGAACGGGGCCCTTGTAATATCTGTATACACATATGATATAAAAGAAAATAGAGTCTTCGCTACTGTATAGAAAAAAAAAATTAAACAGAGCCTATTCCATCTACAGCCTAAATGACCTTCTACCTACCTGGTAGATTGGACGTAGCTGTAGATCAGCGTCTCTCATCTTTCGTTCGACAAATGAGTGAATAGACGGCTCCGCGCTACCCTAACGTACACTTGGTCATTTTTCCCAACGGTTCAAGAAGTCCACAGGGAATGCTATTCTTGGTAGATTCAAGCTAGATATTGAACGTGTGCCCAAATCGTCGTTTCTTACATCGGTAACACTCGGAGGTGAGTCAATGATGGCGTTATGGAGCAGCGCTGCTATGTTCAAGCGGTGGGGCACTTCTTTTTCAATAATAATAATAATAACTAGAAAAAAAGGTGAAGTTAGCGCTATCAGATAGGGACAGCAAGTTCGATAATGAACTGTACTGCACATTAATCATCGGCCACGTTTCAACCTCACGAGAAATACGACCGTTAGAGCAGAGGAGCGACAAAACGAAACGCATGTGCTGTATTCATATTTTGGCTAGACTCAGTTGAAGACGGGAAGCCACCCGAAATGTTCCAGGCCTAAAACGACATAAGGTAGCATCTTCTCTATGTGTGTATGTGTATCCTCTTAGACGTTAGGCCGCATCGAATAATGTACGAATTAGTTTCAGCCTAACGACCACTGTTCTAAATCAGCTGCATCAACGAAAACCGTTAGAAAGCCAAGCCCGTCGGGGGCTTCGATACTTGGCACCCGATAAGTTCAACGAATGATAAACTCTATATTTGCTCTTGGATATGTGGGCCATTTATCTCCATCATCGGCAGCGGTGTTGATCAACTGATTGACTCATTGGTCATCTCTGTTGAGCGTCTCGCAGCGGGGGGTGGCCACAGGACAGCGAGGGCACGATCATCAAGATCAGATAGATCAGATAGACAAAGATATCAGAGAGAGAGAGAGATTAGCGAGGAAAAGACCACCAGATGTCACAGTCACCTGCCGCGGTTGATTGCGACGGTGGTAGCCCGAGGCAGCTATGGATACTGAATGTCGCTGCTGCTGCTGTTGTTCAGTCGGTCATGGAGTCAGGGATACGACCGGCCGCGGCGGTGCGAAACGGACAGATGGCTCAAAGCGATGAACCTACTGTCCATACCCCAGTCACCTATCTATCTATATATCTATTTGTCTCACTGTGTGTGTGTCCGTGTTTGTGTGTCTACGTCTATTCATTGCATCCGGACCTACGGCGAACTGCGTACGGGTACGCAGTGCTCATTCAGTCAGTTCAGACAACATACGCTAACGTCCAACCTCGGATATCTGCTAATAATAGTAATAATATCATTGCGGCTATTTTGCTACTGGTCGTCTCGTCTGTGTTGTTGTTTGAAAAAAAAAACAATGACCAGCGCAATCACGGCATGCTAGGCACGGTGTGTGCTAAACAACAACAACAACGAACGCTGACACACTGTACAGTCGTCGACCGATGGCATGCCCAGCTTATCGTCAATTACCGCGTAGACAGACAACGCAGTGAAAGCCGTACAAAACGGGGCTGCTTCCAGCATCTCAGATCGATTATATTGCCGTATTTAGCGCTCAGTAGACATATTGCCTCATGTATGAGACAACTCGTTCACTTAATACATGACAGCATAGGTTTGTTGTTCTGTTGTGAGCTGGAAGGTAAAGTACACTAAACAGTTTCTAAATGAGTGAATGTGCTTATACGATTGAGAGTGAGAAATTGACAGAAAAGCATGTTATTATACTGGTGCTGAAGTCGACAATCGATCTCCGAGATATAGCGATGTTACCATCCGTCAATCTAATTTACTTACCACTAGAAGAGGAACGTAAATCGATCTGCTGACGAACACGCGGGAACCTGTCCTATTGGTTAGTATTCCATTAGCGCGATTTGCTGTCGTTCAGCCATGTACTAGACGTATGAGGCCGTCCATGAAAAAACGGCGAAACAGAAAATGACGCTGCGAATATGGCCACTTCCGACCCGACCATCTGCACTCATCCAGTTCAGGCGGCGGCGGCGGCGGCGGCGGCTTGAGTCCTACCCATTAGACCGTCGTAGGCCGGGAGCGGTTCGTTTGCAGTGTGCTTTTCGAGCGATTCGTCTTGTCGTGCTGGTTTAAACTCGTTTCTTTATGATGATGTTTATTAGATTCTTTATTTATAGGCTCCTTGATCCGCTTCGCTCTCGACTGGCGTTCTTTCATGCTCTCAGCATTACGTTAGACTTTCACCCGTGATGATATAGTGGAATAGTCACGCGCGTTGCAAGATAGACGTTCGCATACACACATACATATATATATATGTTATTGCCTTACTCCGTACAATTCCATGATAGCTGCTGCTAGGGTCGGCGTTGTTGACCCGACGGAGACCTGACCCATCGTATTTACTTCGTGGTGGGTTACCATAATGGAGACGAACGACATCTAGCCTGGCAACACGTCTCAAGAGATTCTTTCTACGGCCACATAGTGTGGGAAAGATGAAACAAGATGTTTTGTGACCGCGATCTCAGACGCTCCGCGAGTTTCGAGACAAACTACGTCCGCGGAGCATACATTTTTGAAGATAAACACCATTAGTAGTAATATATATATACATATATATACACATATATATATATATGTGTATATGGGGGAAAGACGAGGAACAAGCTATAGTTGAACGCCTCTCTCACGCCGTTTGTTGATGCTGTTGCAAATTTTGATGTAGACTATTTTCTGGGTTTTTTTTCCGTACATCAGCCGCCATCCAGACCAAGTCAAGAAGTTCACTTACGCACACAGAGACACAAATCGGAAATACACAACAACAACGCAGGAATGAACCCGTTATCTGCCTAGCCACTCGTACGAAACCACTCGCAAATCCACACACACACAAACACACACCAGATTGCGCTCCGTGACGCGTTTTTGTAATTCTGTCTAAGTTCGTTCTCAGACACTCTCTCGTATCGGTCGCTTGTGATGCAGGCACATGTTTGCTTGCCCTATGCGAGTATCGTAACGACAACGGCTGTCGCTTGAACTCAAGCTGCTGACGAAATGTTCGAACTCTCCTCAAATTGGCTGAGTCTACCTCTCCTGGATTGACTTCGTTGTGGAGGAGCGGAGATTAAACGGCGAACCGCTGACGCTGGCTGATCCTATTAGCGCCTCCCTGGGGCGCGCGGATGAATGGGACGGCTGATACTGATTGACTAGGTAGCTATTGGCATGCTAGACAAGGCGAAGCGAGACAAAGAGAGAGAGAGAGAGAGATTGAGGTAGATAGCAAGGAGATTATCACGGATGACGATGACGACGATGACGAAGAAGCCGATGAAATCAACTGTCTTCGATCGCGAGAAATCGCCAGAAAGAAAAACACGACCAGCAGCCAGCCAAACTCCAAAACTCGCTCGAAGGTCTTGCGGGCCCGTCCAGCGGGGTGAGCCCTGCCGGATGAGTCTTAGTGGGCGGAATGTACGATGGGCTAGGCTGATGTCTCCAGTGGTGCTTCTGCTGCTGATGCTGATTCGACGACGGTCGGTCGCTCAGTGCATCTGATAGGATTTATCCGAGGGAATGTGGTTGCGTCTCCGACTGAATTACTCACTGACTGACTGCACGCCTGACGGCCGTGGCCGGAGTCGGTAGCAGCAGTATCGGCAGCAGCCGGTGTTGGTTGTAGTCCACAAGGTAGACAAGCATGACAAGTACGCTTGATGATGATGAGGGCTGATGTTTACGTGGGCCAATGTCCCAGCAGAGGAGCCTGTAGACAGTAGGAGGTGGTCAGCCGGTATAGCGTCAATCTATGTCTCTTCAGTTGTTGTCGTTGTGTGCAGAGGCTGCTGCTCGAGGCTAGCCAGCCGGTTTCGCGGCCGAGCTGCCGCCGAGTGAGCGCCTCCGGCAACCAAAAGCTCACGCAACAGTAACAGCAATGGGACAAAAGCATTCGTGAGCACCGTTGTTAACGGCCGATTGCAGCGACGCCTGGACCTGGAGAGGGAGTTCGCAGGGAAAGACGCGAAGGCCCCCTGTACCTGCCGCGGCAAAAGCGCCTCTCCAACGGGACGCTGGCCGCCGCCTCCTCTCGGACTGCTCCGTTTCGGTTCGCTCGGGCCGGGCTCGCGTCCTTAATCGTTATCCGTTCTCTCTTCTAACTCGCTTGCTTCTTCGCGTAAGGAGAGAGATTGAGAGAGACCCTCTCATAGTGGCTTCCTCTATATATGTATGTATATATGTGAGCTCATGTGAGCGTGTGATGTTAATCACCAGAACGATTGGTGGTATGGTATTGGAACAGTGGCTGGGCGAAACGCTGTTCTGGCGAGAAGGAGAGACCCATTAGAATTCATACGCGTACCCAAATGACGTACGCGTTAACTACAACTGCGGCGCAATCCTGCACCTAACGCACGGGTAGACGGGTGCCTCTTGCCTTCGTTGGTGGGTCGGGCTTCTCATTTGGCAATCCTATGTATAATGTGTACTATACGTACAATGTTTCTGTTCACCGTTGGTCCATTTGAATAAGTCTACCTTTTTCGCAACTGTTGCTCGTGCTGACGGAGAGCAGCAGAGACTGATTTGCAGCAGCGGAGACTGATTTGCACCGACGTTGAGACTTCTTCCAAAAAGATACAGGCAACGGAATACCCAGCACTTTTTTCAAACGAGCTGATTTGATGTAGGACGCATTATCTAATTGGGCCAGTTGTTTAATCAGGTATAAAATGCTGATTCCTTTCGTAACATACTGAAAACTGACCCTGCAGCATATCCAAAATGAAAAATCGAACTTTCCCATGATAAATGCGTGTGGAAAGTTTCCGAAACGCTGTGCGCCCGACGGAGCTCGAGTAGAAGATCCTATGTTTGTCAATCTTTAGCTTTACCCCTATGAGAATCCGACGTTTTTTTCCAAGAGAAGTACTTCTCTTTAAAAAGCAATATGAGGGCCTTTTATCAGGGTTTCAAGCGTACACCTTATCTCATGACTATACAAGGGTATCACACTTGTCCACTGTCCCCTGCCGATTTCAGGGAATTCAAGTGTCTGGATTGAAATGTCCGTCTTTCTAAGCTTCGTTGATGTTCGTAGAACCGAAGCATTTGGGATCACATGAGAGGCCGATACGAAACTAGCTTAAGCAAGCTACGTATAATCGAATATGCTTTGCGTCCCTGGATGCCATCGTACGAAAGGCGGGGTCGATCTTGTCCCGGAGACTGAACTAGTAATAGTTTCTGCGTTTGGCTGATTATACCAGCAACGTTCTGTGATCACTTCTAAGAGAATATCGGCTGAAGAATGCTGACAAATGTGGTGAGCATGATGAGCTTTCATTGTTGAGAAATCCAAACCAGAACTTGCATCAGCCATCTCGATCGTACAGCACAGTACGAACGCCATGCTCAGCGATTTTCTAGTTGACCTCTAGTGAATCAAAAGATTAACAGCATGAGGCATGTTTTCCCAGTAAATTTGTTCAAACATACAGTAATTAGGAAGATTAACTCATTCATCATACAGTTTAGCGTCTCATCGGGCTCGTAAACGTGTATATAAGCACGACGACTTAAGTAATATGAATTGTTTTGTGGCGATGTCTAACTATTTAATTATGACGAGGTCGAACGCCACAACGTTGTTCTACAAAGGGAAAGATCACAGTAGCGGCTTAGAATAATCTTTCCCGTTCTGTTAGCAACCCTAGGGATTTATCCAAATAGTAAGAGCCAAGGACCACCACTTTTAGCTGTGACATATAAGTGCGATCTTATTGTTTAATATATGCCTTAGTTACCTATTTAGCTAAGATGCCGAGGGAAATCCCCCTTGTGTGACCCTGTATTTTTTTTTCTATTAATATAGCACCAGCATCATGTGAACAATTTACGCCCCCTAAAAATTTCTCAGACCCTCCCACTTCCTTCCTGATGTCTACACTTTCAGCTATCGCTATTGCTTTTTTTTTGCCAAATTGACAATAGTAGTGACAACAACAGCAGCTGAATTACCACCAAACGGTCATAAACTCATCGCTCTCGTCCACGCGATCAACGGTTCGCCTCGGGAAGGAACCTATTCCGTGTTCTTGTCATTGCAGACCAAGACATTGCTGCCAATCGTTTCGTTCCAGACGACAGAATCGTAGTACGCCTTCTTATCGTGTTTCTAATATCATTTTCCATTTTTCCATCGTTTCTCCGTCATTTTCGATTCGCCGCGACCACGGCTACTGCCGCTGTCAAGCAGCGCTCGTCCGTCGCCCTAAGGCGGCACGCTAAGTGACTGTTTAGCCGTCGCCGTTGCTGCAGCCGCAGCCACCGCCGATCGTGGTAGTCAGCAAGCTCATCGTTCTTCGCTACCATGACTCGATCCATTGGCGCGGCCATAGCGACATTGGCGAGCGCGCGCTGTCAACCCCAATGTCGTAGCGCTCGCGCGCTGCTGAAGCACACTGCAACACGCACAGAGGCGCGACTGGGTAGCGTTTTTTTTTTCTATTGCTATACGATCATGTACTGAGCATGAAAGAGTTGCCGAGAAGGGAAACTGTGCGCGAATACAGCAGCTCAGTGTGATCGTGGAAGATCGTTTCGAGTTCGGGGCGTAGAGGCGAGCGCTTAATGATTGACATACATTCTATCATCATTTGCTGTAGTGGTTGTAGAAACTCCGTGGCTGGGTTGTTGCTCATCGCTCCAGCAGCGATGTCCAGTAGTTGACAGGGTGCTTTCGGCGTTTGGGCAATGCGTTCGCATGCGTTTGCTGAGACGCGCTCGCGTCTGTGTGCGTGTGTGTACGCCTTTGTACTTATGTGCGTGTGTGCACAAGACGTGTCTAGGCCATGAAGATGTTTGTGAGCGAGACGACAAGGCAATTTGCACTCTCTTGAAGGTCCGTTGGCCCATTAACGACAGCTCCCGTTAATAGATAGCCGTCGCGAACTCAGAGCTTGCTTTTCCTCCTGGGTAAACACTATCTATCTGTCTGTCTCTGTCGGCTCGTTCTGATTGAGTAATTGGTGGTCGTAGTCAGCAGACGCCGTGGTTGTGGCATCGTCGCTCTGCCGAAATTAGTGTGTCTTTTATATTTTATACTTAAAATAATATTAATGATAATCATCAGGGCCTTGTACTCTGCCCTCTCTTCACGGTTCCCCTTCCTCATCGCTCTGAAGACATTTCTATGTTTTTTTTCTGTCTCTCCATCGATGTCATCACCAACGAACGATACGGACGACCGGACGCTAGTAAGTCGCCGTTCGCGCAATGAACATTGGCCTCCGCCAGCCTCGACCGCGCGCGTAAATTCACCATATATGATTATATATGAACTATTACTACTGCTACCACGAGAGGAGACACGCAGGACGGCAGAGCGGCATCTCATCGGTCAAGACGTGACATCGCATCGAGGAAATAAGGAAACGAGACGGAACGAACTCGATTGTCTCGGCGGGAATGCGGACATCAGCAGCAGGACAAGTACAGATCCGATGACTAGCGTGAACGTCTTGTCGGAAACGTCCGAGTCGAACGAGAAGAAAGCTCCACACTTAACGAACGTGTCTGGTCCTCGATCGCGTGGCCGGACCCACCAACGTCAACCGCGAATGTCACTAACAGCTATCATACTTATTGTTGAGTGTTGAATAGTTCATTCACTCCGTGGTTGGGGGAGCTCCGCCCATTTCACCCGAAGCAGAATTGAGGGATCTGGGTGCGCTTCCAGCTTGAAATGTCAACGCTTCCTTTGGATGGTGAATAGCCTCGACAGCATAGATGAATGCGGTATTCGTTGTTTCTGTTGTGCTAATAAGAGCAACCTTATAACGTGTGTCCGATCAAATCCAATAGCGTCAACTAGGATTAGTTAGCCCTACGTCAAAGGTTCGATCTTCAACAGAAATACTAGTGGAGATCACCATTTCATAGGGCGAGACTTGTGCTTTTGAGGGTATTTTATTGAAATTAGACGTTACTTAGAATTGATCCGGATTGTGGGCCGCTGGCTATCCGGGCTGCTGCCGTAACTGAGCGAACTCGAGCGAGTGCTGTCAGTCCTAAGTACTTAGAATAAACTAATTGTATTGAGATTGTCCTGTTCGCCCAAAATCGCCATGGCCTGATTATTTTTCCCCCATTAATAGGGGTGTTAGTTACCTTTTATATTTATACCTTTTATATATTCCCATCGACTCGAATATGTTTTTCTGTAGGAATGGGTCACTTGTGGAACTAAAGCCTAAGCCACGATGCATTAACCCGGATTGTTGTATGTAAATATGTTTCTAAACGTCCAACAACCCGCTACAATCACAAGACCTCGCGTTTGATCCCCATTATTGGTGTTAACAGCCCGTTGCTTTGTCCCCAAGTGGCAGAAACACCAATGGCAGTGGATGTATGTGTAGGTGAGATTAACGAGGGTGTGCTTCGTATAACATGGTACACGACCCGTATATATATATATATATAAACGGAAAACACCAAATCTCCGAAAGTTGAATATTTAACCTGAAACAAAAGTGTGACCCTAACAACGAAATCTAAAATTAGTATAGTGTGCGCCAGTGGCATAATATAATAATAATGGTTCAGCAAGACTTCAAATTCACGGTGTAGCTTTCCCGGGACATCGTGAGGGTATCATACCATGTATGTACAAATCATATGTTGTACACTAAACCCTCGCTAATTATCACTGTGTGCTAAGAGAGCAGTCAATGTTGCAGTAGTCCTCCTGCGATTGCAGTCGCCATTCCTAAGCGGCGGAGAAAGAGACGAACCGAACGTGGCAACGATACAACTCTGGCGACCCGTAACAATCAGTTGGAAATGTCTCACAGATACAGTGGACACTGGTCCATCTTGAAACAAGCGAGTCCATGATAATCTATATACCTGACTAAGCTATCAGCACAGCCGGGACTATGTGCTTCTATCGTTGAGATTCTCGCGCGTTGTTTCTATTCAAACGCAGTCGTCGGCGCGACTAACTATTATAAATATCATTTTCTCCCGTGCTATATCGCCTGTTCTAGCATCTGTTATGTGTAGGAGTGGGCGGTTGTGCAATTTATCATTGTATTTCACAACGGCACTATTCCACCAGATACTCTTCCAGAACTCTGTCAGATGATGGATTCATTTTTCGAAGTGGAACAAAATATAATATATATACAAATGCGACAGTAACAAAAACGTCTTCCGAAGTCCGCTTTGTAAATTGGTCGTTTCCAAAGGGGGTACTTGATATTGATGAAGTGCTATGCATTATGTGACTGTTCCGATTTATGGAGTCTTAATTGCGTTCGATATGTGTTGTAATATTGACGTTTATGAATTTCGGTTATATAAACAAAAAATGGCTCGTGTATTTCCCCAGGCTAGCATAATTAAGAGACGGACTGGGCCGGAAGAACTCAAGTCAAACCCAAGTAGCACGAGAGAGCGGGTCGCCTTTCTGCTCGAGCAACGATCACTGAACTATCATAACATGATGCTATGCAACGGCATAGATACAGTTTAATGCAGAGATACAGTTTAATTCCAATAAGAATGATATCACCGCTTGCACACACACACACTACCTTCAACATTTGAATGTGTTTCTGCCGTTAACGATTTACGTGGTCGGTCTAAGTAGGACATCAATGAAGTTTATAAACTAGTGTCTTCGATGAAGTATTTGTTACACTGACACTTTGAAGGGGTGGCTTAATGAAGCAGCCCGATCGAGTCGTTTACACGTCATCAGCGAAGCTTGAGAAACCGCTGTGGAAAGTCAATCAGGGACGAGTAGGCGCCTCTCATATGCTGAGGAGCACGGATAGCGTGCTACGTGAGTCCAAGACTTTAGTTTGGACCGTGGCAAAGCAAATTTAGTCAGCTATGAGTTTCTCTCTTCTGGCCAGCGGTCCTAGTTACTTTGACAGCCTAGCGGCCTTCTATTCGCAAGGCCAAATTGTCGGTTCGTTCGTGACCTTGTTCCCTCACAATCGTTCTAGTATTCTAAGAGGAATCTCTTAACTAAGTAAGTATACTTCGTTGACAATTGTCTACTACAAATTTCGAATTTGTCAACGACGAAGCATCACTTTCGTGTTGAATACTCCGTGTGCTCTTCTCCTCGACAGAACCGTCTCTCAAAGGATATCTCGGGTCTTGTCAATGTAAGGTATCATATTGTATGCAACAACACCGCTTCGCTAACTCTGACAATAGCAGGGCCACCGCGTTCGAGTGTACATTGGTACATTAGCTCCCCTAGCAGATACTCGATCGAGTTATAGACAGTGGAGATTCTATGACGACGACGACTGCTTCTCGTCACGCTTAATCTTAACATAACCACTGTTTAATTTCTCCTTTAACCATCTAATCGCTTCTCCACGGAGATATTGAGCGGCAGTATTCGATAAACGGATAATGAAGTACGATATGAAATCCTCCCAGCGATGGCCAGATAATAGGCGACGAATATGTGAATATATGAATACTCCTTGTCAGAAGAGCAGTTGTGCTCTGTGCCTGAAAGGTGCCACACTTTTGGTATATTTTGGTATTAATAACGCAAGGATTTATTGCGAACATAGTGTTAATACTGTGATACACGATGTTATATCGTGTATCACAGTACAGTGATACACAGTACAGCGGTGGTTTAGACGGCTAAGTCTCTAGTTGTAATAAGCAGGAGACGGAAGGTTCGAGTCCCTCGAGCTGGTGACATTTAAGATTAAGCATTGTAAACACTTCAGATCCTTAAATGAACCAACCTTGGCTGGATAATACAAGTATTGCTATGCCACCAACTTCATCGTGAAATGTCGCTATTATTATTATTATGTAGTTTTATCGTGAATCGACAATTACGACCATTTCTATTGTCGACCATGCGGTGCACCCTGAGTCGTCCCAATATGATCTATTAATATGCACATGCTAGTCAGTAGCTGATATATCTACCTATAGGCGATTCGTATAAAATATCACGTCTTCGAGTAAGTTTTCATATCTGACCTGTTTCATATCCAACATTTCAATTAGCAACTACAGAAATTCCTGTCTTCTTTTAAAAAAGATAAATCTATTTATCCTCACTCAACTGATCGGAGTGAACAATATTTCCAGCTTGCGCAGTTAGCCACTATTCTCAGACGAGCTCAGCAGGAAAATAATAAAGGAACGCAACAGTTAAACAATGACGCGATTCATCTCGGCGACATTTCGGCGGCTTGACAATATCCCAAATTGAACCATTCGCTGTCTAACTATAGACGGAGCCCCACCATAAAGATCACATTGAATCTACCTCCCCCTGTGTTTTCTCTGGCTATCTCTCTCTCTCTATCGCACTTTCTCTCTAAGAGGACTCGTGGGAGGGGGATACAGCGGATAGTTGTTGCAAATGTGCTTGATTTCCTCTGATATATATATATAGATCGTATATTAATCTGTGGACGTGACATCTGTAACAAGCTCACTTGTTGAAATTCGACGAACACGCCATTAAACTAGCTCATGATTCGTTCGTCTTTGTACGATATTTCATCTACATTTCGTCGTAGGTTGGCACACATACATACACACATACCACAGACACAAGGCAAAGAAATAGTATAGTTTCTTGTTGCTCTTACACAAGCGGCACAAGCCTTAGCAGCCAGCCAGCCAACCGTCGAACCATCGGATATCATCAGCATCAGCGGTAACAGCATCGCCAATATAATCAGTAATGGTGACGCGGTAAAGGTAGACCCGTTCACATTTTGCGCGTGTGGCCCGTTCGATACTCGATACTCGAATCTTCTATATGGATTGATTGTATTAGATTTCAAGGCACGACAAATATTAGCTGAAGCCAGACGAGCGAGCGCAGGCAAGCGACGAACGTCATTGTGTCGATTCATCATGCCCTGCTTCACACTCATCCCCTCATCTCGTTTCGGACGTTCTTTCTTTGTCGCATCTATTACAGATATGTGTCTGTTGTATCTCGGATTGGCTGCACGGCAAGCTGCTGCCACCACTGCCGTACCGTGAACGAGAGCATCGCTATTGACGTAAGCATTGCCGCCGTTGTTGCTACTGCTGCTGTTGCTGCCGGAGAGGCTCGACACAAAGGGTTCGAAGGAAGCGCGAATCGCGCAAAAGGTTGACCAGCGAGCAAAGTTTAGCAGCTACGAGCAAACATAATCGAAGGGGTCTGAATACCGGTCACATCTACGGTCGCGTTTCCGGATCGGAGATCATATGGAGGATGATATCAAACATCACAAGATCTCCGCTGTTTGACAACGCCATAATGTCGCGTCTCGTCTGTGTGTGCTATGACGGAAGGAAAGAAAAAGTCTGGACTGACAAATGTCGCCATTTACCGAATCGTAGCCGAATTTGGCTAGACTCGAGTGCGACTAGCGATGCCGCAACAAGGAGTAATGTTCGTTCGGTTGTGATTACTGTGATCATCCTGATCGATTGCTAGGTATTACGTTGAGCGATTACTAATAATAAATAGATTAACATGTATACATCTAGTTGTGTCTTATTGGTATTACACATGTGGCCGTATTCGGCACATGACGACGGTACAGAGCTGCCAATGCGGCCGATGTGAGTGTATTAGTGTTGGAGAGAAAACACGACACACGACGGAGCAACGAATTGTTTGCTGATAATTACAATACATATTTGTCAATCAAATGACAAACCAAACAAACTCGTACACATAGTCGAAGTATTTACGGCTGATAGCTAATACAAATAGTAATATCTTGTTTAGATAAAACCTCTCTTGTAACAAAAAATCTCACACACACACACGCATATATGTATACAATGAAATCTATATATATATATATATATATATATATATATATGGAGCAATCAAAGAAATGAGGGCAGAATGGAGAGACGATTAAAGGTTAAACGCGCACTCGGATATCAAAGATATCCTGTGACGTCGCCCTTCACCGAGATGAGACAAAAACAATAAATAATAGGGATCATGTAGCGCGCGATTGTGAAGGAGAACCTTGACCCAGAGGAGAGTGATCGTTGATATAACCCTTTGCATAACACTATACGAACAAACAATCGACTTATGGGACAGACATAAACTTATATATATATGTATGTAAAATGAGAAGCAAATATATACAGAGCTGCATAGCATAGATCAGAATTATGCCAAGGAGGAATAAATATATTACAGCAATTAGGATAAGAGTTTCTAAAATAAATGTCTGCTTACGTGAGCAGGTATTTCTAATGCAATAGCTGGATTTGCTTACATTAATTGCCCATGAAAGTCTCTACTTATCTGCTATATTTTTTGCATGAGCCAGAATGGCTATAGGCGTTCATGTCAACCTGCCTAATCCAAGTAGATATGCATGTCTGTCTATCACCGGGCCAATCGATCCATTCAGACTGTCAAGTTCTAGTTGTCCGTAACATGGTATATTTGTGGACCAAATTACTTTACAATAGTACGCTAGTAGTTGTCGCGTTTCGTTGTTGCCATATCGTTTGCATACAATTGTCATCTGACATGTCGCGTTATCCTGGACATATTTAGCACCATTGGATTAATGAGTATCATTGCCATTGGTTAGTTTCGAATTCTGAAGCCCTACGGCAAATTGTTCGTGTTGTTTAGAGACACAAATTATTAAATGTACAGACACTTACGTTCGCTTTCCGCCAGCCGGATCTATTGAGAGGCGTTCTGTGCCCAGGTGATGGTTGCTTGGGCCTTCCCCGACCTCAACCTTGACGTCGATGTCTTGTTGACCTTAATGGGCTTTTCCGTGTGAGTTCGCGTTCGTGGGCTACTTCTTTTACGAAGCGTCGCCCTACGCCGCGCGCGACCTCAGTTAACGTTGAATGTCGAAGATAGCTTTGACAGCACAAACCACCAGGGCCTGTACTTCCTTGATCGCAACTTGTGCTGCTACTGCTGTCGGAGCACTTCTCTTGCACACTCACCCACGAAAAACGCACGGAGACAGACAGGAAAGCAGGGCGGGCCCCAGACACGTGAAACCAAACAGGTGTTACGCGTGTCTCGCAGCAAGAGACAGAAACGACTGAGAAGAGGAAACTGAACAACGACAATAATAAGAAGGAGAACAACAACTACAGGAACAATAAGGACAAGGGGTCCCCCTCTGTCTGTTTCAGAGGTTTAGTTGTCCAGAGTTTGACTCAATACCGTCGTGTTGTTGGTAACTTGAGCAACAACTTGTTTCGCCGGCACGATTTTATACCGCTACTGTCCGGTACAGCTCCTCCTTTCCAAAGCTCCCTTTCCCGTGTGCCTCGACGACCCCTCGGAGTTTCAGGGCCCCGGAAGGGGTGGAGAACTAGGCGGTGGCTATGCCCGGGGGTGGACCTCCTGAGACCAGTACGCTTGTGGCAGTGAGCAATACTCTTCGAAGGCAAATGTGCCTCGAATGTTGTGTGGGTGGGAGAGCATGTGCGTGTGTATAGCTCAGCTAGCGGCTGAACCGTAGCCGTCGTGGGTCTACGAGTCCCTTTCCTGTTAGCTGCACCCCAGCACCCTCACCCTCAATGCGGTCGTCCCGTCGGGGGGTAACTTGATAAGTTGTTGAACCGAACATGACGTGGGGTAGGGACACACGAGGACAGTCTGCTAACCGATGTCCGCTGCAGTGACAGTCGTTTCGTTTCGTGGCGTGGGGAGGCCAGGCCTACTGCCCCCGTGAAAGAGGACCAAACCAGAGATAACGCTTGGGCTGGCGGGGCATGGGTTAGGCCAGAGCGGCGTTATGACATCGTAAATGTGCTTAACTGCCCTCATCAAGTGGTGGAGAGGATTGATGATGGTCATATTATTCGACAACTATTCTTGAGATTGGCTATATCATTTTTTGGACACTCGTTGATTGTTGCGACGTTTTTTATTATGGGGAATGGAAGCGGGACTGGGTCAACTGACAGAACTGGAATATAATGAAGGCTTAACTTTTCATTTATGAAACCACCCCTTTTTATTTCGTTTGGTCATTACTGCAGTAATTAGCCAATGAGTTGAGACCTTGCAGTCAGCGATTGATAGCGTCTGTCAGAATGCCGCCTGTTCGGGATTTAACTTCAGCGCTCAACTTTAACTCGTTCGTGTATCACAGGGCGCGCTAGAGTGAATTCTACGGAGTTCTACTTGTACACCATATAGCAGCCCCTGGGGTAGCCTGGAAGGGCTTCGAGCACGTCGCTCGCGAAGAATTATCGTCCAATCGGATTTCGGAGGTGTTCTGTTAATGTCGAGACCTCCCAGAGGAGAAGCGCGTAGCATTGTCAAGGTTGAACATGTATTTTGAAAACTTTGAAAGTTTGTTTTTCCGCAACGGAATTTACTAACTACGCCGTTGAGGCCAGACTGTTTATCCTCAGGGACATCTCGAGATTGTTTTGTCCGATCGGAATCGACTACGACAACAGCATTTTGCACTCGAGGAAGCTACGGCACGGAAACACCTACTCCTGGTTCTAACCTCACACATCTAGCGTTTAACAGATCTAAGATGAATTAACATCTTCCGCTTTCTGTTTTGCAGTTTACTCTTATTGGGTTGCTAAACGTTAACCGCGCACCTGGAGGCATTGGCTAGTTGTTGAATAAAGGACCCTTCAAATTAGTGATCGGAGGATAGCCGGAAAAAGAAGGTTTTTTCTCCGACTCTTCTCGCCGTCCCTGGCAGCACAGTGAGAGCACAAGGCAGCAGATTTGGCAGCACACTGATTGAGTTGCAATGGCAGTCGTCGTTGGATACTCTCAGTAAAAATGCAAAGGCTGTGATAACAGTGAGAGAAGTCCCGATAGCTCTCTGTGCGTACGTGTTTGTGTGTGTGGGTAAACAATTTTTTGAAGATTTGTTGTATTGGTTTACCACAGTGAGACCAGACCGTCTATGGATAAAAATCAGTATTTGCAAAGGACTTTTGAAAATGTGATGCAACTCGACGCTGAGGGCCACTCAATACTGGGATCACTAAAGACGTTGTCGTGACCCTTGAGCAGGGGAGCAAATTGCCCACGAGGAGATCAGCACGAACGTGATCGCGCAACGATGGGATTCTCCGATAAGTTGCTAGACACTAGTGATAATTGCGTATAAGTACATTAATTATAATAGTTATGGCAGCTTAGTAGCCTAAGTACTATTTCTTTGTTAGGGTTAAAGGTTAAAGGTTTTATTGGTTTATTAAAGGACATTGTATTATATATTATATATAATATTAAAGGGTATTCATTTAGTTGCTTGCTCGCTACCAAATTCCGGGTCCACTTTCCCAAAATCCTAACAGTTGCACTTTGTAGCGGATTTTTAAAGACAGGTTCTCACTATGCGGTTTTCCTTAATTGGGAACACGTAGAAACCTACCGGCTGAGTCAAATCGGTCCAAGACGGACGCAAAATAGAAAATAGTACAATACCTTGTGTTGAGAGCACGCGTAACTGAACGATTGATTCTCTCACTATCGTCATCATCACTCGGTTCTCAAGGGTAGGCTAGGAGCAATCGATTAACCGATAACCGATGTAGTTTGTATCCTGCAGCTGTTTTCGGTGTTTTTTGCGGTCGAATATCACAAATTCTGCTCGCAGTTCTCCTCAAAACTATTCAGTAGCAAACCTCGACAGAGGAATACCCCAATCGGCCAACCTTTTAAACGACCACCCGGTTAAGCACGACGTTCCTTCCGATTGACCTTGATCTACACACTCGTCCATGCCAGATTCATTGCATAGACAATGACTCCTTGATGACCAATCCAGTCTGACCCTCACTAAGTAGTCGCAGAAGTTCTGAAGGACCCTTTGACCTTTCCTAGCAGCGTCACGCCCGCTCTCTACGCGACAAGTGTACTTGCAATTCTCGTTAGTTCTCGGAAAGTGAAGGTAGCATAGTTTATCGGGTGACAGCAACTCGACAGGGTCATTAGCATAGCGTGAACCCGCCTAAGCAACACTCTCACGTAACAGGGAAAAAGGGTGATCGGCTACATGTATACGTTTAGAGCAAAACGCATAATGCAGACAAAAACAATGTAGACCTTTCTAATTGGTAGTGGTTGACCTGCAATATTTGAAGACCATTGGTATTGTTTTCTAGGTAGAACAGAGAAGCGTTCTGCTCAGAGGAAAGTTCACTCTCGAAGAGTGGAAGGTCCGCCTTCCTCGAAGGTCTGCCTCACTAGCCGCGCTTACGATGAGTTGGCCAGCCGTGCGTTGGTGTTCACCGAGGGTGTCGCGTATATAAATGAGTCTCCTATGGCGGTACTCCTCGAAAGAAATACATAATGCGATTTTGCTGCCATTTCTACCAAAGAATAAATGGAGGCTCATCTGTGAACAAAACTAAGCATGACAGTAACGGATAGAAAAAATTGGTAACCCATGTGCGAAGTATGTCACCTTGCTATGTTTCGTCTTGTAGGAGCACTCAAATAACATAGGGCACATATATAGACAGTCTCACATGAGGCGGCACTGCGATGTAAACGAACTCATGTTCGCACTTTCGTTCTTGTATTGGAGCAGTTAACGAATCAACGACGGCTTGTGTATCCGAGAGTATATTCCTCGAAATATTAGAAGAACTTAAGAAATAGAAGAAGCAACATGATATGGGGAAAATCACGGGATCTGCCGTCTATCTGCTATAGGAAATTAGGAAGACTGATGAATAATCATCAGATAATGAGTGATGTTCGTTGTTGCGTAAACGCTCTCATTTACGCTCGATTTGAGCTCAATGCGCGGTTATTGTGTGGAAGATAGAATATAAATTAGTCGAAAATAGATAGTTCGTAGTGAATGACCAGCTGCCCCGATATTCACCAACTTTCAATCCATATATTGTTGCGAGCGAAGTTTGGTCGAGCGGTCATGTGGTTGAACTTATCGGTATCGTACGTCGAAGGGATGTATAAATAATTTTGCACTACGCGACGACTTCTGCCAATTTATTTGGCAATTGCAGCCCGGGTCCTTCCTGCTCAGCGTCAAGCAGTAATAACTGTTTTATCTACATCAGTAAGGCTCGAAGCGTGTATATATATATATATATATATATATATATCACGATACCTAGCAAGAATTAGCTAAGCGAATAATGCTCATAATGTTTATTGTTTACATCCCAGGACCGTTTTGTTCTGTCGTTATATCTGGCCGAAGCGCGCAGTAGAGTTTCAGCAGACGGATATTGGATGAGGCCTATTGTGTTTCGACCTCGCCATATCCCTGTCTAAATCCTCGTTGAGTCAAACCGGAATCGGCGTGTCAAGTCAATAAGCCGATGCGGCGTTGGAATATCGAAGGTCAATGTTTAAAAGAGTAACGTACGCATCACTGTACACAACTTGATTCGAGCGTATCAAACGGAAACGATATCAATCACCACTAAATAAGCTTTATCAGCAAAACACAAGCGGACTAAGATTGAGCCCCGTCAATCCTGTTGATGTTCGCGTCCACCGTGACGTTATTCGAGGCGGCGCGATGGGCTGTATTCCGAAGCTCAATTTCTGAGTGAAAAGACACGCTAAGCCTAAGAAATACATTTCATTATTTATCAAATGTATTTCGATCACTTTATAATTAGCGAACACACAAGAAAACAGACCAATCAAATGGCTGAAGGTAGCATCACCTCAGTCAATCGGAAGTAGATCAAAAACGAACAGAGTATCTAACGAATCGCTCATGGTCATACGAAACATCGCTGTGTGTGAGACGATATGTAGCAATATCGTTAGTTTCAGCTGATATCAGGAACACCCCCTCGTCCAACAGGACGGCTTCCCTTCGATTCAGCGACAACACGAGCGTAGCTTTACGTGACTGAATAAACGTGACAGAACTGAAGTTAATCAAATACACTCACACGTGGTGATAATTATGTGGTGTTTTTTTTAAGTGATTCACTCATCCTTGAAACAGACTTAGCTTCTTATTTTTGCTTCTGGTTGCTTTTTGTTCTGTCTTCTATTCAAATTGCGCACCCGAACGCTTTTTGTATGGAAGAAATTGACAGGAGATTTATGTCCACCAATCTCGCCGCGAGGTATCACACGAGTCTCATTCGATTGGCCTCGTTGCGCCTGATTGAGATAAGTAAAAATACAAAACAATGTTGTGGGGTATCTACAATTTATTAATTATTTAATCTGGACTTTGGTGTTAATTACAAATGGACTCAATGTTAAGTGTAGAGTTAAATAGAGACATTATTCAGTTTTGTCAGATTACAGTACTACACTGCGCTACTGAGACCTGCCATTGAAAAGGCAGCTGAGGGCCAACTATGAAGCAAAGGTAACGGTTCCTTATAGCAGACTTGATACCGAAGAAAGATGACAATTCGTTGGTACATTCGCGATGTGGAACGTGCACCGCCAAAGGTCAGCCTCATTGGAGCACGCAAATGCAACTCGAGTAAAGTGCAATAGTGCACGCATAACTACGACTGCAACTACATGAGGTCTTTGAAATTGGGTATTCCGATCAGTCTCGTGAGTGCGTACGGCACGTCAGGTCCAATTTCCCAACTCGACTGTGTGCGTTTGTTCCTTGTGGCGGTTGAGCCGATCTTCGGGCAATTCATTAGCTAAAAATGGAAAATGTGAGTTCAAACAATGGCCGTGAGCGTTACAGCGTTCCTTGCCGACCATAATTCGAAATAGCACTAAGAAGGAAGATTTTGCCTTGCAAACTGCTAGATCACTCTTGAGACTTGTAGAGAAAAATCAATCATATCGGTTGTGGCGCGTAATCACATCAATTCGCCGTAGAACCCCTTGGTTCAATCGCGAATCTATTTGGTAAGGTCCGACATTCTCTCGATCGCAAATCTGTTTGTCTGGCTCGCACCTGATGTTTGATGCTGCAGTCCATCTCCGGCCGTATATCCAATAGTATATATAACAGTATATTCGCCCCTGCTTCTTTATGGCGCCGGCATCTTTGATCGTTAAGAGTGATAGCTTTCATAAAATTTGTAGACAAAATAAAAACAAAGCTGTCGAAAGAAAAAGTTTAATAAAAAAGACAGACATTTCCTTGTGGTACTGAATTGCCTCGACAGTACCGCTATTAAAGCATATGGTCGCTCGTGTCAATAGCAACGCTTTTACGAAGTGCTACACTTAACACTCCATCGAACGTCCGAAAGATTGTCATGCGACCACTTGCAGTTCCGCAGCCGACAACTTTAACATATCTATCAGGGAAGAAGCCTTTCCAGAAGCTCTGAACAGTGCAGAAGTGATTCCACTATATAAAGGTGAAGGCGTTCAATTATAGCCAAACTTGTTATGGACCCATTGCCCTTACAGACTAATTTGAGCAATACATGAAAATACAAGTGACCACACGCATGTCGAAACCATGCGTGCGTCCGCACTCAATGTACGTTCCAAGCTGACTGGTCTACCGAACCTCTTTGAGCGACATCTTCGAGTTCATTCGACGCGGACACAATACTCGCATGGACAGGGATTATAGCCAATAACCGGTGAATACAATGCCGGCGTTCAGCGATTCGAAAGCGGTGGCAGGTATTGAAGCTGGCTTATATCTATTGAAATATTCGCCCCCATTCGTAACGAGCTTCATTACTATTTAGAGATATCGCAGGTCTCCTGTTAGGTGACCTCTGTAGTGCTCCCAAGCGGCTTAATTTCCAGATGGAGTCAATTTAGGGTAGACGAGACTGATGGTCAGTCGTTGGTTGGAGAAACTCACACGAGCAAATGGTGTAGGCGTAGGATAGTTCTGGACGCGGCTAGAACGATTCAGAGGGCCCCAATAGTTTAGTAAAGACACTCGCTCGTCTAGGAATAAACAACCACCTTATCATTTGATTATGCTCATTTCTAGTGGGACGGAAACTTCGGGTAGGACTCACTCTATGTAAGCAGGCAACCTCAAACGTAGGAGTATCTCACAGCTCCTTTCTTGGTCCCCAGCGTTTTCTCTGATACATAAACAAGGTAAAGATATATTCTTTTGCCACAAATAAAGCCTCCCCCAAGGCTCGCAGAAGTCTTTCAACCCTCGGTTCAAGCTTTCGGAGCAGTCTTCCCAGGACGACATTTCGAGATTATCACTTGCCCCTCCGCTATTTCACCATTGTGTCTGAGGTCACAAGAAACAGAGACGAGACTCCTTGTTTGATTTCAATCAATTTTGAGATTATTTCGGATGTTCGAATTTGCTTTTTTATAGCATGGTGTGTGGAACCGGTTGTTTCGTTCCACATGTAAGGACTCCTAGTCAGAGAACCAAACCACGGTGATTTCTAATCACCACTCCCTCGCCCTTGAACTTAAACCTCATGTACGGGAGGTTTGACGTCATCGTCCTTACACGTTCGTACCTCCACGCTGTATCGTTGGAGACACGTGATAAATATAATGTCTGCGAATCGTCTATGGGCAGATCGACACGTGGAGCACTTCGCTGGGCGTTCGCTCGAACTCCTTCGCTGTCAGCTTCCTGTCTCGCAATGGAGCGTCAAACTGTTTGGAGAACTACAACCTCATCGGGGCCTTTGTCATTTACGGCACGAGCGACGGAACAATAGCTCTCTCACACTACACGAAAAGGTAGATGACATGATGGACGATTTCCCGTTTTTCGCTAACTCTTTCCTTGATTATGAGAAAGCACTATTTGATATAGAGGATATATATCGTATATTGAATACGAGAATACTGCTTGCTAACCGTACGTTGACGTTTACATATCGACAGTTTGTCTGTAATATGTACCTGCAATATCGTACGTTCGGGATAGGCGACGAGAGGGGTGAATTCAATTACTCCTGAAACAAGCTTAACTCGAGGTTCGTTCATCGAACAAGTTATTATTATATTTATTCTCGCAAAACTGCGTTCCGAACGCTGTTGTTTTTTCGAGGTGCTGTGTCAAATCTGCTGAATCCAGTTCATATCTGGCTAACTGAGTAAAAAAAGCTAATTTTTCAGACTAAAATGTAATGATGATGAAATATTTGCCGGCGAGTGTCACAATGACGTTATTAACACTAAACCTACCGATACTTCGCACATGTGACGAGCGGTCAGCAATCGACATAATTGAAAAAATAATCCGTCCTTAAAAACAGTTTTTGTTAGGAGTCGGTACGATTCACACGCTTCAGGACCTTCGTGAGGTTGCTGCGAGCATACGACGTGCGTAACTTGCTTTGACGGTCATAGACTACATTCTCTCTTTATGACATGTTCGATCTCGAACCTGCGGGTCTCAGTGAAGAAACACTTGAGGCGGTAGAAATGTGCGAAAGAGTGATCTTGAGATGATGATGCATGGACATGATGGGATCGATGCCGAATGTTCTCGCTGTCGCGAACAGTTGCTAACTCGTCGAGCTCTTGTTCGGCTGGCGAGGATGGACAGAGAGTAATGACCAACCATGTGCCAATAATATAAATAGAGAATATAATTTATTCTATTTGGCTGTAGGCCAATCCATAACGGAACATAGATATATCTTAAGATAAATAGACACAGTTGCATTAGCTCAGTATGGAAGTGGACACTACAAGCTATGTATTATATATACATATATATATATACATATATACATACAAAGATGAGCTGTTTTACTGGGTTGTTGCACACGTCAGTGTTGCACATGTAAAATTTTATTTGTCCCATTCGATTTAGTTCTATATTCCGAGATGCGCGTATGCATCACCAGCTCAGCAAGTTCAGTATGTGCTTGGACAGTCGAATTCTAAAACAAAGTTGTCAAGCGACATAGTACATAATCTGTCTGTGGTTGATTTTGATTTGTGTGCAGTCGTGAAGAGCCGGTGCAGCATTATAGGATACATGTGGCTCATAATGGCGATGTTTACCTGAACTCGGAAAACCCGTTCAGCACCCTAGAAAAACTTATCGAGTACCACCGGAAGCATGCTGACGTTCTGGATATGCCGCTTGGGGAAGCCGTCGAAATTGGTAACATTCAATTCAGATCTAGCGTGTTAGATTCGCTGTCAAGGTTATTAGCAAGCTTGATATCGCACTAGAAAGTACTACATTCTATAATTCGGTTCCTACAACGCAGAGGGGCCAGGCATATTTGACAACGTCGTGACAAAATTGCCTTGCTTTTTCTCAAGTAGTCGTGGTAGTGGGAGTACCAGTACGAGTGATAATGGCCGTGGCCCAGTGGCGTGGTGCATTCGTGTGCGCCTTGCCATCGGCGGAAACACGTAGGTGCGCGGGTTCGATTCCTGCCGTGGACGTTAAATGTTAGCCGAAAGTCAGCCCGAAAAAGTTGACAAAAGTTTCGTTAACGGCTTATGCCGATTACTGGCTAATTGCTTTGAACTGGCTGACGTGTGATTTAAATGCAGATAGCGCGCGACACCATCAACTGTGACGAAACAAAAATCAGTGAACTCAGTACGAAAAATAATCCTGTTCATGAAGACGTATGCGAATTTTGATTTACAGAAGGTCACGAGATCGATCCCTCCGAGTTGGAGATGTCTGGTACGATCGGGTGGGGAGTTTGTGGCGCAGTTAAGCTGGCCAAGTGGGGCGTCTACGATGTCGCTGTAAAAAAAAGCAACACCCCTAACTGGGATCACCACATCCTAAACGAGATTGAAGTCATGCGGTACGTTCTTGCCAGGGCATCTTCTTTCAGTTTAGAAGTCCAGCAAACCTTCGATAGACTTTCGCCAGCTGTTGCAAGAACGTCAGATGTTAGCTGAGAGTCTGCCCGGAAAACTTTACTGGACAAAACAAGAAATCGAAGCTGACCAGTAACAGATAGTCATTCATTTTAATGTGTATTCTGTTCAGCCATATATTTACATAGGAAAGCATGCAGTAGATACCATATTTGGGAGTGATTTTTGCAACGCACATACGTTTTCTTTGCCCCAAACGAAGTCCTCCGTCTTCAATGATCAGACGCTCTCATACTATCGACGTTATTCACAGTAAACTCAAGCACAAAAATATCGTCACCTATTACGGACACTGCTATCAGCCCCTGCTTCTTGTAACGGAATACGTGCAGTATGGAGATCTAAAAGACCACCTCTATGGAAGGCAGAGCACTCTCACTGAGTTCGACCTCGTCAATATTTGCTATCAGGTAAAAGGGAAATTCATCGAATCGTATTAAAAGGAGCATTATATCCTCCTCGGAGACTGGCATAAAGGCAATGTGATCAGAGACAACTCGGAGAACCTGTGCTTCTCAAGCTGTCCTTTACACGAATTACATAACACTGAATTTGAGAAGAAAACGTAGATTTCATTGAATACTAGATAGTATTCTAGCATCGAGGGACGTGCTATAATATTCTATTATGAACTTGCTGAACGATGCCATTAACGACTAGAACTAACTCAGTTCACCTAACACTTCACTCAGGTGTGTCGAGGATGTAAATATTTGGAAAGCGTTGATCTGGTCCACAAAGACATACATTTAAGAAACATCCTCGTCGGGGGAAGGGACCCTTTTATAATCGTTAAACTCGCAGACTTCGGCCATACCAAGTAAGTTTCCCTTCAGACGATACCTGCTCGTCCGTTTGATAATCCGAAATGCTAATCCCGAGGCTGGCGCTGAGAACTTCTTCTTCTATCATATTTGCATCCGTCCCGTGCGCTAGGTTAGCTTGGACGCACAAATATTGCTAGCTATTTGACCAGCTCTTTACGAATTTCATATTTGCAGCCGATATCGTCTACGGACGTTTACCGGTTTTCGTCATTAACCGATATACTGGCGAGTGGTGCGCCCGCCATTCATTGCGCATTACGTATTATCGACATTTGGTTCAAACATAGACATAATATTGTATAACTAGTCAATTATCGGATAGAACATGAGAGAACATGTGCGGAGCTGTGTGTGTTATGCCTTTCGTTCATCGAAGTAGGACTGCTTGCGTGGTGCGTGGCATGGCCTCAGTCGTGTCTAAATGTAGTACTCTAACTGGTGATGGTGCGTCATTTTTGCTTGCAAAATTATACCCAGCCTCTTCGAAGGGACAATTCATTATGTTCAACGATCACAAATATCCGACAGCAATACCTGGCTGACACCCAGAAAGAAAAATATTTTTCCTTTAAATTTATTTATTATTTTAATATTAATTTTCTTCCTTTGTTTTTTTTTCAGAGGCCCCTTCGCCACTTATCATGAAAGGGAAATGCAAAGCTATGTCCGCTTCCTATTGAACGTTAGTACACGTATCATTACCAAAACTTTAAATCGACGTTTGAATCTCACAATTATTAATAGAAAAACAAAGCAATGGCTTAAATTCCTAACACGAACGAAACAGGAGCACCACTATTGCTGATCACCGGTCCGGTCCCTAAAAATCGCCCGTTGCGGGCATATGGTCAACAGCATCGTCCCGTCATAGGTCACAAAGCCCACATAAGTCCAGTGTAACTGACCGGCCGCCCGCATAAGGCCAAAAATAGGAGTAATGCAATGAATAAACCATTCTCCTGGCCAGTCCTTATTTCGCCCTCGTAAGGACGCCCTCTCCTGACCGGCCCTTGAAGCAATGCTACACTGCAGTGCCGAGGCCTATAGAGGCCCACAGAAACGGTCAGCTATGGAAAACATTTAGGCTAACGACATACGTTGAATGAAGCTTAAATCGTTCGAAATCACCAACGTGATATCTTATGATCACTCCCGAAAGACGATTGCTTCTATCATTCAGTTTGAAAATCCCCGTATTTACTATAATATATGCGACGCTTGATTTTGAAACAGGTGTTTGGAATAGCGGCTGACCCCTGTTACCAAGAGCAACATTCAATGCCGCACGATACAGATCGCGAGAACTTCCCAGATTTTGTCGATGAAGTAGTCTATGCGTGTGTCCACCGGTAATATATTTCAAATCTTCTAAAACACGCGAAATAATAATAATAATAATGTCTATGATCAATTAGCAGCTCGAGACATTTGATTACCACTCCATTAGCATAAGAATTACGTGAGGAAAATATTCGAAGTTAACGCGTAGATGGAACGAGTAGGCACGTGAATAGCATCTAAATTATATTATTATTATTATTATTGCCAATAGCGAAGGTCGTTCTGAGCTATTTTGTACATCGAGAAACGTTGATTATTTTTGAACAAATGGTTACCTATTTATATTGGTTATCGACAACTTTCCGAAGCAAATCGACCACAAATGTCTCTTGTTAATCTATCTGTGAACAACCATAACAACAAGAGCTTTTATCTGAGGAAAATGAAGGTTAAATCTCTCGATGGCTGTGGTTGGCCTCCATCCAGTTCGTTATTATTGCAACCGTACGGTGAGATTTTGAGTAGTTATTGAGAAGCCGCACTGTGTGCTCTCGACCCCGCTTCCATTTGTCCATGAGTTTATTTAGGAACTCGAGACATCGGGTTAAATCCTTTTCTTTCATTTCTAGCCAGTAACGAATTACTGAACGAATTCCGTTAACATTCATAGGACGTGCAAAGTATAGTCATCACTATGATATCAAACATATTTACCCAATAAATGTGATGTATTATTTGGCATCTTGAGTATGCCACGCGCGTTTATATCCGCGCCGGTGTCAACTAGTGGAGGATCTATTTTGAATTTTTTTTTCGTCGTTTTCAATTTTTATCGTTATAACTTCGTAATATTTAGTGCGCGGAATTCCCGACCGGGCGCACGAAGTGGCTATAGGCCAATCTTTGATTTCCTCAAAGATTCGGTAATTATCGCAGCTCGTCCACTCGTGTGATATCCTGAAATGAAGTCACCCTCTCTCTGTGGTCTTCACAAGTATGCTCATCCTTCGAAAATGGATTACATCATCAGTAAACGTTTGGCCGGTTTAAAGCCTCATTTCGAGCATTTTCACGAATTTTAGATGAAATTCATTCGGACGCGTTCCTTCAAGAGACAAACATGTGATCTCAGAACTCTGTTCTTCAGCACTAAACGATGTTTTAGCTTGAAGCTTCATGAGTGTTCCAAAAGAAACTGAACCAAAGCAGAATTGCACGTAGACAAATTCAAGTGTCAACCGTTCGACATTTCACCTGGCTATGGCGCGTGGTTTAAATGTTATCAAACTTTTCCGATGTAGAAGTAGCTCCGAACGACTTAATACTTATAAGCTGTCTCTAGTACATTACAACATTATTGTCAGTACTAAAGCCCATTAGTATCAATAACTAAGCAAACTTGTCGAAAACACTTTATCATCATTATTATTATTATATAATTATTATTCTCATTATTATACTGAGTCTTGTTGATCGAAATATTGGTATAATTAATACGTGGATGCTCATATACATAATGTTTTGATCTCACTTTTCAATGCCACACGATTCGTATATTCGATACAATCCACCGATGCACCAAACAACGGCGAGAAGCGTTCGTCAATTTTTACAGACAGGCAGTTTAGCAGAACCAATTCAAGTGACGGACATATTCTCATCATACGTTTTACTTGATCTTCATTTAGATCTTAGGGTTTACTTATTAAGCTCGCAAAAGCGTGAACGCCTGTTAAACCGCATCGTTCATCAATGGTATGCGTTCTATTTGTACTCATTAGTCATAGAACCGTAGCGGTTTCGGATTAATATTTCTACGAAAGTCTTAATTATTATATTCCAGCACATCTGATAGGCCGACAAGTTTCATGGTGTTAGAGAAACATTTACGTGATGGCTTCCTCTCATATCCGAATGGTTTGAAAATGTACAACTTGATCCGGGATGGTGAGGGTCATGAAATGCCGCCGAATTGAACAACAAGGATCATCGACACAACGGACAACAATCGTATCGGCGCCTTACCCCTTGATGGTGCCGAATTGGATCATTGAATAGCCAGTGGTCGCAGTACAACTTTTGCAAGGGGGTCGTAGATTTGTGTACAGTTTAAGCAGGGTCAATGTTGTTACACTGTTGAACTGGCTACTTCATTGTAAAATAATTGTTCGAGTTCCAGTGAAAATAATCTAAAACCCTTCACTCAACTCAAGTTTATATATATATGTATGTATATATATATATATATAGCTTCTGTACTTGGGAACCTTTAACTGACTAAACAACAGACTTAAAGTCAAATGACGAAGTGACATCATGAAACAAAGACACAGTGTGAGCTTGTCATTTTAAATGCACACTTTTAACAATTTCCTAAACCACCCAATTAAGTTATCATTAATATATGTATATAAACATAGAGAGAGAGAGGAAACATGAACAAAACGGTTGTCACCAAAACGACCGCAAACAATTTTTCCCTGTATATATATATATGTATACGCATGTATCATTTTTATTAAAACTTTGTTTGTTATAGTTTTTCTTTAACCCGAGTCGATCACGAACGTCACTCGAAAATTCATGCTGTATATGACAACATTCCCAACGGTTCGGCTTCAACTTTTTACTGAAGTGCATTCCGTTGGGATGATTTTCTTACCTTAAAACAGAAGAGGATGAAGCGACGAAAATAAAGTCAACTAAAGATACCTCATGGGCTAAGTGGCATTTTGAATTATAAGTAGGTAGTTGTCCTTTTCACTGTTGGAAACTGGTGGTTTACAGGAGAGATTTTGTCACTCAGCGTGGAAGTGTGAGAGCGTTACAGCTGCATATGCGACGAGACGGCAGATTGATTAAAATTGAGTAAGTCAGCTGCTTGTGGCCGCTATCTATTTTTGGTTTCTATTATTTTTAGGAGAACTTAGGCATCGTACAGCTGCTGTTCCGTCAATAAACCTGCCAACTGAATGAATGAATTAATGAATCTAAAATGACACGGAACTGATTATATATGGTACTCACTCCAGCATGATTTTCTTCTCCAGTCGAAGTTTAGCATAAATGGCACCGCTCTCGTTAGGGGCACGTACCAATCAACCACATTTCGCTGTCAGGGCTTGGTTATTCCTTAGAAATGCGTTGATGAACACTGAGTATATTTGAGTTCCCTATCTCATTCAAATCTATCCATAGCACTCCTTGATACTGTTCCACTGCATCGGCTAGATCGACGGCAAATTTCAGGGTTGGATGTTAAATTTAGGCATGATGCGTCCACGCGTTCATGACACTGCTTTTGGCATTGCTTCATAAGACGGACCCCCATTTGAATGCGAATGTAGAACGAGGGTAATCGAACCCGTACACCTACGTTGAGGCCGGTGGCATGGTGCATTCGTGTGCGCTTTGCAGTCGGAGGACCCTGTAAAATCTGAAGCCGATTTGCCTTTGAGTTCTATTTAGGGGTAATATAGATGAGATACAAACTGAAGCAGGGCGAACTGAAGCTGGAACTTGCACGTAATGTAAAGTCATGAAACGGAACAAATCTTTAGGACTAGGAGACTCTTGTAGAGGTTAGTATAAATTCGGACATTGTCGTTGCCTGCGCACCACATAATTATATAGAGCCGAAACACCAGCTGAAGGTGAAAAACGGATCATAAGCATAATAAATGGAAACACGGCTTTACGCATTTTATAGGTAAAATTTTATTGATGTTAATTTCGCCAAGCTAATTTAGCGTATGTTTACAATATTCGTTATCGTTGAAATGATTAAACGTCTTGAACAAAGTACAGCCTTCGACAGTACACTTCAAAAAAGTACAGACCAAGAACATCATCACACGTGTGCTAATTTACAATCAAATAGCATTTTGCTAAATGGGAAATTTTTATAATCTCTCGGTCCTTTTTCGCTATCACAAAACGGAATGAAATACGTTCATATACTTAAATCATTTACTAAACAATTAAAAGTACTCATCATCAGAACCACAACACAACAAATTCTGTATTACACGAAGAGCTGTTCGTGTTGTACCATTATTAAAGGTACGTTCCCCAAATATAATAAAATCTGTTGTTATCATTCAGTTACGACAAACTGCTCTTATCAGTACGACGTATCCGCAAGATATAATCCAATAGACTATTTGGATCGTTGGGAGAGAACATCAAATAAATCGTAAGGGGACAGAAACTTAGTGGTCGTATTCCCCTTGAGAAATAAGTTTCACCGAGTGCGAGTCTCTTAATTTAAAAGAGGATATTTCTGGTACTAACCGTCAAGCGCGTCGATTAAAAATGTACAATACGAGACATAAATATATTATGGCATCCTAGCAGACTTAAAATGGGATAGGATAGGCCCTGGTCAACTAGGGCCTTCTTGTAGAGCCTTCTTTCAGCATTTTGCTAGCAACATATACGAGATTTATACTATTCGTCAGACAGGCCCCTATATCGGAAAACGTAGATATCAACTCATCCATGGGCTCTATGATGTTCGGGGGTGAATTCCAATTCCTCTATTGTCAGCCACTTTGTCAGTCTTCATGTTCTCTCAACTTTTGGGATTGTGGTATCCAATCTTCATCATCTGACACGTCTCGGAAGAGTTTGTACATTTCTTGGGCCATTTCGTTTGTGAAGAAGATTGCCGCTAACTTCTTCTCCAATGTGATAAAACTCGGTAGGCCGTCTAACCAGTATCTGGAAGGGCTAACACCAAAAACAGCGCCAGATTCCTCGTAGCTTTTACGAAGTTGAAAGCGTTAAACGTCGTTATGTCAATTTGCTACAAATGTCGCCATCAAAGAAGTTAAAAGTATTTTCGTATAAGACAATTCCAATATTTTTTTACAATTGAAGACCGAGACTATGGGGAGGTAGCTGAGAGTCAGCATGGCAACGCCTCCCCTTTAAAAAAACTGTTGTCATAGAGTAGTAGAATCGTAATATACCTTCGACAAGCATTGAACACATGGCTGAGTACTGCGGGAATATTGCGAGCTCGTGCCAAGAAATCCTTCTTCGAACCATCATATTCGAAGACCTTGCCGGTCGCTAATGCAAACACCTATTCCAAGAAATGAGATCCACACACGGAACTTAATAGCACGGTCATTTTAGAAAATTAGAGAATTGTTGTCAACCATTCTGCGACTCCGTGTTCTGTTGTAACTACTTACGAGATGAAATATCTATATTAGGCTAAACATAAATATATGATATCTGGTGACTGAATTGTAGTAAAAATGCCTTGATGACGACTTGGTAGATTGAGTTTGACAGCATAGATCAGTCATGTTCCGTTGTATAATATTATAAGTCATTCACAAGACGTTAGCCATACATAATGGTAATTAATATAAAGTTTATATTAACTACTGTATTTTCAATTGTGATTTTGTGTGATTGATCATCCGGGTGAGATATATTCTGACGTTAACGAGTAGACGGCTGTATTGTTCGATATTCTCCACGAGACTATACCCAGCGTCCGTGGTCGCGTCCCTGCGAATAGACGAAAAATTAAAAAAACAAATATTACTTCTAAATGCATGTGAACTTGGGTGTTTTAATTTTCGAAAAAATATTTCGAGAAAATGTTCTCTCAGCAATCAATCAATCTTAAGAAATAAGCTAAGTCTACTCATTCAGATAACTCACACATCTATGATATGTGATTTGACAATGATCAATCAATCAATCAACTAACGCTTAGTAAAAGTAAGGTCCAAGCTCTATAAACCATATTTCCATGAAAAATCTTTCGGTTCGCGCAATTTAGAGAGTGATGAGCTCACGGCAAAATTAGATAACACGCGCAAGTGCTGAGTCTTCTGCCAATGGCCCCACCGGTAGTCGAATGCATCGAGGTCGGGCAGGACTTCGACAAAGGTGACCCGTTGATATCTAGTAGCGTATGCAGCTGAGTGTGCATAACAGATCCAAAAAAAAGCATGATTATTAATTATTAATAAGTAAAGGTACACATACCTAACGTGGCCGAAATCGGTGAGTTTAACTACTACACAAGGATGTTCGCCGTCGACAAGAAAGTTTGCCATATGGATGTCGTCATGGATGAGTTGCATATGTTCCATGTAGCTCAGGCCCCGACATACCTAAACGTAAACGTTCCCGTTGAAGTTAGCACACATAATAAATAGCAGGTGGTCGCGTCGGTTTATTCAGTGAAGGCGACGACTCGCGTTTTAGTCTAAGATGACCCATAAGTGTGACAAATGAATAGTTGTTGTCTTAAAGTATATCAGAATCACGAGACAGATATTTTATGATACGACAGACTGCCTGTGGAACGACTATATGTTTGGTATACCTGAGGCCAGCGACTACGAACTGCAACTAAATCCCCGACACGTCTACATAGTAAAAATGTTGAAAAATTATAATTCATTAGAAAAAGATAGAAAATTGTAATTTTTGAAAATAACGAAATTTAAAAGCGCAACAGGGATAAACTTACCTGATAGCATATATTGATAAGATCAAACTCGGCTAATAAGCCTCTATTCTGTTTAATGTACTTTTTCAAATCTCCGTTAGGCAGATATTCCAGTACCATCATTGCAGGCCGCCCTTTACTGCCCCCGAAGAAAGTCACGACATTTTTGTGATTGAGCTTCCTGTGATAAATATAGTTAAGTTCATTCCGTAAGATAACTACCATCCAGCTTTTTCTATCGGGCATAAAATGAGCACTGAGTAAGTTAATGCTAAGCAACAGCTTGTATATTTCATGCGATCTAGTGTGAAACTGGTACATTTCAACGGCGATCTTTGTGTTGTTTCAAATTTATTATCTTACGGGATATCAAGGAGAATTCATGTATACGCAGTTAATTATTACTGATTATTCATATAATATGGTCAACAATGTTTACGCCGAAGTCAAGACGTGTGCAAGCGTAGGAGATCGTAATTAAAAAGAAAACGTACAAAACCAATACACAAAGAAATAGATAACAACTCACTTTATGGAGTCCAACTCCGAGCGAAGGTAGAAATCCATGCTGCGGTTATGGCTTATTTTCAGTGCGACTTCGTAGGTACCCCACTTGCCTCGAAATACATTCGCAACACTCCCACTACCGATTTTCTGAAACCGTTCCACGTCGGCGCAAAGGATCTCCCAATCGTCTGCAAGTTGAAATCGATGGAGGTTGTCTTGTAAAAATGACAAAATTGTTTGCAGGGTACAGGCACAACACGAAACACGCAGGGACCCTTTCTCTGCAGCGCTTTGCGATAGCGGTGAGTGCGGAGAGGCAATGCCAGCCATCGCCCCTTTTGGGGGCCGTGACAGCTTCGGCCTGAATCCCTGACCCTACTCCCCAAGCGGATAACATTGTGATGATAAATAAATTATAAATCAAAGCAATGGACAAAAAGTATACAGAATTAATGTGGTAGCCGTCTTGTGAGCACTAACAAGCTTTAGCTTTCGGAAGGAATCAGAGTGGATTCCTTTATGACAATATGTTGTGTACATACTATGTAACGACATACATGGTGATGTAAATTTGTATAAGACATCTTATGGTATAATAATATTCAAATAAATAAAAATGTAATTATTATTAGTTCAACAATCGCAAATGACATAATGAACTTTACCAATTCCGGCGGCTTTCCCAAGCGGCATATACAGATCATCTGTCTCGTTCTTGTAATAGTCGATAAGTTCTCCGAAGTTTCCAAACGGCTGGTTAGCGTTTAAATACAGCTGGCCACAATCGTTGATTCCAATATTGTGGTGCTGCACCGGTTGGCTGTCACTGTACAGGCAGACAAAGTATATGCTTGACATGTATTTCACTAGTATTTCCAAGGTGGAACATTCACTAACTCGTTTTATGTACACCTTGAGGTTTCGACGTAATTTTCATTATTTCTAAAGAAAACCGTAAATGCGGTCCGCAGGGTATTCGTCATCAAGCCCATTGATCACCTTTGAATGAAATGCGACAGGACCATGGTTCCATCGTTGGGTGCACAGAAGAGATAGGCACCGACGCGGCCCAATTCAATCAGATGTTTTTCGGCTTTCTCCCGAGACATGTAGCCGGCGAAAGCATAATAGCGTGTCATTTCTCGTCGTCGTCGCCGCTTTGTCTCTATCTGGATGACATCAAACACGAGACAGTGATCATCTGTTTGTTTTTATTCAATACTGAATACTTGCCATATATCACCTGATACGATATTTATTTATTGATTTTTTTAACAACGTTCGTTGGACAGGTGAAACATGTCCAATAACATGAAACATGCTACGTATAACAAACGCGCTTAGGTAACGATGTTTTTCAAATACGAAGTTCATTAAATAATAGTAATAATATGACGAGCTATTACTCTTATTGTGACTATAGATGTTGCTTTGATATGCGAGAGGGGATTCCAGTATTATTGTTATTATAATAATAACAATAATACTGGAATCCCCTCTCATTATTATTAATATTCTCACTAGGCATATGATAAACGAGGACTGTCTGCCGGCAACTCAAATCTGACGAGACTGTACTGACAAAACCAACTTTTAATCTGCTCACGTGTTGAAGCTCCATGATGTAGACGAGTTCTTCAAGCCGCGACCGACTGGTCTTACCGGCTATCTTCTTGACCACCGAAACAAATAAAGGTCCCGTTCTAAAGTGGCAATCTTTTCTTTTCTTGACTTGAGCTTCCTTCGACACAATGGTCTGTGCAGACGCCCTAATCTGTGCTACAGACCTGATTCGAGTAACGTGGACAAGCACTGCTACCACTAAGATAACATGACGGGTTCGAAATGCGTCAGATTTACCATATGAATCGCGCCGGCGTGTTCCACTTCAGATTCACTGTGCGCACTCGATCGTGTGTTTGTTTGTGCCTTTGTGCTGCCCGTGGCAATTGCTTGGGTCGCCGTTGGCTCAGTGATGCGTTTGTGAGTGGTAACTGCAAATATGACCTCAAACAGTGTTACGGTACGTTCCACCTTGGAATCGAATAGTAACCCTTCTTCGATGACTAGTCAACTAACGAAAGTGAAGCAATGATGAAGGGCAGTTGATAGGATTATAATAATAACAGCTATATATATATATATATATATGTTATAGATAATATTTAATGAACTTCGTATTTGAAAAACATCGTTACTTAAGCGCATTTATTACACGTAGCATGTTCTGTGTTATTGTACATGTCTCACCTGTCGAACGAACGTTGTTAAAAAAATCAATAAATAAATATCGTATCAGGTGATATATGGCAAGTATTCAGTATTGAATAAAAACAAACAGATGATCACTGTCTCGTGTTTGATGTCATCCAGATAGAGACAAAGCGGCGACGACGACGAGAAATGACACGCTATTATGCTTTCGCCGGCTACATGTCTCGGGAGAAAGCCGAAAAACATCTGATTGAATTGGGCCGCGTCGGTGCCTATCTCTTCTGTGCACCCAACGATGGAACCATGGTCCTGTCGCATTTCATTCAAAGGTGATCAAAGGCCTTGATGACGATTACCCTGCGGACCGCATTTACGGTTTTCTTTTTAGAAATAATGATAAGAAATGAAAATATTCGTCGTCTTTTGCTCCATAATCTGGGTTGTGCGGCACTACATATTAGGCTAGGCAGGTTGGCAATTGACACGGCGTTATCCATCCGTGATGGTTCACACCTTGTGTCGGAAACACCTAGGGGCACAGCTTGCGTAAATAGACCGCTTATCGCTGGTTCAAATCCCCCAGTGACCTCCTGGAGCTGTGGCTTTTTCCATTTATTGACAGTTCTTGTACTAATACCTAAACGAATAAATTTTGATAATTGTCTAATGGGAGAAGTGCCTGACTGGCGGCCAGCCGGCCGCCAACGAAAGTACACAAGCTCATCCAACCATCACAGTTGGAAGCTGTTGTTCGTTGCAGATGTCAGTTACAACGGTTGCAACACAGAATGTTGTTAAAACAAAGTGATTTCACAGCTCGGAATTACGTCGAAACCTCAAGGTGTACATAAAACGAGTTAGTGAATGCTCCACCTTGTAAATACTAGTGAAATACATGTCAAGCGTATACTTTGTCTGTCTGTACAGTGACAGCCAACCGGTGCAGCACTACAATATTGGAATCAACGATTGTGGCCAGCTGTATTTAAATGCTAACCAGCCGTTTGGAAACTTCGGAGAACTTATCGACTATTACAAGAACGAGACAGATGATCTGTATATGCCGCTTGGGAAAGCCGCCGGAATTGGTAAAGTTCATTATGTCGTTTGCAATTGTTGAACTAATAATAATTACATTTCTGTTTATTTTAATATTAGCATAGGGTGTCTTATGCAAATTTATATTCACCATGTATGTCATTTCATATTAGTCATAAAGGAATCCACTTTGATTCTTTCCAAAAGCTAAAGGTTGTTAGTGTTCTCAATACGGAAGCCACACTAATTAGATCAATGAGCAATAATAATGATATTTTATTTATTATAATTATTTATTATCAATATTATACTTATTTACTATAATTATTACAATTATTTGCTATAATTAGTCGCCCGTGGTTATTGCATTATGTTGCGTTCCTGCACGGGATATTCAGTAGGTACTTTTTTATGCGACATTCATCTCACCATTCCTTTCCATCTGCGGGTAGGCGATTGATAGAGCTGACCTGTCTAATTATAGAATATGCCATTTGCAACGATTGTCACCTAACAAAATATGTGCTGCATATCATAAACACCAGTAAACGAGCTACAATTTTCCAAATCGTTGCACTCCTAGCTACTTTGGCTCCAGGTGGACAATATATGCGAAGGACATTATTATTGCTGTTGACATCGTATACTATTTGTCGATCGTTTTGTACTGTAATATATTTATAATCAGTTAGTTATCCTTTTGTGGTTGGTGGGGGTTGGGATTCAGGCTGAAGCGGTCATGGCCCCGAAGGCGGCTATGGCTGCCATTGTCTCTCTGCACACACCGCTAGGGAAAGACGCTGCAGAAACAAGGTCTCTGAGCGCTTGTCACCCGTGCCGTGCTTTGTGTTGTATTTCTGCCCTGCAAAAAAGTGTGTCATTCTTACAAGAAAACCTCCATTCGTTTCAACTTACAGACGATTGGGAGATCGTTTTCACCGACGTGGAACGGTCTCAGAAAATCGGTCGTGGGAGTGTTGCGAATGTATTTCGAGGCAAGTGGGGTACCTACGAAGTCGCACTGAAAATAAGCCGCAGCAAGTGCATGGATTCTAACCTCTCGTCGGAACTGGACTCCATAAAGTGAGCTCTCATATTTTTCTAGGTGTGCTGTTGGTAGTCGATCGCGATGGCGTGGTGCTTTCGTGTGCGGTTGTACTCGGGTCCGATCCCCAACTATTGCACGTTAGCATTTAATGAGCCCGTTTTAAGAAGCAATATCGTGAACGTTGAATATTAGCTGAGCGTCACCGCACTTTTTAGGTGTTCTGTTTTTGTATTATGTTTTGTTTAATTGCGATCTTTCTCCGCCACACGTTTTGACTTCGGTATAAACAGCTAGATGGATTTTAATTAATTATCGGTGATATCTCGGAAAAATACTAATTGTGTAACGAAACAAAGATCGCCGTTGAAATGTACCAGTTTCACACTAGATCGCATGAAATATACAAGCTGTTGCTTAGCATTAACTTATTCAGTGCGCATTTTATGCCCGATAGAAAAAGCTGGATGGTAGTTATCTTACGGAATGAACTGAACTATATTTATGACAGGAAGCTCAATCACAAAAATGTTGTGACTTTCTTCGGGGGCAGCAAAGGGCGGCCTGCAATGATGGTACTGGAATATCTGCCTAACGGAGATTTGGAAGAGCACATTAAACAGAATAGAGGCTTCTTAGCCGAGTTTGATCTGATCAATATATGCTATCAGGTAAGTTTGTCCCTGTTGTGCTTTTAAATTTCGTTTTTTAATTGCAATTTTCGATTTTCTTTCTAAAAAAATACAATAAAATATCTGTCTCGTGATTCTGGTATACTTTAAGACAACAACTATTCATTTTTCACACTTATGGGTCATCTTAGACTAAAACGCGAATCGTCGCCTTCACTGAATAAACCGACGCGACCACCTGCTATTTATTATGTGTGCTAACTTCAACGGGAACGTTTACGTTTAGGTATGTCGGGGCCTGAGCTACATGGAACATATGCAACTCATCCATGACGATATCCACATAGCAAACTTTCTTGTCGACGGCGAACATCCTTGTGTAGTAGTTAAACTCACCGATTTCGGCCACGTTAGGTACGTGTACCTTTACTTATCGTTAATTAATAATCATTGCTTTATTTTGGATTTGTTATGCACACTCAGCTGCATACGCTACTAGACTTAGCTTATTTCTTGAGATTGATTGATTGCTGAGAGAACATTTTCTCGAAATATGTTTTCGAAAATTAAAACACCCAAGTTTACATGCATTTAGAAGTAATATTTGTTTTTGTAATTTTTCGTCTATTCGCAGGGACGCGACCACGGACGCTGGGTATAGTCTCGTGGAGAATATCGAACAATACAGCCGTCTACTCGTTAACGTCAGAATATATCTCACCCGGATGATCAATCACACAAAATCACAATTGAAAATACAGTAGTTAATATAAACTTTATATTAATTACCATTATGTATGCAACGGAACATGACTGTCTTCTATGCTGTCAAATCCAATCTACCAAGTCGTCATCAAGGCATTTTTACTACGATTCACTCACCAGATATCATATGTTTAGCCTAATATAGATATTTCATCTCGTAAGTAGTCACAATAGAACACGGAGTCCCAGAACGGTTGAGAACAATTCTCTAGTTTTCTAAAATGACTGTGCTGGCAATATTCCGTGTGTGGATCTCTTTTCTTAAAATAGGTGTTTACATTAGCGACCAGGAATGTGTTCAAATATGTTGGTTGGAAGGACGATGATACCTTGACACAATCTCGCAATATTCCCGCAGTACTCAGCCATGTGTTCAATGCTTGTCGAAGGTATATTACGATTCTACTACTCTATGACAACAGTTTTTTTTAAAGGGGAGGCGTTGCCATGCTGACTCTCAGCTACCTCCCCATAGTCTCGGTCTTCAATTGTAAAAAAATATTGGAATTGTCTTATACGAAAATACTTTTAACTTCTTTGATGGCGACATTTGTAGCAAATTGACATCACGACGTTTAGGAACTTCAACATACTCGCATTTCTATTGGCAATCGCTTTCAACTTCGTAAAAACAACGAGGAATCTGGCGCTGTTTTTGGTTTTAGCCCTTCCAGATACTGGTTAGACGGCCTACCGAGTTTTATCACATTGGAGAAGAAGTTAGCGGCAATCTTCTTCACAAACGAAATGGCCCAAGAAATGTACAAACTCTTCCGAGACGTGTCAGATGATGAAGATTGGATACCACAATCCCAAAAGTTGAGAGAACATGAAGACTGACAAAGTGGCTGACAATAGAGGAATTGGAATTCACCCGCGAACATCATAGAGCCCATGGATGAGTTGACATCTACGAACGTACCTTTAATAATGGTAGAATACGAACACCTGTTCGTGTAATACAGAATTTGTTGTGTTGTCGTTCTGATGTTGAGTACTTTTAATTGTTTAGTAAATGATTTAAGTATATGAACGTATTTCATTCCGTTTTGTGATAGCGAAAAAGGATCGAGAGATTATAAAAATTTCCCATTTAGCAAAATGCTATTTTATTGTAAATTAGCACACGTGTGATGATATTCTTGGTCTGTACTTTCTTTGTAGTGTACTGTCAAAGGTTGTACTTTGTTCAAGATGTTTTATCATTTCAACGATAACGAATATTGTAAACATACGCCAAAATTAGCTTGGTGAAATTAACATCACTAAAATTTTACCTATAAAATGTGTAAAGCGGTGTTTTCATTTATTATGCTTATGATCCGTTTTTCACCTTCAGCTGGCGGTTTGGCTCTATATAATTATGTGATGGTTGGAAGGAGGATGATGCGCAGGCAACGACAATGTCCGAATTTATATTAACTACTGGACCATCTCAAAGCTCGGTGCTTGGCCCCTTCATATTCATTGTTTATATGAACTTCGCTCTGCTCCAGATCTGTGAAAGCGATATGAATAAGACTATTGCATATGCAGACGAAACTATCCTATCTCGACTAGACCCCGCCAAGCTTAGCATATGGATTAAGAGAGCTCAAGATCACGTTGTAAAGGCTGTTCAAGATACTTGGGCAAGTTTCCAATGCTAGCAAAACTGAGCTGGTTTTATTCTCCTTTGTGATGCACTACCGGTCTGGGGAGGCGGCTATCGAATATCCTGTCAGGCTCAGATAATCCAGAACGATGCTTTTAGGGCTATGTACCGCTAATAGCCCGCCACTTCAATCGTCGCAAAACTATCGTTTGTAACACGTTTAGTTCTTTCGGGTACAACAAACACGCTCTAACCTACCGTTTGCTCTCAGTGTGGGGTTCCCTCCCTCGCAGTTCTGTTAATGTACCATCATTTGTAATGTATTATATTTCGAGTCTGGTGGTATGGAATACATACGCTATGTAAAACCATTCGTCAAAACGAAGTCCGCTGCGGACAAATGACAGTGGATACAATCATTAAACTTTATTCAGATATTAGGAGAAAGCTTATCATCCGTCACAGGAGAGCGATGTGCAACCGAATTTTAATGCAAAGATTTTCTTTAGATATCTAAAGGGGCAACGCAATTTCTACTTTAGGCACCCAATTTTCGCTTGCTTTTATAATTAATCAAATAAACATAGAAGCTGATAATAATGACAATCCCGCAAGAACAAAGTATCTAGATACTTAAAATCCATAAATAACTGCATATGAATTTCTTGGGGCCTACCTTCAGCGAATGTGATCTACATCCTACATTTTTTGAGATCCCATATTTAAATATATAAGCTGCTGAAACTTTGAACTGAACCGTTCTATTCGTTGGGTGAATGCTGAGGTCGGAATGTTCTAGATTTATATTACATCGTTGCGTTCTCATATGCTGCTTTGTCTCTTACAAAATTATTTATATACGCTACACAAAAAATCTGTATATTTTTGTTGTTTAGTAATTCATATTATTAATATATATATATATATATATACGGACTGGCAGCAGGCTGTAAAATGCCAGAAAAAGTAGGTTTAAAACCAGACATGACACATGCCTTCAAATATATCATCCATGAATGAATGACCATGATCAACTATGAATGATACTGTATGTTAAATACTACCCTCTCAAATACAACACCAGACTCCATAGTGGTTGCCCATTCAGCTTCTGTTTATTTCCTTTAACTCAAGCCAATGGTATCCGAGCAATTCTCTTTCATTTAGTTGCTCCCTGGGTATAGGCACACGGACAAATGAACCCTAAATAATAAGTTACTTCTCGCTTATTGTTATTCTCTGGTGTCAGTGTTGTAATTAGTACATAGTGCTGCTAATCAGGTTCTGGATTGTCTGAGGCAGCAGCGCCATCAGTTCGCGCATCACATCCAGCTCTCCAGAAATGTAATGCTCGTGATCAGGGTACTTTCGAACGTACGCTTCCACCTAGAATAGAGTGGTCAAATTCAGTCACTGGTCATTAATAAGCGAACACAATAACTATAAATGAGATCGTTATGAACTCAACGATATTGAGCCACCGGTGAGAAGGCTCATTTAGTGGTTTTAATATGATGCCCATGAGGTGGGGTTAATTGCACCAATTACACTGTTTATGGTAGCTGAATGAAAATGATGCGTTTAACAATATCGGGCGTTACCAGGGCAAAAAGGCCTGCTCCCTGAAAAGAATATTTGAGTCGAATATAATCAACGTTTATTATATATATATATCTTACTATATAATATTTATTACATTGTGCCGTGGTGCTAATCAGTATGCTGTAGGCAGTACTCCGTGTTTAAGAAATATGTCTTTTTAGCCATGTTACATATCAGCTCCAACATGAGCTCCTACGTAAGACTTCGATAATAGGTTAACAGGTTAAAGTATATATGCACACAGCATTAACGTAGACCGGATTAATACTTCTTTGCAAATTCGCTCCAATGATTACAGCCAATGACGACTTACCTGCTCGTAATGTTTTTTGCATTTCTCGAGGTTCTCGAGCTGTTCTCGAGGGTGGCCTACGATGCACTTTGATTGCAGGCGGCCAATGGAAAAGCGAGCTACCAGAGCAGGTCGCACATATGAGTCCTCCATCTTGGGAATACCGTCCGATCCCGCAGTTCCCTTCACGACGAAATTAGTTATCAGGTCTAAGAATGCCTGATAATGCCTGCAAGATAGATAATGTAGCAACATGACAATAAAAAATGCACACACATGAGAAAATCGTTTGTTGTACAACAAATTACAATGGATCATACGAAGCGGTGTATATTTGTCGGTGTATAACGGCGTAGCACATTTACTTGTGCGTACGCAATGCGCATATATATATATATATATATATATATATATATATTGGTTTAAGAGTACTTATCTAATTTCCATAAACGGCACATTTTGAATAAATTCTAATTGTACATTGAACGAAAGACGATCGCGAAGAGTCAGACTTACGCCATAGCTTTGTGGATGAGCATGTTGATTTTGTTGACGGGACCGTCGGTGGGTTTCAGCATACCTTTTGGCAATACTGAGTACTTCAGCTCCATCATCTCAGTATATACCTTCACGAACAAACAATTAACGGGTAAAATAAGCGAGTCAGGCAAAGTTAGACATTAATGCAATATGATTTAAGAGAAAATGAGGTGTAAAAAAATCGCCTGCTTGACATTTGGTATGAAAAACTCTTTGATGAATTTACAACAACGGTATAGGTCACTTTGCCGGTTCATGGATCTATATAACAGCTTGACCGTTGGCAAGTTCCCAGTGAACGGCGCAGCTCTTCCACATTTTGGTAGCAACGGTTAATGACCACGTACAGCAAAATTACTTACCTCACCAAGCTCAAAGTGGATTTGCTGTAATTCGGCTGAATAGTATTTCGAATTCAAAATCTTGGCCATCTCATCCAGCATGTCGATACGCCTTATGGAAAACAGAACAAATAGTACGACCTTTCATTTCATGAGCTTCAAAAATCGCATTAGGGTGATCACGCACACTTGTGAAGAAGTACAAGATTTGATCGCATTGACTAAATCATTTACATTTGAATGCAAATTGACGCAACGAATTCTTGCCAGTTTATTATCACACTCATCAAACCTATGCATAGATGTAATGTAAGATGAGAACAGACATATCGATGTGATACAATGGTTATTAAACTTCAAACGAGAAACGCTTCGGGGCTAATGCAGCTCGACACAAATGTTTAAGCTGTTTGAAACAGTTACCTCTTATGCATTTTACATTTGCGGTCAATGACAGGTTCCAGCGTGGCCAGATCGCGATAGAGCCTGGAGGAGTCCTGAATCACTAAAACGTAATCGGATGCCCGATCATTTAAGCTGTAGTATGAAATCGCTTCGGTGATCTTCTTCTGGGCTGCGAGAAACACCTGCAATGTGATGACATACGGGTACCCTTCTACTTTAGCGAAAATATCGGGGTTATCTGAAAATAACAATAATAGCTGATCATATTTCGCCAATGATACGCAGTCTAAGATGTTCTATAAAGATCACTCGATCTAGTCGGCTGGTTCTCCAGCCGAACGTATCGGTCAAGTCTCATAATATCTAGCCAGCTGATGTTCTATACTAGGCATCCTTAGCCCTAGGTTTCAAAATACGCTTTTGAACGAATACTCTATAACTGAATGATGTCGATTTCAAGGTCCACGTAAATTTGAGCTAACTCTCAGCTGTTCCCCTATATGATAGGCCTCGAAATCACCTATTAGGCTTCAAGGTCCCGAAAGTATCAGTCATTGCTAATCCTCGTTACACCTACCTGTCTAGCTTCTTCGAACGTGTTGGCGGGATCAACTCTCCACTCGTTTTCTGCTGCCGTCACATCGTCGTGATCGATCAGCTTCATCGGAAGTGGTTGAGCGGGAGTAACCTGTACGGGCTTACCATCTTCGCGGTCTTGCTTCAGATTCTGTGATTTTGACCATCATCATCATCACATACAAACGACGAACACCATTAACGCATGCTCTTATTTACTCTGCATAATTATGTACCTACCAACCTAGAAATTCCTTTTTTTTTGTTGGCTTTTCCCTGTTGTGGCAAATATCGATAGTGTATTGTAGCGCGTTAATATATCTAGTGAAACATTCAGTAGCCGTTGGCAATGATCAAATAGAAGAAAGTGTCTACAAACTTACCTTTGATGCCTCGAGGTAAATTACGCCATACTTGATCCAACAGCGGGCCACGTCGGCTCCACGCCAGGCAAGCTTTTCCGCATCGTCGGGTTGGGCCTTCGTACGCGTTTCAGCCAGCATATGGTCCGCACAGGCCAGCAAATGTACCGCTAGCCGGAAGTCGTCCCTGAGGAATACGTCCGAGTTTCACTTGCGACGGTTAGCTTTTAAGTGTTACTGCTTCAAATGGTATTATCATTGGGTCGATATGTTAAACCTGTTTTGAAATGATAGAGCTCAAAGATGAGCAGGTGGAGACAGAATATGAGGTGCGAGAATAAATTAACAATTGAAACATTTGAGAAAGATTTTGCTCAAATCGATAATAACTAAAAAAAAATCGATAATACAAAGAGTGTGTTCTCTAGATTCTCTCACTTCTATATAAATAGCAAGCAATGAATACACAGGTGTCAAACATTTACTACGATCATTGTCATCATACGATATCTACAGGGATATAATATACAATATACAACCGATAGAGGAAGAATTGACTAAGGGTTGCGGCATTGACCGCCCAGTCGACCGGATCGAAGAATGAAAGGAATTCTCGACACTTGAGTTGTTTCTTCAGAGTCAGATGACAGTACATAGCGGCGGACTCCTTGTCACCAAGATGTTGATAGCATTGAGCCAAGTAGTACTTGGTCTTCGTTCCTGACCATGATCAACAAATACCAAAGGATGAGTTGCATTTTAGAATGGTGTGCATAAGCGCACATATATTGTTGTAACTACACCACGTTTTTCCTGTGACCACCTACTATCCGGATCTACAATGATCGAGAATAACAAATAAATGGTATTCTTATTTCTTGTGATAATTATAATAGATGATACTACCATCTGTATATTTCAATACGTTGGCGAACACCTGTGCCAATAATCGTTGTTCAGATTCATCCATAATTAGGTGCCCACGTTGATGGCCATCGTCAATTTGACAACAATTACAGAATATTCGGTATACGAAGAGTGCTGCCTTTACTGGTAAATGTTCATCACTTGTGAGATCTAAAACACTGTAAAATTCCAATTCCGAGAATAAGCCACAATTCAAAATATTTCGAGTTAACTAATCCAATATGAAGCGATCAAGGGATACCTTCCTCCTCGATCCACAAAGAGTACTTGAGTTTCCGGGGGATGGAATCTTTTCCAAGCAGATATTCGAGGTGGTGAGTAGCTCCGTCCAGTTCGGCTTCAGTCTTGAATCGTTCGTTCAGTGTGTTATAGATCTTCTCGGCAGCCTTGAGCTTTTGGAGGGCCTCCTCGAGATGGCTCCTAAATGAAGATTATGAAGAATATCAATGTACGCAATTATTCACCTTCGATCATATGGACATTCGTCACTATATCAATTTATTCCCCTTACCCTGCAGAAAATATTTCGAGTATACGGAAATGTCCAGTATGTGACACTGCAACGAATGCGGCGTCATTGTGCATTTATTGATATTTCCATCAGATAATCATGCCCCAATAATATTGTCCAAATTATCACCGATGCCATACTCTATTACGTCATATGTGTGTATGTGGGTATATGATAGTTATAATTTCTCTTAATAATACGAAGTTATACTGCGTTTAGGGGTACAGATGTCACGCACATGGCTGGTCTCCCTGTTCCATGATAGCGAATGCGAAGCTCACTGCAGGCTGCTGCTTACCTTGCTGAGTCGACGATAGCCAGTTGGTTTAGCACTGACATATGAAGAATAGCTCTCGATGGAGAGGTCGGCGCACTATCCACAAGAGAAGGCAATGCTTCAATGGCCTCTTGAAGCTTTTTCACGCCACCACCAGCTTCTTCAGTATCAGCTTCGATGAGCCCTGCAAATGAAAATCCGAACGACCAGCGTTACAAGCTAAGCCTTCCAGCTAGACGCAGGTCAACACGGTGATTTACTAGAGCATTCCAATATGCATTCACATTAGTTATTTACCAACATTTAATATTTGGTCTTTGTTTAGCCAAGTCAATGGTGAATTTCTAACGAGTCCTGTTGACACCCGAGGGTGGCCTTCACTCATACAGCGAAACCAAGCTGGACAACAGTGGCATACCCATTTCGTATAAGATTTGTGCCGTGGCAAGTTGCGCCTGCTCCGTCTTGTCGCCACGGTTCTTCAGGTTGTTAAGTGCATTGCCGAGGTGCTCATTAGCCGCGTACAAGCTTCGGAAGGGTTCACGAACGGGGTCAGAAGCGTGCTCTACGTCGATGCACGTACGAGCCTGTTATCATAAATACGTGAAAATGAATGCCCAAGAAATGATTAGCGTATCGAAAGAATCAGGCAACACGAGAGCGAAAAGCGATTGTGAAATGGGGTTTCATATTTTGAAATGTATCATTTCGGATGGCTAATTCCCCGCCGTTTATTTATTACTATGAGATATTATGATAAGTATTGTAAACACACCTAGACACAACACAGCCACGTGATGCGGAAAAGCTCGTACAGTGTCCACCTATGTCTAGATATTTGTACACGTGTATTATATTGAATCTATTCGTGAAAATATGTAGAGATGCTCCAACCTTTCTGTAGAGGTCCTGAACGCTTTTCTCAGCCATCTTGACCGATGCTGCTGCCGTCTGCTTTGTGTATTTAAACTGCCGCAAACGCGATCTGTGAAAAAGGTACAGCATGAACAGTTGATATCATGTCATCAAAAGAGTGACCATGAAAAATGTAATCGTTTAATCAATATTTGCTATTTTCACAAGAAAACAATTTACATGGCATGTTTCATATCGTCTATAATATACACCCTGTACATTGCAAAGTAATGTGCCCTGACGACAAAAGACACCTAACTACAATAAAAGAATAGACAAATTACATATTCAGTCATCCTGTACGAGGCGGCCTCATAGTAGAATATATAATAAGTCACTGAATTAGGTGACAAGTGATCTATCGATTAAGAGAGGGTTATTGGTTACACCTTATTCATGTAATTGATAATAAATACTCATTGAAAGTACTGCAGCTTAAGCATGCGACGCAAGACTTAGCGCTCACAATGACAGGTCGTCTATCATGCTTGAATTAGCACAAACAAAAGTCGAGATATCGCGTACAGAGATACAGCCGGGTGTTGAAGCCTATTCTTAAAAAAAATGCGTACAAAATGTTTGCTTGACAAAAAGCACACATATTTTGCTATTGTCTATTGGCGATGGTCAAACTTACCCGAGCTTAGCCAACCAGCCCCCGTTCTTGACACCGAACTGAAACCTTGACTTCAGTTTCGCCATACGCGCCAAGGTTCCCCCACAGCTAACAACTGGGTCAGTCAGCCACTACCTGACCCCCAACTGTAATGTCTAAGCCAATTTCAGCTTATGACATGGATGTACACGATATACGCAGAGCGTATTAGTTGCGACTATAACTAATTGTTTTGCCGCAGAAAAAGTACTCACATCGAAATGGAATAGCCATCCATTTGATAATGAATGGCTACATTTCGATCCACAATTTGTTAGTTATTTAACGGCAAACTCCAACGGATGAGTGTGATTTCACTGGCATTACGTGCTGTAGACTTATGCTCATTGTGTTTTGAAAATACCATTGGTGCATTTTACTTCTAATTACATAGAATGAAAGCGTCGCCGAGGCGAAGACAGAAGTTGGAACCCAAGTGATTCATAGGTGTCCATAAACATCTTACAGACTGACTATACGTTTCCCATATAGAAAAATGACCATTGCTTTTGGTTGGCGTAATACAGATCGAACAATTAAAAATGATCATGCTCACGTACGTAAAATGTTCGCCCATATGGCTGAGCATAATCTTTCGCTGACCGGACAACAGCGAGGCAAAATAGTTCAATCAAGATGACCAACGTAAGTTTTCGCCGTAGATAGCTGAACTTTTGGGGCACCAAGCACATCGCTGGTGATATATTGTAAGCTTTTAGGCATTTGACACATTCAGCTAAATATGGACCGATATGGTCTCTGTGAATCTCACGAGTATACTTCGAGCGACGTCCCCTTCAACACCGAAGCCTGGTGGACCTCTACGAATCACACTGCATATCACAGACAACCGATTCGACGACGGTTAAGGAACAAATCAGTAAAAATGCACGCACACACTACACGGATTGATGTCTTGACTCCCGGGGATTGCCTACGTGTTATCTTTCTAGGACAGATATCATCATTGTCAACAAACAACACATACCACTCAGCAGCGTCAAACCCTGCAATAAAATCAACTTCGATATGCGCACAGAGCAATCAGGTCAAAATGCAGGCGAGTGGGAGAATTTCAGAGAGTTTCAAACAAAAATTATCAAGCACCAGTCAGGTCTGTTTTGGATACTCTAAACACCGGTGTGGTCTAGCCGGCAGAGATCGAGGCTCCCAAAAATGGGTACTGGTTCGCTTCGACTCCTCAGGGCGAAGATACGATGCCAGCCGGAGGAGGCCGAGGAAGATTCTGGCCCTTTCTTTGGGGAGAGCAGATCTCGAACAGGCAAGAAAGACGACGGGTCGGGAACGCCGGACCCAGAGAGCAGGCGGGTCCTTGATGGGCTACCAGTCTGGTTGAGAAATGCGGCCATGCTGCCTGTGGCACAGCTACGATTTATCGAGATGAGTGTGCGTGTAGCACGTGCTTGCTAGTCGATAGTCGAGATTATCCCTGCATAACAAATATCTAAATACATCGTAACAAAATGCATGTGCCTGCCATTGGCGCCGTTGCTGTGCTAAGCATAGCAAGAGGCTGACGATCACTAGGGAGAATATTTCGCCCAAAAACGCATGTGAAGATATTCAATGAAGACATCGAAGCGAATATTGCCTTAATACATGCACAGAGCACCCACATATCATAGTGGGTTTATCGGACGACTTCGTCAAATGATCTACACATAAACAGCCTTAAACAATTTAATGGTGATAACGAACTTTAAACGTTGTCAGAGTTGACCCTCAGCCGTCGTTTCGTGTGAGGTCTCGGTGTTAGTTCTAAATTGGTAATTAATTCTCATCTGTATCACAACGAAGTCCACTTTCGTGTATCCTACGAACAAAAACAACAGCTTAAATAACTACAAGTACACAATGGCGAGTTGGTATGAACAGCTAGTGTTTATTAACGTCAACATAGTTCTTTTTTTGTCGGCACAATTTACGTAAAAGCTATTTAAAATGTTTTGTACAATTATCACTTCGTCGACATTTATTGACTTGATCGTCAGATACAACCGCATATAAATATTTACGGTGCACAAAAATCATTCATGTTTCAGACAAACCATCATTCGGGGTTGATGCACTGCGAACAATCACATGGAAACCTAGCCTGACAACCACCTTACTAGGAGAACAATACATAGAATAGTGGATTGATACTTATAAAAAATTGATCAATGTTGTCCTTCTCTGTTTAATTTTGCGTTATTGAAACCAAGGATGTTTATCATCTGCACTCTGACACGCCCTGACGTCACGCATTCAAGGATCAGCTATTGCAGAGATATATGTATCTGCACTTACAGATTTAGAGGGCTCTTACGGATGCGCTGTCTGCATCAGGAGCACCGACTGCGACAGACACACAGAATTTTCCATCCACAAGGCACGCCGTTGATCTTAAACTAGCTACCCCTACAAAACGGTTAAAGTCTTGGCTAGCATTTTCAGGGTGACTGGAACGTTTACCGTGTGAACTGTTTTCCCGCACTGAATTGAAAGTCTGACTCTCAACAACAACGCCATGCTTATCGTGAAATCGCAAGGTGATCTTCCGATGTATTGGCGAGGGCGCTATCGATCTTATATCATTCGTGGGGGACACATAGAGACCCAGACGTTCATCACCGTCAATCGTTTCCAGCGTCACGAATATCTTAAAAGGGAAACCCGCAATAATCTTGTATTGCGGCGCGGATTCTAGATTTGATTGGCTTGTCCTGAATTCGGTATAGAGTGTGTCGAAATCGAACCACAAGATCGCCTCTTGCAAAGAAGCAACTCTATCCATTAACGTACGAGCCTCAACTATCTCTCTTCGAAGGCTATTCGATTCATCATGCACATACTCTCGTAATGAATTCGTGTCGTTTTGGTAGCACAACTCATTTTGTCTCGACCTTCGCAATGATCTTGTCTAATTTGTGCTGAAGCACTCCGATAGCATCGGTATCCTCGCCTTCACCAGTGATCTTCCTCGGTTCACTCCATCCATCTTCTATTATCTGTTGCCGAATCAGACTGCGAACTCTCTCTTCAGTCAGCTGTTCCCCTCGCTGAGTTAACGAGTTAGACAAGTTATTGACACTTGTAAAAAGGGTAGCGATGTTGTAACCAAAAACGCCGGAATCAGCTTCTCGATCAGACTCATTTGAGATCGCCATCAGTTCGAGGTCAGCAAGCTTCTTCCGGAAGTCTGCGTGGTTCGCCTCAATCCTCATATCGTCCACCTGCTTCCTTAGTTTGTCGACTTCTTCGCGAGCCAGTCTACGGACATTATTCACATCGATCGCTTGCGCGAGGTTGATCGTGGACATTGTTTGGTCGACAGCGGTATTAATAATTGGAATCATTTCCGTGAAAACATATTCCTTGGCCGTTAGTTTATCGGCGTCGATTTTCTTCTCTATCATATCAATTCGCTCATGTGTCTTTAATAGGCAGCTTTCCATTTTAGTCATCTGCTGCTTGTGCTGGTCGTCTATGATGGCAGCTCCCCCCTCTCGAATATCCTGAATCGCATTCGTGATTCCATCATCTGGACTCGCTCTGCCCTTGGGCGTTGTCTGGGTTGATTCTTGGTTGGCAATGTCGCGTAACCCACTGTTATCAGTGTGGTGTCGTGCACCATCGATTGACGGAGTATCTGGCCGAAGAGCAGTCTTGGCGAGTGCGGTGATCTCCTTTAGAGGAATGTCCGCGTCCGCGGCCAGTTCATAGCCGACAACTTTGAAGAGTTGGATCATTTTTTCGGACATCTCCCGAACCTCCTTTATGACTGAAGTCAAGCCTAAATTGGCCTCTGTGACGACTTCATTATCAATTTGCGTCGTCTGCTTGGTTATCAATGACGAGATGGTTGAAACACTTTCCTTCAGATCTCGTTCTGCAGATGAGCGCAGACTTCGTCCGTTATTATTTTGTGTCGTGGACCCTGTATCCCTATGAAATCGAATATCGTCGGTCGCGACATGTGCGTGGTCTGTTATGAGATGCTTCCTGACAGAAGCAAGGATACCCTCAAAGCCACATTCGCAACGAAACAGCACCTGGGCGAGTATATTGACAGGAACACCACGTTGCCGTAACGGAACCATGCCACAGCATTGGGGGCACCATCCTAGCTCTCCGATACGTGGTGATGAAGGTACAGCACAGTTCGAGCAGATGACGTGATCCACGCTACAGATTAAGACCGACGGTCCCGCCGTACCGCAATTCAGGCACGTGCACTCATTGAGAATCGAGGTAGAATATACAGGCGTGAGGTTCAAATGACCCACATGAAGTTCCGGTGGTAGACCTTGAAATCGCATCTTACTGAGGCTTCCCGTATTATGTCGTCCGAGTCGTTATTTTGGCCTCGTTGTGAGCTAATAAAGTATAACGAGAAGGAGACCAACACATTTTAGAATTACAACAAATCTGACCAATGGCGTTGCTTGAGACGAACGGACCTAGTATGATATACATATATATATATATATATATAAACGCCTAATATATTCCTAAAACCGAGGCACTGGGTAGCCAATTCACCGGGCTGGAACATTTAGACTAGATATCAGAAGTCATACCGTAGCCTCAGGGCGGAGTGGAATCCTTCCCTCCAGACATTTCGACTTTATGAGCGTCACACGAGGTGGCAAGAGGCTGTTCTGTCACGCATGTCAATTACTCGAAACCCCCCATAAAAAAAAAGACATTCCGCCTAGTCATATCATATTCTTCGTCGTTATATGTGTGGCATATCTTCGCCTGGTCTGAAATACATGGCCCAATAGACGAATCGTAGATCTCAGAACAGGCGTTCATTTTATTCGAAATTCGGTTAAAATGCCAAAATACAGATAGGTGCCTGGAGTGTTTGATAGGGCTTGGAGGTGTCTGGAGTGTTTCAATGCCCCAGAGTCAGCAGCCAAGATAGAACCCACCCAGTTTCGTTTAGGGGCATAATAAATACATCTGCATAACGTGTATGACTCTTACGAAATCGCATCTACGGCGACGTTGATCAATTCTCTAGGCAAAACTTTCGAGAAAAATAGATACGTACATTTCTAACACTTCACTGGTTGTTGTGTTGGCTCGCATACGAAACAAGCAGTGAATCCGTCTGTTACTTCCTTATATCAGCCTCGTTTTGAGCACCTCTTTCACTGAATAGTACCGCAAGTCGATAAAACATGTCATTCGAACATATGCTCCATAGTGTTTTCACATTCACGGTCGGGCGGCTCGCGTTCAGTATAAGGGATGGTTGACATGTGTTGATCTCGATACGGCTGTGCTTGGCAGGGGCGCCGTGGATTAAACCGTCACAAGTGCACTAATATAATAACAATCATACTAATAACAACAACGGTATATTGACTAAAAATTAAGATATAGGCTGGGTATCGCCAAAGAAACAACGCAGACAGTAACAGGCAGAACATAATCATTTAATAGCGTTCGATTGCGGTAGTGCATGCTTCCGATTGGTCAGGATAATCTCTGCTCAATGGAGGATCTCAGATGTGAGAAATTCAAAACAGAACTACGTAGCGAGTGTACCATTTATCTTAATTGTGACAGTGTAATCGTACACGTTCACACGCGATGAAGCAACAATTTGTTCATTTCAAATCGAATGCCAGACGAACAACAATCTTGTACCAATTTAATCCAACCAAATTGGCACAAGTCAAATACGCGGTTATATCATCTTAATATAGCGCATAATCTATGACCGCCTGTCTCATTATCTCTCAGAATGAAATATCATCCGGGTTCAATTTTTACTTTTCTAAATCGAATACGAAAATTTGCCATGCAATTTGATGAATCTCTCTTTGTAAGTCTCGAACGAGCAGAGCAGAGAACGTTTGCTGCATCTATTCCATAACAGAACATGTCGACGGAACACGTAAAGAATGATTAATATTGTTTACTTAAGGGCGGAACGCATATTATATAAATTAAACCCTTATAATAATTATAATAATAATCGTATCCTTCTATAAATGTTTCCACAAACATTTTCCAGTGGGGAATTAGTAGAGAAGTTTTAAGAAGACTAGAGAAGTAGATAATTAATATAGTAAAAAAATGGATTTTGGTAAACGTAAATCGCTATTAGTCGACAACTTTTATTTGAAAATACGATTTTCTATAGTTTCCATCAATCAATGATCACTGCTTCACTGCTTTAAGCTCCAGGCAAATGACTTTTGCGGAACGAGTTATATTAGCGTATCCATTACCCTACTCATTAAAAATTAACCTTAGAATATGAATATTACCCCCATAAAAAACAATTAAAATAAAAACACACGACATGTGCTACCCATAAGTCAAGCCACTCGCGTCTCTGCAGTGGCTAACTCAATTTAAAGACACTTCTCGACAAATTTCACTAATGAGTAATCCAAGAAGTGACCTTGCATTGTTTTTTTTGCCTCCAATTTGAATTAAATCAGAATGAAGCGCATTATCTATAATAAATAGGTAACTAAGCCAACGGCACTAACCTATTGTCATACAAATAAACATAATTGGAATCAACTAATACCAATCACCCAGACCCGTCGTTTCTTGGAGCTCCGGCGACACTTCGGCCACAGCTGAGCAACTGGTCTTTTTCATCGGCTCAACCGAGATGGAAACGCACAGTAGCCCCTTGATCAGGCAGTGATTCGAGCGAAGACAGGATACCCGCACGAAGTTCTTGTAGCCGGCAGCACTTGAGTCGCTTGGAGAGGAATATCCCCCGCTGTATTTGTCGAACATAAATGAATTATACGACTTACTCTTCATGATCGTTCCGTCACCGTCGTGAACGCTCAGAATGACCGTTCTACGGAGTGGCCAGGGCGCGTTGGTTTTAATGTACTCTTTGGGAGCCGCATAGAAACCTAGATAGGCTTCATTGTCGATCTTGTCTATCTCGATGTTAGCCCCGAAGCAGATTCCCGCTATTACGTTGTATTGCCATTCCGACTCCACGAACGAGTCGTTTGTCTGGTAATGCTCGTAAAGCGCATGAAAGTCGAACCAGAAGAAAGCAACATTGGACGAGGCAATTTGATTGGGAAGTCTTGCACTGAGCACGGCAATCTCCTTTTGGATCTTCTCAGCTACAAATTCCTCTATGAACTTTCTGCTATCCTTAAGCAACCTCTGTTCAATGACACGCACCGCCTGTTGAACGTCTCCAATGTCAAGTATGGCCGTCTCATCGGAACAGTCTGTATTCTTATCAGTTTGTTGCCTCGGTGAGTCTAACTCAGTACGACTCGCAATGCTGCGAAACATTTCATCGAGTTGTTGCTCACGAGCGATTAACCAAGTCATAATATCGTTGACGCTCTTGGCCACTGCGGTGATCTCCTTCACGAAAAATATTCTGTCATTTGCCTGATCATCCACGGTCGGGATTGCAATTTCATCAATGTCTTCGATGAGCGCTAGGAGTTTCTGTTTGACTACGGTCACATCGACCTTGGAACTTCTAACAGCATCAGCTGTTGCTGACTTACCGACGCTCGCATCACCATTAATATCGTCCATCAATTGCAGTTGAGCTTCTGCTGTGGTGGCATCTTTCTGATAGCTCGTGCTTGGTGCACTTGTGTAATTCGGTGCTGGGGGGTGTGACCCCTCTGTCAGAAGGTGCTTTCTGAGGATGGCGAGTGTTCCCTCAAACCCGCATCTACATCGAAACAGCATTTTAGCGAACACATTCAGGGGGATCCCGCCCGCGCTCAGGTGAACTGGTCGATCGCATTTCGGACACCATCCGGATGAGATCATCGATGGCTCAATAACTGCGCAAGTTTCGCAGACCACGTGGCTATCGTCGCAGATGAAAAATGATGGTCCTGCCCGGCCACAACCCGTACATATGCACACCTTCAAAACGGAAGCGCTGTGAACCGGAGTGAGATCGGCCACTCCCACGTGAAGCTCTACGGGGAGTCCTTGAAACCGCATCGTACTGCTGGGGTAAACGTCGTCTGTTAGCCGTTGTAAATTGACAACAGAAAGTAGAATTCGTGTAAAAAAAAGCGATCTCTATTAATCGACTTGCTTTAGTTCTACTCGCAAAAGAGCGCGAATACCCCGAATATGATGATCTGAGAATATCTATGGCACGTCTTTGAGCGCGTGTTTCTGCCCGTGTATGTTAGTGGGGGCGCCTCAAGGAGCATCTGAGGGTGTAAGCAAAAATGCAATATTAAAATTGCATGCTTGTTACCCAAAAGGCTTTTGAGCTAGATGGCCAGATTAATCTGAATCTGTAATGATAGCAGGAATTAGCAATTACAGTTTCCAGCGGAATTCTAACTACGAAATATACATGTGACATATTCCGGTAGGCACGCACACCCCATTCTATCGCTGGTAGAGGTTTTGGCGGGGATGGTAAATCTCACGAGTCAGATACAATAGAGTGAAGACTTCTTCCTTCTGACAGTCAGGTATCCACAGCAAGCGCGTGAGAACAAAATCGCACGAGACTGCGTGCGTCTGCATAAACGGCGAACCGCAGAAGAGAATAGAGATGGGTGGATAACTGATGAAAGACTGAGCACCATTATCAGCCTCCCACTTGCAAGCCTGGTTTAAAGTATACTAGTAACTCTGTGCCAAACCACGCCTCAGGAAGTCCATAAAAGGTTCAAGACTCTTAGTAAGAAGGCGTCGAAGATTACGACGTCGAAAACCTGCGAAGCAGCGAATCCCGATGTCTCTCCACGATGACCTTTCGCCTTCACCATCTCGCCCAAAAAGGAATCCCAATTAAACAAATTTTAAAGGTGCGAATTGCTAATAGGAAATCAAACACTTTGCCTACGATATTGCTTTAATGAACGTTGATCTTTTGATATTTACATTAGGTTCCGTGGGCTAGCCAAATCGACGAGTGGTTCCGATTAGGTATTGGCGAGGAAAACCGACTGAAATTTTATACACGTGCCTAGAATATCATACAAATTAAGAAGCTGCCATAAGAAATTTTAGGCATTATCAGGTTGACACAGGTTTACAAAATGTTCCCCGAATCGAGATCGATACATAGACGGAGAATAAGTCACTACCTGGAAAGTTGCACTGCACAGCCAATATCAGTTTTCAATTTCCAGACGACGTTGCCCGGTGACAATTTGGCAAAGGGAGGACTCGTACGACTTCAGGAAGATTGTATTTCACCATCTAGCCAGAGGTGTTCCCGACCCCCCGATTCTTGACAATTGCCGTTATAAGGAGTACACGCTTCGATGTGGCTGTGGTCAGTGGGAATGACGAACAACAAGGGAATGACAAATTCAACGAACATCTGTTTGCTTGTGTGACCATGGAGAGGGGCTGTTTTGAGTGACATGGATGGCAGTTAACGTGCGGCAGTTGACGTTGTTATGAGCGGTGGCGGAAGAGGGCAGCAGGTACGTTTAGGAACGAAAGAACGAACAGCTTCAGCTAAATCTGAACATTGATTTATTGATTTGAAGTAATTTCAAATTTTGCGAAATTGACACCATTTGTTCAGTTATGTAACGTATATATATATATATATATATATATATATATTTGGCTGGTGGACGAGCTCTCTTAGTTGTTACGGAACCCGAAAGCGACATACGAATATATAATAAATCGATCCGTCTCTAGGAGATGTTTACCTGAGCGTAGCACGTATCGACTCACGCTCACGTTCGCATAGGGAGCGTAATCCAGAAAACGCTCGAGAGCGATACTTACAGAATCTACGTGTACGCGCTGCTACACATCCGGGATATCATGCCGAGATAGGCATCGAACCTACACTGCGCAAGATACGCCAATGACATGGCCGAAACAACAAATAGAGTTTGACGCTCACGCTCGGCCCCAACTCGAGCAAGTAAAACTACTCAAAATCAGACCAGATCCCATAGAAGCAAGTTCTGTAGAGCCTCAGAGCGTTCGGAGGATTCTTGGAGTGATATGAAGTTCGGTTGGCAGACCTTGGGAACGCGCTTTGCTGAAAACCCTCGCGCAAGCGTGCGACGCTGACGACGTCGTAAACGGGATCCGCTAAAATCAATAACATAGTGTTTATGGTCTTGATGTCATGACAATCCAGCCACCAGAAAAAGCACTCTCTCAATATATATATATATATATATATAAATGAGATAACAATCGCCTGCACAAATTCTAGCAGTGGTTGAATGTATTTCCACCAGATAAAATTACGCGACGACACACCCTCCATCCAAGTACAACGGAGAGCGTACTCGGGCAACTACTATAACAATCGGCCAATAAATCTAGTCCATTACTTCTTCAGGGTTTTCGGCATCTCGAAACAGCTAGATTCCTCTCACCCAGTGGGTTCAGTTTAAGGGAATCACGCTCGGCTGAGTCAACATTAGCCCACCTTTGGTAGGAAATTACCGACGAGGTAGACAATAAGCACTTGTCTTACTTTGCCTCGGAGTATTTCTAGCCATTGCGGCTGCCCTCACTTGCTTACGAGACTCAATTTGCCTGCAAATGTTGTAATGTCTGGGGCGTGCGCCAATCGACCGGTTTAAGTCATACCCTTCCGGAAGAAGACAGGTGTGAACTAGGTACTCGGATTCGAATGCCACTTCTCAAAAGTGCGTACTTATGGAAATTGACGATATGTTCACCGATCCAGTTGGTAAGTGTTTAATGCTCTCATCAGTTGGGAACAGATTTCAGCACCACACTGAAATTGGAGCAAATAAATAGTTGACACTTTCCTCGCTCACAATCAGCACTTTGTATTTTTTTTGCCCATATATGCACGTAACCACTGCAACCGCATTTCGTTAAAGGCCGCCAGAATTCACTTGATTCCAAGCGGTTGTATCCGAAACACCCACGTCGATGAAAGTGATCGCTGTCACATCGCGCGAACGAGCATGGCCCGGTAGGTCCTAACCTTCCCGTTACAGAGCAAGAACTCGACCGCAGCTCAAGTACTTACACTCGTCGATTAAGACGCACCGTTTGATCGACTATTACATGTGGACGCTGTTCGCAAAATGACGGAAGTGTGTCTATGCCAGATAAGTTAGAAGACCCCTTACGAGTTGCGGCTCCCCCACTGAGAGATTCGGCAGAGAATTCCATAGCGCAGTATATATATATATATAGATTTTTCATTTCATTTGTGGTTTATTTTCGGAACTGCAGTTTCACAATGCTGGAAAATTGCAGATGTTGGAAAATTTGTGGAACCGGTTAGAGAGCTACATCAGAGATGAGCGAACAGTATCCACCAATCGCCAATAAACAACACAAGCATTACTGTGCTGCTACTATATAAAATATCTGAATAAAGATAATGATACCACGGTCCGCACCATAAATTCAGGTTCATTATCTTCCTCTGGCCGTATCGCTGTTTCTCAGAACTTCTTCTACAGCACAGCCCTCTAATTATGTTATTTTTGTTTATTCCCTCTCGTTAAAGGTCGTATATGATCTGACCAACACATAAATACATTATGCATTGTGTATTCTTCAAGGACTTCATCAACTGGCCGGATACTGCACCTACATCTCGTCGGCTTCGCCTTATTTACAAGGAGTAGTCTTCGTTAGATTTGTGTTATCCCTCCGAGTATACCAATTTATTGTACCAACCCCGTTTGGCTAATAATGGCACTACATTTGTCTTGAATATTGACAAATAGCCTAGCTATTTGCATTTTCGTTACTATACCATGAGACGAAGGAGCGGCAGGCTGACCTGTTGGCGTTTAGCACTCACGTGCTACTGAACTCATGGGTCTCGTGTGGGGTCCCGCCTCTTCAATACTTTATCTACTTGGTGCCGTTGCGAGAAGAAGACCCTCTGGCGCATAGACAAAACTTGTACCGAACACACCGAGAACGATCACTGTAGAAACTTCACAGTTCCAGCTGAGCTCCACCGCGCGGTCGCAGCAGATGGTCGTCTTGTAGGTGACGAATCAGCTGTATCAGTGTCGTGCAACAGCAATGATGAGCAGCTTCATGAATTCACAAACATTAGCAAAAACGACGACATAACACGATACTGTGTGTGTGCTATGGACACTGACCTATGGATCGGCGGCGACGCGCCGTTTACCATGTAGTGTCGGTACACCAGACAATCAGCTGTTTGCTTGTGCTAGTGTCGGCGTGAGCGGATGAACGCACAGTGTTCAGGAACTTCGTTGGCGGGCGGTTGTACGCTTGCGACGTCGATGCAGCTGCTGCTATTGATAGATACCAAGCAAAACTGAATACTAGTAGCAAGAAGATAGGGGAACAGCAGAGGGTGAGCTCGAAAAACAATTATTTTAGTATACCGTTGTATGATCTGTTCTGATCTGATAGATATAAGATTACTCCGAGGCTTCTGAGGCCGTGTCGTTAGGCACACTCGTAGTAACAAGAGTGATATACCAGCCCATACCCCCCATAATCCCTAGAAATACTTCCTAACTACTGTATGTTTGAATAAAACACTATATATTCGTTAAAAGAGTGATATTATTCTCTGATTAGAATACATAGGCTATATATGAACGTAACGTAAAGGTGTGTTCTCAAAGAAAAAAACTTTAATGCCTTTACTGTGTCTCCCACCCAACCTGAGGCTGGATAAATAAATGGTTCGTAAAACTCATCCTATGGCTAGAATTAGTTAATCTCAAGTTTTTTTTAGCTTATCTCAACGTTACGGAACAGAAAATACGCCACCTTAGACTAAAAAGCTCATTCCACGGCCGATAAATTGCATGCTGGGTAATCTACCCAGCATATAGGCATGCTTCCTGTTCATTATGAGCATAGAAAAGAAAAGCAAAACCTTTCGTCGACTCTGAAGCACTTTTCTCTCGTGTATGACCTCAAGCGTTAGTTTAGGGTGCCAACTGCATAATTATTCTAAACGATGGAGCCTGAGCTCATGTTTAAACATTAATATTGAGTATGCTGTACATACACATGAACAGAAGCAATATCAGCTAACTTTACATGAAACAAAACATCTTCTGCTCTGACTCTGTGCTATTCCCCTGTATAGCTGGCCTTAATGTTTAGGGGTTGCTATGTAACGTGATTAAGGATTGCTATGAGGATCCACCTTTGCGTAGTTTTTGACCGGTCGTACCTGGCAGGAATCCACACACAAGGTAAGGTGGTAAGGAGGTAAGGAAATTTCAAGGTTTTCCGCGTCTGATAGGCTAACTTTACAGGGTGTCACCTCAAATGGAAGAAGCTTCGTGCCGCCACCCAAATACCGCCACATCGAACCGATAGCGATACACGAACGATATTATGGAACCGTGCATCGCTATGAACTTCTCGCGTAGTGTGGCCAGAAATCATCTTAGGAGAAATTGTCACCATGGTGTAAGGGATTACTGCAGATTGCTGCCAATGGTAGCTGTATTTCGATGGGACCACTGTGCAATAAGCCTCTATTTGTTTGCCTCCGCATTCCCGCACAAGGATAGAACTCATCCTGAATCATAAATAATGTTGTCTCAGGGTTCCGACTCACCGCGTTGATCAATACAATCAACGCGCATTGATCCAGTGTGTTGACAGCACTGGATTTTCTTATCAATGCTCGATGTGAGTACAATGAATATTGTAACATAAAATGATCCTATTAGGGTGACTAAAGCTGTGTTATATCGTTACAAATCGTTGTAGCGACTGAGCTGGTTGTGTAGTGTAATCATTTTATCTGACAAAAGAATATCTCAATTGTATATATCTCGATATCGTATCGTGCTAAGTAATTATTATCGTCGCCTAGCTGAAACTCAAAGAACACCTTCGCCTCGAGTCGACAAGAGCTCATGGTGGAATTTCGATTTGTGGTACAGCCTTCTTTCTGAGTAGTCATTCAACGAGTTGAGCATTTATAGTATTATCTCTAAGATAAATCGATTTTTATAAAGATAAATCGAGGAGTGTGTCGACAATCGAACTATTCTTATTAGGGAGAGAATGCTGTAGTTCAAATGCACAAGGACTGCGATCATTCAACGCGATTCGTCAACGTTAACCTTTTTCATACAAGCTAAATGTAGAAAAATCAACAACTTTAGCTGAAACAGATTGCATGATCTGTTCCGCAGACTCTAGCAGATTCGTACAGATACAGGTCAGCAACGCACAACCTAACAACATTCTATGCAGTTCCTTTAATAAATAAATAAAGCCTTACCTTACCTTATAGTATCGTTTAGGTAAAAGTCGAACTTATTCAGTGCTGAATATTTCGCCTGATACCGCAAGCAAGGAACGATCTAACTGATCTAAAATACTGACGACAACCAATGATTAGTTATTTGTTGTATTTTCTTTTGTTACTTTTCAAGCGACTACCCAACTCGCAATCGATGCGACGCCAGCTTCAAAAATCAGTTTAGAAGAGGTCCGTCCACCTTGCCACCGCTGCATCATCCCATCGATGATCAGCATTGTACTTATTTATTTGTCTCGGTGCGTTCATAGATAAGCGTCAAAGGATGCCTTGCCTATGGCGAGAAGCTGCAATATTCTCGGCTAGTATCCAATTGTCTACAATATTGCATCCAATTGATGGAGACGAGTATTTATGTAATAGGATAGGATACGAGGACTAGACGACGACTCAGTTCAAATCTCTCTCGCAGAACAACTAATATAGGACATGAATGAAACACGTACATACGTGTCGTCGTTCAAATGATTGACTAAATGACGGGCCGCTTGTGGCGTGCCGAGGCGAAACCACGTCGTGCCTCGGCGGCTGAACATCCAGCCGAATACCGACAAATAGGATCACAATAGAGATTGCGGTGGGGGCCTCGGCTGCGGCGACGGGCGGGAGTGCCACGTACCAACGTGCTCTGGTCTCGTCTTGCAGATGGCTGGCCCAAATGGATATCAGAGTGGACGGGTAGCGGCCTGGGACAGACTCGTGCTACGGTGCGAGACTCTGTACGCGTACGAGAATATTGAAAATTGCTTAGAATCCCATTCAGTGGTGGCAATCTTCCTTCGTTGCTGGCAGCCACTTGCTACCGTGTCACTGCTAGTTGCTAGGCGGGTGCAACGATGGTCGACGTGGTGGGTGCGTGGATTGTTGATTGTTGTATTTTGAATACGATGCTTCTTCAGTCGAAAACGAACGCGTTTAGCGTGAAATCGTCGATGGAAATAATAGCCGGTTACGGTGTTTGAGGGTCATCTCATACCTCGCGTGATATCCAACGGGGCTCGTTTTTGTCTTCAATCAAGCGAATAAAATGTAACTGGCTGAAACATCACGTTGTTAAGTGAATGACGCACTGCTTTTGACGTTTCGTCGATTGTGAGTGCTGCCGAATTCCGTCCCCGTCACGATGGTGATTGGTATAAAAAACATAGACAGCCAACGCGAGCGTACCGCGACAATAACACACTCTAGGAAAATAGGAGATTCGTTCAAATATCAGTTGTGCAGAGGCGTTTCAAGGGAGATTATTATTCGTATCGTTCGTCTGAGTGCTTTCTATCCGATTTTAGATATTTTGAAGTATTTTTGAAAAAAATAATTCAAATTCGATTCACGATACGATTCGATGTTTTCCTGTTCTATATTTTCCCCACTTAAAGGATTATATTAGGACGATAAAGTGGGCTAAATAATGCCTTGCGATGAGACGGCGGACGAGTTTTTATTCCTGTGATCGCTAGCACGGTTTTCCTTCGAGACAAAAACTGGCTGGATGTACAAAGTTCAACCGTTGGCCATATATCGCATACTTGAATTCGTGGCTAGAATTTTGCCTCTCTCGACAGTCATTATAGTAATGCCATGATACTGACAAGTGCTGAGAAGCGTTTAATGGAGGAAGAGCTGGGCGGCAGCCTTCAAATGTTGTGTGATAATATGCACCACTGGGGATATACACATGACATCACCGCGACCGCCTCCTTTTTGGACCTGTTGACGATTCTGCCATGTGGACATACCCACACACCATGAAGCCACAATATTCACCACCGTTAATCTCATACTGGTTCCTCCTCTAAGTTGGGCAAGCTTGACTCGCCCAAGTGAGCCGAGTCCATCACAGGGCTCAGATTTACAGGTGTTCTAGATTATGATAACAAAAATGTAACATATACCTTGTTTCTGTAATTAATTTTCCGGGCTGACTCACAGCCAACATTTAACGTCCATGGAAATGCTGTCAGCATTGCTTCATAAGAAAAACCCCTCGCAATGAAAATGTGCGACGGCGGGTCATCGACCTTGGTGCTATTCGATGTTTTCTATGAAAATGCATGAAATGCTAATGAATGAAAATGGAAAATGATCGATTCTAATTTCCATTAGTTAATCTAAATGACCGTAATCCCACTCTACTTCTGAATCTTCATTCCATCCTAGGCAAAAGCTAGGTACACTCCAACAAACTGAATCCAATATACATCCACATATATGCCTAACCAGCGAATCCACGTAATGCCGAATAGTAGAATGACTAAAACATGACAGCGTCACGACGCAAGTTTTGGGTTATTCCCCTGCCTCATCTCAGCGTACTGTCCTGTTCGGGGGATCGTCTGGGGACCCGGGGGGCGCTCTCTGTCTAATCGACGACAGACTCCACCAAATTCAGGGACTCTTCGGGATTGAGCACTTTACCCTGCTCTCCTCACTGCCGATCCCATCCGGCCGGATCCGATAGATGTGAGGGCGCCCGTGTCTGCGTAGTATATCCTATACTTGCTCGCCCCACATCCTTTCCTCTGCCGTAGCGGTGCTGCGTTCTGCTGCGCGCGAGGCCGAGTGCGTGGGGGATGTGTGACTCATTTTATTTTGTTATATCCTCCGATCGGCTTAGCCGGCGAGCCCGCCAGCTATCCTGCCCTCTCCTACCGTTATCCTTAAACTCCTCCGCTAGATATAGCGGGTATTGGCGGGTTATCCTGGGATAAGCCGCCACCTCGGCGGGGTAGCCCTCCGAGCTGAGTCGTCGACTGCCAACGACAGTCGCCAGACCGAGGTCGCGGCAGATCAGAAAACCACGTGTCAGTGTTGTCATCGAGCACGTGTTACGGTCGCCGAGTGCATCCTGCCGCAAAGCCACTGACGCAAACATACCGTATAGAATCTTGTAAACAGTAGACGGACAACGTTGAGGAAGAGAAGGCGTTGCGAAGGAATTAGAGAGCGGTAGGGAGAAATGGGAATAAACAATGAAGTAGTATATACGCTTGTTGTGATGAAGACCACGAAATTGATCTTGCGTATAGATTAACAACTCATAATTAGAGTTCAATGATCTCTGGCGTAAACGGCGTAGTCAATGAACGTTTCGGGGTAAGAGTTTCTCAAAGGCGATTTCAGATACTTACTGCGGATGATTCTACCGGGAATGTCTCAGGTGGCAGGTTCGTACCCTGGCGTGACCTCTGTGAGGTGTGGATTTTTCCTACAGGCATTTCTCGTAGTAATGCCATGCTACGGACGACTCTTGAGCATGGTCTGATGCAGGAACGGCCAAGGGCTTCGGCTCCAACAACAGCTACCTCTCCGCCCTGTACTCGTCAAGGGCTTGCCACTGGAATCAAGAATACGGACCTTAAGATCATGTAAGACAGGTGTGTCACCACAAAGTGCAATAGCTTGCACATAAATGTTTGACCGTATTTCGTAAGGGGGTTATCTGCAATTGTTAACACATTTGCCGTCACAGGTTCTTCCAGTTGAATGAAAAGGCAAACCAGGCAGCAGATGAGCTTCGAGGGGACTCCCAGCAAACTTTGTTCGCTCCCTCCTCCTCTATGACCCTTCCCCACCGTTGTCTACATCTAGGACGCCCTGATGCATCTGCTGTCGAAAACCCACGCGAGCCTCCTTCTTACCACTCTACATGCGTAAAGGAAGCGGACCACTCGTTCAACCGTTATATCCGTATTGAGAGGGGTCCTATCGACATGCTACGGCGCTGCCGGAGCTCACTAAGATGACTGCGCTGCAACCTGCACCTGCTAGTAACGAGATGAGTTGATCTTCGCTGAACAACGATGGTACTATATAGCGACGAGTGCATCATAAAAATAGGCCCCATCTTCCACAGGGTGAATAATATGAATGACCTCTAAGCGGTTGTCGTATCTGCACAACTTCTAGAAGTCTGTCGAGTCCGCCTTTTTTTAGTATCATATTAGGTCGATTCAAGTGAAGTCGCTGGACTCTTTTTAATAAAAAAAATAGGTATTCACATTCGTGAAATATGTTTGTGCATCATAAATGTGACAATGGATATGGGAACCTATACGAAGTTTTATTTAGTAAGCAACGCAGCCATTACTGCAGGCGGTTTTTAGAGAACTCGTTGACTTTGCTTGAATCGGCGTAATACACAATGTCTTTTTGTAGAACCTTTGACGCTTACCTCGCCGAGGCGCAGTTCGTCATGCCGACCGTAATCGGTGTTGTTTTCGCTATCCTTAATTGATTAGACTAATAAATTTGAAACCGCACACAAGTGGGTATAAAGTTTCCAGGAACTTCAATATGACCGTAATACAAAATACACCCGAATCCTACGTTCTACGCGCTTCCATATCACTATAATTTTCATCACCGGCCCAAGCTAATCTTAGGGCATTTTTTTTTTGGTTCAATAAAGGGTCAAACACGAGGCAGCAGGTTTCGTGCGTCGCGCTAATTTTAGCGTGTGCTCACGTCAGCTACCTTGTCACGCACCTCCTTCTCGTCTTCTCTGTCTGGTAGAATCCCCTCGAACACAGAGATGCTGGACTAGGATAGATGTCATCATTTTATCTCGTAGACAAATGATGGATAATTATCCATGTTAAAATAGTGTTTTTTTCTCGACTTTCGCCGCTTGTGCTCAAGCTTTACGTAGCGGGCTCGTTGACCGCAGCGGCCGCCGAAAAACATGAGCAATTTATCATACGCCTGGACACTGGCCGAGTAGTCTCTATGTGCTTGCGTGCCGTCGTTACCATTAGATGCCACAGATATTTAGATGCCGGGTCGGCGTTGTACTTATGCAGAAAGGAAGCTGTTGCTTTCATAGCTGATTTTCAACCGTAATAGAATTTCTCTTTAATCAAGTATGCTTACGAACCAAGGTAGCCAGGACAATATTTACATAATATATGTACATAGATACAGTTCATGGTATCAATGTGCTTGCTAGCCTAGCCTATAGCAGGTCTACGGAGGGCCAATGTCCACTTTCACTATATTTATTGTCATTTCCCTCTGTCTGTGCGGTTGTGAGGCGTCTCTCTCTCGCTCTCCATTTCTTTGTCTCCTTTTGCGTAACCGTTGTTGCTGCTCAGCTGTTCTTGCGCTTGGCTTCGTGTGATATGATACAGTGGCTGGATTGTGTGTATGTGTGTGTGAACGTTTTTTTTTTAGCGCAGGCGGATTTATTCCTAGCAGTTCGGCTGTACCTGGATGACCGCGGACGCCACCTCAACAACTATCGCCAGACGAATCAGCCGGTTTTAGCGAGAGAGCCTTGATAGTCGTAGGATGTCACCATTCTATCTTTGACGTTGATTCTCCGCTCGAAACGGTGATCACCTCTTTGGCCAAGTCTCACATGCGAATGGTGGTAGCAAACAGGTGGATTAATATGATTTCGACAACGAAATTAGTAAGAAGGAAGCTGGTAGAAGTCGCAGCAAGTCAAACACACCGTGTATTAGGTAAATCTCTTGGCATTTGATTACCGCATGCCATAAGTCTAAACAATGATAAATGCGCAAAGAGCTCCCGAATATCGGAAGTAGCCAAAAGAGCTCAAGTGCGCACCATTCTGTTTTGGAGCTGGTTGGCTAAGTTTTGGTAATCTGGATGAAATGCAATCTCATTTCATATCGAAATGCTGAACGAATGAACTGTTGTAATTACTGAACCTAGGTAGGTTTGATACCGCGATTCTCAACCCCGTCACCAAAACTCTTGTTTTTGTTAATGGAGACCGCAATTGTAAATATCACAAGCGACGCCTCTGAATGACGTATGCCACGAAGAATACAGCAGGTTCACCTCTGCTTTTGAAGAAAAGACATTTTGGATTCTATTATTACAAATCTGTGCGATAACTCGAACTGGCGCATGTACCTCTCTCTCTCTCTTCCTGTATATATATATATATATATATATATTTGCCTCTGACTGTTTACATAAATGTAGCCAGTTTGATTCCAGCTGGTTCCACCGCCTAATCAGCTAGTGAACTCAAAATGGTAGCCTGGAATAGAGGTATAATAATGGCTGTATTTTATCTGATGTTATGCTCGATTGTTTAGCCAATGCTTCACTATCAGTTCACAAATTCGCTGTAGCGGTAGCAATCTCACTCGCCCCGTGTCAAGCTGATCCTATTCCGACTGTAATTAGTGTCACGGGTAGCTACTTGTACCGAATCTCAACCTCTGGATCTTGCGTACTCACGTAGCACCGTCCCGACACTCAATTGTGTCCGATTTTACTATTATATATATGTTAATATAAAGGAAGAATGAAATCGGCATGGCAACCTAGCGGTATTGGGCATCCTCGGCAAAAGAGATGGGAAATTATTTGAATGCCGCTAATGGACGATAGTCAATGTGTTTCGATTCGATTTAAAAGCACACATGAGTATTGTGCCAATAATACAAGCTTTTAGTATTCACATTTGAATTTTAACCAGTATTATGGTTTGACCTTGTTTGACCTTAATGAAACAAATCAGACATTATTTAAGGCTGTTTGTACATAAACTGTCGTTGTCGCTTGTATGAAAATGACCGGTGTCAGGCAGAGCTACCGGAAACTTAGTTAGGACACAGAGTATGTTTAGAAGAAAAAAGTATGGACATTCTCTTTGTTCAGTTTCTTGTTCACGAGGGTTCATCAGCATCTCAGCACAAATGCTAAAGGATTAGCTTTGTCATAGTTACTTCAAGACCGCAACTTCAATGCCAACCATTACAGGTACCATGACGGATTAAATAAATAAATATATACTTTATTATATATATATATATATATATATATATATATATTAAATTAGAGTTCGCCTTAAAAAGTCGTTGTACATACAGTCATTTAAGTTCCATATATATATAAATATAGATATACGACATTTTAAGACAAATCCTAATTTTAGAAAGGCATGTTAATTGCTTGCTTAATTGCCACTAGAATAAGGGAGATTTACACACGCTCTAAAAACCTTCTGACAAAATGTGAATAATCGCCTAAATGCTTTTTCGTCACTTGTTAGTGTTCCCTTAGATTTCGATGTTTAGTAAAAGGCAGCCACCCTTCGCCAGATTTGTTTTCAAGGCGCGCATATGAAATTCACATGCCCATGAAAAGTAAACTCATGAAAATAGACAGGTTTCATTCCCTATTCTACAAATGTAAATGTTTCTTTCTACCGGACGAGATTTCCTAAGTGGCCCTTGATTTTTGAAGAGGCTTAACGCCCAATGCTGCTCTCACGATAACAATGATGATAAATGATGTTTATATATATATGTATATACATGCATCCTATTAACTCTAGTGCATATGGATATTTTCAACACAACATTTGAATACATAGAACGAAGTCAAATAAGTTTTTTAGGGCTTCCAAACGTAATTCATAAATAACGCGGCTATTGAAATTAATCGATTATATAGATATACATACTACTACCATTACTAGTAACGAGTGTTCCCGCAAACCGCTGCAAAGTACCGCGACTGCAGGGAATGTAAACAATACAGACAACATTAATATACAACACACGCACGCACACGCGAAGCTTGGGATTTCCACCCGGCATAACCCAAAACATTAACTGCTACCGGTGTGCATGTGTGCGCACCCACCACCTTACGAAATAGGTCTACACCGAAAGCTGCACTCGAAATGAGCACACAACGAATTTCGTGCTGCCTAATTCATCAATAGTGACAAAGTAGAATAGCAAAAATAATTCGCTCCCAGTGACAATTTTGGGCACACTCGTTGACGAAGGTTTGAGCTGAGCTCGTACGCGTCTCTTGAGGTTGAGCTAAGCCTTGTACGCTGAAAAACGCCAAGCAAAGATGAGCTACAGGATGAAAGGCGAATTGATTTGTAGAATTGGTACGTTTCCGTCAAATGTGGACGATGTCTACCCTCAATTCAACATTGAATTGAGAATTTCCGACGTAATTCTGGCGGGTTACGTCCACAAAATACGATGATGGCAGTGAGAACCGCTTTTAATCGTATTCAATCCCTTTCCTGTCGATTCCGTGAATTTCTGCCCGTTGGTATTCGACCGTACGTTAGCGGAAAGCCAATCTCAGCATATTTCTGAGTAATGGTGGCCTGCCCTTCGGGAAGACACCTCTTCGACAACGGTATGTGTATATTCAACTAATCTTCAATATATCGCTTCATTATCTGTTTACCAAATTAACGAATGGCTGTTGAACTTAGTTACCATAGCAAGCATACTTTTATAATGATCTTCGATGAGTGCTAATTGGCCATCACATGCATCGCATCGGTTTATTCCATGTGTTATTGTTGTTATGTTGCTGTTACTATTAGTGCAGCTGCTGCTACGAGACACTTCGCTCGCACAGCATCTCACTAGATACTACTCAACCATGTACTCCAATTCGACGTCTTGCGCACGAGGTAAGAATCCTTAATGTGTTGCCTACGATCACAGCATCACTATCATTGGTATCATCCCCACTAACATCGGCATCATCAAGTACAACCTGTACTTTTATTCGCTCTCACCCACGTCACCTTCAGGTTTCCGACGGGATCTCTCGCGGTTTCGAGGCGCGTTCGCTGCATCCGTTAATGGTATTATATCTACTACACTTGTGCCACAACAGAACTAGAGCAGCTCCGAGTAGGTAGGCGGTGGGGTGTTATCCCCGCTAATCCGCTCACAGTTACTAGCTCAGCTGAGGTAGCTCGATCACCTTGTCGGTCTGCTTCAGCTGGGTCCACCGAAGTGGCTTATTGAGTTTACAGAAAAAGCAGAGCAGAGGCGATAACGGATATGTGGGGATGTGGGGTGGCGGGCGTTCGCACGACCGCACTGACGATCCCGGTGGCAGACGTAATGGGTACCTCCCTTCTGGCCGGCCACTTCAACGTATCCGTCCGGATGAAGTACCCCTATCGAGAAAGGATTGGGGCCTGAGTTCGCCAACAGCTGGATACCTATGATTAGAGATCTACCGTGTATCTCTACGATTCGGACCGAACCGCCATCCTTTCCGCCCCTGTCAGATAGCGCGCAACTCGCGAAATACTCATGTGCCACATCGGTCTATGCAGGTTCCATAGCACTCCCGACAGTGTCTGAATGAACGAATGGGTGTCTCTGTGATACGGAGATGAAGACGAAGTGGCGCGGGATTCTCTTTGGGTCGTCCAATCCGGTATACGAACGGCGCAGGTTCTCCGAACACCTACAGAGCACAAGATCTTCTTCCGGACCACCAACATGGCCTTTGTGTTTCTATACGCTTGCACTCGATGATCGTTCTAGGATAAGACGCCCCTCCGGTCGAACGCAAGACCAATGGGAAAGTTTTGCTAACTTGAGCATACGCCGAATGCAAGGAACTCGGAACTTAGAAAGGGACAGGCTAATTGAGGATTACGGGTCAGTCCGATACCCGGGATCAAGCAGTACCCAGACGTATATCAATACCCACAGTGCGATCGGGTTTCGAGTTAATTTCGATGGGTTTGCGTTTGTATGTGTGTGTTTGTTTGTGTATGTGATCACCTTTTGTTCTTATTTTGCTATGCAAAGACGCGTCGGACCCATCATTGTGGTGGCTCACAACTACAACAATAGCCACCTATCTATACTAACTGGCTTATACATTGTCATGATCGTTTTTATCTGCGATAAGCACGGCGATTTGCCCTGCTGCGATCCATCCGCAGTCTCGTGGAGCCATGCAGTCTACTGCCAACTCTATTTGTAGTTCGCAGCAAGGATGCTCTCAAATTTCTGGCGACGTTTCGTGCGCCGTTCTCGGTGGCTCCGCCACACCAGAGCGGTCGCGAATGCGTGTTTGTTCCTCGCGGCAGCTGGTTAACGGACCGCGTCGTTGCACGGGGCCAAATGTGTGAGCTTGACGACAACGGTAACGACACCATTCATATTGTTCCATGCACAACACCATGAATATTAACTGAATAATCGGTAAAAAATTGAGGGTGGGCATGAAATATGTAGCAGTCCAGTTAATGAGCGAAGGCTACCCTTAGGAACGTCACAGTACAGTCGCCTCAGCAGAGTCATGGAGACATCTGGAGACCGACGCTAACCACTAATCAATCAATGAATCAATCAATACTAATGACTAGTTCGCATGCTCCGTGGTCGTATCTCCGTAAATCTGTAGATTATTCTAGCTAGTATTCAGTCCTTCATAGACCGGTTGATGCGATACTTCATCTATCAATTGGTTGTAATACCTTCATTAGAACATCGGTCTTCGGCCCTGAAAATAAAAGATCGACAAACCCTCTCGCTATATACTGACATAATGTTATTTTCCATTCTCTCTTCCTATTCCGAACGAAACGATATGTACGTTGAGACTACATCGTGAGAAAGCGGGTTAAGCTAGATCTGACCCAGCGAGTATCAAGAGTATATGCTTGCACCTTCTCGCTTCTATCGTGTGACGAGAAGTCATCGGTGTCGATGTCGGCCGTACGAAGCAGGAAACCAGAAAAAAAAAAACAAATGCTGCAATACGGCCGTCCCGATCCCACCGGGTGCCTAATCTACTGCCGCTGCCGGCGTGTCCACCGCTACGGGGTAGTTACCAGAGAGAGGAGGTGGAGTTGACGGCGGCTTGGTGTGTGTCTTAAGAGGATGGGGAGAGGTTGATGAGTGACTGTTGACGTAAATGAAATGTAAGTCGATCCCCGGCTGTTCGAGTCGAGGCTCGTCTTGCTTTTTATCCATCCGCATTCCCGGTTACAGCGCGACAGCAATCGTAGGAGGCAGCAGCAGGCGCGCAAAACCCGGTTAGGCAGGCGAGGCCTGCTCTTCCGTCAGCGCCCACCCTTGCTCTGAATTGTGCCGTGCGAGACTTGCAGCAGCGTCAGCACCGCACGGTCATCAGCATTCTTGATGGACGGCGGCGGCGGCGGCGGCGGCATCAGCCGGTAGTCCCATCGTACATCGGCCTGAGCAGTTACGCGCGCACGCCGAGCTAGTGATCAAACTATAAGTACCTTTATCTATGTATATATCAGTCTGTCCGTAGGCAACTTGGACTTGTGGCCTGTCTCTTGGAGAGCAAGGGGGCAAATATAATGGCTGTACCAATAGATTACGTATCCGTTCATGCACTGCTATGTACACATTTCGTACAGTGATGATTAGGCGGGTTTTCAGGCTGACTCGTTGGAACTCATTCGTCTGTGGATCTGTCCGTCATCAATCAGTCAATTGGTCTCATTCTCGCTGCATAGATTTCAACATCATGGTGTTTCAACTTCATGGATTTCACTTCCAGACCGAACTCGAGCTTTTGGCATTCGCTCGCATGGATGTGCTCGACCACCGGTGAGACGACCAACCCCGCCTAGGGGCGTAGTCTATATGCACGCTTGTATCCCGCCCCAGCCGTCCGCCATGGCAGGGCCACCCGAGTCCGTTGTGGTATACATGTAACTGCAGGCCGGGAGGCGGCATTAGCCATCATTTCTTCTGCTATAATTTCCAGCGACATGCTCTTCATCTTCATCTCCTGTTCTTCTCTAGCGGCTTCGTTCATCTCGTCTTCGCAAGTCAGATCGGCTCTAGTGTATGGTCAAAGTCACCTTGCCGGCCTCGATGACCAGTGGAGCAGCCATCGAGCCGCGAAATCGACAAGCATCCGACCGATCTATGCCCCTGCACATGGAAACTACCATAAAAATCAACATAACGTTTTAACTGAGCCTAACATAGAGATGATTGCAGAAGTATCGGCGAGTAACCGTTGAAAGTACTGGATATAATCTATAATATTAACAGCGAACGTAGTTGCCGAACGCGAGCTAACTTCAGCGCGCCGTGCCGGTGGACTGTGTTGCGATCATGGGCGTGAAGTTCAGATATATATATATATATATATATAGATATGTATATATATATATATACATCGTACTGCGACAACCCTTGCCTCCGCAGCGGCGGCGGCGGCGCCGGCGACGTATAGCCGCTCACCGGACGCGCAGCAGCGTCGAGTAATGGAACTCTCGAAGCGGCAGCTGCAGCAGCTGCAGCAGCAGCGGCGGGCTAGCCCCATTGGCTTGCTTGATCAGTCAGTCGGCCGGGAGCGAAACGCGCTGGATAGCTGGTTCACCCGTGCGCCCGTGTGATCGCTGCTGTGTGGATGGAAGCGCGCTGCCGCTGTCGATGAGCGGTGTTTGTCCCTCTCCGCGCTGGGTGAGGGCTGCTCAGGAGGGGCGGAGCTTGGCGGGTTGTCCTCGACGCCGACTAGTTCGGCTCATACGGCTAGGACAGGAGCCGAGAACAAGCAAAGAGACAGACGGCTTGCTAGCTGACTAAAAACACGGGCTCGCTAGAACAGACAGACTTAGCCATCTATCTCTGCATACACATTCACCCTCACGGCGAATACGGAGCCACCAGCAGCAGTACTAGTTTGGTGAAGAGCGCGGACGGACTTTCAGGAGGCAGAACATTCGGAACGCGAAACTGCAAAGTGCGAAGTTGAGCTGCGGAGTTGTTACTGCTGCTGCTGCTGGCGCTGCCGCCACCGCCTCCGCCACCACCGTTGTCCTTACGAAGAAGTTGTTGTTGTTCTCCTTCGTGGAGGGGGGGGGGCAACAACGGACAGCGCTCGTCTCCTGGCTGGCGCCCGGCACTCGGAGCGAAGCCGAACCCGCCGTGGCGGAGAGTCGCGCTCGCTCAGGAGCCCGCTAGCCTAGCCGAAAGCCGACTTGATCTAAGATCTAAGGCTCTCGGGCGTTGTTTAATACCGACCCGAGAGAAGGAGAGGAGAGTGGCAAAGGGAAACGCGCGTGAGCGTCCGAGAGCGATACAGAGGAAAAGAAAAGAAGAAATAGCGGAAAAGCGAATGAGAGAAAAAGAAGAAGATACCGCTGAGTGTGGATGTGAACGATAGGAACGCGGCCGAGTGCACGAAGAGCCCACTGTTCGTCGTGATAGATAGAGATAGATAAATAGATATATCCAAAGAGAACGGACGAGAGAGAGAGAGAGAGTGCGAGAAACGCACGGCTGTTGGAGAGCGCCCGCCTAGAGTGAGTGAGAAGGCGCCGCGCTGGTGGAGGTGGGTAGCTGGCAACCAAGCGAGTTGTCACAGACCCCCTGTCCCCTATAGTCAAAGCGAACACACAGCCAGCGCCGTGAAATGTACGGAGAGAGCCTCGAATAGAGTCAGTCAGCCAGCCTGACTGGCAGGCAGGCGGTCAGCCAGTGAGTTGAAGTGAAGTTGTATCGCGCATTGTTGCACGGCGACGAAGTGTGTGTGTGTGTACGTGAATGAGAGTGTGTGTGTATATGTGAAGGGTATGTATAATAGCGTGCAGTAGTACCGTGAGTGCAGCTGAGTATTCGTTCGTGTGTGCTCCTTACGGAGGGACCGATTGCCTGAACTGTAGGCCGACGTGTGACGCGCCTGAGCTGTGGCATGAGTGGCAGCTAGTGACCTGCGAGCGGCGGCATGGAGCTGGCGACGGCAAGAAGTCCGGCCGCGCAGGAATCAACGCGCCAACGCGCGGTGAGTAGTGACTGCAGTAGATGATCGATGACGAATTCAGATCGAGAACATCCAAATTCACATCTACAAACTAATATAGAAATAAACACACGCAGACAAACAAACAGTCACTCACGCTGATACAGAGAAAGAAATCGAGAGAGGGAGGGAGAGAGAGAGAGATGTTGTGGGACCTGGTGAGTGCGTCGGGAGCCGGGATCAGCCGATCGGATGAGCCATGGCGGATGGCCAACACACAGCGCCGCCATCCTGGATTACCCTGGATCATCCCTATCCGAGGATTATCCGCCATCTTTCGCTGGCTCTGAGCACGCTTTTGCGTACACGCGAGCGAATATGTGAGTACGATTTGGAACGCGTTCTGATCGTGGTGGCCATTCGTTGATAGGGGGGATATTTGACGTGTTTGTGCTACTGGGGTTTATCGGCAAAAATCGGAATTGCCGAGCCTGGCCCTAGCCTGAGAACGTTCGTCCGTAGTCGGGAGAGTGTACAGCCCATGTGGACACAAAGGTCTGCGATTTCCGTTGACATTCGTCATAGGCGCAGCGTTTGGACGTCGTCGTCCTGGTCGGTCGACGTCGAATCGCGAAGCGTATGCGCCGGGTGGGCGACATCGCGTCGAGTTGACAGCGGGCGGCTGCCCATCGGGGTATGGCTTATCCTCGAATATAAACAAACGAAGCCATTGAGCCACCGAGAGGCTAAATCCGCACTACCCCACACCGTGACACTGGGAATTGCGAATGTCACCCAGGAAGCGTAGCAATGAACACTATTTTTGACTCGTGCTTTTTTCCCGTGTGCTTATCTGTGCCTGTGTGTTCGTCACATGTGAATCTGTTGTTGTGTTGCACTCGTTGAAATTGCTGCTTGGAAGGTCTTCCCCCCAAAGTGTGTTGTGAGCAGCTCGTTGTGCCGGGGAGAGGCGGCTGTGGGTCTGGGTGTTCGAATTCGAGGAGTTTGTTGTGGTCCGCTTTGCAGCGGTGGCGGTTGGTTATCCAGCGAGCCAGGGTTCTAAGTAACGAGGGGATACCGCGAACGGCCGATGAGTCGACATAGCCGTGCGTGCACTCCGTGATTGGGGTGCCCGCGTACTGTATCGGCTGTAGTACTGTATTTGGAACCTTTTAAATAGCTCGGAGTTGCCTGTACACGACCTACCTAGCTGAGTCAGCGTCAGCTGCAGCCAGCGTTCAGTGGGGGGCAGCAAATCGAAGATCGGGAATGCGTTGGAAGGTTCGCTATGGCTCGGTGGCCGATAGCGAGGAATCGTCGGATTGGATCAGGCCGCTTTTCACTAGTGACGGTGCGCATTGAACGGGCGGATCAATCGTTATGAAGTGCACACTGGACAAGGGAATGACTGTTGGCGAGGTAGGCTACGGCAAAATCTATATACTGAGCCATTAGGGAGCTAGATCGAACGATTTGGGGAACTATTCCAGGCCAACTTAGCAGTACCGTAGGTATGGCCTCGCCTATAGGATAATCGTGTCGTTTGCATCATCGTTAAGGTGGTTGATAATATTTTGAATCAAAGACACCACGCCGCTATCTAAACAATGTGAGCCTACGGAAGACAACGTACGCTGCTAGTGTCGAGGATAATACGACTATTTTGACGCATTGTGTGGTCCTCGTCATTGATAGTTGATTTACCCAGTTTGGGTTCGAGAGTTGTATCAAGATGAATCGAAAATCGTTTTGTCAATGATGTCGCATCCGTATAAACTTAAATGGCCTTTCACATGTGTCGATTCCAATTCATCTAAACGACATCAAAACACTGCTGTCGTGTGGCCAAAGCGTGCTTCCAATAACTTCCCCTTCGGATCGAGAAATACAAATGAATGTCGGGTGTGTTGTTTCGATATATTCAATATTCGTCATCAAAGGTGGCGACGGATAAATTTCGAACTGGACCGATTGTTTGTTTCTGGACGTTTAGATTGGAGGCGCATAGAGACAGGACGAGTGAAGTGGAAACTGGATTGGTGAAAAAAAAATTCTTGAATCGTTCATGAATCACCGGCGATTAGCATAACCGTCGCGGTGAGCAGTAAACACCAAAATCACTGTTGAACGAAAGTGTCATTAGTCGATGCTTGTTGGGTAGCAGTAATATCCAGTGCTTGCCGTCCGTCGCAAGTCGGTACCCGACGAGTACCGAGTCGTATCATTCCCGGAACAATATGGATTCATTTCGTCTTTAATCTTCGGCTGTAGCGCCAGGCATGGACAGCCATCTTTAGCCAGAATGAATATGAGATGCCCGAAAGCCCCCCCCCCCGCCGAAAATAGAATATTATAACACAGGTGATAATGTGTTCTCGTGATAGCTTCGAATCAAAGACCCGACATAATATTCAAGGCACACTAAATCAAATAAACTATCACCACAACTAGCGCCGAACTACGATTACCATTCGTGAAACCGGTGAAAACAATGGACAATACACAGGGGAAGATTGGCAGATGCCAAATAGCGGATGCCTCTTGAGTGCTCCTCTTGAAATCCACTCACTTTCAAGGCACCTTTTCTTTGAAGGGTTTACCTAAAGGCCTGGCCTAATACTTACATTTGTCATCAGCGCTAGGAGCTGAGTATTGGATGAGTCCATCGTTTCGCTTTGGGTAATCTCGCTATCATGATTCCATGGATTGTGTGGCTGCTTGGCTTGGCAATATCTCATATGGCCACTATTATAGATACAAATTTTTTTGCACGTCCTGGTCTACACGTGTAATGCGTGTTCAACAGATTGAACGAGTGACGTCGCTGAGGAAATTCGTCCCATAATCGAAATATGAATTCTTGTGTCATATTGCGCTATTAGTTCCCATGAAGTCAACTGATTTGACTCAGTATCATGAATTGGCTCACGAAAAAAAAACAACTTGCCTTCCATCTACCGTGATAAGCGATCTGCATTCACCGTTTTCGTCGCGTTTATGGAGCTAATAGAGCGCCGCTTCAAGCTACACGAAATATGCAACATCACCTTCTGGACATTGATGTGGAGGTTTCCTCGAGGTTTAACTATTTGTCGTTTCGTTGAGGATCGTGGATTTCAAATAAGAGATGTCTTCTTGTTTGCCGAACACCAATGACGCGCGGTGACGTAAGGCCGGAGGACTGCCAATGCTATTTTCAGTGGATTCATGTGCTTTCTTTCACCATCTTCCGTAATGTATCCACACGATTCAAAGCAGTGTCCGTTTTGGCTAACTCCTAAGCTGTGCCCAGAGCTGTCAAGTTGACTGCGCCCAACTGTGACGCAAGAGAGCCAACAGTGCTTATAGCTGTTCCGTTCGATCAGCCGTCTCAATCAGCTGGTTCTGATCGAAATCTTCTAGCTTTAAAGCGTTAAAACCAGTTTTGACAAACTCTACACGAATGCTTCGCCTTTAATCTCTTTCACAATTCTCGTGACCCTGGTTGCACTTTTGCCCAGCGCGGAACTAGCGCGATTGCCGCGTTCCACCGGGCGGAACGTTGGTAGCAACGAACCCAGGCGAAAACAACGACAGCGGCGGGGGCACAATAGTCGAGACAAGGGGGTGCGCCAAATTTCTAACTAATCAATCGTGTAAACAAAATATAGATAAAGCTTTGCCAAACTTACCTCTTCCCCTTCCGTCGCCACCTGCTGACGATAATGGAGTTCTATTAATGCTGCTGCAAACAGCCTATAGATCAGGTGGGCATAAGGGTCGAATGTTCGAACCAACTTCACGATGGACGAATAGTTCATTTTCGCCATCTTTTCACAAACCTTGTGATATGTGCCCGGATCGGTTCCCGGCTTACGTTCGACTCAGTTAAGCGTCAGTAAAGACAATGAAGATCCTAGAGACTTCCCATACGAGCAATGCCAGTTTGATTGAGCATCTTCTTGAGGTTCGACAAGGAACACCTGTTCAGTGACAAATGAAGCTGTCTACAAATGAAGCCAAAATAGTAATGCACAAGACCCGGTATAGTTTAGGCTCATGCAGGCCTTGACAGCGGTGTCCTTCACGTATTTGTCTTGTTCGTTCCCTGCAAAGTGTTCAGTCTGTTCTCTATGGCAGCGTAATTCCTTTGACACTTGCAATGCTTCAAAAAACGCAGGCCTATCGACGGCTGAGAGACAGCCCAGCAATCCGATTCTCTAACACGGATACCAACTAGGCACATTGGCAGGAATAACATGTCGCAATCCGCCTTCGACATTTCTTGAGTCTTCCGAGTCCATGTAGATACGTTTAATATATATATATATATATTAGATGGTTGTACGTCAGTTGTTTCCAATTCGGTAACAATTCTCCACGTTTCGGCCGGAAGGGGCGGGGCCGCTGCCGCTTTGAGGCAGCTGCAGCGTTGAGCGGTGCACGTTCCAGCGGCTGCGGCTGATGTGGCGGCGGTGGCGGCCGCAGCAGCAGCAGCATCCACCGGCATGTAAGGGAAAGGAAGTAGCAGCTAAAATAGAATACAACAACATTATAGGCGCCACCAAGTGACGCACAGCAGCAGCAGCGGTGGCCGCGGCGGCGGCAGCAGCAGGAGCTGAAGGAGCATTTGCCGAGCACCAAATTCGCGATGGGCGCATCCCATTCGCTTCATCTTTCCACCCCTTCTGACGGTCTCGCTGACGAAGGTCACACGCTGCTCCGGCTGCTGCTCGCCGCGGAATTCGGATTTTTCCCCAAGAAGGTGATCGGGCTCTTTCCAATGCTGCCTTTGACTGTTAAGCCTTTGTTCTAAATGATTATGATGATGTTGTTGTTCTTGTTACTTGAGCTGGCCGTTGTTGTTGTTGATACCAGCACGGGCAGGAAAAGATCCCATTCAAAATTGTAAATGACACGTATGTTTCTATGTTGCCTCATTGGCTGTTGATGTTCTTGTTAAACTCGGATTGCGGAGATTCGGTACGTTGATATTTGGCCAACGGATATAAGCTGAGTTGTGAGCTAAAAAGGTACGGTGCGCCTCCACGCGGCACAACTGTTTCAGAGGTTCGAGTGATGGGCTCGCCGTTCAGATCCACGCGTTTGTCAGAATACAGCTATCTACTTACCGGTCACCAGTAATTAGCCATGTCGCCAACAGTAAATGTATCCCTAAGCAGAGAACAGGTCTAACTAAAGCCATTCAGTAACGACTATCTCCTTTGCGCTGGTGCCCCCCCAATCTCGTATCGTCAGTTCTACCCTTTCCAACGAGCAGCCTTTACCCTCTGCACCCTTCGATTATTGCTGTCATCGAGCTCGTTGCGCGCTGTCTGAAAATGTGCCCAAATAAATAGAACAGCAGCATAATCGTCCACCGTTGTGCTATACAGGCCCATGTGATCGGCCTGCACTCTGTATGTTGGATTCGTCTGTAACCTCACTCATAGACGTCGTCGATGCTTTCAATCTCTCGCGCTGCGCAACTGGAGTTCGAGCTGAGGCTTATGGGGACCTGGTGAAAACGGCGCTCTACCCAGAGTTGTGCTATGTCTTGCGGCAGTGATGCATTCGTTGCTCAATGAAGCGTGCCGAAAAGGATGAAACCAGAAGTCAACTCCGCGATGCTGCTGATAGTAGCGGATGCAGCACTAAGAATAACCATCGCCCCCGTCCCCTGACGGAGTTAGTGTGGCATTCTAGCTGGTCATCGCTAACTGCCGTGCAATTCTATTCAACCCCTATCTGCCCCGTTCGAGATCGTCGAGCCGGTCAGTTTGTTACGCTTCTCGTCGCAGACCAGCGGTCTGAGCGACTGTCGACTCCCTGCAAACGCCAGATCTACCCAGAGATTTGCCTACAGTGACCTTCCGTTCCATAGCATTAGCTGTGGAAGTAAGTGGAGTACAATGATGATGATAATAATAATAATACAATACACAATTGTACGCCAAACCGACGTCCGTTGTAGCAGGGTGGATTTCTACGCCGCTCGTAGTGTGTGGATGTTCGTAGTGTGAGCCTGAGTCAGGCTCTTAGGAAGCCTGCCTCGCGGACTGACTCACAACGTAGCTTACAATTAGCCCCTTCTCGGAAGACAGGTCTCAATAGCTTTAGCCTGCGGAGATCCCGCGCTATAGAAACTAGTCGACGATACAATAGAGGTGGTGCTGATGCTGATTGGGAGCCAGCGCGAGTTAAGATGAGTGCTCTCGGCAGGGTGTACTAAATATATATGTATATATACATGTTGCTTGGACGTTTTTTGTACTATCGTGAGGTGAAGTCGCACAGCAGGCGGGTACGAATGTGCCGTAGAAAGATGGCTCGATGTGACACGGTGGCTGGCGAACCACGGTATCCCCTGGTTGACGTTGCATACACGTTTCGTTCGATTAGAGTAGCTCGCTTACGACGCCTCCGCATGTTGGTTCTATCTGTAGTCAATTGTCCATTGCCTTCTGCTGTCCGAGTCAGTGTTATGCTAGTAAGCCAGTAGATGTAACCTGAGCGCCCAGGCTGTGCATGCCTGGGTTTATACGCACAGCGAGGAGGTCGTTGTAACTTCGTTGTTCTGGTCCAGGCATCTGTAACTACTCTGTAGCTCGTTAGAGTCAGCTTGAGCTTTCGTTATTCATCTTCGCTCTCAAACATCTCACTGGCATTTCTTGGAGTGAAAAGCGTCAACGGGAATAACCTGAGCAGGTTACGCTAACCAAACTGCACTAACAAGCCTCCACGATCGACTCATGCAATTGAACGTCTCAGAGTTCCGAGGTGTCCTATTGTCCGGCAGAGTTGCTTCGGCAACTTCGGCTTTAGCGTCCCACAACTGTCCTCTGGGATCAGTTGCGCTTTCTCGGTGCGCCTACGCTGTACTCGTCGTTAAATTTTACCGTGGATGCCCGTTTAGCTGTCATTGACTCGCTGCTTCCGAGGCTAGAGAGCAGTTTAGCACCGTGCATTTGTGTACAATCGACTCATGTACTCTCTGTCGCTAAGCGATCGTTAGGGGATTTAACGCAATTAGACGTGGTATTCAATCGTCGGGAAGATGATAATTTTTTACTGTAGAGTTTGAATTCAATGACGCCACGCAGGCGCTTGTCATAAGCTGGTCGCCTATCGAACGGCAGGTACATGCTGACGGCGAACGGGAACATGCGGAGGTTTTTCTTTCGTTCTACCATAGTCCCTATTATAATGCCCGCCCAAGGCATACGCCGCATTTCGTCAATCGTTCGCGCCTATGGATCTCTATATATCTCAATCCGGTATGAGGCGACAGATTTATTCATCGTTGAAGCAAGAGCACCTACCACCTCCTCCCTGGAACAGGGAGAAGATCTGCGGGAGTAAACGCAAATGCAAGAACAAAGGCTTTTAGCAGATCTTCCGCAGGTTGAAGCCGAAAGCTCTGAGCGCCTTCATCGGGATTGGGCACCGGCGGCGAAATCTGGACGGCGACATCGGCTGAATTCAACAGATCGAAGTATTGCTGCTACTGCTGCTGCTGCTTCGGCAACTGTTACTGCTGCTTTGGCAATGGGCGACGTTCGAAGATTTCGTTTTCGAATTGTATTTGTTGTTGAATCGGAACCGGCTGAGTTGGCTACTGCCGATCGATTGGCCTTCCACTAGTTTTGAAGAGGAGATTCGATTCTTGCTTTATGGGTCCGCCACCACTGAAGGAACTCCACAGCGACTACGACCACGGCGACTAATGCTGTGGTGAACGACAGTTCGTACAGTCGTCGTCAAGCGGGCGGCGGCGGAGCCAGCGGCGGCGGCTGCAGCCCAAGGAAAAAGAAGAGTGAAGTGCCGCTTACTGACCTGAACACAATGTCTTCACTTTTGAGCTGAAAAGGCCACTTTTGTTCTGTTGTTTGTTGTTGTTAAGGCAACTACTGTCGCTGCTGCTGCTGATGTCGGCTGAACTGTTTCATCGGCTGTTCTTCAGCTGATCGCTTGCTGGCTGACCGGCGGCGGCGGCCGGAGTACCGGCGAAGGGTCGATATTTTCATCTCTCGATATCTGAAGTCACTGACTGCAGCTATCGCAGCATTAGCCACAGCAGCAGCAGCTCTTTTGATTTACATAAAGTAAGTACGCGTCATGTTCATCCTCGTCCTCGTCGGCATCAGGCCATAGCCGGCATGTCGTCGTTGTCGTCAATTTTCTACCCCTGATCTTGTCGCTGTTGTTGTTGTTACTGCCGCCATCGACGGCAACGTTGATTGTGTTGCCTTGATTCGAACAAAGTACAGCAATGCTCCTTCATTTGTTACGTGCAGCTGGTTGTACGCAAGTACTCTACGTCGCCATAAGCGTCGGCGCCGCCGCCGCCGTGTGCGAGCCGCTGCACCAACCAGCAAACGTCTGACATTACGATATGGGCCCTTGGCGTTGTCCGGCCATGGTGCCACGCCGTATTCTAGCTGCGGTTGATTTGAATCAAAAAAGAAGTTTGCCTTTGAGTTTTCTCTATCAAGATTCTCTCATCTCTCATTCATTCGATGATTCGCGTTCGAGCACTTCGTCGATGGTCGCCGCTTTCGGTGATGTTCGATGTTAAAGCGGACCCTGCCAGCGCCTCCGGTAGTTCACTGAAGCATCGAATTCAGTGATTTACCTTGATGCAGATTGTTGCGGTGGCAACAACGCCGGCGTTCATGTTCACGCTGCTGAATCAATGAGTGAATGAATTGTTTGAATTGTGTTGCAAAGCGCGTTGCGCTTGTCGTCCCACCGGGCGCATTGAGCCAATTCAGCGTTTCTGTCTGTACGCGTTCGTAAGTAGTATATTATACTATAGGATGTGGCCTACAGTGGCTGGCTTTTTGAATGCTACTGGAATCTTGAGCCATCGGCGTATATATATATATATTTACGATATTTACATGCGCATCCGTATACTACGTATAGAGTGAAATACAGTATTACGTACCGTATTTATGAACCGGCATACGGATGAGCAAGCCAAAGACGAGGAACGTCTCTTCTTCTAGCTTAGTTCGCTACGTAGAGATCTCCGGAGAAGTGCTGCTTCGTGCTCTCTCCGTCTCTCTCTGTGCACAGAGATCGCCACCGACGGACTTGCAGGAGGTGTTCGACGAATTTCACTCGGACGAGTACAACTGCGTGTCAGGGCGATAGCTGCGAAAGCCAACTCGAAAGGGGGGCGGAATGGGTGAGGTAGAAATATACAACGAGCAGAGAAATAGGAGGAGCGCTTCTTTTGACAGAGAGCGATAGATAGGTTGGTCGGCCCCGTTCCTCAACATGTATCTGTGAGTGTGTGTGTGTGTTTCTACTCTCGAGCACCATCATGTGCTATCGAAGCCCGCGAACTGACGGCGACGACGACGAACGATGCTATTCCTGTTGTGGTGAAGAAAGTGGGGCGTGAAACCGCGGGCATTGTTTACCCCGAACGGCCACTGGGAAGCCGTCTTCGATTCCTTTTGGATAGGGGTAGAAATTCGAGAGAGTTGCAATTCGTCCAATCCTCGGCTCACACCAAGGGTCAGCATAGCACAAGCTATTTGGTTTCAGTTAATTATTACATCTCGAGAGATTGATGGTACTCGATGAGCGTACATATCGGTGGAGGTACGCAGAAAATTACATATAGACGTTCAATCGAGTAGCCAAGAAACTCGATGAGTCTTCAAGCAGAAAAATGGTAACGACTCGCGCGAAGAAGCCAGGCCAAGAGTGATTGTTGTAGTCGGCCTTTCAGCAAAACGCAGTGTAGCTAACACCCGCAAGTTGCATTGACAACGACATACCCCATTAGCTGGCTGGTACCGTGGCTGATAATAAACCGTCACGTCCTGCGATTCACTGCGTACACGTATGCCGCGTGCACAGCAACGCATCAATCACTATCAGAATCGATAATGACAACAACAGTAGCAAGAACAGGGCTAACAAATGTCGAATATGAACCTCGCAATCGCTCTCTCTCTCTCTCCCTCGCTGCTTACCTGTCTGAATGCCTGCTCCATGATGCTTAACGGCTACCGTCAGCAGCGATGGTGGACGACAAGAATATGATCGTGTCGTCCAATTAACTATTGGGCTCCTTCTCCATTTTCTATGCGCCATCAGCACCGTCTCGGAACATAGCGTACACATTCACCAAGGCAAACACAAGCAGAGATGCATCGCCACCAGCACAACCAGGAGCAGCGTCACTACCAGCAGCAGCAGCAGCAAAGTACACACAACAACAGAGATGTGGAAAAACAACCACAATTCTCCGGTACCAGCGACGGCGACAAGGGCAACAACGACAACAACAACAACAGCATCGACAGCGAGTACACCTGATCATAGCAGGCATTATATAGTAGTAGTAGCATTAGCCAACACATCATCAAAAGCAGCGAATACAGGAGAATCGTCTCATCTTCAGCAACAAGAGTAGCACCGGCCGCGGCCAAATGATTATTGTAAACGATGGAGACAGCGTCAGCAGCAGCAGCGTCCATGAAGGCGACCGACCAAACAGCGGTACCGGCAAAGCACACAGCACAACAGTAACAGCAGCAGCAACAACAAGAACAACATAGTGATGCACCATAGGCACACGGCATCTCCTTCTCTCTCTCTCTCCACCTCGCGATGGTGGTAATTTCGTAGTAATTTGTAGAGAATTTATCGCCACCGTGTTGGCGATACCACGGATGCTGCGTTTGCTGCTGACGATGATGATAATGTTGATCCAGATGCAGAAGCCGATAAGAGAGAGAGAGAGAGAGACCAGCGATAAGCGAACGGCTGCTCCCGATGAAGTTCCGTTCGAACATCGTCATCTTCATCTTCGTCGTAGCTCTTCTCTTTGTCGACTCTTTGCTCATCCGCTGCCTTTTGCATTGTCGGCTGAGGTGCTCTTGCTACTGAGGTAACGCTCCCAACAGTCGAATGCCAACAGCGAGGTGGCCATCATGGCAGCGCATGGTGGCGATCGACAACAGGTCGTACCTGCACCCATTTCTGCAGCATATCGCAACAGCAGCCACAGCAGCAGCAGCAGCAACCACACAGAGCAAATCGCTCTATCCCTCATAGAACAGCAACCTGAACAGTAGATGTGCGTGCTGATGATCTGCTACCGTGATCTCGTGCAGGTTCAGCTGTGGTGCCGGGTGTCATAAGAAATAAATTAGCTATTTTTAAAGGTGATTCTATCTATAATATCTATCTATCAATCTATCTCTACCTGTTTGTTGTTTGCGTTTTTTTTTTATTTGTTGTCGATTTTACTCATTGTTAGTGAGAGAAGAAACATTCGGGCTCCATATTTCGGTGGTGGTATTAGATACAATAGCCGGCCATAGTTACAATAGCAGTACTAGGATCAAAGTTAGCCGGGGCAGCTTAGCCGACCGTAGGGCATTATCTATATGTCTATCTATCCAATGTGTGTTGGTGTGGCACACCGGTGGTAATTTTCTTTTCGCTTGAGCTAACGTTCTCCAGCTTAATATATAAATATATATATATATATATATATATATAGTGAATTGTCGTTTTTTCCTATAGTTATTGACATTGGCGCGAGGTGGGAGAGAGGAGAGCTTTGCAAATGCGAATAAAAAGCTTAGCTACAATTACTTCGCTCACCTCTCCTGGTGGTCATGATTTACTAACTGATCAAATTGTAGACGCCCGCTCAAAGCGGCCAGCAAAGCCCCCGAAGCCGTCAAATCAAAAGATAAAGAAAACCCAGCATCTAGTTCTACGACTGCTGCTGTTGCTGCTGCCGGCAGCTGCACCGGTAGCTATGCTATTAATCGCAGAAAGACGGACGCAGTATTGCGGCTGACGGTAGCGTACCACGAGGTGGCATGGCTTACCACTTACCTGATCGTGCCCTTACACTATAGTATAGCAGAGCGAGGAAGGATTGTTTAGCTACAGTAGCAACATGGCTACCGAATATTTTTGCATTGGGGATCCACAATGGATTACTATGACGATTATTAATTGAGGACTGACTGGATACATTTTCTCGCAGGTCCTTTTGCAAGCAGAGCTATGACAAACGCGACGCGCGGAATGATGAGCATGATGCAGCTAAACACGGCATTTTGCATTAGTGGCATCACATTGAAATACTGCCTACGGGCTCTGTGCCTTCGGTTCTGAGTAGGGTGCTCTCGAACCAACCCAATTCTCTGTTCTTTTCTTTTTGCTACGGCTCTACGCCGATAGTTGCGCCGATGTTTTCTGAAAGCTAATTTTGAACTTATGACCGCCGCTGCTGCTGCTGCTGCCACTACTTCAACTACTACAACTACTACTATTACTATAAATACGGGATTCACAGGAATTGAAACGAACGCAATGAAATGCCAAACGCTACCACCACACCACGATCGCTGGCACGGACACTGCACTGGTTGCTTGGCAGTGCTGCCGCATCTTCAACAGCAACAACATACAACATTGTTTCTTACATGTCGGTTTCTGTTGTTGTTGTTTCAGTTGATGTCTGTGTCATTAGATCCTTTCGCGTAGACAATAAGCAGGGACGACAAGCAAAACAACCCGAGACGCCCCAGACCGACTTAGACTAATTTTATGCTGCTGCTGCTACTACGACCGACCGCCACCACTGCCATCGTTGCAGTTGAAGTTCCATTGTATTCGTGTTGATATTATCATTCATGATTTTCATCATCAACATCATCGTTGTCTTATTTTCGTCCGCGTGGCAAAACAACTCATCTATTCTAGTGGTTACATCGCCATTTTCGCTGCTGCCGTTATTAGAAAACGCGTATTTTCATGGTTTACCAGTGTCTACTGTCGTTTCAACGGGTTATTACTGATATGGGTACGATTTTGATCAGGTTTTCTGGATGATGTGTGGCGTCGTTAATGTTCAAATATTGTTGTTACTTTTGCATCAGCGCCTCGTCGGCCCTTCCCAGCATCTCCCGTTTTTGTTGGTTATACATAACGTAATGCTGGATACATATATACGTTCTACGGGCAACGGGTGCGGACTGCAACAGCTAGACGTAATCGTTGAGTATCAGGCCATATCAATTGATGTTGAATAATTTCATTATATCTGTCCATCTCTGTCCATATCTGTCCATCTCTCGATCCCTTGCTGTCTCAGCTCTGTCTCTCCGTTTTCGACGAAACATATATACCAAATCAGCGCAGTGGCATAATCGCTTGTGCACCATTGACGCACAGGTACTAGCCACCTGTGGCTTGTTGGTAGCCGGCCATCGTAATTTTCATTCGAAAGAAAAAAAACGGATTCCACTTGTTGTTGACCCTTCCTGAGAGATCCCGTCAACGGATCCTCGGTCCTTTTGGCCAATCGGCCCGTCCAACCGGCGTTCGATCCCAAGGCGTTTTCGCTAGCCGTACCGATCCGAAGTCCGCTGCAGGCCCTCGTCTCTGCACCTCGTTCATCCGAGATCTATGTTCTACCTCGTAGTGATCCCATAGTGCGGTTGGCGTCTGTTCGCCGCCTTCACCACCTCTCCCCTCGGCGGAGAACGACGAAAGCGAGCATCACGACTGCCATTATCTCACAGTTTGACTCACTGACGTTCGTTGGGCGCATCGCGTTATCGTGTGAAGTTGCCAGCACCAACAGCAAGGCAGTGAATGGTCTGATCTCCATAGCGCCAACTCATCCAGAGCATGGGCACGGAACGATTACGGCGCCGATGTCGATGACGAAGCGGGGGACGGAGGAACTCCTCAGTGTAACGCTGTTCAAGTGTATCCCCGCTTTCTCGCTAACGACGATGAGAATTATTAGTTGTAAAACTAGTGCGAGCACCGACAGTAGTACAGATACTGGGTGGATAGCTGAGCGTCAGCTAAGAGAAACAAAAAGTTTGACCACAACGATGTTGGGACCAAGATACCTCCTCCCCGCTGTGTGTGCCACTGTGTACGGTCTTAAGATGAACGTTTTGGCGGTGAATTGTCATGATTCAAATGCAAGACTCATGCGAAATATCATATTCTATAATCAATGCATGCTGTGGGATTGATTCTTGGGAGCGATGCCAGCGATTAGAATACTATTTTACACAATTTTTCGACGACAGTTTATCCAAAAGGCGTCATGTCGAAGGACAACTGATCAGGCAACGCTTTTCCTCTACTCGTTTTCGTTGGTCTTTGTCGGCAGACGTTCTGAGATAGGGGTTTCGCCGTCCTTCAGTTTCATGGTGAGGGTCAGACCTCGCCTCGAGGCCGGTACGCAGATACAACTAGTCTATTTGCGAGATCCGCAGAAGCAGCTAGAGAAGTAAAGTGAAATGTACTTAGGCCGGGGGGCTCACGTTTCACAATGGCCACCAATGGCCGGAGCTAAACATAAGCCCGCCTCGGCTAACTCAGTTCGCTCTTGACGAAGTTTGCTTGTCATCTGTCCAAGTGAAGCAATCCAACAATCATCCGAGATCATCACACACAACAATGGTCGACAACACGCCGATGTCGAGCTGACCAAACGGGCCAACGGGTTCGACAGCGGAGAGATCGACGCTGCGTCATCGAGATACTCGTGAAATTTTCACGGGCGTCTGTGTTCGACCCACTCGAAGGAGAGACAAATCACCCGCTACCATGTGAAGTTAATTAACTTCTTAAATTTGACCGCGTTTTTTTCATTGCTCAATATGCTACTACTTCTTTTTTTCAATGATTAGCAGATCCACACATCGGAACTGCTTCCCACGCCGAATTCATAACGAACTCGAGAGCAGCGTAATTGATGTTCATTTTTCCAACCCTATGTGTCGTTGGACGCTTCCGCGGATGTGGTGACATTGATATGGATTTCGTAAAGGTTGATCTCTGGCGAAGACGTCTGCACGCTATGTACGACTTTTGCGAGCGCGTGTGTGCGCGTTTTTTTTTTTCTCTTATCCTTTGTCTGTATAACTTTCTCTCCTGTTGATCTACACCATTGAAATGATAATGATATCAACACCAGAATAGATTCAGTTGATTGTTCGGTGTAAAGCTTTTGGTGCTGCGTCGGCTGTCGTTGCTGCCGCCACTGCCAACTTCTCCTCCCAATGACGCTCCGATCTCTCCAGCTCCTCCGCTCACCTCACATCGGATCGTCCCGTCGAACGCTAATCATCGTCACAGGCTATTGTCATTGGCGTCGGTCGTATTGCCAGCGCCGTTGTGGTCCGCGTTGTCTCCCTGTATCGGCTGTTGTTGATGAGGACGCTTCAAACTCGTGGATGGTAGTGATGACGCTGCTGCTGATCTTTAGCAGGAGAGAGGGAAGCGGCCGCTTGCTGCTTGAGTAGCCACCTCATCCAGAAATGAGTGAGAGAGATTGGGAGAAGTTTCAAGTTAGTGAACGGGTGAGTTACCTGGCGAGCAACGAGTGCGTGTGTTGAGTTGCTGCTGCTGCTGCTACTGGTGGCGATTTAGCCTGCAGGGGGATAGGCAGATAGACACACAGACAGATCGCTGCTGTTGCTGCTGCTACTGCTTCCATCTAATTTACATGACAAAGAAAGCGGCCAGAGACCGCGTGAGTGCCGGCGGCGTCGGCACAACTGCCCCAGCTAGAGCCACTACCGCCATCGTTACCACTATTTTGTCGCTACAACTTCAGAGGCTCCACCAGCAGTTACCAGTGAAACTATCGGCGGGTTTGCAGTAACCGACACTCGTCGGCGGCAACAGCATCAACAACATTGTTGAATCCCAGTGGGGCGGCGACAGCAGCAGTAGCAGCAGCGGCAGAAACAGTAACAACCACCAGATCAGTGCTAGCAGACGGAGCAACAATTTTACCATTACAGCCATCATCATCAACAACAACACATCATCTCATCTGGCTGCTGCTGCTGCTGCAGCTGTTGTTGTTGTTGTTGTTGCCCCTGTTACTGCAGTTGTTGTTGTTGTTGTGATGGTGGTGGTGTTGGTGTTAGTCGAGCAGTTGTCGGCAGCGGCGGGGTTTGGTGTTTTGTGAAACTTCTGTCTTTGTCAAGGTCACAACTTGAATTCACTCGACGGCGGCGGCGGCGGCGGCGGCGGCGGCGACGACAACGGCAACGCCAGCAGCGACGATGACGGCTGATGGCTGGCTAACGCCTGCTGGTGGTGGTGGTGCTGCTGCCACGTCGAGTCCGATACAGACCCCTGTACCACTCACGACAAAGTTGCCCATAGCAGTTCGGCCCTTACACCACTTACACTACAACGACTAGTACAGTTTACTCACTCACTCACTGGCACCAGCGACGCCACAAGAGAGGTACGCCGGTAGGCAGTCAGAGCCACCGCCGCCGCCGCCAGCACCGTGCTGAGCTGACATAGTAGAACCAGCAGTAGTAACTGAAGTTGCTGCTGGTGCTACAATATAGACAAGTCGCCTGTCTATCTGGAAACAGACCACCGAGACGAGCCGCCCAGGCAACAAACGCGATCAACCACCGCCGCCACAACCATCAACAGCAGCAGCAGCATCACAAGCATCGCTACAGTTGTGGCCAATTGAGGAAGGTGGAAATGATGGTTGGGGTGTGTTGAGGGTGGGACAGCCTGGGGAGGAAGCTAATAGATAGATTGCTTTTACTGCGGAGGCCGTCCATATTCATCATCATATCCGTGATTCGACTGATCTGATTTGTCTGGCGCTGGTGGGAAACACGCTTAGCGAATACGACCTAGTGTGCACGTACCAATTGCAGAAGTCTGCGACAAATAATGGCAATGACAACAAGGGGGACACGAAGGGAAACACGAACATTGTGCGTGTTTTTTTTTTATCTAAATATATCGAGCATTATTATATTTTTGTGTTATTTAAGTTATTATTGTGTTCCTCCTCTATGGCATCATAATTGCTCTGGAGCTGGAGCAGAACTGGATTAGGGTCGTGTATCGTATCTTCGCGCCTTCAATTGTTACATGTTCTTATCATTGCAATGACCATCATCGTCATCAGGGTTCAGCAGTATCCTTGAAGGTCGACAAATGGTCAACCCGTATCTTGGGGTCTCTCTCTCTCTCGGCAAGAACTACCTTGCCCAACTGCACACCTACTGCCCTCTGCAAACGTACCCGGAGAGATATGATGGCATTATAATTAATTAACGGCAGCGACAGACAAATCACTGTCGCACAGTTTTCCTACCGAGTTTCACGTGTCATTATATTGCTATTGTATTTACATGTATGTATATATATATAAATATATATTTATATATATATTTGCTCTTGTTCCGTTCTTACAGTCGAGCCCGTCTGATGAAGATCCAAAAATGAAGCGGTCGGACAGTGTGGAGTCGCTCGGAGGTGCCGGAGCGGCCGTTGGGGCTACGGCAAAAGAGACCGACGCGACGGCAACCCACGGCGGCGGCGGTGGCGTAGCATCGCCAGCACCCGCTCCACCGGCCCCTGTCCTCGCCAACGTTCCCGTTCAGCACGAGTCCGCAACAGGTAAGTTGCCGGAAATTTCGGAGTTGAATCGTCAATCGGTTAACACTCGGCAGCATGCAATCAGCTGCGCCAGGACACTGGTAGAAAATATATCCGGGGAGAATCTATAAAGAGCAATTAACCTCGGTGTGAAGTGGCTGCCGCAGTATGTTGCCATCATTCCCTGACTAGCTAGCTAGTTAGATGGTCGACAGCGCCCATGGATAATGACGTGGTGGTCGGACGCTACTCGGCTTTGGTGTCGCTCCGAGCCAGCCAGTTGCTCGAGACGTCGATGCTGACGAGTAGAGAAATGGCGTTCGGACTGTGGTCACGTAATTAGTCAGCTAAAGTCGTCGTCCATAGATCTACCGGTGTAACGTTGACTGGCAACCGCAGCCTTTCGCACATCCTATATCCTGCTCGACTGGAATTAGAAAACACAATGTAGCAAAAATCAGAGCCCGAGCGATGTCGCCTTGTTTCCGCCACACTCACCGACATCGACGAACACATTTACACGACTTGTTGTCACGTTACCGTTAGACGAAAGATTACGTGGAACCCAACCGATATCCAACACAAACAGATCAAATACATTGAGCCCATCCTTTTACGGCGGCATGTCTCTAGTTCGTCATTCTTCCAGCACACCCATAGAGCTTTGACTGATTTTTCATCGTTTGTGTAACGCCAATATTTATATATATATATACGATATAACATAGGAATTGGAGTATTTCGAATTGGAGGAAAGTTCCCGTTAAAGAATGCGTTCTCCAGCCTCTCACCCGCATTAACGTTAGGCGAATATGGAAAATTATATTATTGACGTGCCATTTCATAGTTAAACCACGCAGCAGTTTTATGGCTGGTGCCCTTGCTGGTTTCGCCCGTTGGTTCCGCTTGGTTCTAGCTGTCCATCGCCTATCCAGTCAATCAACTAGGCTGTACTTTGCGAAGAGGATCGACTGATGTCTCGTCGTGGTCATGCTGCTGCTGCCGCCGCCGCTCTGGTCGTCAGTCAAAATGGACAAACATCGTCGGTTTCCAATCGCAGCGCAACCGTTGGCGCTCTCGTTTGTTCATTCTCTCTCTCTTTCTCGCTGTCTTTCGCCTTTGCGCCATTGGCAGATAGGCCGGAGATCACGAAGTCGTAATGCGCGCGATAATAAGTATATCTATCTATATAGATTATAGGATGATAAAAAGGATAGGATTTAAGCCCACCATCCTGAGAGGCTGGTTGGCTGTCGGCTCTCCGCTTGGCGGCCGCCGCCGCCTCCGCCGCCGCCGGCGTTCTCCTTCTCGTCGCGTCGACCCTACGCGGCATTCACCGCGAATGCATGTATGTATGTGTTTTAGTTGCTCGGTTACGGCGCTGTTTGCTGGCGCCTCCGCCGTCGGGCTTGATCTTATTGTCAACGTTTAAGATCGTCTACGATCAAGCCAATGTGGTTGGAGGTAGTTTCTTCTCCACTCTATCTTTACCCACCGTGCGCGCACACACACACACACTTACCACCTTCGTCATTGACAGCCGCATGGTCACAGCCTCTGCCGTGGCTAACAGACAGACAGATATGGATACAAACTCTTGAATCTGTCACATTGGACATTCACGGTGCGCATTAGATTCCTGCCTATTCACAGTTAGCCGATGAACAGCGGCGTGACGCAAAACTGTAAACGGCGACAGGGAGCGGCGCAGAGGGATATTCGAATAGCACCAGCAGCAGGCCAATGTATAGAACAGGGGTGGCCAGGACGTCGGACCCGGGACGGGGAGAGAATGAAAAGGCGACATCCCCTCGTTGTTGCCGTCGTCGTCGTCGGCGTCGTCAAGAGGACAGCACGCTGAAAGGAGCTGCATGCGCGCTCGTGAGTTTGCGCTTCGTGGGTATCTTTTAGGCTGGGACTCCTGCGGCAATGGTCACAGCAGCAGGAGTAGCACAGAATTATGATCATCATCATCATCCTTTAGTAGACAGATACGTACAGAGCGATTACGTCGGTGACGACGACGACGACGCGGCCACTCCTCTGGCTATAGGCTAAGACTACAAGAACTAAGACATCTGCTCACGCACAATAACACTTGAGGCTTCCTCAAAGTGGAAAGGCAGCAAGCACATAATAGCACAGGACAGCACAGTATCGCGGCAGTGGCGGCGGTGGCAGAGATCACGAAGTGGCGGAGACCGAGGATCATCGTCGTCGTCAATGGCCGAGATTAGCAGTGGCCGTCAACTCGCCGTTGGGTTAGATCGACGTGCGTAAGTAAACCCACTAGAACAAAGTAAAGAAACAAACGAAGGAAGGAAGGAAGCAGCCAAGGAAAGACAATGAGAGGTCGAAACTGGTTGAGAGACATCACCATAGGGAGAGAGAGAGAGAGCTTGCTTGTCTAAACGTAACAGCTCAAACAAGCAGTGTGTCTGCTCTCCGACTGGCCACGCCGCTCCCCCTATTCCCGTTTGCGGTTGCATGCGATACAAATTCAAATTCAAACAAATGTTTATTGACGGAACTGCTATATACATGCTTAAGTTCTCGTAAAAATAATAGTTAAAAGAATTATTGCAACGTATATTTTATATATAAAGGGTACACATCATCATCTGCTTAACACCAGTCAGTGTTCACCCGCATTGAATAACAGTAGTGAATACAGACAAATAGGGAGCTGGTATAAGACGGAGAGAAAGGGAGAGAGAGAGATAAAGAGAGAGGAAGTCTGTGTGCGTTTAGTAGGTTAATCGTGGCAGATGCGACGATGGATATCAGCCGTACCAATAGATCTCTAGCGTTCTCATCAACCTGACAACACACGAATAATCACACACACACACACAACCTTTAGGAGGGGTCGCGTCATTTGTTGTTTAGCTTCATCGTTTATCCTTTTTAACCTTGGTTCAGGTCCGTCGCCGCTCGCAGTCCTTGCTCTTGTCGTCTTGCCACCTACTGTAACCTTCAGCGATGGCCAGCAATCTGTGATAGTAACAATAATAATAATAATAATCGTTTGTAGTAACTCAGACTATTATCATTAGACACTTTTTACACGAATAGTTCCGCTTAAAGGGGAACCAGGCAACTGGCGCTGCGTGCGGAGCCAAGGGCCGAAGCAGACGATTAGGATACAATGGTCAAGAACTTCCGTTATTGTTTTATCGCAACGATTAGACCGTGACCCGATTAGACCTATCGACCGTGCCCCACCACCCAACTCGACCTGTCGTGTTATATATCTCATTACTGTATATATATATCAGCAAATATAACAGACGGGACCTGAATATATACGCCAGCTGTACGTCGGCGTTTGTCGGTAAACCCCGCATGGAATAGATTGTTATGACGGACTGTTATGACGGCGATTGTCATCGATACGCGCCTGTGTGTGTCTGGGCTTCGTCTATGCAACTGAGGAAAATACGATTTGTCTGCTATCCTCCGGCCTTCGAAGGTCTCATGACTCGAACGTCCTGAACGCATAGGGACACTGTCGGAATCTTCTTCAGCACTTACTGGCACGGTGCTCCATTCACCTCGGCTATGACGACAACCACTTCGAAGCCGACTTTTGTTTGGCGGAGCGAATTGGATGACTTCCACCTGTTGTAATAGCTGTCGGCCGCGGTCGGCTGTGGTGGCGGCGGCTCATGTCGTCTGTCCATTTTTGTGCTCCCTCCCTCTCTCTATCTCTCGCACGCGCGCGCCCTCGATGATTTCTTAACGGAGAAATCTCGACAACGAATATACTCCAGTGCTGCAAAACGCTGTTCGGCGATAACAGCGTTTGCCAGCGGCGGCTACAGCGCCGCCGTTGACACGGCAGTCCCGTGGATCGTCGTGCAGCGAAGAGATCGTTTCTTCGAGCCGTTGTCTTAAGGAATGTTCCACAGCTAGAACTACTTAGTTTCCGTTCGAGCGGCGACGAGTTGAGCTGCCCTAGTGGTCAGTAGATCGGGATCAACAGATCGAGATCGTCTGTAGTCAACGGCTGTTGACACTGACTACCATTGATCTCCAACGATTGCTATTTTCTTTAGATTGTCATTCTGCATATATATGCCCATCGAGGATCCCTATAAATTTTCTTCTCGCGCTCTCTCTCTCTCTCTCGCACTCCCTTTCTTTCATTCGCTATTGCCAGAGTTGGCAGAGGAGTGCGGCGTGAGCACGGGGGAGCGGCGACAACGATTTTCGTAGACTTTAGCCTTTGTTGGTTTTCTTAGTCTATTCCAATCAGCTAAACGCGACAGCAGCTGCCACACTGCTGTGCTACGGCAGTCTCCTCGCGATACCGAACGAGTGCCAACAAACTCGTCCACCCAACGAAATCGCCAGACTGGGTGAAGTACTTGAACAAAAAAGAGATCTCCCCATCCCGAGGAAAAGCCTTCCCCGTCAAGCCTCTGCTGCGCTTAGCTGCGAGCTGGCGAGCGAGAAAGCGCGCCAATGGCCCAATGGTAAAGTGCTGAGACAAATCAGCTAAATTTTCCTTTCTTTCTTCTAAGCAGGTCCACTACCTGCCCCTCATCTCAAGGATTGTTAGGCCACGATAGCAAATGCCCGATCGATCGATTGATCGTCGAAGCAAGCGGGGCACCATCGTCATAACAGGACGATTGATCGATTCGATGTGCGTGGGATCGCCGTGTGGATGGCGAGACCCAGCCTAGTTCTATAGGCCAGAGTTAGGGCGGTCAACAGGGAGGCAAGCATCGAGACAATAGCTCTTCGCACTAATACTGCGGGCGCCGCTACAGCTGCGGCGGCGACGGCGGCTGCTGCGATTGACTCCGATGTTGATGCTTGTTGTAGGCGGCTGTCGCGGGTGGCTACGGCCCCTCACGCCGCTGCCGGCACCATCATGAAATGAATACGGCAAAAGGCACTTCTTAACGACGGACACGGGTCCTTCCAGCAGCTACGGATGGATTCGATGGTGCTGATATCCGATATATCCTTCTTGTTACCTTTATACGGCGTCTGGCCATGTAGCAGTGTTACTGTTGCGATTGAGCTGTGACTGCCGCTGCTGCTGTTTGTGCCGTTGATGGTGATGATGTTGTCCAACAAGGCTCGTATAGCCCGGCCGTCTCTGCTGGACGGTCCCACCGCGCGCGGCGTCTCACCGCGTCATTCAAACCACTCAAGTTGCCACAATCCCAGCGAATCTATTACAGCTAACCGGCTCGCCGTGGCGTGTCTACCCGGCCAGCAGTAATGTCTAAGTGTAATGCTAATACAGACGATCATTCGTAACGTTAGCAAGCAATCCCTGAAGACCAGCCATTACCAATGTCGATGATGATACGATGTATGGGTGTATATGAGTGTGTTTTGTCTTCGATTAAAAACGTTGCTGTCGATGACGATTATAAGAAGAAACGTCGGAAACCGCCATACGTCGAAAGCGACAGCATCATTATCACCATCGAGCAATTACTCGAGCTCTCAGTAGCTAGTCCAAGATATTTTAATTAAATGCGGGGAGATCGCTTAACCGATCATTATAAAGGTATCCGTCACCATTGGCTAGTCCTACCATTATCGTGAGTAGTGGGAGTCAGTGGGAGCCACTATGTCGTCCTAATGCATCTTTTGAGACATCATCATTTTGAATTGATCAACACGATTAATGCCAGCGAGTTCACCAAGCATCCAGTAAGCATCGTCCACTAGTATGAATGGTTGGGTATAATATATATATATATATATAGGAAAATGTCGAGTTCGAGACCAAAACCCACCTTCCTAAATCCGACTCGTGCTCCTCTCGCCCATATTGAACATGGCGCTGGCCGTTGACAGCCTTAAGAAGGTAGTTGTTTTAATCTGGCCGTGGAGGCAGTTAGCACGCAGCGCGGTCGAGAGTACGATCAATGGCCACACGCACGTGGTGGCGACTAAAGGTTAGTCTGACGGCATCGTTTAACGTCCGAGTGGTCTATAGTGGTCATCCGCTAAACTCATATGGTCTGCTTCATATCCTGCTCGTCAATGGCTGCTGCCCGTTAAGCTAATCTCACCTCAAACAATATAACAGAAGGCCCGATTTCTCCTTGGCATTCATCTGTTGCGATCCTGTCGTTCGCCTTCATACTCGTCACAGCCTGCGACTAGCTCCGTCTTCTGGACAGAATACGTAGCAGCGAGTGCCCTGCAATAGCGAGTTAGACTTCACACCCTGAAACCTTATCGGATTCGGCCGGCTCCTCATCGTTGATACAAACTCGAAAAGCCACAATAAGCTAAGCGAACGAGCGAGTGGACTCCGCGGACCTGACGGATGAGTTGTTCAGCGGCGTTGCGGCCTATCGATAGCTACCACCACTAGAAGATAGTTTGACAGAAGCAGAAGAACTAGCAACAGCCGTCTCGGCAGTTGTAGTTGCAGTAGTAGCCGAGCTTCTCGAGATCAGCCCCATCATAGCGTGGTTCTGTGAAGACTGCCGTTGTGTATGGCTGGCTTATAGGCCATGGCTGTATCGTTAGCAACGACCCAGTGGCGCAATTACAGCTCTTTTTCTGGTGCCCACTTCTCGAGTGTGATCCCCGCCTATGCGTGTATAAGAGCCCTGGGAAGCAAGCGGGGCGCTGGGACTTGCGTGCGGTCCGTTCCATCGAGGCGTTCGGTCGGACGGATGCGCTCACTGTTATCATATTCTATGAAACGACACCTCGTGCGTCTTCGCAACTCGGCGTACTCTCACCGATCGGGTCGATGAGATGCTCCATGGGTTGGGCACTTTTAGCCAGGTCGCGTTAGCAGCAACACAACATCGGTAGCGGTGACGGCCCCCCGCAGAGTAGCGAAAAGTCACTAAGCCATTAGAGGTGTAAAAGACACTGCTATGCGGGAGCGAGCCGGCGAACAGCCGCGTCCGGCCCATAGGGGGTCATGAAGGATTTAAGCGTATCGAAAACTTGAGAATGACGCAAGCCGCCTTCCGCAGTAGCATACGTCGAGTACACGTTGCAACGAGATGCTGAGATACTTTGATTGGGTAGCCTATGGACGTCTTCATATCGTAGGATATGTGTGTGTGTGTGTATCAGCATTATGGGCCTGGCCATGTACCTCAACATTTGTGTGAATGCTCCGGGCTTGTAAAAGTTCGTTCCTGAAACCTCAAATGAATACTTGCAACTAGATGTTGAAAGAAACACGTTACTGTTCCTCTAGCATATGCAGCTAAGGCTAAATCATTTGATTTTAGTGAGCTGGAATGAGTTCACTTGCCCACGCGTGTGAGAATCTAGCTTTGTTCATTCTGAGGAAATGCTCTGTTTCCAACACCAACCTATAGCCCCATGTTATTATAAGTAGCATCGATTTGCAATACGAAAAATCGGTCAAGATCCCCTTGGTCTCAATAGCTTCGCGAGTAGCAGGCGAAGCAGAATCAAGGCGCCTCGATAATTCTCTCTATCTATAGAAACATATCTATAGGCTCATTACAGTTTATAGTTACAGAGTATATCGCTGATCTTATAATTAGCCGGGCGTTTCCACTGCTTTCTGAGGTCAATTTTAGGATTATTTTGTCGCCGCCTCTTAAAGGTCGCTGAGCTATCTTCTACCCAGGCGACAAGCGATAAGCATAAGTTGATTCTAGGCTGGAACCTAATATTGAGCTCTAACGCCGGCTACAAAACTTCTGGTATCGAAGTTGCTGTTCTCAGCTTTGCTGTCAGATTCCCGCTAGAGAGAGGGTATGGCGGTATCCGCGTTGATCCATCCGATTGCGTTCGGCGCAGTTGCTCAGTCTTTCAAGCGACCTTTCTTCGACCTCATTTATATTATAGAGCTATGGCCGCCAAACATGGCGACGGGCATCGCTCCTCTAGGCTTCTGCTGCCTTAGGCTATCACCATTGTTCTGCAGAGTACATCGAGTGCGCGACACACCGCGCCGAAGCCATTACGAGAGCATCGGCTCGCCTCGTCTCCGTCGACAATCCCGCGCTGCTCTGCTAATGGTGTTACTAGTCCTGCGGGATTCAGAGGAGGACTCGTCGGCCTGGCGATCCCTGCCGATCGCCTGATCGTTGCTGTCTCCGGTGGCATCGACACACCACTGTGGACACCACACTACAGAAGGCATCAGTAGCGTCAGTAGCATATGGTCGCTCGGGAGGCCCCGGTGGCGTTCGGGTTCTCCATAGCAGTCAGGGCTATACCCGCCTCGGCGTTGACGATACTCGTGGTCGTACTTCAGCTAGTCTGCTAGCCGGCAACTCCCATCATCCCAATGCCATCAGCAGCGCAGGAGTGAAATAGCAGTAGATCCGGAGCTGGTCTGAGTCCCGTCGAGCGGCACTACCACACAACTAGTACGACTACAAGCACTGGTTCTATCACCAGCAGAGCTACGACGCCGGCGACGACTACGGACACACCACAGTAGTCATCATAGTAGAAATTGGAAGGTTGAAGAAGTGGCAGCGTTCAGCAGTGTGGCTTAGGAGGAGTACTTCATATAGTGCAATAGCCGCCAGACCGCTAGCTCAGCTAGTACTAGTCAGCCAGCCAGTCACTACCCTACGCTCTCAATATCATTCTCATACACTGAGAGAGAGAGAGTGTGACAGCCTCTCCTTTCTACTGAGCGCTCCAACCGAAGGATCAACTCGACTCGACTCAATCTAATGCAAGCACAACAAACGAACGCTGGGAGGGCCAGGCCCTCTTCTTCATTCGGCGATATCGGAGCACGTCATGCCACTGGCATCTATAGTCATAGCCAGTCCGCTCTATTATAAGCTCTACAGGACGGCATATATATATATATATATATAAGCATAAGCAGCTGTGTGTGTACATATGGATACATGCTTCTATCAGCATTGACAAACTTTACGTCGACTGGTCATCGACGACGTTCAATTAGTAAAACGCCTGTTATAGACATTCAGATCGCTCGCTCTCAAGCCGCTCCCTCTCTCTCTCCGCAGCATAGCGCGGCTCTGACATCGGCGTTCGGATTGCCTCCAACTGGAGCCTTTAGCAGCCGCAGTAGCCACTCGGAGTGTGTCGTCAGGTAGACAACTCATGAAACGCATCGCTCGTTGAAAAGCACTGCGAACACTGGAGTGCTCTTCGACACAGCTTTTGCTGTCTCTATGGCCGCCGCAAAAGGCACACTTAGCTGGCAATCGACGCTAGAGCAACGGTAGATCGAGATGCCAAGTTGTTCGTTGGAGGCCAACAGTTGGGATCGAATGATCCATGTGAATCTATGCGGACACTGTGATGAATTGTAGGAGTCACGCTGTTCCTCTCGCGGAGAGAAAATCGCCGCGCTGCCGTTACTGCGCGACCCGTTGAAGATTAGATATATCACATTATGTGATGAGAATTAACTAGCCCCCCCCCCCCCCCCCCTCCCATGCTACTGAAGTGCTATCCACACTATGGTGCTATCCGGCGATTACGAAGCAACTGGCAGCTACATGACGGTGGCCGTCATGTGTCAGCGATTAAGTCTGCCCAACAATGATGATCGTTGGATCGGTTGATCTGCCACCCACGAACCCGTATGGTCGTGGCGGCGGCGGCCGCCTCACCTCCTCGTGACGTACCTCATTTCTCTCGTCGATGACGTGATGACGAATTCGACTTCGAGTTCGTCTTCTACTGCAACTGCTGTTACTGTGATTTTTCTATTGACAGATGATCGTAGTCGAGTGCGCCATGTAGTACAATACTTGGTCTGGTCAGGGTGGAGAGCACTTTTGGCAGGGCAATGTTGTATGCCTCAGGGGAATCTGCATACGACAGGGGCGAGGAAGGGTAATCGGACATAACGAGCAAGGTGATTGATGATGAAAATTATTATCAGTATCATATTTACTATGAATTCATCTTGACATTGTAACAAGTAGACAACGTGGATCATACTTGCGGGCACATGTGTGCTTTGGTTTAAAAACGTGTGCACTTCCCTCGGCAACTTCGCGCATTGCGAGGACTCATTCTTTGTTAACTTTAGATAAATAGATAGATAGATAATCTCTAATCTTATGAACGGTTCCAACAGCGAGCTGATAACTCAGTAACGAAAACCTAACGATGACTGTTGGCTTAGCGGCCATGCCGTCTTTCGTAAAATTTCATTAAGCGTGAAAAATTGTGCGATGAGCTATTTGATCGGCTTCAGTGAGTCCGGATAAAGTTACTTGATAAAAGCGCATAATAATTCACTTCAATAATCGGATCTTAGCACAGATATTCATGATTATCTCTCTATACAACTGATATCCCCAACATTACCACTACAGTATATCGATATCAGCTACAACGGCACGAACGGCGGTTTTATAGCTGGCTAGTTATACACATGCGCCACATTAGCCGATTTCAATGACTATATTGTTATTTCCCTAAATCCAACCCCTTCCGTATGCATCCTATTAAACGATTACGGCAATGGGCAGCACCCGAAACGATGTTCACAAAAATCTGCTACTTTTAACTTTATAAATATCGCAGTTCACCCCCGCCCCCGCGAATGCCGCTGCTTTGTAGTAATGCCCCAAAACAGAGCCTAAGCTATTAACGCTTACCAAGTAAATTTTCTCGTTCGGAATCGCCGCAGAGCTACTAGAGTAATCTCTCGTCTTGTTATTATACCAATAATGATAGACAGATAGTTATATTCTAGATATTATTGCATAGGGATATATCGCCAGCGACCAGCGATGCGCGAGATAGCAACCTGCAATATATATACATATATATAATTTTTTTTCTTAAAAAAAAATATATATATATACATACACTATCGTCGTGCGCTACTCGTGAATGATATAGCGTTATCAGCACGACGGTGGACGAACCTCGTCATCACCACCGGTGAGTCGGGCAACGAACGTCTGCGATCCGGCCGCTTCAGCCACTGAGGGCAGCCATTCGTCAACTCTACACTTATTATATGTATAAGACCGTGTCGATCTGTAGTAGATACTGAAAGATGGGCTTCTTTGCGGTATGGATGAATGTCTGTACACGTGTGTCTGTGCGTGATAACGTGCCGGCGGCGGCGGCGGTGGTGTTGTTGGTCGCGCTATGGTAGTGCTTGGTGTGCACTCGCGTCACCCATCTAACGTCGTCTACCGCCCAGCTCGTCCACTGCTGCCGGTGCTGCTTCTCTGTCATCTTTGAATTCGACGACGACGTCGTCGACTACACGTGGAAGCGTTGGAAGAGACAAAGCCGACGCATGGACAGTCAGCCAGTTAGATATACAGAATCGTCAGTCGACGGTATAGCGCGCCGTCTAGCGGTTCAACCGCTACCGCTAATGCTGCTGCTGCCGCCGCCTAAAGGTTCCAGATGTTGACCATATGATCGTAATAATCTCCTCCGCCGCCGCCGCTGCTGCTGCTGCTCAGGACACCTTACTACGATTATGATGATTATTACGTCGTGAGCGGCTTTAGAGCGGCCCGCCGTTTCGCCTTAAGAACAGCAGCAGCAGCAGCAACAGCAACAGCAACAATCCGTCTATGGGACATGATACAGAGAGTGGACGACAATCTCGAGGGCGTCAGAGGTCTCGTTCGGTCGACTCAGTCAGGATGATGTCGAAACGATGTTGCTATTCGGCCGACTCATTGTTGTTGCTATTGTTGTTGTTGTTATTAAATGGTCACGCTCACACACACACATGTGTACTCGTCCGTCTAGAAGAAGGAGCTGTCGAGAGAGAGAGAGAGAGAGAGAGAGAGAGAGAGAGGGAGAGAGAAAGATACTCACATGCTCCATGGAGGCATTTGCTAAGTCGATTCCTTTAGCGCACAGAACGACAAGGGATATGTATTGCCCATTCCAATCAAGAATCGTGTGTTGTCGTAGGCAGGAGAACGGCGAATAGATAACGACGGATAGAGCTAAATATATCATATTTAACACGTTGTATCGGTGCATGAAAATACAAGACGCTTCAAATTGTACTGCATTTGTGTAAATCTGGTTTTGCTAGTACTATTACTACTATTATTGGTTTGCTGCGGCAGCTTTTTTTATTGTTGACCACCATGGCTATATATATATATATATATATAATATATATGTGCTCGGTTGGTTGAAGAATTTCGTCGGTCTGAAAACTCTTTTAGTTTTCGCCTCTCATCACTGCACAATTAATTACAACGCTAGAGTATTAGTTCTTATATAGTCACCTGTCACAACATAGTCGTAGTGATGCACATCATGATGACGAAAACAGCCCTATGAATGTGTCTAGGTCACAAGTGCAGGCAAATTTAGACAACATTAGCAGCGGTAGCAACAGCTCGTGCTTGGAAGGTTGGTTGTACGGCAAAGAGAGAGAGCGAGAGAGAGAGAGCGAACTTACTATTATACTGAAGGGGATTATCTGTTTAGACGAGTGATGACGACAGGTAGTTCTCCTCGTAGAACTCGTCTCGCCTCCCCTCTTCGTAGTAGTATAATACTACTGCAACTATTAGTAGTAGCAGTAGCAGATTTCATGGGTGATACAACAATTGGATACAATACTCTACGGCCAGTCAATGAATCAGCTACCCAATAGTACGCTACGGGGCAGCCACGGCGGTGCTCGAGCGCGTGGCCGGCCCAGCTCTTCCGAGAGTTGGTTTCGAGATTGGTTTTTTCCTGTTTCTCTCTCTCTCTCTCTCTCTCGATCGCGGTGGCTCCATTCGAGCCTTTCTTGCTCATCCCATCATGTTGTTGTAGTATTTATTGTTGTCCCCACTTAAGCCAAACGGCTTAAGCAGCTAATCTGCGGGAGCTGCCCGCCGCTGTTGAGGTTGCTACTGCTGTTGTAACAGCAGCCATCGTCGTTGTCGCAATCGAGGCTACTGCTCCGGCTGCTAGCGTCATTGTTGCTATTGCTTCTGATGGAGCTGATTTGGCCGTTTCGTCAATTTCAGCGCCGGGCACTACGATGCTCTCTCTCTCTCCAAGTCTCTCTCCTAGTCTGTCTCACAAACCTCTAAATCCACTAACTTCTCTGGTTGCCGCTCCCGCGCAGATCTCGTTGACGCTGGCTTGCTCACCTAATCACTGTTCGGCTGTTTTGGTATTCAGAAAAGATGAACGCGGACGGGACGCAGAGGCGAAAAATGGTCGAGAACCGCAGGATGAAAAAATGATCCAAGCTTCAGTCACTGCGCATTCAAGGATGCTGGCTCGGCGCAGCCATTGAGTGCTGTCGTGGTTATCCAGGTTGTCGTACTGGCGGTTGGTCTGATCCTTCGGCCGCTTCTCAGCCTACTCTCGCTTGTGTACACCCGTTGACCGAGTAGACGGGCGCCAATGATCGTTTGAATCGAATCCGACGCGAAGTATCACGCAGTCGTCGTCCACGATCTCTACGAGCTGATGTTCAGAAGAGCCGTTTAGCTAAGAAACCGCTTAGAAACTGCTCTCCTGCCGACCCATCTATTCTGTAGCGTATCTTTTCTGTATAGCCCCTGTCTCTCTCTCTCTCTCTATATATATATATATATATATCTATATATACACACATACATACTATGGCTCACTCTCCTTCTGGTTCTAGTTCCTTTCGTTCCCTTCAGCTATGCAAAGTGAGTGACAATGGGTGGTGACACAGAGAGATTGGCTGCTTAAGAGTGGCGCAGCACTAGGGCGTCCAGCAATGAGATTAACCGCCTCGCTTTGCAAAGTCGATTGTCGGCGGCGCCCTCCTACCCCGGAGTCGTCCTACCGCTCGCAGCATCGAAACCAGTAGAGGGAGAAGAGAGAGAGAGAGATTTAGTTATAGACTCAGCGACAGAGAGAGAGAGAACATGAATCACGAAGCCAGCCAAGATGGAGGAAACCAGTTGGGAGAAAGAAGAAACTTCAATGGTTTAATCGCAAAATTGCAAAGGAGGCGAACTCAAGGGGGATGGAACCGCTTCTGAATGAAATAGACTTGCAGCACGAAAGAGAGACAGAGAGAGAGAGAGAGAGAGAGAGAGAGAGAGAGAGAATTCTAGCCGAAGCAGAGGCAGAATCTGCCACAGGTACAAGGTATAATACGTGCAGAAGAAGTTAACGACGAAGTCTGTGGCGATCAGGACAGACAGTCCGTCTGCCCATTGCATATTGCGCGCCACAAAGTCAGTGAGTCAGTCAGCCGGGCTCAGCTGCCTGTTGGTTGGTTGGTTGCTGTCTCGTTGGTGACTCGTGTAATGTCACCGACGACCTGATATGTTCTGTGCCAAGCACAGCACAGCATATGACAGAAGCAGAAGGGCACGTTGGACGAGTGGGCAAACAGAGCACCACAGTCACCACTGACTGCCATCACTTGATTGGCATTCGCAATCATTACGGCGGGTCAGATTGGCGGTCGAAGACTCATCTACTCACACACGTTGCGTTAGACGCCTCAGGACTCATCAGAATTGAGGTGGTGCGCAGCCGTATGGGTGTAACCAGCTGGTGTTAACTCCAAGGATCCTGGAGTTCGAGGATCTGTACTGTAGAGGGCGCTGTACGCTACGAATTGTTGTCGCGTTCATGTATATATGTATGTCAGATTGGACACACACACACACACACATAAACAGATCGGCTTCGTGGCCTAAACCTGAGCCTCTGCCGTTCGCTATGGTTGGCTCAGTAAGCAGTTAACAACCTCATTTGCATTGCACTTGCATTTGGGAGCGACTTTTTCAACGATGGCCCGCGCGACCAATTGGGTGAAGAAAAGCTTTGGTCGTCGAAATCGAACCTGTATATTCACTCCGAGATAGGATTAGGTAGAATATTGGATTCTCTAAGGGATCTCTCGTGTGCAACACAGCGCTTACGGAGATTCACACACAGAAAGATCGGTCGTCGTCGTCGTCGAGAGGTGTGTTGTATATAGAGTTAATAATAAATCATTCACTATCATTTTATCATAGCTGTACACGTCACGATGTAGTTTACCTATAAGTATAGCGATTTAGGTAACGTCGGAATGTATTAAATTATAGTTGTGACTCAAGCTTGGAGCGAAGGCCTTGTTAGTGGCGACATTGGCCGTAAGTCATTTAAAGCAACGCTTCAATAACCTAGAGGGCTTTATATATTGATTTTAAATGTTGTCTAATTTCGGCCAGTGATCGCATCATTCAAAAAACAAATGGATGCTCTACCGCGGAACCAGTGATGGACTCTGTCGCTGAGGTGTACGAATTAGAGCCCGTTACGTTCACTAAAAAAACCGAAAGAGCCCGACATATTAACGACGCAGCGCACGTATACTGAGCAGCTTGGCGGATCACAATATCGGAGACAATGGTGGATGGATCGGCGTTCAGCATAAACGACAGTCAACTGGAAATGTCCTCGAATGGAAATTTTAGTTGTCTCACACAGACCGATGTTACTGTGCTTGTATCGCGCCATGCTGCAGGGTGACAAACATTGATTTGCCTCGTTTTTCCTGTTAATGGCCATACAACAATGAACTCAACGGCATCTCATTTTGCCTTTAGAGAATACAGGAGTCTGTTCCCTTCATACATTACAAAATCTTCGCGTAAACCGCCGGTGTAGAGACTCCACACAATTGACCTCTACCCGTTTCATTGTCCCGCCACGCCATTCGTATTCGGGCATTCTTGTTGAAAGATTCCAGCCATCGCCCCGGACAATATTCCTTCTCTCGGAGTTTTGCCCAAGCTCGACCGAAGCATAACACTCATGATTCGTCCACACACCGAGATGGTTTAAGGTTTCGAAATGCTTGCAGTCATCCGTTCTTAAAGACTGCGGACGATCTTAAGTCATCAGCGATTATCGCGTCCACTGTCGCAAACCCAACGTATGCGAAGAGATCAAGAGTCGTTGCCGAGCCGACAACGAGAGTGAGAGATACACCGGACTGTTCGGCTCGCCGTCCGCTATTCTTTAGCATGACACGGGTCCATCCATAAACGAAAATGTATACGCTAGCTAATCTCTCTGCGGTTGGTAGCCCTAGAAGCTGTACTGGCAGTACGGACGTAACAGGGGTGGCATGCTGTCGCCGCGCCATTCGTGGTCGAGTTTACCCGCACTCGCAGATATGAACGACCATATTACGACGAATGTATTTAGCCTTCTGACAGACTCTAACCGGCCTTTTTTTTCTTCTATCCAGATGTCTCTATCGACCCGTGCGTGTGCGCGCTATCAATAGACACAGCGAGTAGTAGTAGTACTCGACGTTTGTCGTCAGCCTGTTTATGACACTTTTTTTTTCACCTAATCCCGCTAATCCATTTATGAGGAGAGCATGTGCGTGCGGCCCTTGAAGGATGCGGGAGAGCTGGCGCTCCCGGCTGTCCCGTCGGCATGAGCCACCCACATGAGCAGCAGTGGTGCTGTGTCAGGTCCAGGACGCATCCAGCCGGAGATATCCAGTTCGCTCCCATTGTCGTTCTTATCCCTTCCCGAGCGATCGACGACAGGGCTTTCCGACCTGTCCACCTCGGCTAGAGATGGACAGAGAACGAATCACATGATGTACTAAAGTGACACACGACGACGACAAGCCTATCATCGAAACCATAGCAGGTCCGGCCCACAAGCGCAATCACAGTAATGCCAATAGGCAGCAATTATATGGCCTGCAGTTGATCCAAAGAAGAGGCTGCCATTTTGGCCTCCGGCGTCCGCGGCGCAGCGGTAAAAAGAATATAAGCACAGAATAGGGTTCCCGTGTACAAATCGCTGCGTCTGTGCGTAATGGCGATGTTATCCAGCAACGCCATAGACATGCGTGATCGCGGATCTATAATCTACGGTCTACCCATAGACGTATGTATAATAGGCTGATGGGCACTGTCGTCATTGTTGTTGTTGTTGCTGGTGGTGACGGTGCTGTTGTTGTTGTTCCTGGTCATCTAGTTTCGCCTGGATCAAAAGTCGTCGTTGGTCTCCTGTATACCCGCCGTTAGCAGCCAACGCCCCTGCTGCTGCGGCGGCAGCTGCTCTTGCCGTTCGCCGATCGAGTATCGTTCCTCCGGGCGACTAACGCTACTGATTCTTTTCTCTCTGCTCAGAGAGACCGCCACGACCTCCACTCTCGGCATTCGCTGTACCTTACAGAATGGAATCTGATTGTCATTATAACACAACGACATATCTACGAAGATGTCGTGAATCCTAACATCTCTAGCTGAGCCAACTATAAGACAACACGTAGTAATCATCGATTGCTGTCCGCCTTTACGCTGATTACAGCGCTTTTCTTTCTGTCCGCGGTAATCACGTTGTCATCGTCGCCTGCGAGGCCTGTTCCCGCGTTCGCGCGACGCCGTAGTCTTATACACACACGCATATATATATATATATATATATATAACCGGTACCAACGAGCAGCCACAGTTTCCCGCGCTCGTCATTCGTATGAGCAATGCGACAATACGGCCGCATTCTTCTCCATTCAATCTCGCCGCGTCCGCGTGCAAGCTCATCCACGGTTCATCCTCTGCTCTCGATTTTTCTTTCTTGGCGGGGGACGGCGTGACGAGTGAGTACATCGGTTGCGTCCGTCCACCGAACACACCATCGTCAACGTCAGTCAGACAGTTAACGCGTTTTTCTGAGCTGTGCGTTGCACTGGCAGGTCGTAGAGAATTAGCACAGATAGGGAGAGAGAGAGAGAGAACGTATGAGTAAGAGGAGTAGGGAGACCTTACGGATGAGTGTGTGTCAAATGAATGAACAGGGGGAGGAGAGCGGCTTCGAATGTTTGTGCGTAATTCGCACTTCATTTATATGGCTGTGGGTGACGTCTCCGATGTACTTCACGTAAAGGACAACTTCCGTGAATGCCGTGCGTGTATGATATATAAATAGCATATACGATGTTAATTTTGTATTTTTACACGTTTACGGTAGTAGTATAACCGGGCGAAATAGTCGAGAAATCTGCAGCAGCAGCAGCGGCATCAAATCCCATGCTGGGATCATTCGCTGGGTCTCGACACTGTCGCCCTCTAGATATATATATATATATATATATATGTGTATGTGTGCGTGTGTACGTTGAACATGGGACGGCAGGAGCGAAACGATGCTGCGGCGGCCGAGAACACAGAGCGGCGATTTATGAACAGGCGACGCGGCAATGACTGCAAGCAGAGCTCCGGTATGGTTGCCAGAGGTAAGATTGAAGCAGAAGACGAAACGGCCGGGCAGTGTCGACGTATTTCTGCGTCGTCGTGGTTGTCGTCGTTCACTTCGACCCATGGCCGTATCGTCTTGAGCGCCAGGCTTCAGAAAGCCTCTGCTGTCTCTGCCTGGCCCCACTGCTCGCTCTCTCACCAGATCGCAGTTTCGGGTTGAGATTCGCACCCTGTCCACGACCACCTTTGGGGGCGGTTCGTTTTGCCCGAAGGAGCTCCGACTCTTATCCCGGCCAGTCCGACCTTTTCCTCGTCCGTCGGAGCGGCAAAAGTCTGTTGTGTATCGCGGATAGTCGAGACACTCTGACTTCTTCAGCACTTCCCCCTTATTTTTTTCGGTTTGCCTTATCCTCACGCCCTCATCGCACAACGGGCCCATAACCACCTCGTCCCCACAACCACTACAAGCAGCCGCAGCGGCAGCAGCAGCAGCTCCTCTCGCCTTTATTTTAATAATTAAGCTTATCTCGTCACGGGCTCAGTGGGAAGTCTCTTAAGGGATATATAACTTCTTCTTAAACATCACCAGCAGCAGACACTGCAGACCGCCGTAGCCTGTCGCGATCGCGCGCTTACCGCCAGCGAGCGACTAACAGACAGACTCGACACATGGAAGGCAAACGGCGGGGGTATCGCCGGTTCGGCTCTCGGTAGCCGGCCTCGCGACGCGCCCTGCCTCACTCTCTACCTAGAGAAGGTGGAGACCTCTAGCGCGGGTTGCAAAGGGGCTAGTCCGTGCGCTATTCCCATTGTACTGTGGCTGGCTACTTCGGGTAAGTTGGGTGGGGCTCCGTCGGGGGTAGTTGGGTATATGATGTACAATAAGTGTGTGAGTCCCAGCGTAAGCGGCGCGGGTGGCTCGGCCACAGCAGCGCCGCCGAGAGCAGTCGGTGCGTATACAGCGGCTGGGAAATTGCGATCCCAGACGCAAATGGCGGAAGGTAGCGTCGCTTGGGATAAACTCCCGACGGATCGAGGAGGTGGACAGCACCGGTGGACTCGTCTTTGCTGTTGGGAGCACGGCGGCGATTGTAAATCAGAAATTGCGTTTACAACTTCGCCCGTTTATTCACGCTTATATTTTCGGGAAATATGGTAGTTCCTACTTCGGGACTATTAATAATTGAATATTTGTTGGTGACGCCACCCTATCGAAGTCTGGGTGGCTACACCACCTCATTCTTGGTCTAGTCGAACCTCAACGCTACTGCGCGATTATTGTTGGCGTTCCATGGCCTTGTCATGATCTACACACCTCCTACTGAGGAAGAATATTTCTAGTAGTAAAAGAGAAATGTTAGAACACGAATAGACGTTCATGTAGTTGACGTTCAACTAGACCAAGAATGAGGAGGTGTAGCCACCCAGACTTCGACAGGGTGGCGTCACCAACAAAGATTCGATTCCAAAGAGCCGTCTACGCACCTAATACATTTAGAAAGAAAAAAAAAGCCAATCTGCCAGCAGTGGCAACAGCAATAACTGGAATTACTAGAAGAATTGCATTTATATGATATTTTCGGCGGTTTTGCTGCGTTCGAGCATAACCGGAAATGGCGCGAGAACTGTTTAGACACCGACGACTCGGTGCTTGTGTGTGCAACCGAAATACCGAACTACTGTGACTGACCAAACGAGACGGCGGGAAAGAGAGAGAGAAGGCGGATGAGAGATAGATCTGAATATAAGATAGGCCCAAGAGCGCTAGATATTATACTGTGGAGCATGGAGGCTCACGCCGACACCGCCGCCGCCGCCTGATCGTCTTATATCGGGTGGCGCCAGCATTAGCAGCACTATCCGTTGTGGTTCGTTACGGCCTTTAGCAGTATGGTAGCGTTACCTGAGTCAGATGCAATAAATGGATTCGTCTATAAATATATATATATATATATATATATATATATGTGTGTATAGAAAGTACAATCGTATTTTCTACAGATGACGTATAGCGGTGGGGGTGGTAGTTGTGGTGAGGTAGGGCGGTGACCAAACGAATGGCGTCGCCATAGAACGGTGTCCAATTGAAAACTGTTTATTGGTCGGATTCGGTGGCGCGGCGAACCGAACGATGCCGGGGTAGCCATCACCGCGGCCACGGAAACGTCTGTCAGATAGACGCGGCATGACTCTCAGACACATTATACATACACCAGTCCGTGCTGGCAATGTTGTACCGTTTGAAGCCGCTTAAAGTTGATTGACTTATAGATTTTGTGTTATACGCCAAATACACGTACACGCACTTGGCCAAATAGAAAGAGATAGTTACGCTAGGAGCATATCTATAATAGAATAGAAATATACAAACACTTATAAACACGTGACAACCTCGCGAGCGATCGCCGATGTGCTGACGAGTAGATCATATATATATATATATATATATATTACTGGCGTTACATAGACGATCAAAAATCAGCCCCAGCTCTATCCTTTAACGGAGACTTTTCTCCAATTCGAAATAGTCCAATCCCCATGTTATAGATATATATACATATAAAGTGTATACCTAGTTGAGTGGATACCTATTGTGTGAAAAGTATATAAAATACCTGCGCGCTGCTTCATTGGAGAGATGGTGGGCAGCGCTACGTAGATTACGAGCCCGGAATAACAAAGTTGATTTTTTGTGAGGGGCGACATATATTGAATCGTGTTCGATATGAATCTCTGCGTCGGAGGACGGACGTGTTTAGTCCCTAACCTGTTCGAGTTAGGTTAATAGTACCAATCATGATTCCATGTATTGTACTATACTATTCGCCTGTTAATGAGCGACTCGATGACGAGCGGCAAACACCACTCATTTAGAATAAGATCATAGTAGCGTGTCACTCCCGAAATTTCGAACTTGAACACAGACACGACGACGACGACGATGGCCTGAAGATGGTGACGAGATTAGCTGCTCCTCTACAGAATTCCCCTTGCTCACCCCCAGACCTCCAATGAACCCCCGTAAGTGTAAGTGGCTATCACCAGTGGCTTTACCTGCGATCGCTAGAAACGTCAGGGTACGCAAGGGATGACTAGTGAGGTAGATGTGATCACACACCATTATTAATGCCACGTTACCATGATCCCCATCGCCACCTCCACCACCAATGCCATCGGCAGTAGCTGATGGCAACCGCCGTCGCTGACACAATGTCAATCGCTGCATGGCGAGCTGACAGAGAGAACTGGCCGCGAGAACTGGCCATACGCCAACGCGACGCGCTGCAGCGTCCGTGTCTTCCGTTGTGTGCCACACGTTTGTCGGCTTGCCTCTTGCTCACCCAGTCGCGCGCGCGCGCGGCAGCAGCAGCAACAACCAAGAATAATAGCAAACAGCAGCGCACGACTCATCGAGCAGCGAGCGATTGGCGAGTGCCGGGCGACAGATTCAAATTTACTGCCACACAAATCATTTGCTGATGCTGCTCTGGAGGGTGCGGCGGCGGCTGCTGCTGGTGGTCGACTTTTTGATAGGGCGGGGGTTGGAGCTGGGTTGCAAAGGGGACGTAAGTGAATCGCGCTTTGGGGGCACTCACCATAACTTTGATGTGAGCCGCAGGGAATAGGCCCAATCCGACTACATCCCTTCCAAGTACAGCAGCAGCAGCGGCCACAGCACGAATGACAATACGCAATCTCACTCTCGCAGAAGCTAACAACGCCATATATATATATATATCAATTGCAGACATGCACAATATTTAACAGATGGATAGAAGTGCTGGCACGGCGGCGTATGGACGATTACCACTAGAGTGAGTGAGAACTGATGAGCGGTTCAGCATTGTGGCTTCAGCCTTCGTCTATGCATCGATATATCTATCTCAATATCTGTTTGGCCCGCTTAGTTCCTTGTCCAGCAACAATAACAGCAGCGGAATGGGGCAAGCTAATCGTGCGGCATTTCGTGTTGCCGTTGTCCGTTTGCTAGTAACTATTACAGATACACACTTCAGTGGCGCTTGTGGCCGTACCGCAAATGAAGTGAGCCAACCAGGTAGCACCCGTTCCTCAGCAGCAACACCTGTGGGGTGTCATACGCTCCCACCTTCTTGTTCTCGCTAGTACTTGTAATAGCCGCTAGCACCACTAACTATATATATATATATATATATATATATTACGCGTCGGTAGTACTCGTTTTTCGTCGTTTACCGGTGCCGTCGCTTTCGGTGTCGATCGATCGTTCGTTTGTTCGCTCCGTCTAGAAAAGGGGACCGAAACGAGAGTTGGCAACCGGCTCAGGCAGGCGACTTCAGCCGATTGGTGGGGATTGGCACCGTCAGCCGATTGCCGTCAACAGCACAAGCGGCTTCAGCAGCACCAGAACGAGCAAAATGCATCGGCTACTTGATATATATCTTGATGAATTTGACACATTCACACACACACACACATATACACACATAGATATACAAACATTAAATCGACACTCGCGATTCGTGTGGCTAAGTTAACCCTTCTTGTGGTTGCCTACAGCTGGGTGACTCGTGTCGTGCTCTGTGTGTGGATATTCCATCACTGTTAACAGGTTATATATTTGCTTAGTTTTCTCGTGGTTGGACTTGCGAGGGAGGCACAGTTTTCTTGATATATCCTTGCTTGTCCCTAGCGAGGTGTATATACTCTTTCATTACTATGTATATATATATATATATATATATATATATATTAATCATAGCACAAGTAGCTAGCCAATATTGTTTTAGTAATGCAACGAATTCAGAAGACAGAAACCCAGCGGGGCGGTATCACTTATGTAACTCTTTTGTTGATTTGGGGTGGTGGCTACCCCAGCCGCGAGTGACACCCTGTATTAAGCAGGAAACGAAAGTGTCTCGAACGTTCACACACACACAGATCAGATATTTCAGTGTGAGCGTACGTATTTGTGTGGGTGTTTGCTGTAGTAGATAGGTGACTTAGTACGGTACGTGACACAGATTCTTGATACCAATATTATACAGTACATATACTAGTTGCTTAAATAGTGTACCAATTTGGGTTCATACTCCTCCTAGCGAGCAAACAGATTGCGATACTTGGTGCTATTATTGGTGGTGTTGTAGTTGTTAGGCCACGAGTACACCTGAACCCTGTATTCTCATATAGCTGAGCGTTCTGTAAACGGGTTTCCACTATGGGCGTCTCCCCGGTTCAAGGATTGCGGCAGCCGGAAACACCTCCGCCCTTTGGCCTCGGATCTCTCCGCCCTTTGGTCTTGATCCCCGCTCTTTCCCCGTTGAGGTGCTGAAGAGTTCGCTCTTCGGGAAGTCCTCACAGCAGCAGCTGGAATCCAGCTCAGTCACATCAGTCGCGAAGAGGGGTTACGATTCCCTGTAGTCTCGTCGAAGTCCGATTCACTATATATATGTATATATATATATATATATGGATTTTCGAATCAGTCGAATTTCATTTAGCAAGTGTGCGGTAGCAGACAGTGCTTCCCTCCTCCTGCTGCTATTTTTCACTCTGAAGCTATTCCAAATATCGACATAACAAAACTAGAATAGAATCGTTATGCCACGCGTACTCACCAGCTCTCACATCATCATTAATGATGTCGTCGTTCAGCTGGGACACATAAGGGAAGGAAATTGTATTGAAACGTCGCTCCTCGTTAGCTTTCATTGATGTCATTTACCATAATGAAAACGACACGACGCGAAGTCGTCAGAAAAGCGCTGTGCGTTTCTTTTGTGGCCTTGTGAGGCTTTGTCCAATCCAACCAGATCGTGGTGATGCAGTCTACCTGATATTTCCCGAGGGGCAGGCACTCAACCGTCCAAGCAGAGGAGAGCGGCTTGCTCGCCCTCAGTTAAAGACGTACGCTCCTGTACGAGGCAGTAACAGTCTAGCACCATTTGCCGCACAACTTAATTCTGGCAATTACGGAGATCTGATAGACATCATCGCCCATGGACCGGCCAAGCGTCTGGTGGCGTCGGTGGAACAAATGAAATCGTGGTGAGATTACGACGATATGGTATTCTCCCCATGGCGAATCCCTCCCACGATGCAAAGCAACATAGCCAAAGGCGAAGACAACTTTGTGCTTGTACTTGACCAGAACAGTCTTCGGGTATAGCATGTATGTATTCTGCAAATGTATATATATATATATATACGTTCATATGAGCAAACTATGTTGTTCACCCTCTTCCGAGCCGACTGTTTCCCTGTGTCACTACCAGGGCGCTCGTGAGCGCTCATGGTGGAATGGGGGAATGCTTGCCTGATTCACAATCTGCTACATCAATCTAACTTATCATACTTACACAGTTAGTACTGCCTTCGTGCGCACTTTGCCTTCTTCGGGTACGCCAACTGGGTGAGCGAGCTGCCTAGCCAGGCAGCCAGCCGTCAATACGATGGCAAGCAAGATCAGCGACACGAACCCATTAGAACAAGAATACTGCGCTCGTCTCATTATGATATTTCTCCCTGGAACGACTAACTCCTCGGCGGCTGTCCCACCAGCGATGGCGGTCCAGCAAAGCGAGCCATTGCCAGAAAAGTCTCACCGCCACAATAGAGACAAGCCGCGCTTTGTGGATGGCGTGAACAAGCCCCTCAAGTTGCGAACCATGTGAGGACCTTACACGCGGCTGACGGCGCCAACTTCGAGCCGGTCGCCAACGTCGGCCAAGCAGCGCACAACTTTGTAAAGACGAAAATGAAGCGCTGGATCAAATTCGACTGATGGCGATCCAGCGACTCTGCCTGAGTCGGGTGTCAGCTGTTCTTTTAAGCGCCTGGAACGATTGTAACGAGATGAATTGTTACTTGTATTCAATCTGGTTATAGCGTTGCTTGTGGTACATCTAACTATTATGCTGCCGGTAACGCCTAGAGAAGACAACTGGTGTGCTTTTGTTAATGACATGTTACTTTGTATACAAATGATGAAATATTTGTATTCGAATGAGAGTCAGGGATTATATGTACACTTCTATAAGGTCTACATATCTCTAGGTAGGTGTTGTGCCTATTTGGCCTCGGTGATGGTAGTCGTGGTAGCGGTAACATTCAGAGAAATCGGGTCACTAAGCGCAGCATTAATCATCAAACAATATATATATATATTTATATATATATATATATATATATATATATGCACGAGCACTTGCTCATTCGATTCTAGTTACGACCTACCGCAAATAGATGCATGTATAATAGTTTGCTGCGCGGTACCATCGACTTTCTTTCTTCTCTTTGTCTATTGGCTATCCAGATACTCACACACAGGCTCACAAACCACACAGCGACATAGGTTCAACTTCCATTTCGATGTCAAGCTTCCGTTACTGGGGATCCTCATCATCATGATCGTCGTCATCGTCGTCTGAATTTGGTCACCAATGTCTCCTCATAGAGATGCATCAAGGCAACTCTAGTGATGATGGTTCATATGATGTTCACTATCACTCTCTGACGTGCTCATCAACGCGCGCACACACGCACACACACGCACCGATAGCAATAGGTGAGGGCGGGTGGCCGTTCTGAGCAAACGGATGACTCACTCAGCTTCGTTCGAACTTGTTCCGAACTGGCGGTTGCTGCCGCTTCTTCTGCGGCGACGGCTGCTGCTGTGGCTGTTACAACGAAAAGTCAGTGAGCCAGTGAGCCACTCGGCGTCATCGGCAGCAGCAGCAGTAGCCGTGAAAGTTGTAACTTGTTCGTTTTCGCTTCGGGTCGTTTGGTTTTTTGTTTGCTGCTGCTGCTGCTGCTGCTGTCGTTGTTCAACAAGCTGTGGACATTGCGCATTTTGCGTCATATGACGCCGTTCGTTATCTAACGCCAACGAATGTGATGACTATTCCTTGCTTTCGTCTCCCACCGATAGATAGATAGATAGATATACATGTATATAATAAGGGATAGACGAATGGATCGATTGACGGTGCACGGCGGCGGCGGCGGCGGCGGCGGCGGCGGCGGCGGCGGTGGTGGTGGTGACGCGAAGGTGAGCGGTCGGTCGAAGAAGCAGGGCGACCCCCTGCGATCGCGCTCGGTGGCGCTGGCCGTCGAACAGCGGCTACCGCAGCACAACAGGAGTTCTGGCGACATCTGCGCAGAAGAAGCCCCTTCCGATGATACCATTGTGTTGTGGCCACTTGTGCGGTGTTGGCGGCTTCCCCAGAGTTGACTTTGACCTCGTCGACGAGGCGTCGTCGATGTCGAGGGCCTCAGACAGGAGCGTACGCACTTAAATCTATTATCGGAACGCCATCGGTGCTAGTTCCGCCTTTGTCAAAGACACTCGCCAATGTAGCTGGACACACCGCTAAATTATTAGTATACATAATTCGTACGGTAGAACCAGCGGAGCCAAGACGCGCAGTTGGAACACATTAGAGATATGACATAAGTCATCAGCAGTTCTATGTAACCGCGTACTAAGACGCTTTCCGTAATGAGATAAGGTGATTTTTTGTGTTGATTTTTTTTCATAAACAGCGTTGCACATATAGTTAGGGCACTACCTCGCGAGAATTCTAACAACTGAGAACATACATGTTCTATCTGTTCCGTTTAATTAAATGTGGGTGTCGTGTTTTGTAGACGATAGTTATTTGTGGTATACGAATTTTAAAAATGTGATATGACGATTTCGTTAATGTTTCCTTAGCGAGGCGAAACGGAAGTACAAATCCCCCATCAGACGAATACCCACGACGTCAGAACTGACTGAGTTCTGACAGTTAGTTCTGCTTAAACTGTGTCTAAATATAAATTTCACAGATATTCACGATAATACAACACTTTACTGTTATTTATTATTAGTATTATTGATTTCGATTGTTTTGTGGTCACTGCTGCTACGCTGTTATTATTATTATTATTATTGTTAGACGGTTGTGCACGAGGACCGCCTCGCGACAGTGTTTACGAGGTGCGTTTGCTTGCGAGCAGCGATACTGTTGACTTGTCGTCTTGTTGAACGACGTCGATCAACAACACGGCCATCGCCGACATCACCACATCCCTATCGCCATAATGAACCCCAATCCGGTAGACGATCGTAGGGAGGCGAGGGACCTCTCGTCACCTCGCGATGAAAGCAGAAAGCAAATATGAAAATTAGACAAATTCGAATCCGCCTCTCCTGCAGCCGCTCGAATCCTTCGCCGTCATTTCCGTCGCAGTGCGTTCCGCGCTATCCGCTGTGCGATCATGTATAAGCTCGGTGTGATCACTACAACTGCTATACTCGTCGAGCAATGATGAGGGTGGCTATTCTCCTGCGCGATCGTGAGGAAAATAGCCGATTGATTAGCGATAGGCAATGGTGGCGAAAGGAAGCAACTTAGCGAGAGCTGACAGAAGTCGGATAGAGGAAGATTCCTTAGGAAGAGATGCGGGCAGAGCTTTTGTAGTTGATCAGTGAAGACATCCTCGGTGGAGATTTGAATGTATCAAAAAGAGCTATAAGATATCTAAGTGTATTCTGCGGGATGGATAACACGAGAATGATGTTCTCTGTTTCTCGTTTCGTCTCTCCGCTTATATATACATATATATATATATTGACGTGAGGAGCTGTCTGAGGTGGGACTTCAAGCCAGAGCAGAATCTTTCGAGAAGAATGACGGACTCTACAAACGTCCAGTTTTGAGTTAATTAGGCTGACAGTCGATTTGCTGCAATCTGACGACGATACAGATTGCATAGTTGCTCTTTTTATTATTATTATCATCATCATCTCCGTCATCACCAAATTACAAATACTGCAAAATAATTTCGACACTCGCATAGCGCGTCGCTGTCCCGGCGCGCTCGTGTCTGTCTGTGGTTAAGATGATTTGTGTTCTGCGCTCTCTGCTGTTGTTGTTACTGTCGTCTCCCTCTTGTTGTTGTTGGTGTTGTTCGTATGTTATCCAAGTCTCCCCTTTTCTTCCCGAGGTGAACTCGGTAGCAGTAGTGGTTATCGTGGACAACTCAGGCTGAAATCGTCTGCTATTTCATGTTTCTCTCCGCTCTCTTCATCGTCTTCATCTCGTACACTGAAACACAAGTAACAAGCACTAAGCCGAGCATGCAGCAACAACAGCAACACAGACAGTACAAGGTGGGGTTGGCACGAAAGACGGAGGCCGATGGGTAAGGCTGTTGACGAAGATGACGACTGTGACGATGGCCGCCGGAGCAGCGACGGCGGCGGCACGAAGCCATTAAATTATTCAAAATAAAAACAACAGCCTGAACTACTACGGGTATGGCAATCCTTTACATTTCGGCGGCTGGCTAAGCGACCACCGCACTTTACTGAGTTGAATCCGCATCAGATGCCAGAACAACAACAGCAGCAGCAGCAGCACAATGAGCGTCCTGCGTTGACTCGCCGCTGCCTCCGAAAATGTTTGCTCCTTGTCGAATCCTGGCTGACAGCGCTAAGTCGTTTGGCCGCGCCGCTTGACCATCCATATCTGACCGACAAACCAAGACGGCCAGCCGCTGCTGACTGCCTGTGTAAATGTCTAACTGACGGTTCATCATGGACAAACTCTGTTTGCCTCACTCAGCGCTATACAACAACAGGTGCAGCTGTAACAGCAACCAGCGGCCAGAACGCAATACGATAAGCAGCTGAATGCGGCCGTAGCCGGCAGTGCAAGCCACGCTAAACAGCGACGACGACTACAATGTGGAACAGTGTCCGTTGCCGCTGCCACCATCCGGAATCTGAAATATTAAGAAGTTGTTCAGTCGTCGTTGGCGGAGGCCACTGAACAACGGGCGAGTTGGAACGAAGAAGTTGGACTTCCACGCACCTGTCAGCCTGCTTGACTACCTACGGGACTTTGCATTAGTCACTTATTTGCTCACTTACTTAGTTAGTTAGTTACCTGCTTATACATACGCGCGCATCGAGATATGGTACTTACAGCTTGCGTCCTTTTGAACAATCCCCCACGAGCGCTAATCATGCGAGGCACGGAAGCCCTTACCAAGCGCACGATAGTCCCTGCCCTCTACAGAGCATCTGCCATCTGCACATTGCATTGGTCGCTTTTGCGATTTACCGCCAGATATTGTGCAAATGGCACCATCACCACTACCACTACCACCACCAGCATCAGATCAACGGCATCGAGGGAGCTGACTGCGGGTGCTACGTCATTGGAGACGAAACGAGAATGCTGAACTAGTTGAGTAGCCCATGATAGGCGATGTCGACGGCGGCCGCGGCAGCTGCTGCTGCTGCTGCAGTTTCAGTCTGTTTGTAGGCCCGTCTGTTTGTCCGCCGCCCGTGTATAGATGGCCACGTTCGTCCTTTTGCCAGTTTTTCTCTCCCTAATGTGCTGCTCCAAACGATCCGCTGTCATTCGTCACTGGAAGTATTCCATTCCATTCTTCTTTTCGTGGTACAGCTAGTACCAGCGGCAGCAGCAACAACAGTAGCACTGGTGCTAGACTAGTGGCTGAAGTTAGCCGGCTTCGTCGTTGCTGCTGGTGAACTTGAGGTCCGACATTCGGCTCAATTCCAAAAGTAGAAGTCTAAGAAGCTAAAGTTAAACTTGGATACGTTGCCACCGGATCCCACCCAAACTGCGTACCCAGCGTAGCGGCTGCGGGAGGCCGCCACCGCGGCAACAACATCAACAACAGCAACAACGACATCATCATCATCAGTAACGAGAAAATGGCTCTTAGCATGACCGTGCCATAGTGGACGATCAGACCGACAGACAGACACACAGACGGACCAAGTCATCCGGGCGTTTGCCGCTGTTGCCGGCAGACACCCAGCAATGTCTCAAGTTCTGAACTTCTGGGAAAGTTGAGGTTCGCACAATCACTGTGAGCGGCGCGCTGGGCTGTGCTGCTCCGTGCGCGAAAGTCGAGAAGTGTAACCTTACCGCCTTCGCTTGGCATGCGAACGCCACCACCAGCACTACCACCATAGTCATCGCCGCCGCCGCCGCCGCCGCCGCCGCCGCCACAGTAAGTCATCGTGGCAGCTCGGCGCAACTCGTGGCGGCGCCGCCGCCGCCGCTGCCGCCTCTTCCATGTTGTTGCTACTACCAGACAGCGTTCGTAGTGCTACAACTGCGACTACTCGCGCTGGTAAATCGCATTCTCGGCCAATTACCGCCGCAGCCATCCGCGCGAGCGCTTGCTCGCCCGCTTGCTTTCTTTCAAATTTACCACGTCGCCACGCTTCCGGCGGTAACGCCGTGCCGCGCCACTTCGGCGCGAAGACCTTGAGGTCGATCCGAAAGCTCAGATCCCAGAAGGCAAACAGTAAAGCCAGCAGCAGAAGCAGCAGCGGCAGCAGCCGCGGCATCAAGAGCATGGCACCGGCAATCCGTGCTTGCCGCCGCGTGCTGCACTTGATATGATGCGACGTCTCCTGTGCCGCCAATGCCGACGGCTGATGTGGGGCTAACGCCTCCATCGCCGGGGTCGATAGATACATTCGCGAGAATGGCGACGTGCTGCTAACAAACGAACGAAGTCGCTCAGACGTCAGTGACAACGACTTATGACGATTATGAGTGCATCATAATCGTGCTCTCTCGCGTCGGTCGAGGTGACAATGGCGGCGGTGGTGACACCTTGCGTTTGGCAGAGCAGCAACAACAATGATGAGAGGTTGCTGGAAACTGAACGTGAATAGCGACAGATCATCCCGATCGCGCCGTTTTGACTATCCATTATGTTATAGCTGTGTGTAACACACACACTAATATGCCCCTCTAGAGCAAATCGATAGTTTCCTATCGAACGGAAAACGTCACGAAATCGAGCGAGAATTCATAGAGAATACGTCGACGACAACAACCGCTACTCAACGATGAGATCGATCGATAGATTTGATACTCGGCTCGCCTTTTTGCCACATACTGCTGTGATCCGTGCAGCATCTGCTAAAGCGAGTAACAACAGTGAAATCACCACCCTCCCAGCCCGCAACGAAAAGCGTGTTAAATTCGCGATATTGACAAAAGCGCGCGAGGGAGATTCCGGTGCAGACGTATGCCAGAGTACTTATATGCCGCGTCGGCGTACAAGAAAGTACTCAAGCGTGAAAAAAAGTGCAGGGCGACTTTGCGATCGGCAGGTAATAGAATGGGCAGATCTACACGAACGTTTCCGCGCCTCCACCACATCCACGTAAATGGCAATATCAATCTGTCTGCCTTTTTCGATCTAGTCACTGACACCCTCCCTCCTCCGCCAGTCAGTCAGCCGTGAGTCAGATGGCGGCAGATATATGATCGCCGCCCCCCCTCTGTCGCTCGAGTACTTTGCAGCGCCTGTCACCGACGGGTGACGGTGGTCCGGTAACAGTCGTCGAATTGAAGTCAAATTCGATGGTAATTTCTGTCCGATTCCATCGCTTTCTTGCCACCCAGGCCCCCCCTCCTCGTTCTCCCTGCACCAGATGTGCCGCTGGTGCGCTCCTTAAGAAATCGATGCCGATGTCGAAGTCGGTCGTACGATCTGTCTAGCTCATTTCACTTGGTGTGTTTTTGCCCAGCCGCATAGATCCTCGTGAGATGGTGCTGCTCGTCATATGCTTCTGGATGGATATCGAGACAGTACCAGTTGTTGCTGGAGACAGTGGTGCTACGATATAGCCTAGCTGTCTGCCTCCTCCTCTGGCCCGTCTAACGGCTAGCAATACATCGCACCGTCGGCGCCTTGCTTTTTAGTTTGTCTTGTCAGTGATGCTGCCGTCGCTACGTCGGCCGGGCTGGGACATTTTTGGATCTTACTTTAGCCCGAAGCAAGAGAGCGTTAGCAAGCATTAGATATGGACGGATCGACGAACCTATGGATTGAGTCTCGATGACATGATGAGCGAGTCGTCGAGAGTTTGATGACATCGCCAAGCGACGACTTCTCTTCCCTTCTCACGATATCGTCCTCCTCTTACGATTTTCTATCTACTTCTCTTTAGGGAAACGAGATGGTGGCGACGAGATCCCTTTGAGGAGATCTTTTTCCTTTGGCGCTCGTAGATTCGTCAGATCGGCGGCCGCAGAATTCTGCGGCTGGCCGGATCTCACACCGTCTCTCGTATCGTCTCGGCGTTTGTGTGTCCTAAGCGTTTCGTTGCCGCGGAACGCCAGCCATTATTCTCGAGGATGGTGCCGTCACATTGCGGCGAGCGACATCGGCCACCGTCATCATTGGCTCGGTGTTCAGCATTGCTGTCGGTGTTCAGCATTATTGCTGTATTGAGTTCTGCTCCATGCCGTGATTCCACTGCTTCGCTGTACCATGCCGGGGCTCCGCGTTTGGTTCTCAGTAAGCGGCATCAGCCATAGCAAATAGCAGCGCGGAAGTCCAAATAGCAGCAGCAGCAGCAGCACTGGTAGCGGTGGGCCAGAGCAACATCAGCATCAAGAGCAGCTGAAACCACCGGATGACAGACAATGCGTCGTCAGTAGCGCACCTCTCATGGCCATGGCCAACGCTGATGTTGCGCAGCGGCAACTGCGCTCAGCGCTGAACTGCGCTGAGAAAAGCCTCACGGGGAGGACAGCGGCAACGCGCGCGCGCGCTGCTGATCCCCCACAGATGGAAACGCAGGACCCCGATGGTAACCGATCCCGTCGTCGTCGTCGGCAGGCAAACGCTACTCACACCGCTGCCATGGCGGGAGGGCCATCCAACAACATTGACGAACAGACGTCATGGATGATATTTACCATCGCGAGACGCGGCGATGACCAGAGAGGTTTTCGTTCGTCTCGCCGCCCGCTCTTCGTTCGTTTGGCGTTTCGGCATCAACGACGATAACCGACAGTGACAACAATAATGTCCTGTCGTCCTGATGGATCATCTGGTCTATCATGTGGTGGCCGGCCACCGCCGCTGCGACTGGTGGTGATTTCGTCAACTTCGACGGGGACCTGCTGTCAATGATGGCTCTGTGTCTGTCCATGCTACTAATCCTGGGCGTGACGCAGTGTTGGGGCATCGGTAACGCTTCCATGATACAGCCAGCATGGAGGAAACGTCAGCCCTCTACAAAAAATAGCCTTTAGATACTTTAGACACTGATGATGGTGTAGGTAGATATGTATTGTGTAATGAGAGAAGCATAGAAGAGGCGTCAACGAGAATAGATGAGAGAGAATGGCGAGGACTGGAGTCTGGTGTGTTGTTTTTTTTCAGTCGGGTTATGTGAATCACTTCATCTTCTGTAACCCATGCCGAGTATCTGAATCATATGGCTATCGAATCAAGCTCATATACTGCATGGTTTCTTTTTTTTTATACCGCTATCGAACTGCCATTTACTACAATGCAACATGCAACTATCGTAATTCAACATACAATGAGTACATAATACCTATAAGATATATATATATATATATATACACATATGGTCCCAATCCTAAAAGGAAACGGGATACTCCAGCTCCATTTGTTCGCTTGGGCTGTCCGGCTCCAATCGTACTGTTCTCGGATCGATCGTACTCGAAAACACGTTGACTTTCCCGTGTTTTGTGGGTTAATGATCAAAATGATTACATTTACGCTCACGCGCACGTTATTCGATAACAAGCACACTTCGTGGCGATTTCGGCGATTCCGATATCGGACCGTCCGCAGGGATTGGCGCTATGCCAAGTGCTTCCCCTACTCAGCGATGATATCGCGAATGAGATCATCGCGATGGTGGCACACCTCTAGATGTGCGTCTTGCGTGGGAGTATAGCTCGATTCGAAGAAAATAGCCTTCGCTTCCTTCTTCTTGCAAACAAGCACGTTCCACGAGCCGATATAAAAGAAAATACGAAGCAATACGCTCAACTTACTTATGGCGATCGTCGAGCAATTCGTCAACACTCGTTGGTCAACGCACAAGCGCGCGATACTGATGAGAACCGAAGTTGCTATGCTGTTAGGCCACACGGGTTAGTGATGGCGTTCGGGACCTTGGCCATGTGTGCAGATCGTTTCCCAAATCAGCGAGATCAGCTCCGCACCGATCAGCGCGGCGCCGGTGAACGAGCCGCCGTCTGGTGCCGCTGATATCGCCTGGTTCCGATGCCGCCTGAACATCGTGGCAGCGGTGCGACTCACGATGACAAAGCCGTCACCGACATCACCATCGTCGCCACCGCCACCGCCGCCGCCTTTCAGATTCGAATATAGCAATCTGCGCACTTAGCGGCGTGAGCGCGTTCTAGGTCGACAGAATCAGCGATGTTGGGGATTGGGGCCACGGAAGCGCAGCAGTCGCCGATTTCTGAGCAGAGCAGTTGGCGGCTCGCGGAACAAAAACGAAGAACAACACTCAGGGCGGTGTAGGTGCGGAGAACGTAAGGAAATGACGCACGAACGTGTCGTGCGCCTCGACAGCCGAGCTGTATATAGTGGCACGCGTATTAAGCACATGCTGGCTACGGTGTGCTATGATGTGTGGTGTCGTGGCGTAGGCGGCAACAGCCACCATCGTCGCCGTGGCAGCAGCTCCGCTGCGTTCGTTTTAGTGTGATTCGATGGTGTGCTTGTATCTGTAGAGGGGAATAGTCTGGTCTAAACAAGCTAAATTGGTGGCTACCTTGATGGCTGCCTGCCTGCCGACCTGCCTAGCTGGCTCGCACGTCAACTTCAACTTTTCCATCAGGAGCGGTGTACGACTGTCGTGTGCGTTTGGCGCGATTCCGCTGGAGAGATGGGCTGATACAATACCAACAACGACAACAGCGACAACAATTACATAAACGTGATATGGACGACGATGAAATAGGGCGTTCAGTTCGCGAAGGCGGAGATGGTGAACTTGGATGTTGGCCTAGAAAAACGAGAGAGCAAGCGATGAAGTATTACACATACACGGTCTCTCGCTCACTTACGTTTGTCTGTGTTTTACTATTGACCTTCTCTTTCTTTCATTTTCTCTCGTTATCGCACCACGTCTAACGTCGCCACATCTTCCGCTTAGACATTCACAACGATATGCGCAACGTGAGCCTCTCCACGCATCTCTTCTGATCCGTTCGCGATATTGCCATGTCTCTGCAGCACCCCCGGCCGTCCGGCCCTCCGCCGTCTCTCATGGGTGCCCCATCCTTTCCACCTACTCCGAGGGGATGATCCCGAAGGAAAAACGCCAAGAGGAGAACATATTGGCGTTTACGTTACACGTAAATGTAGATAAATAGAAGAAGTCTGCAAGAGACTTGGGTGCTGGCCAAGCTGTCGCTTGCTTTCGATCGAGAAGAGAGTCACTCAGTTTGGCTCGCGTGGTGGTGGTGTTGCTGCTGCTGCTGGTAATGCAGCAGCAGCAGCAGTTGTCGTCGCTTCGTCGTGGAAAGCGTCGTAGAAAGTGGCATACAATCGCCGATTCCAAGCAGCTAGCCACCGAAAGTAGTGGCGGCGGCGGCAACAATAGTCGTAGTTCTAAATGTGCAAACATATATAAGTATCTAGGTAGGGACTTCCGACGACGACAACCAATTGGAACGGTAGCGGCAGGGCCGCTGATCGTGGTGATCGGCCATCGTCTTGGTCCGTGCCCGACAGTAGCCACATGGACAGACACTATGAGAAAGTGTTGCTGAAGGGCGCCCATCAGTTGATGTCCCCTGGCCGTGGTACGAGGTCCAACCGAAATCCGAAGTCGAAAGAGAGTACAGGCGCTACTTCTTCTGTCTGTCGCGGCCGCCGTACGGTCGACGCTTTAGCGACAGCGGCGGCGGCGACGGCGGCATCATCCAATGGCAAACTTGTTCATTTAACTTCTTCTCATCGTTCGCCGACGACGTTTCCTCAGTGGTGACTTCGATGACTTTCGGCCACCGTCACCATCACCTTTGCCTCCGCTGTTGCCGGTTCTACTGCCGCTGTTGCCGACGATCGCCAACGGTGGTGTCCAAAGCTTCTATAACTTCGGCATCGTCGTCGGCATCGTCATCGAGTGTTGACGATGTCCAACGACGACGACGACTGCTGACTTCGACAGGAACTTCGGTGGCATATCAGCATCCGCCAGCCTGGTAGCTAGCCAGCACAAGCAACAATGGCCGACCGTAGACGAAGAAACTTTCGAACCGCGAACGCTCCAGTCATACAGGCAAGCATTGGAGCAAGCAACTACCGAAAGAAAGCCTTTCAACCAGCAAAAGCGGCTGCCACGGCAGTAGCAAGCGCAGGAGCCGAAGAAGCCAATCCGCAATTGGGTGATTTATACTTTTCTGTAATGTCTTCTGTTCATCGCCGCGATTGCCTATACTCTCTCGCTTCAACTCACTCTCTCTCTCTCTCTCGCTCGATTTCTCGCTCATTCGCTATTCCATCGTCGCTATTTTCCATGGTCCGTCGTCCGCCGCCGCCGTCATTTGGTGGGTATTGCTGTTGCTCTGGATGCTGGCCTGTTGTTCCTCTCCTGTTGGCTGCTACCTGTTCCCCTATTACGAACGGTCCTTCGGGCTGGCTATCATCTATCTATACATTACAATATATACCTCTGTATATATATATATATATATATATATATATATATATAGCAATATGGCGCGGTGTGTATGCGAACAAAACGACGATATACATATGCAGCAGGGAGGGCTACCACTGATCGCTCGTTGGCCCGTTCACCCAATCGCGCGCGACTCTTGCTCCTACTGCCTCTGCAACTAATAATAATAATAATAGTAGCAGCAGCAGCGGCGGCTTCGATGAGTTCATTTCATCGACGCTGTCATTGGTGTCGTTTAACATCGCCAGCAGTGGCCCCGCTTGCTCTGGCCGCGGCGACGGCTGAAAAAAAAACAGAACTGCCGCCATAGTCGCTTGCTACAGTTGTTGCCACTGCGACAGCAGCGGCGGCGCCAGCAGCGCGATCATCTTCGAAAGATCGACCGGCTTCGGAAGATCTCCCGCAGTCTGAACAGCAACGACTGCTGTTGGCGACGGACAACAACAACGAGAGCACGGCGCACACAGCCGCCGCGCCCTATGAGCTGCTTCGAATGGGTTTACACGAGAAGCGATGGGAGCCGTCGAGACTTCGTGAATAGCCATTATACTACGGTGTACAGATTTCATAGATTCAGCCGGGCATCTTCGGCTCGGCTCGTCATCGAGTCGTACTGAACACGCGCGCGTTGCTTTCGCGTGGTAGGCTTACCACGATGCGTTCCACCTCGCGGCGTAGAGAGAGAACATCGAGTCTGGCCGCAAATGTGGAAAACCGCCGCCACACCTCCCGATTCACGAGTAAGCCGTGAAGTAGCGGTGGGCACCTACGTACCGCTGACATTTGCCATTCGGTTTAATTCATCTGGTGTTCATCCATCTAATCGGCCGGGGCAGTCATCGCTTACCCAATGTGACAGCCATGGTTCCGCAGGCTCCTCAGGAGGGTGAGTCGATGGCAGCCGTCCCATGGAACAGACAGAGAGAGAGAGAGAACTGTGAAAAACGTTTAAATTACAGAAGAATTTCGCTGCTGTACGATTTCCGTCACGAAGTCGGCGGGATCAGTTCACTGATATAGGGGACTTACACAATCGGGAATCATCGAGAGGTGATCGCAATCCAAGAGGATTAAGAAAAAAAGCAATTTTCATTACAGGACATATTAACGGTTGCACGAAACACAACAATCCACTGAGTACGGTATCGGTTGTTTTCAATTTTCTTCACCTGGCTCAGGTCAATCGTCACACGAAAAGATATAAACGGCAACAAAAAAAACAGGGCAGGAGACTGGCCAAGATATAACTGCTTTCGCGTTATTTCATTGGACGAGTCATGGAACAATTTCGAGCCTAACGAAATGCCATAGTGAAATTTCGAGTTCAGTGAAATCTCCCAACGGTTGCCCCGCCATCGATTGGCCTGCTGTCTTCAAGGATGTCAGATCCTTGAATCCGTTATGCGATCGGCGAGCAATCCGTTTGTGCCCACAACAAGACGGCTTCATCTCATCGATCGTTTCACTTCACATCGTATTGATCTTCCTTCAAATTTCTTATCCTCGATATTTTCTTCTACTGTGCCTGTCGTCCGTTGACGACACGTACATATGCGATGATATATATATATATATATATAGCGATAGTAGTTTCGTGTCATATTTATACGAGAAGAAAAGCATCAAATAGTTATCACTATCCCGTTTCGCTTTCGTCTGCTTTTATCAAGTGATCTCGGTCGAACTGAAGGTGGGGGCTGTGAGGTGAACAATTTCATAATGAAATTATTATTACCTGTACCTGAAATGTTTGTTGGTCGTCGGTGTCGCTTGCCTCGCTGAGTCTCTCAGCCTGCGTATAATCGCGCCAGTATATCTATATATATATATATATATATATATATATATATCGACCACTGCAGAAGCGTGTGCGTGCATCGGTGTGACTAAACCGATTCCAATAACAGCAGAATCATGCAGAACATCATCAGCAGCATCAGCAGCAGTAACAGTAGACGTTAATGTGTTGATCTGTGTATCGTTTGGCCGAGCCGACTTCCTCGAGTGTGGCTCGCGTTGCTCGCTACCGCGTCTGTCGTCGAAGGCAAATCTTGATGAAGGTGTAGTTTAGTACTTGCGTTTTTCCTACATCCGCGATAATTCCACCACCGGCCGTTGAGCCTCGGGCGGCAAATGTTCGCCGGCGCGGCAATCCTCACCGTCCGCCGTCGCGGCTTGATTTCGATTCTCGAATTGCCTCTACGGCCGCCGATCGCCACACGATAGCCGATGCGCGTATGTGTGTTCGTGTGTGTCACAGTATGTAACCAGTGTGTTGACAATCCGCCCAAGCTAATCAAGACTGCTGTAAGGATTCCGTCAGAGAGGCCTGCCACCTGAACGACTGCCTTGCTGCCGCCACCTCCAGAGAGATCTATATCTGTGTCCAGCGAATTTCTTGAATCAACTGGACAGTAGAGTCACCGATTGATTCGGCACAATCATCGACAATGTGCGAATAAGCCACGAGATAGTGAAGACAACTCTTGTCTTCAACGTGACGCCCAACATATATCGAGATGGCCGAACGATCATGGTGAGCGAGGTGACGCGACAATCGGTCGCAAGCAACGTCAGTGAACGTTCGTCAATGATCGGGAAACTGCGCTTGCGGATGAACAAAGCGATCTCATATTAGAAGGCGATGCATATGCGGATCAAGATGTCGACGGCGTCACCACCTTGAATAATTCCCGAAGTTGACTTGTGCGGAACCCTCAGCTCAGCGGCGGAACAGGGCAGAAGAACGCCGATACGGGATGGATATATGGCTAGCGTGGTGGGGAAGTTATCGACACGCGATCGAAACATTCATATCTATCGCGCGGGTACAAATCTACTTTCGATTAACGCGAGCGCGCCAACTGCAAACGGTCGTGTTAGAAACAGAATAACCGAATCGAGGACGGACGTGGCGAAGGCGCATAACACAGGGATGCCGCATCGTCAAACGAGATGAGACAGTCATGATGCAACAGATTCCATATGGAGTGTTGTATGGCCAATCTTTTCTTGGGAAACTATATGGAGACAACAACAACAACAACACACGAATGATGCATCTAATCATCAGCATGCGTCGTTACGTACACAGCAATTGGACGTATAGTTTGCCGGTATGCGTAAGCGGTGGAGGCTCGATGGAGGATTCGATTTTCTCTAGCACTCATTGAAATGTTGTCGACGAAGTGAAAGCGGGTTTATGAAACTACAGGACAACAATAGCAAGATGAGGCTGATTCAATTGCAGGGCATTTTGGACAACTGTCGCCAAACAGGAATCATTCGAAATATGTAGCTCTTGCTCGAAATAGCAACAACATTCAACAGTAATCAAATATATGATAGCGTGTGTGTGTGTGTGTGGATGCTTACCCATGTTGAGAATGAGTGTCTTATATACATTAGATATCTCTTGTGATGTTTGATTACTAAAAATTGATCTTAATCTCGATAGATAATGCCCCGTGCCCATAGAACGGGGGCCGTCTTCAACCGGGCTTATCCTTCCGTTATGCCCTTTGGTTACTTCTAATATAGTCATAGCAATACACCAGTATAATATTAGTGATGGTGCCTGCAGCGATAAGGTAATCTACAACACTTTGATCATACATCAGACGCATTCACCCGAGTACCCGCAAACTCAGGTGTAATTTCTACATAAATATCTCCTCTCAACAGTTTGTCATTCATTTCGCCGTCTCCCCCAGAGCATCAAGCACTGCACTGCACAAGGCCTAACATTAGAACTTCAAATGAAACTCGTCTCATTTCGAGGAAAATAAATGACATATATAATGCACGTCTATTCAGGCAACTGATATCACTAGCAATCGTACACTGTCACTGATCAATCGATCGATATATCTATCTCAATATTCTTATTATTATTGCTATTATCTTACATACGCGTGTGTGCGTATGCTTTCACATCGTTAGCAAATGACCACAGTTTTCATACCGCATAGAGTATGCGCATATCGCTGTGTCCATGGCCGGCGTGTGTTGTTCTCTCAGGAAGGTAGGTAGGGATACGTCGTTCTCGAGACTTGTTCCGCTGACTCGTCGACTGACCGCCGCTCGCCGCTGTCATTATGACTTTACTGCGACCGAGCGAGAATTATCGCGCTATTCTGCCGTAACGGCAGCGCGAACCAAACCTCGTTCAGCTGACGACCAACCCTCGAAGCGCCTCCAGACAGCGGTAGCCATCGAGCAGCTTGTTGCCACGGGTGGTAGCTGCTGCTGCCGCCGCAGCAGCAAGTACGACGACGACCACTACTACTACTGGTGTTGCTGCTGCGGCTGCTGCTGCTGCTGGCCCGCCACCGCCAATCAATCGAAATCAGCGCCCAGCGAATCCCCCCGTATTTTGAAGTGTGATTCTCCCCTCCCAACAGATTTGGCATCGGGCCGGACTCATTTATTTAGCGAAGCCAACCAACCTCCCTGGAGCCACCCCCCGGCCACCTTAGCGAGCTCCTTTTTGTCTTGCCGTCCACTGACTCGTTCGTCTGACCATTATCCATTAGTCTTGTCCATTCGTCGTCTATCTGACTGACTGACCGCCTGTTCTATCTCTCGCACTCTCTCTCTGTCTCCCTCTTTCGTTCGTCTCTTGTGCTTATAGGCAGGTATTTAGATGTGTGTATGAGAGAATCGAGTGACGACTGCAGGGTTGCACCAACAATATTCGCAGCGGTTGTAGTGTCCGCAGCAGCAGCAGCGGTGATGATGATAATGGTGGCGATGATCCTGATGCTGATTCCTCCGATAGACAACGACAACAGCAGCAACAACGACGACGACGACGTCGGGTATCGCTGACGACGATGACGACACCAAGCGACAGTAACAGCATCGATCGCGCTATCATCGACTATAATCGATATTGTTTATCACCTATAATCTCTGTAGGCGCTAGACGTGCGCGAATTATTACGGTATAATAACAGCGACAACAAGCGCTCGCGGTGGCGGGTACCCGCGGTACCGGCACGTTTGTCTGTGTAGCCGCATCTATGGACGGTATTGATGTGTTGAGTTTGTGGTCATTTCATTGCGCCGTCGAACTCTCTCATGGCTGTTCGTCCATGCGAGGTGCCGTAGAGACATGAATATATATGAATACAGATTATAATATCTGCCTTCGAAGACCAGCAGCTAACCAATACAACGATAATCGTTCGGCTGGGGATCGATAGAATCGACGCAATGGCCTGGCTCATTTCTTTCCTTACTTTCTATTATATGTACTGTATAATCATCCGCTTCATAGTGGACCCGTACCAGTCGTGGGGTGGTGTGTGCGTATGGCTGCCGAAGCGGACGTCGTACGCTAAACGCAGACAGATACAGCACACTGTGACTCTTTCAGCCTTCATCTCGATCCCTCTGGCTCATTTGACTCTGATTTCGCTCGTTGTGAGCCACGCGACACAGGCGGTCGCTCGCCAAAAAAAAACGTCAACACCAGAGAAAAAAAAACCGTCGAAACACTCACGATCAAATCGATCGATATCGTCTACGAGAGGGGAAACCTATCACTTGCGGGGCAGCCGTGCGAATCAGATGAAATCAACCTTCACCATAAGCGTTTGCCGCTGAAGAACAAAAGGTGCTGAAGAATACAGGTGACGGCCAACGAGATGGATTAGTCAGCCAACAGGGGGGGTGGTGTTGTTATCGTCGCTCGAACGGTTAGTGACGTTTTAAGCGGAAACGTGTCGTGTCATCCTCGGCCCTTCGCTTGTGTAGTGCACCTGCTTCCGTTGGATTCTCTCTAGTGGTTTCCTTCTGCTGCTTGTCGTCGCTGCTCATTTTTTTTTGGCAATACCGTACACATGATTGGTCGGATGGCCCGGTGGAGTTGCATGTAACGTCCGAGGTCGTCGACGACGACGAAGTGTTTTACCTATTTACGAAGCGTGTTGTAAATTTTATCTGGCTCGCCATGGCCGCTATATCATGTCGACGTTGCTAGTAATTAACGCGAATCCTGGCATCAATCGATTTGAGTTGATTTGTACATCTGCGGAGTTCGCAATCATGAAAATAGCTAGACGTAAATGCGTTCTACAGTTATCTTACACACACTAGACGTTGATTTATTGTGTATCTATTTTGGTGTCATCTGTGTGCTGATTTGTGAAAGTATATAATCTGCCTACTAGAGGTTGAGAAGGGAGATATAGTATGGTAGGTATGGCTCATTCTCGTATACAATTAACAGATAATACATTCGATATATATATATACATATATATCATATCTCGACTAATTTATTTAGCGAAGTTATCTGACAAATTCTGCTTCAGAATAATCAGGCCCTTGTTCGCCCCACAAACGCGCTCTCCTCTGATTCGAAATTTACCCAACTCTGTCTATGCGTATCATTGAAATTGCATTCATACGCGGACATTTGACTTGGGGGAGAAGAGAAACTCCAACCGAATGAATTGTGGAACTAATCGAGATCTTCATAACAAAGTCATCATCAGTAGTGGCCCTTGTGGCCATAGGCAGATTCGGGGACCGGTGTCGGACGGGGGGGGTGGCGGATATGTGCACAGCCTATCACGGGCTGTCGTCGTGGGTTCTGCTCATCGTGGTCGAGCGATCTTGACTCTGATTCATGATGGATTGACCCAAGCTGTTTCGGCATCTACCTCGCCAGCAAGCAAGCAGCGTCCTGCCTAACCTCATTCTATTTCCCTGTGGACCCCGTCGATAGGCGCCGCCCTGCCGATGCTGGACGGGTTCGACGGGACGGAATTGTTTAGCCCAACAACTGCATCTGGGAGTTCACAGCAGATACGAAATCAAACAGACTAAAATACACCTGACGCTCGATGCTACAGCTTCTGCCGCTGCCGTCTCCGCCGCTGATATTGACGTCGTTGGCTTGATTATTAGCCTCAGTAAAATTATCGACGATTTGCTCCCTCGCGCTCCGTCTGTCTCTCTATTTTAAAACTGCGAATGCGGGAGGCACTCTACTTTTTGCTTAAAAGTCACCCAAACGAACTGTAACGATTCGACGTCAACAAATTATGCCGATTATTGTCATTATTATTATTATTATGACTATTTCTAATATGCGTTTGTCACCGAAGCCGGCTTTGCTGTTTCCTGAGACCAATGGACGCTATATACCTCTAATCGACAAAATAAACACAGACACACACACACACACACATAGACACAAATGAATCGTGGGGGATTTAAAAGTCGTCGTTGGGAGCCACGCTTCGAACGTCCATCGGCCAAACTCAGTCGGTCCGTCCGTCAGCCAGCCAGCGTATGTCGTATACTCATGATAGTAATGATACATGAGTCCTGATTCGTCAATTGTCAACTGATTGCTTGTTCTCATGCTCGCAAGTTGAACAGTAGCTAGGGCAAAGGGCTACTGTTGGGAGGTGGAGGGGCGTTGAGGGGTAAAATTGATGAATGAATAGAGTTTGTCCATACATTTTAGAATCGATACAATTGATGAATTGCCGTTTTTTGATATATAGCCGTATCAGGATCAATTCAAATGGGAAGAGTGAGAGAGAGGGAGATAGTGAGGGAGAGAGATGTCTATCTGTGTCATATTAAGATGAATATCACATTGAGAGATTACGCTATCGAATATGCCCCAGATGTAGATTACCTTAGGATACGTGTGGCGAGTGTGTGGCCATGTGTTATAATAATAATAATAATAAAATAAATAAAAGTTATCCTGTTATTTGTTTCAGGTAAGTGTATTCGTGTCCACTGATGAAAGAAGATTGTCATCTATGGGTAGACGGAAAACGGGATATACTAATCCATCCTTTCGACGAATCGGTAAGAGACGAGCTCGTGTTGGATTGCAGTCCAGACCACGAGTACTAATTACTGGAGCCACATCCCCATCATGCGAAAAGTTCAAAAAGGAGGTGCCAGCAATAGATAATTATATTCTACTATAAAGAAAAAGCACTATAGTACGCTTTTGCCTTGCAAAATACGTAATAATTAATGTCATTCTGTATTATTTCGACTTTATACTTCACTCACTGTCAATCATCGTCGTCACCGGTTGCACCGATCACCTCTGCTCCTCGCACTCGTCGTACTAGGGCGCTGGAAAGTATTTAGCCAAAGTTATCTAATCGGTATGACTGTGCGTCTCGCCGCACCGCGATACGCGACAATTGGAAGCGATTTCTCAGATCCATGACGCTCCCTGTAGGATATGCCTTTCTACAAAGTAATATCGTTGAAGGTGGATGACTCAAACAGAACTGTAGTAGTAGTAACAGCTGGTAACAATTCATCTATGCGTAATTACTGGATCAACGATTGATTGGGATGGCGAGTTACGCCGGTTGGCGCATCCACGCCCTTTACTGTACGTGTAAGCATAAAACGAATCTGAGATTAAGTGATAGTGGATATACTTTTCACATCGAGTCGTTTTAACTGACCAAACCACGATATCGGGAACGCCTGCTTCGTACACATACACGTGAACACGCTATTTACAATTTGAGATATCGATAGCGTCGTCTGAAGAAGAGAAAAACTCAGCCGCTGGGAATCTCTCGATCTGTATGACCCATAGAGTCGGACAGATCGAGAGATTACCAGCGGTAATGGCTGGTGCGGGTGCCCGGACATCGTTTTTGTTACTGCAACCATCTGCTATTGTTGCATGGCGCGCGCGCGCGTGACCACCTCATCGAGCGCGATCCACGTGGCAGCAACCCTTGTGAAACTTGATTGCTATTTCAAGTTTTCTGTCATTCTGTACATATCATATACTGATCTTTATACCGATTGATCCCGGTCGATTTCGGGCCATCATTTCGAAGCACTGACCGGTCCGATCCAACTGTGCTCGATATCTTGGCACCTTTCTTCAGCGTGCGACAGGGAAAAAGACTGCAGTAATGGGCATCGCTACAGGCAGCAGCAGCAACAGGAAGGCTATGCCGCGAGGGATCACATTTCGTCAAAGCCATGGATATAACGTTTGGGGATAGAACATTTATGTCGTTGGCATTGACCAGCGCTGGTGCGGCGCTCGCTGCTCGGATAGTGTATCTCTCGGTATTAGCCGTTTCTGTCGCCTTCGAGCTGCTGAATTCCTGCCGGCGATCCCGGCAGCGTTCGGGTGTCTCTTACAATTTCGGCAGATCAGCCATTGTTGTCATTGTTAAATTGCATTTCGAGCCGCTCAGAGTGGCCAAGTCAAACCATCAAGAAAGAGAGAAAGAGAGAGAGAGAGTGAAGAGAAACAAGGTATTGTTCATATTTGATATGTTGGTCATGCTACGGGTTTGGCGTTCGATCGCTGCCAATCGTGTTGGATAATATTACTACGGCTGTACAGGGCGAGCCGAAATGGTGAACACTGTTTCGTAAGTACAGTGGTGAACAGATGTCGACCTACAGTATAATTAAACTAATAGGATCGCTGATTGAAATAGGGGCGAGTTATAGAGGTTGGTACGTACCCTTGTAACTACGAGGGCAGCATATATCAGGGTGTATATGTCTATATTGTTTGATATTTAAGTTGAAATCGAAAAACCGCCGGTGTATGCAAACGTTTCGCAAATAAAAATGGTATTGATAGTTCCCTCAGCTTCGCACGATAGCCACTGATACGAGAGTTTTCGTTGATCTGGAGTGACTCTTGCAAAGATGATGGAGAAAGGGAAGGATCAGTGCGGCTTTTCTGAACGCCCTGTGCCGACGTTACGTGTTGATGTGTGTAAGCGTAATTACCCTATAGAATTAGTCAAGTATGAGGAATACAGACATTGAGCAGAGAATGAAACAACCCTGTGCACGGGACGGCCTAGTGTCTTCTATATTATGTCATGGTTAGTTGGCGTTCCTTGAATTGATACAGGTAGCCCCTCACGCGTCGAGTCTTATCTCGACCTTTTTGAGGGATGTAGGCAAGGCCCAGTAATGTAAATTTTGTGGGCTGACTCACTGTTTGCTGTCAACGTTTACGGTACTGCTTTCGGCATTGCTTCGGTAGGATCCGCCACCTTTAATCTATCCCTTAGGTCTTACTGGGTGAGAGGGTCTGCTACACAATTGGACTTTCACAAAATGCGACGCGAGATCGACGGTGGGCGATGCCGCCGTTTAAAACCCCTGTTAGGGAATATAGCTCGTCAAACTCTTTCTCAGACGAGATACCACCTCCCCCTGCAATATAAGGACAAGCAAAGAGCTACAGTGCTGTAAGTTGGCGTTCCACATCCTTGATAAGAAAAAAAATACATCGCCGTAGCCAAAAGCAAGGCTCGCCTGATGCTTGCTGCCTAAAATGACTGAGTCCAGTTAATTAGAAGCTAATTTGAAAAACTGGTTCGTATCAAGTCGGCGTGTTCATCGATGATACCAGCTAAACAAAGTACAATCGCTTGGTCATTCTGTTGTTGCCAATTCATTCGCTTATCTCAATCGACTCGCAACTTTAGCGCAACGACAATTACCGCCGATGTTAATTGAGCAACTCTCAACAGCACTGGTCGATTATAAAAGCGAGTGATCAATTTACTCCGAATCGTAGAAGATCACCGCTTGTGATCAGGCCGCTTGTTCAGCACGCTGGGTAACCTGAATCACCATCACTTGTCTACTCACTTTTCCAGAGTGCAATATTCATATATGTTGAAGTTTAAGACATGTATTTACATAGTCGTCTTATCAAGTGTGTGTATCAACCAGCTGAATCAGGTATATTCTGATCGGTTTTTAGAAGGACCAAAAACTCGAACAGGTATACAGCAAAACTCTCCCTTCGCCGCTGCTTGCCAACACCTTCTCGTTGTACATGAACGTGTGCTTTCCCTATATATATATATATATATATATATATATATACATTTAGACGATGATTCGGTCGCGTCAAACCCGACAACGGCGACAGCAGCAGCAGTAGCAACAACAACAACAACAATTATACTACAGTATCCGCTGCTGTTCTGTGAGCTGGTGCTACGGCCTGATCCGACTTGACTCGGGCACTCCAGCAAGTTACTCCACTCCACTCTACGCTATGTCACTCACTCACTCCTCACCCAGCCAGGCACTCAGGCGTTGGCCTCCTCGTACAAACTACAAAATATCCATCTATCTAGCTATTATCTATCTGTCTATCGTTGCCTCGTTCGCCTTCCCGTTCACCCGCTCGTTCATCGTCGCGATATTTGCAGTGTGACTCTCTCTCACTCTCTGTATGTTACCAGCGTACGTGTGGTATGGCAACTGCAATGGCAAGAAGCACTCTGCTCACAGAGGAGCCGAAAGATGTAAGCAGAGCAAAACGAAAAAAGAGGCGGAGCAAGAAGCGCCCGCCTCGGGCGCAACTGCCTGATCGCTGGCGCTCGCGCCGGTGCTCGTCATTCTCGCTGGTGGTGGTCTTTGCGTACTCGATCTTGGATCTTCTTGGCTGCTCAACTGCTGCTGCTGCTGTTCGCTTACCCTCGTCGTCGGCCGACGAGTAGCCGCAGCAGCTGTTCTTGCCTCGTTCGTCCGTCGATGTAACTTCCATAACAGAAGTTATTCATTTTCTCTCTTTCATATTCGCCAACTGATTCTGGCTAGTGTCTTTTTTTTTTGCCGCAGATGTGGTATCTTCACACACACACACACACACACTCACACCCGAGCGTCTTTTCTTCTTCATCCTCGTCGTCGTCCTTCATTCTCCTCTTCGGCTTCAGCTTGTACCACCAGTAGCAGCAGCAGCACCGAACCTGCTCTTTCGTAGATGATGATATATCTGCAGTCGTCAAAGGCGATCGTCACTGCTCCTTTCAAACGCACGCACACGCACGCTGGCTTCCCTTGCGGTGTCCTCTCGCGCTGCCACTCGTCGTCGTGTCTTCTCACATTTTAAATCTTCGCGGGCAGACAGCCGGACCGACGTACAGACAGCGCGTCGTAAGCAGCAGACGATAATCGTCGTTTGATTGATACGACACGCGGCAATATACAGCAGCGTACCACACCGTGCGCGGAAATCTTCGACGGCTGCCTTTTGAATTTGAATCATGCTCTCCCCCTCCGATCAGATCGGGTCGAATCGAGGCGGATTGCAGGAGCGGCCGTCGTTCATTGCTGTGGCCAATGGACGGACACCTTGTTGGTCAGTCGAGAGACGGCCACTGAGCCTCTGTCTGACATGCTCCTCCATTACATCACCGTGCTGTTTGGCGGCGTGGATAGCTGTGGCGAGTGCGCCAAACTGGGCCACACCCTAATTTCTGTTCCAGCACATTTCCCACGTAGCTTCTCATGGAGGAAGGTTGCACTTTTTTCAAGGTGACCTCAAGACTTGTTTGTCTTTACGAGGTCTTCTTTAAAGATGATATGAATAGACGAAGTCGTTGAAGTTGGATGTATGCTAACCAATTCAGATATTTGCACCTCGCCGGCTGTCATCATGAGTTGCTGGGGATAGACGGATTAATAAACAGTACGGAACGACCTTTAGGATAATTTAAAATAATGTAGATTTAGTTCTTCTCAGACGATCTGGTTAATCGTCTGGAAGCAACAAAACCCATAGACGTGCTTAGGCTGAATTTCAGTTGCGTGTGCTCTCACTCCGCGGTGCCCTTCTATACGTAAGTATACTTCAAAGACATGTATAGCCAGCTGGCTGCCTTTATCGCCACGGAAGCTGACTTAAGATTCGCGGCCTTAAATATCGTATACGTGTTCGCTTATTGTCCTGGCCACGTCCGCCACAACGTCATCTCGCTGTCTCTAACTACCGATATGAGCAGATCTAGTCAAGGCATAAGTGATACCTACAGTTGGATAAAATGCCAATGTCTCCTACCTGTTAGTTTTCTGTCTCATGTTCATTCTAACTTTGATCATCATGAAGAAGTCGATTTAAATTCAGCTTCATTTTCTCTATCAACCTCGCTCTCGACCTTTTGTATCGGCAAGATGCACAACGATCCCAGCTGGAAAAAGCTTTAATCAACCGGCTACACTTCCTCCCGTCCTTGGCAAAGTTGTTTAAGGGATATAATACTATATATATATATATATATATATATAATGTCTGCTCGTCGTCGACATCTCCACTCGTGGTTGACATGTCCACAAGTCCCCAAGAGTACCGCTCCTTCATCGCCGCTTGATTCACCTTGATTTCGTTTACCTGTCCACCGATTTAAGTTAGTAGCTGGATCGCTTAGCAGCAGCAGCAGCCGCAGCAATCACAGTCGCACGACTATTTGATTGTGTGCGATCCATGATGCAATGAGCAATGGCTGTATGCGCCTATGTGCTGTCGCTCTCTGACCATCACTACTCTCTCTCTCTCACTCTCCATATCTGTCTCGTGTGGTACGTGTGTTGTTAGCGTTGATCGTGTGGCAGATCGTAGCGGCTTCTCTCCTCTTGATTTTGATTTCGGTTCTAATACATCTCGAGCCATCTCTGCGTTTCGTCGAGAAGAAAGGGCCCAACGGTGGAAAAGCGGACCCGATAGCGGCAGGCAACGCGCAACGAAAACGCGCGCACTGCAGAAGCTGGGAGAGCGTCCGGCACTCTGCCGTCACCCGGGGGGATCTGTTGAGCCGAGTCGGGCCGAACTGCTGTTACCCGATCTGGTACTCGACGAACGAATCACGACCATATTTGAAGATCAACTGATGACAAGGAAATCTTAATGAGACGACGGCGACGTCGACAACGACAACGATTCAAACGAAGTCAAGGGAAGCAAAGGATGATAGATAGAAAGAAAGAAATAAAGAAAGAAAGAAATCGACGTCGCGGACACAAATGCAGAAGAAAACGAAAACGAACAGGTAAATGATAATAAAATTCCACACAACATCATAATAATAATAACGCCATTACGACGGTTGGCTTGCCGGCGTCAACGGCGGATTGAGTGGTTCTACAGCGGCGGTCAGGCTGATTCGCTTTAGCGACACAAACTCTCTCTCTCTCTCTCTCCCCGTCTCTGGTAAAACTCTCGGCGGTAGCGGTAGGCCTCAATCGCGCGCTATATCGTATCGCTGCTGCCTGTAGTCGCCGGTTGTTGTTATTGTCGTTGTCGTCGTCGTCGTCGTTGTCGTCTAGTATAATAGTAATAGTAGCGGTATTGCTGTCGACAACGAGTCGACTGCCGGTGGTGGGGCTAACAGAACGAGCAGATATATATGCACGAGTTCGTAAAAATAAGTGACGCAAGTGTCCTCTTCATTCTACGTTCCTCCGTCCGACTGTCGCTCGCTGTGACGGTGAAACATGGCTTCCTGATGAACAGCGCCGTCAAGATGAGAATCGCTTCGACGCTAAACATCGGGTGATGATGATGATTGTGACGATGATAACGAAAAGCACGAGAAGGGGAAAGATAACCAATGGTGACATAGGACACGCGGTGTCATTGTGTACATCGTGGTATACGCGGTGTTCTCGTGCATGGCTTTCTCAGTAGCCAGGGTCGGGGCAAAGCGCGTGGACACCATGTGTCGGAAGGGAGCGTCTCATAGGTCGCTCGGCAAAGCGTCGTGTTATTGACAAATACAATTACTGCTGAATCTTCTCCACCACGTAATCATGAATGGGATGACGGGGACCATGGCGGGGCCTGCAAGTTGACTTGCTCCATTGGCTTGGCCTACCTACCCAACCACTGACTCCGCTTAACGTAACTCATTCGTATGCGTTCGTACGAGCGTCATATTCAGTGCTATGCAGGACGACCCCACCCAAGTGGTGGACTTACGCACTTCATCCGCGCCCCGCAGGCGATTGGCACAGAGCAGGCGCGTGGCAGAAACCGATCATGGCGGCGTTAGCGTAGCGGGGTGAGCTGCCGCGACCGGATACCGGATCGTGTAGAGAAGTCGGATCACAGTCGGATCGAATGAAGAAAGCTCTCTTCTGTTCGGATTGCCGTTCGTGTTGCTTGCACGGATATCGGGCCAATGGATGGATCGTTGTGGATCAATGAATTACGGTTCTTCTTCATCTTCTCGTTGTTTCTTCTTCTGCTGCTCCTGCCGCGGTCATTTTCGTCTTTTTCTGTTTCTCAAGACGACGCGAACTTCTGGAACACTGACACGTACGCACACCTACCGCACACGAACACGGATTTCACTTCTTTGCTGCTGGTTTTCATTCGGCGGCCTCTTGGGACCCCCCTCCTTGCCCCACCCTCTCTTCTGATCGTCACCGTCATCGGTTCGATTTTGTTCGCTCGTGTTCGGTTCCCATCGGCGCCATCATCGTACGCGCCATGCAAATAGTTACTATTATATATATATATATACACACACGATTATACTCACACCGCCACCCCAGTCCAACCCCACCCTCCGCATGATGCTGATGGTAATAATGATGGTCACATATCCACGAGCGAAAGCGGCGGCGGCGGCGGCGTCGTCGTCAGCATCGACAGGAGCAACAAACAACAGTTCGGTTGAGGTAGTACTATTGCTGCTGCTGCTGCTGTGTGCCACCGCTTCTATTGGACAGATCGTAGCAGGCGCGAGGCAACTCGTTGCCGCTGCCGTGACTATCGATCGGCTGGTGCCAATGCATCGCCTATGGTATCTGCTCTGTCGGTGTGCCGGCTAGCTCCTGTTGTTACTAACTGGCGGCGGCGGCGGCGGCCCGTTGTATTAGTGGCATGTGTCCATCCGTTTGTACAGTGGTGCCAATTTCCAGCAGGAGCACAGGCATCGAATTGATGGCTGCTGTTCCTGTGAGAGAAAGAGAGATAGAGAGACTGGGAACGAGAAGGGCCGAACGATGAAGCAGTGAAGCCGGAATGGCCGCTCGCCGATGACAGTAGCCGTTGCTCGTAGTCAACGGTGAGGTAAGAGAACTGATGATGATGATGGCGATGATGACGATGATGGTAGTGATGCCAAACAGAAGCGCGTGCCACGACGGCCGCTGTTAGTTCGGCTGCTACCGCTGCTCGAAGCAATTGGATACTCACTCGATGGCACCCGCGTGCGGCCAGCCATGGCCAGCCGCGTTGGCCGAGCGCGCTGGCGAAGTGAAACACAAAAGGTGAAGGTAGACACATTAAATAGCCGCGGACGCAGTCAGTGGACGTGGAGCGGCGCCGGAACGGAAGAGAAACGTAAATGACGCTGCCCTTCTGCTGAAACCAACTGTCGCTTCCTAAACGCCGTCGCCGCCGCCGCCACCTCCAACTCCACCTCCGCAACAGCAGCAGCAGCAGCGGGGCTCGCGTATGTTACGTGGTACCGGCTGTCGGCACAAGACGAATCGTCTGGATGTATAGACAAGCAGATGATTGGCTTCTGATCTTCATCATATTTGTTACTGTTATTGCTGAAAGTCGTCGTTCGTGGCGTTGCCTCCTCTCGCATTAGGTTAGCTGTTATTGATCGGACACACTAGCATCACTACTACTATACTACGAGCCGATTATTAATGTGGTGATGGAATTACCCTAAGACGTATGTCCAGATCAAGCGATGCGTGAGAATTTAGCAATACGTGAACCGGAGAGGTCAGTGAAGGACCGAAGTGACTTTGCTTGTTAGCAAGCAGTCGGAAAGGTGTCATGTAAATTCAAACAGGGGAGATTTATAATCGATGTTGGATTTTCGTCAGATCAGCTTCTAAAGTGAGTGCGGTCAGCAAACGTCAGAATAGGGTCATATAAGTAGACTGATGTAGAGGAAACATATGTACACCTTCTTTATTTTCTGCTGGTCCGTAGCTGAGGTCGTTGATCCTCGTAGAGCTTCAGCATTGCAGGCGAGTTACGCTTAAGATGGTATGTGTGTGTACTAGAGAGAGAGAAGATGCAAATCTACCCTTAGCGAACACTGCCAGTTGACGAGATTCACCGGATCCACCCCATTGAGCGCTTAATTGCTTGCGCACGTGATAATCGAGGCGGAAAAAGCATGCAATGGACTCTGAGATTGATAGAAGCGGAATCTGACGCGAATACAGGAGAATGCAATACAGATCTCCATCTAGAGGTTGATTTATTTCGGGAATCTCAGGGCTCATCAGTTGTCCTCCGAAGTCTTAGCGGCCGCCGCCACCGCCTTGAAGTTGAAACGAAGGCTCTAACTGTACAAGCGGATTTGCGCTGGCTGAGCGAATGGATGTTTGCATCGTCGACACCGAGGTTGCCGCCGAGGTTGACGATGTTGCTGGTGTCGGAGCTGGTGAGTCGAATATTATTAGCACGCCCGTGTGTTCCGATCGAGATAAATTCAGAGAGGGCGGTAGAGAAGAAAAAAAATACTGTCGAAATCTCTCGACAAAAAAGCAAGCCACCGGCGAGCTGCCTACAGACATTTCATACCGTCGAGTGGATCTCATCCTCTGTGATCATGTGATCCATGTTCACACTCATTCTCTGGCAGCAGAACTGAGACTGACATAGATAGATGCAGAGACAGACAGTAGTAGTAGGTGGAGTATGACGAGTTTGAATGTGGTGATGTGCTGATGATGAGCAACAGCAGCAGCAGCCACCACCGTCGCATCAGCATCGTGCGTCTATGTGTGGAGATGCCTCTGGCTGTTCGCCCTGAGCTGTGCATGTGTGGAACGATGTATAGTAGTCGTAATAGTATTAGCAGTTGTCGTAGTACTTCATCCTATGCGATGGATGATCGCTCCACGCACAGCAAAACAGATGGCTGGCTGGATGACCGACCGGATCGGCTCGGAGCGAGGAGCCCCACTGATCTCATCTGGCATCTCGAACAGCAGCGGCGGACGAACAGCGTTTGCCGGTATTGAGCGCGTATAGAAATCATATCAGCACCAAGCACCACCGCTGCCATGGCTCTTACTCAAATATACTACATATCATTTCTAGCACTACTTGCATTGTCACGACAACCAGCGCCAGTCAGCAGTCCATTCGTGTGAGGCTCTCATCTCGAAGCATCTTATTGCACTGCTATCTATTTATAGGTATGCAATGCATTTATATGTACGCATCTACGAATGATCCACCTCCCTCTTTATGTTTACTATATATGACAATGACTTGTTGTAGTTCGCATCTTGTTGCTATTTGCTCATGTGGGGCTAAGAGCGTCACCGCTGTGTGCGTTATGAATTACGTACAGTGCAAAACAACGGTGCATTCGGCCGTCGCTGGGTGATACCCACATAAAATTTCCCTTCGAATTATTCATTTGCCATTGTCCGTATCGCGGCGGATCTGTTCCGTTCGTTGGCCAGCTACCGATCGACCAGTGTGCGGCATTCAGCGTACGGCATCTCCATGGCAGCTTGCTATTCATCATACATCGCGTCAATCGTCACAGCCCTGTCGCGCATCAGATCTGGATCAGATCTCCGCTGATTCATCGACATCATCGTTTGCTTCCTCCGAACGATCGATGGCCACGCACTCCACGGTGCACACCGCCACTTCGAGCTGAAAATTCGGCACCCTCTAGCATTCACTAGCAGCGATGTCTATGCGACAGCTTCGCGTGGCCTCGGCTAACCGGGCCGGCCGGGCTGGATTCGACTCTTTTGCGTCCGTGAATCGGCTCAACCATTATCATCGGTCTGTGTCTCGCTGTCGGGTGGCGACAGCGAGCTACATAGATAGATATAAGGGGGAAGCATCAGCATTGATATAAGCACCTTACCAGCAGCAGCAGCAACAGCACCAGAACACTAGCTGCAGCATCGGCCGTCGAGCCGCCGTATCGGCCGTGTCTATCGATGCTTTTCTCGTCTCGATGGGATGATCACTCCGTGAGGTGAGCTGCCAATTGGTTAGCGATGAACGTTCGGGTGATGATAACGTCGTTCCTCGATCGAATCTCCGCATTGAGCAGCGGCGGCAGCTGCTGATGTCCGTCCGTTCGTCTGTCCAAGGTGCTGCTGCTGCTGTTGTTGCTGTTGCTGCTGCTGCTGCTGATCTGGCGGTTTGCCCGCCGATCTTTGCTGCAGAGCGCTCTGCACCGAGCCAGCCGTCCAGTCAGCGATAGACTGACCGAGCGGACCGACGAGTGTGTCGTTGCTGAAGGGCGCGCGACTTGCACGCGAAGAGAGCATCCGCGGAGAGGCAGACAAGCAGCAAGACGGCTTGTGTCAGCTTTCCACCGTGTCGTCGATGTCTCGACCGCATTTTTCCTTGGACGAGCCACTGGACAAGCAAACGTCGAGCAGCGGTCGTGTGAACAATCGTTGTTTGAAGGGTGACCGATATGTTCGCAAAGACATAATAAGCATTTGTTGCATTTATCTATACATATCTATCTATGACGAGATACGTTAAACTATGACGAAGTTTAGGGGATCGCGTAAGCTATGTTTAGTAATTAATTCAGACGATTGTGATCGGTGTTCGTATGCTAATGGTAGCCACTGTGTTAATTTTCGTCTCTTTACAACACAACGATTGACTTAATATTGTTATTCCCAGTTCAACAATTGTTGCCCGAGCTGAGGGCAACAATTGGCCAACGTCAGTGCACTGTTGAAATTTTCTCGTCTCAACTTCGTCCATCGCCCTGGGGCAGATCGGTCTTCTTATGAAGCAAGCCGACAGCGGTTCCGTGGACGTTAAATGTTTAAGGTCCGAGAGTCAGCCCGAGAAAGTTTAGTTTAGATGGATCGTGGAGTAACTGGAAGAGCCTCCTTCAGCTGGAATATGGGCGCGGTTTAACGGCGCGATTTCCACCAGAGGAGCCCGTCGAGATGTGCCGCTTGCCGTGATCACGCCCCATACGCGTCACCTTGTGTTGATGCCGATCATAGGCGGTTGCACTGATTAGTCAGTTCTCTTGCTCTCCCGTTGTAGTGAGGTAGTTTTCCGATTTCTCCCTCTTGTGTTCGACGTCAGGGGATGGATAGTCCAGTATCAGCAGCAGCTATAGCAGAGACCGAAGCTGAAGGGTGGGTCACACTTGCCAATCGCTGGGTGTCAGATACAGGCTGGCACAAACATACAGAGGCGCTCGGACGAGAGCATTTACTCGTACGGGCCCATACATACATATATACACGCATTACCTCGTCCGCCGCCGTCTTTCTCCTCTTCCTCTGAAGTATCATCGCCATCATCCTTCTGCTCTGTAAGTTGACTTCTGTTCTGCTGTCGCAGCCGATTCAGCTTCTGCTGCTGCCGTTCCTACATATGCCACCGTATTCCGAACGAAGGCCCAAACATTGCCGAGAACGAGAACCCCAAGCCGCCGTCACCGCCGTCATGGTGATGAAGCCGCCGCCGCCGCTGCCGCAGCAACAGGCCAATGCAGAAAACCGCCGTCGGCAATTACGGCGATCTTTACATCGCCGAATCATCGGCTCTTCTTCTACTTCATCGTCGACTCTAGCGAGGGATGCCGCGACGTCGAATATCGAACCGCCAAATATCGAGCGGGCTATTGCTCCGTACGCGGCGACGGCAGCGGCCACCACCACCACCACCAAACGGTAGAATCGACCCCCGGGGGGGGGAGGGAGGGAATATCGATTAACTCGATCGGCCCTCGATGCCATCGGATCGCTCGCTCCTCGTCTGACTGTCTGTCCGTCTGACTGACTGACTGCCTGCCTGCCTCCGGTCAGCAGCAGGCTTGATTCTCGCTACCTCTACGTCTGATATGAAATGGCCGAACTAAAGTCGACTGTCAGTGACGGCGGGCCGGTCAGACTGGACACCGCGAGAGCAGAGAGAGAGATGAACGAGAGGAAAATAGGGGGAACTGCGTCGAGATGCAGTTCAATCCACTCGACAGGTTACTCTGCTCGGCCGACAGTACGCTCTACCATTGCTGCTAGCTGACTAACCAGCCAGCCAGCCAGCTAGCCTGCCTGCCTGGCTGCTTGCTGTTTCCACCAGGTCCCTATTGACGACGACGACGACATCAAGTGAACTACGCCAGAAGGAATAGGATAACCGGCAGGAGTTGACCGTGAGCTCTATTGCTGCTGCTGCTGCTGCTACCAACAAGCGCCACGAGGGAACCATTGCTACTGGCTCTGATCATTGCGCCTATTCCTATTGCTGTTCGCTGCTGTTTCTCGTCTTTCATTCCTTTCCAGTCACCGTTGTTGTGATCTGCGATTATCAGCCATTGGAAAACGCGTGGGGACGGGCGGCGACGAAGGAAGCCAGCCATTCAGCCAGAAAGGCTAACTTACCACTTCTTCGGAGCACTAACAACAACAGCAACAACAACAACTACAGCCGAAGCAGAGCGGAGCCGTCTTGAGTGGTGACCATGACAGCGCCACCGTCGACAAGAAGAAGTTGTACGGCAAGCACTACGGCTACTCCAGCAGCAGCAGCTTAGACGCTGGTGGTGCAACGACGTCTGGCCGTCCAGCGAAGAACTTCAAACGACAGCAGCAGAGACAGCAGCTTCGAAGAGCGCGGATAAGAACTTCTCGTGTATCTGCCAGTTCGGGGGGGACACATACTATACGAAAATGAACACATGCTGCAAATCAACAGCCAGCGGCTAATGGTGCGCTCAGGTAGGCTGACCAATGTGTCGCTAGCCAGCGACAGTCTAACGACTAGACAACGATAATATAAGCTGCTATTATATTAAATATAGCAAACGTGGTGTGCTATGAACTTTTTTTTTGTCGATATGGGCCACCCTATTAGAGGTACACGAAGCCCAAGCACATTGGGGAGTAGATTGGTAGATAGTGTACTACTGATTGATGATAAATATACCATAGAAGAGTACTTGCCAAGTCGCACCCTAGTTACTAACAAAGAATACGGAACAGTACTACGGGTGCAAGTTACATACAAATGGTGGACGACAGAGTCGCATGTTGACAGAAGTCGGATCTCGGTGCCTCTATTCTCTTTGCGTTCCAGGAACTGCGGTGCTTTTCGGTAATGATTTAGCTTCACAGTGCTTGCTGATACTGTGGTTCGAAAATTGTAATTCGGTAAAGCAAAATTCGAGATTTCGAAAAAAAACACATCGGCCCAGTGAAATTACGCTGCGAAGGATGGGAAGTTAGTGGGAGCTATATTGATCTATTGTCGACATGTCAGGGTATGGAACAGACACTGACAATGAACGACGCCGCATACGATGCCGCATATTGTTCGCTGCGAACATGATTCTTCAACGTACCCCGGGCGGATATCGCTCATTGTCTGAACTAAAGCAAATTACAATTGAGAATGAAATTGCAGAAGTAAGCATCATCTTCAGCGGGCAGTTGACGGTGCTCACGTTCGACATGAAGATAGACAGATACATAACGGGATACGTCGAGCGGATTAAGATCGAAAGCAAGACAAAGTGCAAGAAAAACCTGGAGTCCCGTTCGATATCTCTTTATAGTAGATATTGCTGCCGCCGCCGTCGCCGCTACCGCTATTCATTGTACCTAGTAGCTGGTCAGCGGTCGCTGTGCCGCTAAAATCGGCATGAAGGTGAAGGAAACCGATCAAGGCGGGAGAGCTCCTTTGTTAGCTCCGGCGAGGCTTCGACTTTGTCAGCTATATCAACAACTTCTGCACTGCTGGTGAAGTGCAGAAGTGAAGAGGTGAAGCAAAAGTACAGAAGTAAGAACCGCGAAGGAAGACCACGATCGCCACAGCAGCAGCCGCAACTCTCGTAGCCAGCATCTCTCTTCAACGACAACAACAACAACAACGGTACCGACGGCGACGACGACGCCGATGACGAGAAAGCTGCATCAGCTTGAAGAGTAATTTATTTCCACATTTACTTGGCTGTGTATGAGTGAGCGCGTCTATATATCTGACTGTATGTCTGCGGGTCCGTCCGCCTCACCCGCTCACCCTTAGCGGCTGAGCTGTATGTGTCCGCGTATCCGATCCGAGATTGTATGGGTCTGTCCGCATCTATGTGTGTCTGCATGTATATATGTGCCCGCGCCCGTCTGCTTGCCTTCATTTGTACTTCGCTACCAGCAGGTATAATGGTGCATATATATATATATATGCGACTAGCCGCTGCGGCCGCTGGATAAGTTGAGCCTCCAGCTGGACACGGAGGTGCTGCTGCTGCTGTTGCTACTTCTCCGGTCGCCTGCCTCGGCTCTTGCTACCAACAGCCAATAAGTCAGTACAGTCAACAGCACAGGGCTGTAGCGTCCATCCATCCATCGTGCGAAGTTGAACACTGGTGGTGTAACTGCCGCACTTGTTACCGCTGTTGGTTTGCCCCTGCCAGCGTCCGTCGATGTGAGAGTCGAAGTTTGGAAGGCGACGCCGCCGACGACGACGACAACGACGAACGTGAAACGCCTGTTGCTGCTGCTGCTGCTGTTGGTGGATAGATTGGATCTTGGTCGGCCGGGTAGCGTTGTAAGTTGTGTTGCCCAAATGACATTCGGGGAGGTCATCGGGGCGGAGCGTATCGCTGCAGCGGATGTCAAGAGAGCGGCAAGTTGCCACGCGGCAGCGAGACAGAGATAGATGGATAGAATGAAAGGGACAGCCCGGTTCAAGTGGTGCCGTCCCGTTCTGAAGTTAGCGCCGTGCACGCACGCACGCAAGCAAATTCAACTTAGCCACCCCGGCAGACATCTGCACCAGCATCTCACCCCTGTTGCTATGTTGCTGTTTCGATGCTGCTGCTGCTGGCTAAAGAACGAGTCAAGCAGCCAATCAGCAGTAGAAGCGCAGCAGCAACAACAATCCACTAGATAGGCCCAGAAAATCTGTAGCAAATATTTTTCGCCCTTAGGGAGAACGAACGTATAGTACATATACAATTTGTGTCTGTGTTCGCTGACACACAGACACCAACATATAATACACAGCCAAATAGACACTTACAATGATGATGATGATGAAGATTATGCTAATGATGATGATGATGCTTGCGTTGTTCTCTCTTACTAAGCCATACAGCCTCACCCTATATGCGAACGGATATGGGCCTTGCAACAATAGTAAGCACCTTGTGGCTGAGCACGGTGTCGACATCAGCTTTATACCTAAATATAACACTTGGGAGATATATATATATATAAATATATATATATATTAACCAGTGAAAAAGGCATATCATTACTACAATATATCATAAAACATAGAACACAAACTTGAACCGACATATATATATATATATGTATCTGCCGGTTCAAGTTCTTTCTCTGATGAGTGTCGGGACACCTGTAGGACAACCGTTTTCGAGATGGTCGTGCGTTACGTTATTTCGGGCTCGATAGTTGAACAGGGAAAGCACAAGTGACAACAGAACAGAGTTGCTTGTAAATCGATTTCCAGATGCGTGCACAGCTGTTGGCACTTGTTATTCGCTGTTGCTGTTGTTGCGCTTGTTACAATGCGAGTACTACATCGTCGAACGCCCCCACGGTCCCGAATTCAGACGCATTGCTGCTCCGCTCGACAAATCTCCTTGGCGGTGCACGACATCTATAGCTGTTGCTGTTGTTGTTGTTGTTGTTGTTGTTGTTGTAGCTGTTATCATCATGTTTGCAATTTTGTCACACTCGTGGCAGTAGTATGTATCACAGTAGTATTTGTTATTGTTCTAGTGTCCAGCCATCACGCTCGTTTACCATGAGCACGATTCGCTTCTTCTACAATTTCTACGCCGGTCCTCTCGTGCTTCTTGTTTTTGTGTCCGCGCGGGCGTTAGTCGCGCGCCGGCTGCTCCCAGTAGTTCCAGCCTATACTCTGCCTCCCGGGTGTCGGTCGCTCGCTCGCTCGATCCGTCCCTCTGCCTCGGATCTCCCTTCTGTTCGACGTCCGTAAAACCGAAGCCGAAGAAACAGAAGCCGCGTTGTAGAAGCCACCACCACCGCCGCCGCCGCCGCCGCCGCCGCCGCCGCCGCCGCCGCCGCCGCCGCCGCCACCGCCGCACGATAAAAGCGTTCGCGCGCCCGCGCGAGAGCCAGCTTGCGAACGGCTCTTGCTCCTCCTGTCCACCAGAGCAACCGACCGAGCGCGCTTCAATCTGGCTGTTACAGTTTCTATTGCTGACCATTTTTGGCTTGCCACTTATTTTCTGGTTGTTGCCATTCTTTCATTTTGCGGTGTGGCTGCTTCTGCGATAACAACAGCGGCAGCAGGGGCAGTAACAGCGACAACAACGACAACCACAACAATAATAAGCTACTCGGTTAGTTGGCTGGTAGCACTTCTCGTTGCGGACACATAGTGAGGCAGCGGTCGGCGTAATCGCAAAACAAGTGTAAGTGACAGCACTTTCCGCGCGGAACGTGAGCTCGTAGGTAACAGCTCGAGGCAGCAGTATTTATACGAGTATGTACGCAACAGTTGCGGCAGCATACACGAGAGAAGTTGACCGAGAAGAATATCATCATTTTGGCCCGACTGATCAGCATCGATGTTCAAATGTTGGATTTTCGGCCGAGTCCGGACGCCGCGGTAGGCTCCGCTGCTTCGGAGGGCGAGAGCGAACGGGACGAAGTGTGCGCGAATTTGTCTACTGGCCACTTCGGGCCCTCGTCGCGCGAAAATTGATAATGCTCCGCTGTTAGTTGTTCTTCTTCATCATCATCTTCTTCTTCTGAAGCGATGACTCTCCTCTCTCGAAGATGAAGAATTGCGAGCAGGCAGCGTGCCCAACGATCCGGTGCTGGCCGCCACCGGAGCAATAATCAGTACGGTTATAACTGCGCGCAGTGCATAGTCGATCATAATGCGCAATCGACGCATGATGTGCTATACCGATCCGCCATGTGCTGCTACTCAATTTGTGCTTGTCGCGTAGTCATTGCCTATGGAAGAGACTGTTACGGCCCATGCTAGCGCTGCTCGGCTGCTGCTGCTGCGGGTCACCGATCTTCCGCGAGCTGCTTGTGCTGCTAGCCAAGATATGTGGCCAAAGAAGAGCAGAGGACACACCCTGTACGGACAACCGCAGCGTTCAGCAGCAGCAGTGTCGTGCAGTACGGTGCTAAGCTATCGACATCTTCAGCGCGATCATCTTTGCCGATTCGCGCTGCTGCAGCTGGCAATGCTTCTCGGCGGTCGCTCAGGTTGATGACATACGATCGCGGAGGGCGGGTGGTGGGACATGATTTTCAGTTTCAGACGATCCTCTCGCATGAGATGAACTGCGTTAATCTTCAATTGAATGGGCTCTTGTCGCGAGCGGCGTTTGCCCACGGAGACATCAAGTAGCAACAGCTAGCGAGACTGTAACAATCAGACCGCCATCGTCGTGCGGTCATAAACGTACTAACGGTCAGCAATTCTAAAATGCATCTCCGAGTTGCTTTAGGTCTCATGAGGCAATGCCAAAAACAGTTGTGCCGTGGACATTAGATGCAGGCTGTGAGTCAGCCGGGAAAATTCACTTTATCTCAACATAAGCATTCTGTATGCAGTCGTTGTCGAAGCAAACGAGAGCGAACGCTTGCCCTGCAGCAGACCAACGGATTGATCCCGACCTGATATACATTGACCAGATCATACCGACGACGTACCGAATGACGACCACCCGATATCTACTCCGGCACGGGAGACACCCGTCGGTAGATACACTCGTGTGGGGTTGTATCCTCGACGTTGCCTGGCGGATAGATCTTCCCGATTCTTCTCGACAGGCTAATCATAGACCGCTTCAGAGGCGTCGATTTCCGTTTTTCCATAGTTCTACCATTGCGCCGTGGGGTCGCGGACGACGATCCACTGTCTGGCCCGCGTCGTCGACATCGAATCTCGGACATTGAGAGCACGGCGCTGACTCATCATCATCGAGTACTTACCTCTACGTTGCTTGCGTACACGGTCGAGTTGCCAGCATCGCAGTCGCGATGTTCATGGGTCATTCTTTCTTCTCTCGTCCGCTGGATCTGAACGACCAACGAGTGACTCCGCCATAATTCGCTCGCGCATATCATCATTATTATTATTATTTTCATTGGCGGTGATTGCCTTTGCCTGCAACCGATCTTGCTTTGCTTGGCTCGGCTAGCACGAAGACAAACGAACGGGGAGAGTTGCCCGCTTGGTACCTCGGTTACCTTTTGCATTTGGGGGGGAATCGGTGGCCGGCGTCTCCCTGGAATCGCCACCGTCCAACAAGTTCTGCTGGTGCCTGAATATGTGTGCGTTTGTGTGTGTGTGTGTGTGTGTGTCAATATATAGGTGCGTGCGTGTTCGTGCATGTGTGCTACGAGATGTGATGCTGATCAAAGAGCGGATAATAGCACGCGTTGCTGCCGATGCTGCTAATGCCGCCGATGCAGCTACCACTGATGACGGCAAAACGAAGGGGATTCTCGTTTTGACGGTCGTTGAATTCGCCGTCGATCGCCGATGGCCAGACAGACTCCGATGGTGAGTCTGTCCTATCGAAGGCGAGGATCTAAAGACGACGATAGGGGGATACTTTCGGCTTTCGTTAGCGTCTCGGGCAGGACACCCGGCCACATACACACACACACACTTACACGCACAAATACAGATGAGCCGGTAACAAGATCGGTAGCAGGGTGGCAGCGACGGTGGCAGCCGCTACCACAGTTGTTGAGACTCCGGCACCACTACCCCATGTAGCGTTGGGTGTGGTCATTTACCTATGTATATATATGTATATACTACTATCGCTACGCCTTTAGCTCCTTCGACGAGCTGCGAGCCGGCCGCGTCTTTATACACAGCCACCATATTCTCGCGTTCGTCCCTCATCTCCCCAAACCCACCCTGTGTTCACATAGATCATACAATTAGTGTTTGACCCTGTCGCTTGATGCTGCTGCTGCTCTCTCTGACGGCGTGCTCACCGACGCCACTCAGAAACTCAGATAATACAGCTCGGAGGTGTCCGAACAACGGTGACTGTAATGAACTATAATGGAGTGTACGTCTACGCTCATCTCTCGTGCGTGGGCCACTTTATTGATGTGGGCGGAGCGTGCTGACTACGCAGAGATCTCGTCCAGAGAGCGAATCAGCGAGCGTTCTCCCTTCGTCTGGAATCTCCGCCCAGACGTCGAACGAACGCGTCCAGCTGACCGACCACAGGATGCCTCTCGTGGAGATACGTATTAGCAATACGAAATAATAATGCTAGAAATTCCCTACTGCCTGTGTATTGTGTCGCTTGAAAATACGCGCATCACTACTTCGTGATCATTGCGCACACGTTGTGAAAACGCGAGATGCGACATGACCTGACTACGTTCGAATATTGACACTTGCTCGTTCTGCAAATTCGCTGCAAGTTCGCTCCTCTTCGACAACACTCGCGACGCGTCATCACATATAATATAACGTTGTGGAATAGCCTATATCACGGTCGTGCTACAACAGTGTTGGGTCTATCCAAGCGAGCGGGAGAGAGAGAGAGCGGTATCCCTCATCGCGTCCATCACATGTTGTTAATCAACTGGCCCCCATCTATCGTTGGACATTGAACATGAACGCGTCGAACAGCATTGTCAACCCTGCCACAACCGTACGATCAGGCGTGTTTCATTGATTATGATGCTGAAACGTCTCAATGCGTTCTGTTGCTGTGAGCTGCGCTGTCGCCTTCCTCCGTTTGTGTATCTTGCTCTTATAACTAACAGGATCTTTCGTACTTTGTTTTGATCAAAGCAAATTTGTTCCCTTTCGTTAGCGCTATCTTTCGCGTTTTGTCGCGTCGAGTGGAGACAATCCGTGACCGAACGGTGAACGTCGGCTCAGCCACTCTGCTCATCGACGCCAAGCGGGAAGGCACACATGGACATAGTAAAGGGTGCGCTTAGAGGGCGGCGGCCCGCCAAAAAAAAAAAGAACAGATTCCATGGAATTGGCTGGAGTGTGAGAACACCTATGTATGTATCTCTTCTATGCAGCTGAACGTTAGGTCGTGTGTTATGCTGGTGGACATATCCGCTTCGAACGGTGTTGACTACGGCGTGGGGAAGTATCTGGATCTGGGAAAAATAAGAAACTACGACCGACAGACAGACAGGAGAGATGATTGGAGCAACAACAGCAACAACAATAACGGGCAGGGATGAAGAATAAGAAGACGATGAAGGCGACGAGCAGACCAAAATCAAGAAGGGAAGTTGAAGAAATAACCTGTATCTCTACCCTCTCATAGTGATAGCACCGGCAGCAGAGGTGGTGGAATAGTGGCAACAACAGCGACAAAAGAAATGAAGAAAGAGAACGAAGCAGACGACAACGACGATGAACAGAATGATAAGTTGAATACGATGGGGTCGTTGTGTAGGAAACCAGCAATAGCAGCTACATACCGAATGCACCATATATATATATATATATATATGTGTGTGTGTGTGTGTGTGAGCGTGTGTGCCTCGTACGTGTAGCATATCTAGTAGGTGAGCGAATGTCCATAGTCGAAGATCAGGGTGGTGGAACGATGACCAAGAAGGAGGAATCGATTAGAAGAACATCGAGCACCACCAGCCACTGTCCACTCACCCGGGCCACGGATCCACCGGGAATGGATAATCACTGGAACGAAGAGATGCCACGCGCAGGTATCAGCGGAGATGTACGCTAACAACAACAACATCGTCAAACGCTAATAACAACAGCTTCATAGAAGCGATAGCAAGTGCTGGCTGTAACAGCTTCAGCACCATACAGATACGTTATGGCAAAGCTTTCCTTCATGTTGTTGTTTCCATTGATATGATGGCAGCCGCGGCGGCGGCGACGACGTGGCCACCGGTCGGTGCTGTTTCTGCTGCTGCTGCTGCTGCTGCAAGCGACGCGAAGCTGAAGGCGTCGTGGTGCAGGGATCAACATAGCAAGTGCAGCGATGCCACGCCCTGTATTGAACAGAGTTGCGGCAGAAACCGTCGCCACCGCCGCCGCCGCCGGAGCCTCGTGAAGCCGAAGAGGGATCGCGTACGATCGGATCAGATCGTTCTCGTGTCTCGTATGATCGTGCGAGCTGTTCGTCGCTCGTTGCGGATTGAACTGGATGAGCCCTGACTGACTGTGTGCCTATGTGTCTCACTACGACGATGCAGCGTGGAGCAGCAGCAGCAGCGGCGCGGTGTCAGTCGTCGATGGAAGGCGGCGACGGTGGAGCCACAGCCGAAGCGTCGGCAGCAGGGAAGGTGCTTGTTCCTTCCAGGCTTGTCCACTGTTTGTAGCTAGCTGTCGGCCACTCGTACAGAAAACACGTCGGCGGCGGCGGCGGCGGTGGTTTCGACTGCCGCGTCGAGTTGTTGTAGATCATCGTCGTCGTCGTCGTCGCGTCGAGGTTGGCAGGCATCAAATTGTTGAAAAAATGATTGAGCACGATCCGCCAGCTACGAGCAGCGACGGGACAGGACAGATACTGTAGCAGCAGCAGCCGCTACAACAACAACAACTTCGACAGCAGCTTCAACAGCACAAGCAACAACAGCGAGTACCGGGACAAATAAATACCAGAAACGCGATGAGGACCTTGGCGTTGACGAAGACAACATGTTGTAGAAATCTGCCGAAACCGCGGCCGAAGCGATTCGCAGAAGAGATGAGAGCGAGCCCTTACTCGGCACTGGCTGGCTCGTTGGTTGGCTTTATTCGATGGAGTCAATGCCGATCCAGGAGCACAGAGCTCGAGAGCCTGGGAGATGGGCCTCGTTACAGATCGACAGGCGATTGAACGAGGAATAACTTACCACCGAGTGTGTTTCGATGGGGTCCTGCTTCATCGGCCTACGTTGGCCTGTGTATATAGGTACGGTACAAAATTCACAGGACTCCCATTAGTAGCTTGCTTGCAATAGTTGATTATTTTGAGGGAACATTTATAGGGGAACTTCCAGGCGAATGGCAACGCGATCGGATAATGACAAGTGCCCCTTTTGTCTGGAAACTGCTTCGGCGGATCTAGTAAGATCCTTTTGCTAAAACGAATTGTTCCTATGTTAGAACTGCACCAGCGCGTGAGACTCAATAATGGCGTGATATACTAGCATATGGAATTAATTAAAATCCGCACTAATTGATATTCATGCGGTTAGTTTTGTCAGCTTATGTGTTAACATACACACACCTTATGCAGTTACCTGAATAGCGCTTACGAACGCGCACTCTCATCCGCAACAATAGCTAACGTGGGTAATCAACTTAAAGTTTCTTTGGAGTCTGCGTTCAATACCAATAAGACCAAAAAAAATTTAATAAATATAAAAGCAACCTATTACGACAGTCAATGCACCATTTGTATCCATGTTACAAATGGACCAGCCCTTCCTTCAGCCGAGGTGGACCGGCGTTTCGGCCATACGTGTATCGTTGCACTTATTACAGATATTATGGTCGTTTTGTTGAACATACACTTATTACACATGATATATATATATATATATATATATGTATTTCCTAGCATTCGCTCGGCAAAACAGACACTACTTGACAGTGCTTGATAGCCGCTCGCCTGGTTCGACTCGGCCATCGTTTGCGGACGATTGCCTTCGTACCTACAGTACGCTCGTGCTGGTTCAGCGCTGGTCGTCACCTAATGATCGCTGAAGGAGAGCCGACGCCGCCCGACGCGATAGTCATAGGGATGTCGAATGATGTTCAAAGACATGTTCATATCTTCTTAGCTCGCTATTTGGTGGCTGAGCTCGCGTGCCACAAGCATCGACCCTCTTCTTGCGGTTAATTGGAATCCAATGTCACATCTCGATCGTGCAGCAGCAGCAGCAGCCACCACAGCTCTGTAGTCGCAATGCCAACAGAGCAACAACGACAACATTCATAAGAAATGTCAGTCAAAACGCAGATAGCATAATAGAATGAAGTGGGAATGAATGCTCATGATGTGGAAATTCAGTACAGAACTGGTCCGTCCGAGCCTGCACCTCCACTAATTCCGAAGTTATCACTACTTCATCGGAACGGCTGTGGCGAACAGCAAAAACGAGCAACATTATATATATATATATATATTGGTGCACAGCATTTCTGTATATGGACATGCTCTGCGGCGCATCGAAGCACCTAAGTCTCGAAGGTCGGATAGCGTGCATGGGTGTGGAGCTATACATCGAGCAAACATCGAAATATCGATATTGTATATGCGTCTTGTCCGATGTCGACTCAGTTCTGAGTGCCACTACGAAAATAGCCGACTATAATACATTGTCGCTTTGCTAGACCTACCATACATATCAGCGTTGGGTGTTCGTAGAAGAAGATTCTGACAGCGAAAAAGGGGTCGATTTCATTGTTTCCGCCATAGAAAGTTGTTGTTGAACAAATTTAACAATGTATTCTATAATATATTTCAACAACAAACTTAAGCTATTGGTGAATTCTGCTTTTGGCGTGTTACAGCCTACAATTCGATAATGTCCTTTAAATGATCATCACTTATCCTATATATAGATATATAGACATATATATATATATAACATGTATGATCAATGTGTGGTCCACCTGTGCAACGAGACACAGATGATCGCCGTGAAGCTTACAGGGTGTGGTAGGGTCATATCAACATAAATAGCGCATGAGGAATAGTAGTAGTTACAATACAAGCTGGCAAAACGTCTATAACGAACGCGGACGATTTCAGTGAGCGCTTAGGTCGACATTATTTGCCACTTGTTGCCGGCAGCGGCTGCCGGTAGCTCGGGGTGACTTTTGGGTGGTGCACATCAAGGGGAAACTAACTTCAATTTGTCTCGAGGTCTTTTTTTTCGACATGTTCCCCTTACCGTCGTATTTGATTTTATAGCGCCGCGCTGAGCGCTGAAATTGTATTCAACTATGTGATATTGCAAATATATATATATAGAAAGAGAGAGAGAGAGAGACCCAGATTGAGGGATAAGATGAGAGAGCCATGGACTGAGATATACAGACAGAACACTTGTTCCTCATCTTCATATTATTATTATTATTATTATTATTACTACAACTACTAAAGCATATTCCCTTCATATATTGTCACTTTATCTGTGCGCTGCTATCATAAGCGGCGATAGGTGGCCGAAAACGACTCCCGAGTGTCGACCGACGACGATGGCTGCTGTGATTTGCCCACTATGTCAAATCGCTGTGCGGCAAGCGGGCGATAGTCGCTCGCCAGCGATGACTACCAGGGTATTCATTTTGTCGGTATCACGGTACCGAGAGAGAATGGGCAGACAACATCAGGACATGGCCTCACTCGTCGGGCTAAGGCGGACCATGAAGAGCTGATGACGGTTAAGGCGCACGCCTTTAAGACTCGCCGGTAGATACTGCCTTCAAGGCGCGCGGCGGCTAAAGTCGACTTGAAATCCTAGATGCTCCGCGGCGGCGGTGGTGGTGGTGGTGGTCGACATCAAATGGAGACATTTATTACATTGAGGAGATGGAAGCTACCAAAAACGCGATGACAAGTACTAGCTCTATATATATATATATAATAGGGAAATAAAGAATCGCGGAGTAACCGTACCTAGCAGAAGACGGAGAGGAGCGGGGATGATTCTCGCGATACAAGTAAGCAGCACCAACAGCAACAACGCCAGCAGCAGCAGCAGCAATATTGTAATAGCAATAGCCGTAGATAGCCGTTGTTGTTGTACTCGCGGTTCGTGCTGCTTGGTGGTGGTAGTAGTCGAAAATCAGAAAAAGCAACGCAGTCGACTAACAGATATATATATATATATATATACATAGTAGTTGTTATTGCTTGAACGGCGGCGGCGGCCGCATCCGCATCCGCAGATACCCGACGGGTATCGTCCCGTCAGGTTGCTGCAACGGCGGCGGCTGCTGCTGCGTTAACTGTCAAGCAACCGCGTGCGCGCCATTCATCCGACTTCTCTCTCTCTCTCTCTCTCTCTCTCTCTCTCGTAAAACTGAAGGAAGAAGCTCACGCTAAGATGACGCTCAAGATGATCGAGTTCTGAGACATGTTGAGTAAGCACCACTTGAGGAGCAGCCACCTCACCCGCCTCGCGCTGCCTTGTCTCTTATTAGGAACGAACGATACCGCCACCGTAGCATTTATTTCTTTCTTGCTTTATTCTCTCACACCCCTCCCTCCCTCCCTCCCTCCCCGCGTGTCCGTCCCCTCGGCTCCACTTTTGCCTACGGCCGCTGCTGACGTCGACGAAGGCAGCGAGTCGACTTGGCCACTTATTTCTGCTGCTGCTGCTGCCGCTGCGGCTGATCAGCTTGCCTCTGTTCCTCTATCCATCTATACATACACATATCTATATGTCCGTCCGTCTGAGCCGTTTGATATCGCTCTACCTTGGGGTTTCTCTTTCTCTCTCTCTGTCTCTCATTCTTCTCCTGATTACTCCATTTCACCACCGCTGCCTTTGTCCCTAGCCGATACTCGACCGACGAATTCACCCTCGTGCTTGCTGCAGCAAACTCCTCGTTGATGCAGGACCAGCGGCTGCAGGTGTTTCCGTCGTTGACGGCGTTGCTACTGCTGCTTCTGCTCTCGGAGTCGTCGCCAGCCGCCGCCGCCGCGGCCGCCGCCGCCATTTTTCGTCATCTTTTTCGTTATTCGTTCCGTTTCGTTCCGTTCATCGTCGTTCGTCAGTTGCTGCTGCTGCTGCTGCTCCGCTTCGTCGTGTGCCTACCTCCTTTTTATTGTAACGTAACTATAATGATAATTGGTTCAGATGAGACGAGATGTGAAGATGGCAGAGCTGCCACTACTCCAGCTCCTCTCGACTAGTGGCCGCTCGGCAACGGCGGCAGGTCAAAAAAGCCAGTTGGCGTCTCATATGCGAATGGGAGTGGGGAATTTTATTTGCGATGATGACGACGACGACGACGACGGCGACTACAGCAACGAGTATTCTCTAGATGTCGGGCGCGCGACGCGACGGCGGCGGCGGCAGATTTCTATTTTCTTCGGGCTCGCCGGTGTTCAGCCCGCCGGCCCGAGCAGCTTCTGTCGTTGTCGTTTTTGCCAATTGCTCGCTTGTGGTTTGTCGCTGGCGAATCATGCGATACAGTTTGCTTTCGTCGTCTGATTTCCCTTGATATGAACTGCTACGACTGACTTACTTGAGTGGTTTTATTCGTTCATGATGGTGATGGTGACGATGAAGATGATGAGCTGATGCAGCTGAACGGGGGAAGAGGGGGACGTGTGTGGTTCGCGCACCAATGCCATTCACATGTGAAAACTGACTGAAAAGTCAGCGGCGGCGGCGGCAGCAGCAGCGGCGACAACCCTTCTGCCTTTTTAGGAAATCTTAGATTTTGAATATTGGCAAATAGCGGCAGCATCAACAACAACAGCGGGTAGTAAGTAAAATGTAGTGATAGATTTATCTTTTTATATATATATATATATGGCGTCGACAACGACGCTGATATGATTATACATGACGATGCGGTGTCGTCGCAAAGGAGGCTCGACGAAGTTATAATCAGTTCTGGATCGCTGCTTGTTCCTTGGATTCCGCGTTTTCCGCGTACGCACTCTGTGACATATGGACGATTATGGAATATAAGCGCCTATCTATTATATATGTGTCTATCTGTGAGTGTGTGTGTGTGCGTCTTAGAATCAGTAGTAATTATCACACACAGAACATGGGAATGTTCAGTGTTGGAGTCCTGTCATGTCTACACGCAGGTAGCCGCACCACAAATAAACCGCCACAGACAACACTCGCACATATATATATATATATATCTGGTTACGTATATTATCCTCACGCTGACCGAGCAGACAATTGGCGGTGTAACGGCTGTGAAACTTAAAGCCTAAACGGGCATGCGGCATCACTTGGTACTAGCGGAGAATCTACGAAGGGAATCTGGTTCAACTCCTCGATTCTTGGTGGATGGCCGCCAGGCAGCGAATTTTGTTGTTGTTGTTGTCGTTGTAGCCGCCGTCGAGCCCGATGATCGAGATCTTCTTCAGAGGTCTGGACCGTTTTGGGCTATTCGTCGTTGGCCGCCGTTGATGAGGTTCCCCGATCCACTCCCCGCTCGCGCACCTGAAGTCGAGTCGCAAGGCTTCATCGCTATTTCAGCGTCGTCTTCTTCGTCGCCTTCACTGAAACCTCGACCTCGGGCGACAGGTAGAAGAACAAGATAACGATGAAGAGAACACTCTTCATTCGCACACCATTCGAAAAGAAGCCGCAGCAGCAGCCACGAGAAGGAAAAACGAGGGTAAAATTGCACCGATTTTCATTGACCGCTGCTGCTGCTGCTGAGATGATGATGCGATAGTGATGATAACAACATCGAAACCGCCAACCGCGAACGAACCATCTCGCTCGTTTCCATCTAGCTTTCCGAGTCAGCTACCGATTCCTCACGATGATTCGCTGCAAGGCAGCTGTACGGAGCGCCGCTGTGGGCAACTGCTTGCGGTGCCTCGTGCCTTTCGAGTCGGAGTCAAAGCATTGCTCGCTCCGCTGTCGCTCCGCTGTCGCTCCGCCGTCGACAACTTGTCAAACGGTGGACGACAGGCAAGCTCCGGCGGGCTCTCGTGCCGCAGCTGTAGCCCAGAGCGACCGATCCGCGATAACTGCTGGGGACAGGTGACAACCACCAGCGCCAGCAGCAGCAGCAGCAGCATCAACAATAACAACAACAGCAGCAGCAGCAGCAGCAACGCGTGCACTTGCATCAGTCATTGGCAACTGCCGTGGCGGGCAGCCGCAGTAGTCGTGTGGTTTTGCCGAGAATCGCTGTTTATTTCGCCGCGGCTCCTCGCCCTACCTCTTCTGTCACTGCCGCTGCCTGCATCGATCTCCGCTGTCGCCGGTCGGCGCTTGATTGCGGGGCGGATGCAGAAGAAATCAAAGCAAAAGTATCCAAAAGTGTCCAAGTGTCCGCTGTGGCTAGCCGCTGTAGCTAAGTGGCGTCGAGATGCTCTCGGTGTTGCGCGCATGTTCTTCATCGCAGCGGGATCGGCGCCGCCACGACCATCACCACTACCACTACTACTACCACTACTACGACATAGCGGCTATCGCAGAAGCAAAGGTACACCGCAGCGAGAACGGCCGGCTGCGGCGTTCTTGCCAAACGAAACCTCGACGTACGACGGCGGCAGCGGCAGCGGCGGCGGTGGCGGCGGCAGCTGAAGTCGCAACGGGCTGTAGGCAACGTGGAGCCCAATGGCAAAGGCGGAAAGCCCAGGAATGTCTTGCGTCGCGTTTTTGAGAGCTGAAAACGAACACGTCAGTCCAGTCGTTGTCGTTGTCGAGATAAAAATACATCGTCAGCAATGTCGTGCTCTCGTCGGCGGCGTCGTCGGCGGCGGCGGCGGCGACGGGGTGTCACTGATCACCGATCAGAGACGCAGAAGTGGTATCGATGTGGCAACTGATCCGATCCCCCAGACGTCCCCCACTTTTCAACGCTGCTCTTCAAACGCGCGGCGGCGATCGGATCGATTGACGACGCGCTCTTGTCGACGGTTTGGCCGAGCGATTCGTGCCGGCATTACGGGGCGTGCTGGGTAGAGAACAACAAAAAAAAGGCGATAATCAAGGGAACACACTAGATGTTGCCTTCATCCGACACTGCCCATTCAAAACTAAGTCATTTTTGTAGCAGAACAAGAGATGCAGAGCAGGCGGACGAGGCAAAATGTCAACAGTTATGGACCCGGAAGAGGGTAGTGCTATGATTAACCGGCGACAGAATGATTTTGCTCTACTTTATAATAATATTAGCAGTGTGCGCATGCTAATAGAATTTGCATAGTAATAGTAAATTAAATAAAGGTCCTCATAGTAATACCTAAAGGTTAAGAGCTGAGGCCTGTCATATGGGGGACAGCTGAGGATCAGCTCGAAAAAAATAAAAAAGAAATAGAATTTACATCCTCTCATAGAATTTGCGAAACGCGATATGAGCGCATCGGCAAAATAATCCGCTGTCTAAGGGTTCCTGAGCCTGCGGTCGCGTCATGAAATGATCTCCGTCCATGTCCTGTCCTGGCGCACAAGTAGACTCACAGTTATTTCGGCGTGCGCGTGGTGCTGCACAAGATTACACAATAAACGTTCTATTTCGATTTAAAGTCCTAACGAGCTTTACGCCTCTAATTGTTCTCCACAGTAAATACCAGACTTCAATATCTACCATATGCGCCATGCGCGTACCACCCGTTGCATCAACTCGTCTTTCTCTCTCTCTCTCTTTCTCTCGCCGTCTACCGATGTTTCCACAAATACACAGTCGTGCAAATGCGAGTCGCAATTGCTCGAACGTCTGCGCGGGATCTGCCACTTGTTCAGCAGAACAAACGCAAGCAAGTTAGACCTCGGAGATGATTTCCTCTAATGATATAAATAATTGCAAGGGCGACTATGGTGTTGAACTGCGCTCGGGCCGCGACCATCATCGCAGGAATGGGGTGGATTGCAGTCTGCGGTCGTTGACAGTTTAATCGTGAGCAAAACTTATGCGTCTGTGCGTTCTGGGACCATGTCTTTCCTTACGTCAAGTAGCAGAGGCTCCAGTTTGACTTCTGCGGCAGCAGCCGCCGCCGCCGAGGTGATTTCCGGAAGCAGACTCGCTCCAGCACCCTCAACTTTGAACTTTGAATTGCGCGCCCGTCCACATCTCATTCGTTGCCCCATTTCTATGCGGGGTGCTGTTTGCTGCGCCCTGGATTGTTATGCGTGTCTGTGTATGGGGAGGGAGTTTCCACGTTCGACAACGACGGCGAGATTTTGTTGCTGTTGCGCTGCGCTCTCCTTCATCTTCTAAAAGCGAACATGTCCTGCGACGACCGATGGAAACATGTCCCAGCACGCCCTCCTCCGAAGCGACTCTCCGAGATGCCTGTTCATTCGAGGGGCGGGATACGCAGGGATGGGGTCTTGGTCTTGCTCGTCACCTCGGAAGTCGAAAAGTTCGCGTAACGTCGTGTGGCGACGGCGACGAGAGACAAAGAACGGCAGAAGCATGGATCGAGAGACGGAGAAAAAGGAGAAATGGAGAATCAAGTGAGAATAGGGCCTAAGGCAGATGCCAGATGGGCGAGCAGGAGCTGTCATCGCTGACCCTGCGATGGGGGCGACCGAACGGACCAATGGCCAACCGCCTAAATGACGCCCCATCTTGATTCATATGTGCGCTGCAGGGCGGCTTCAAACAGCATGAAGCTGTGCGGTATGTAAGCGTGTGGATGGATGGGCGGCGTGTGTGCTTGCCTGTGGAACACGATGTCTGTGGTTATAGAAGGGCCTGACCCGAAAAAGGGACGTAGCACAATACCAACTAGTGGTCCCATCTTGCCCACGTCGCCCAGCAGCGAACGGTAACCTCGCCTCGTCCCTCGTATAGGCTCGCCCGAGAGAGCCGGTCATACTGATGAGTGCGAACTCCGGGAATTCATCAGCTGATGTCATGTGCCTGCGCGCGTGCGTGCACGCGTTCAGTATTCGTGCGTTTGTTCGCGCCTGGTGTTTGGCCATCGTCAGCCGGTGCCCCATTCGGCAGAGAGCGCGCGGAGACCTCGGAAACGTCAATGGAGAGACGAGGGTCAGAAAGAAGAAGAAAGGCTTGGCTGAGGCGGACGGGCGGCCGGTCTGGGCGGAACTGTCTGATGTGTTGGTGTCCTTGTGCTGCTACTGCTGATGCTAGTTTTTCCGGCGGTCGTCATCCAGAGCGCCTCGAACGGTCGTGAAGATGCTCCTGGCGATCCTGGTGACGTCAATGAAACAGCGCTGTGAAACTTCAGCTGAAACAAGCGCCGCTGGTGGCAGACCAGTTGAACACGGCTGGACATGACATACATATGTATGGCTCATAGTATACAAATAATATATGAAAGTGGTGTCTTCTATGCCAAGCACTGTCAAGTAAAACGCATTAGTTTAGATTCGTTTCGACGGTCGCCCGAACCTTCATGGTTGAGCGGAACCAAACGAAAACGCCCATCGCGCAACCAAATACACCCAAAAAGTGTTGTCTTCCAAGGAGCAAACAATAGCGGGCAACAGCCTTAAGTGATGGACGCGGTGGTCATACCGACCACCGGCTATGGGTGGCGGTCACTCGTTATTATGGTATATCTCGCGCTGGTTAGCTGGTTGGTCTGCGCTTTGGAAAGATGGTTGGTTGACTGGCTCGTTGGATGGACACTATTTGTTATCATTCGCTAACAGTCAGCCAGTTAGCTTCCCTGACCAGCCGTGGTCGTGTTACGTCGACAGCGTTCTCTGGCAGCGTTTTAAGTTTGAACTTTCCTGAGACGATATGGGCCTTTTGCCGAAGAGGGCGACGACGACGACGACGACAACGACGAGTTGCAGAGGACAGGACACGATAATGGGGGCGAACTGTGTGGGTCGAGAGTCGCCTCAAAGCAAGAAAGTCTCACTCAAGCCGAGAGACGATTGTCGGCGATGCCGAGGAGCGTTTTCGGCTGCTCGCCTGCGGTCGTCTTCAGCGAACGAAAGGGGCGCTTTGTTGGCTGTCCCCGTTTGCTGTCCTGGCCACCACCACCGCCGCCTCCGCCGCTGCTGCTGTCGGGCACTGAGTAATTTCACTTTTTCTTTGTACTACTCACTGGATGTTCCACTTCTTGCTCTTATTATTATTATTGTTATTATTCTTATTCTTGACGGGGAAGGGAACGCTGAGTGGGTTCGCCAGCAAGGGGTGTGGTATGAGGGACGAAGTTTGAGGGTCGGTGGCTGTATTCTTCGTCACCGACGCAATGTATATAGATGTCTGTATGTTTGTATGTCGGTGTAGCTGGCGTATGCGAGTTCCGAGCGTCACCATGAGCGGCAGACGCCACGGGTAGCTTTTTGTCCATCTCTCTTATTGGCTCTCAAGCGTCCGACGAGCGTCCGACCCAGTTCGGTAGTTTCATCTCGCTGTCATCTCTCCTTCCTCGCTGTTGTTACCTCTTGCTACCGTCTTGCGTTCACTCGAAACGAAGAAGAACAACCAAAAGAAGAACGAACTAAACAGCCGACTCTTATTATTACCGCGATGGTTTCACTGTGGTGGCCACTGCGCGACGTGGCAGACTCTCTTCAGCTGGGAGGGATCGCGAGAGAGAGAGCGAGAAATGTAGAGATGCAGAGAGATAGATGCTTATCGTTTGAATGCCACCGGCAGTCGTCGTCGAGAATAACAGTGCAAGCATCTCCCGCGAGCCCCAACCACCCTCTCTACCTCTGTTTGTTCGTCTCTCCGTCTAGCATCCACCGCTGCTGCCGGCTCGTCGACCACCGTTTCGTAAGTACGCTTACGGGCGCGATCACTCCTGAAATTGTTTTCATAATCACACCTACGGCTGCCGACAAGACAGTCCAATGGGTTTGTGACCCGTACGGGCGCTACCGGCCCTTGCCAGATCTCAACCACCCCGACCCACAACCTCCGCTCCCTTTCGCGCCCCTTGAGCTCGCATCGGCCCGTTGGAATTTCACTCACTCGTTCCGTGCTCGCTGTTCGCGGTGTGCTGCTCTATTTGTGCCGAGTGCAACCAGACCCAGAGGGAGGAACTCTGCGCAGACCACGAGGCGGCCGGTAGGCAGGCAGCTCTCGAACGAAATTTAGTATTGTATTTACAACGATGACGGTATCTTGCCATCGTGCATGAAGCGCCGCCTACAACCGCCGAGTCGAACAGACACGGCGGTTAGATATACGCCGAGTGCTCAATGCGCTCTGTTCCACAGTATACTCGTTCGCTGAGTCACTAATTTGGCCGGTGATGTCGTTCGCGGAAGATGAAAAGCGACGCTGTTCATTGTACTGTATCTAATTTACCACGGTTCTATTGTCGGCGCGCGGTGTGAGCGACAATGAATGCTGTAACATGACAATAAATAATAAAGGATGATGCATTACTAATAATACTACTAATAATAATATGGAACGTAATAGATGAATAGGCTACCAAGATATAAACAAGGAACGAATGGATAAATGACTGAATGAATGAATGTACGTGTGCATTTCGAAATGAATAAATCATGTCACTTACGTTCACTTAACCTATACAACACACCCAACCGCTATCGTCGTACAAGGTTACGCTTAGCTACGTAATGAGCAATGTTTTAGTGGTATTATTATTTATTATTATTAGCAGAATATTGTTGTCCCCGTCGTTATCGTACCGTGACATCGACGACGTCTGTACCTAAAGGGGAAAAGTGGAGGAAGAAGTGAAGTGACTGTCTCAGTTCGTTGTCGGTCGGAGAGTTTAGTTTGTATCAGCCGTGGCGACTCGTCACCGATGAGGGATTGGTCGGGTTGAGTTGTCAGTAGTTCTCGCCATTCCCATCACAACTACGGTGACGAGACACACTTCGTCGACAGCGGGATGTTGGCCAAGGCAGGACTAGTCACTAGGCCGTTTTTTTTTTCTCTCATGGCAGGACAACCAGCCTAAGCACGGCGAATGCTGTGTTCGTGAGTGTCCCTTTCGGGAGTCGCAAGCGCGGGGCTACTCGCAGTCATCGCAGCTTTTCGCTTCTTTTGTGTCACTCATACACGTCGCGCTCGCCCTCGGAACTCCCGCCAATTCTCCCCTGCCTAACGCCCGTCAATGCTCTTAGTGCCTCGCCTATGTATGGCCCGCTTCGTAAGTAGACTGATCGAGGAGACACACCGCTGTGGGGCTCACACACTGAGCTGTAAGCGGAGTAAGAGGGACAGCGAGTGTAGTCAGAGGAGCAGGAGTCGACGGAGGGGGATCCCACCCAGAAGTGGCTGCTGGTTGTGGCCTAGCTGTGGAGACACGAAGCGAAGAAGACACTCGCCGTCGCCTGAGTGCCGTGCACTCCGAGGCCAGATATGATCCCTGTTTAATAATCAGAAACACAAGGAGGACGCACACAGACACACATACGCTCAGCCAGAGGAACGAGGAAGGAGAAAGTACACTCCTTTTCGGTGGCGGACTGGCCGTCGATGGCCTGGCTTGGCCCTGCTGTATTTGGCTTCGTGCGAGATGGGTGGCGAACGAAAGCCGACCGAAAAAGATGACGGCGATAACAACGAAAGGCGAAAAGAGGAGGAGGCAAAAGTCGGAGCTGTCCCCCTGGAGCCGTCCGTAGAAACGAATGGACCGACACCCCCACACAAACACACACACACACATACCGAACGGCCACCTAGGCGAATCCATGACCAAGTGATCTCGCAGGAGACCACCACGAGCGAGCTACTCCGAGGGCGAGCTGACACCATCATCGGCCGGCTGGAGGAGCGGCCGACGTCTCTGACACCAATGCAGGGCCAATTCGGCCGCGGACAAGAAGGGAAACTGACTCCCAGGCAGACACCAGTTCAGTGACATGTTCAGCCGCCACCGCTGCTTGAAGCCTCACTGCAAACCGAAAAAGGCAACCCCTAAAGGTGGCCGCGGCCCCATTGCGCCTTCGATCTCTGATCATCATCAGCAGGTTCGCGAGATCGCGGTACGCGATCGCGTACTTCTTCGGTCTGTCGACCTGGCTACCTCTGTGTTGCTGCCGTGCGGTACTGCCGCTGCTGTTTGTATCGGGAACTGGCGAAGTGACGATGGAAATTCGGACCGCTCCTCTGACCTGTTCCGGAGCTGTGCGGGGTAGCCTGTAGCCGCGCCTGGGATTCTCGAGGGGCGCCCCCACACGAATGAGTGTTAGTGCGAGCCGAAACAAGTGACACAACGAAATAGAAGAGAGAAAATATGCGAGACAAAGAGGAACCGGGGGATGAACTCGAGAGGTGACTCGGCCGTGTCGGTAATCTTCTTGCCGTTCGTCGTGTGCTTCTCTTTGTGACGAAGAGAAGTCCTCGTTAGCAGCAGCAGCAGCAGCAGAAGATGGCACACGCCAGTGAACGACTCGTCTGTCTCAATGACAACAGGGCTGCGGGGACCTAGGACAGGATCATCATCGAGCACGTCATCATATTTATTTGCTTTTGAGGGTCTATTTGATTGATCTTTATGCTATAGATTCATGGGCATAGATTGATGGAGGAATCGGTATTCTTGGGAGTGGTGCATCTCGGCCAGGTCATCTGGACAATTGCGGTGATTGTGAGAATTGGCGACAGTTTAACGATGAAAGTTTTGCAGAAAATCCTTTTTCAGTCTTTCTTCCTAAACATCGTTTGAATTTGGGAAATGTTGCTGCTCAAGATATGGTTCGAAATTACTTTCGTATTACTTTAAACCATGATGTATTCTGAGGGATTTGAGCGTGAGACCCTACAGTTCTAACTCCTCGGCGCTTTACCCACGTCATCCCGCTTGACAAATATCGTTCTAAGACCGCTAACTAAATTTCTTCGGGGTAACTCTCAGCCAACATCAGCAACAGCTAAGACTGCTAGTACTACTACTACAACTAATAATAATAATGTACCACTTACGACACCGTACATATGTACACCGTGCTCATATTCAAGCGCCCATAGCTATAGTATACGTTTCTCATTAATTTCTATTTCATTTCATCCTGTCTCTGGTTAGAGTGTCCTAAATGTTCGTAAATGTCTTTGTGCGCTTAATATTATTGTATTATTATTATTACTACTATAAGTCTTATATCGGGACTTTCCTTATTCGCCGCGTATAACCCTGTTCTATTATAGACAACAGGGCGATCTCGTTCGGCGATGTTCCTCCTAAAAGATTTTCTCTCTTTCTCTCGCTTTCTCGTCGAGTGACTTCTCACGTCATCTCGTTTTTGGCCACTCTTTTTGACGTTTGTCCGTCAGGGTCTGCCTACCAGTAGATAGATGTATCTGATAGACGTCTCACTGGGACGAAGACGACAAGCGATAGTGAATGGATTTCAATTGGCGTTCGCAACATTCGTGAGCACCCTAAATGCCCATTCAGCAAGAGCGTTGAGGAAGGGGAATGGATTGAGCATGCTCTCAAACGCGAATGACACCACCCCGGGCAGCTGTTGTACTGTGACAAACGCCTACGATGTCCGTTTGTATATATATATATATGTGTGTGTGTATTTCCATGTATGTGTAAATATCGACACTCCCGTCATTGACTGCTCTCTGCCGCGTCTGATCTCCAGCGCAGGCTCGTTACACCAGCTCCGACGACGAGCACCATGTCTCATAGATGGACGTGTCGTTACTCGACATATTTTTGCCGATATCGCTGCCCATCCTCATTGGCGATAGGCATTAGTTGTTCCAGTTCGAGTCGACTGTCGCTATCGCGTTGCGTTGCTGCTGCTGCTGCGGCCGCCACTGTTGTTGTTACTGCTAGCGCGGCTGTTCGAGAAGTGTCTCCAATTTGTAGTTCTTCCTTACTTCTTCACTACGAGTCGAGGATTATTGTCGATATATGTGCGCGTCTTTGGGCTGCTCGTCCGTTCGGCGTTCGCTAGCTGCGACGACGTTTGTGCCGCCCATGCCGCCGTAGCCATAAAGCAAATGTGCCGCCGTGTTGCCGAGCGACACGCCGAGTAGACGCGAGCCAAAGAAAGCTGCTGGCTATGTCAGTCATTGCCTACGCATGACCTATAGATGATGGCGTTCGCCGTTCATCGTTCATCGCTGTAGAATGCTCCTCGGAATCGAGGGTCCCTGCCACCCCCCCCCCCCACGCTCTCCGCGATTCCGTAACCATTCGAAATGGCTGAGTTTAGTTGAGTCGGGCAGAGAGCCGGCAACCGCTGCACCGCCAACGCCAGCCTTGTGCCGCGAACGTGTCTCAACCGGAGGACACGCTCGGCTCCCTGCTAGGACAGCCTCGGCGCTGGTCAAGGCACGAGGAGCCGAGCTCAATGAGACTACCTCATTGTCAGCGGTACACCCGCTACTGCGGCCACCAATGAAATGCTGCTATCGTTTTCGTTGTCGTTCGCTGACACGCTATGAAATCCTCACCACCCCTACCACGCTCTCTGCGCCGGACCGTCTTTTCCGTTCGCCCTTCTCGCGTTCGTCCATTGGGAGACAACGACGGCCGGCGATCCGGTCGGCTTCGGACTATTTGTGTGCATCACATCTCACATTGGCACGTCGTCATCCAAGTCGTAGCCGTGGCCATCGCCGCCGCCACCGCCCGTTCCATCCGTGCTTCTAGCGTCGCGTTCAAGACGACGGCGCGGGGGATGACGATGGTGACGTCTCGTGCAGGCGACCAAACGAACAGACGAGTGCAACAAGGCGAACTTAGACAGCGGTGCCGTCCGAGCAGACTGACCGACCACGCTGCGGTGGGCGAGCCTAGCCAGCGCAGGCACACAGCAGTTGGCCTTTGTTATCATGTCTACGGCGTCCAATGTCGCCCGTTAGCGGCCCTCGCCATACTTCCCGCAGAAAACAAACGCGGCTGGTTTGTTCTCGCCGCCGCCGCTATCGCGGCGATGTCTGTGTGTAACATGTCCAAAATGATGAACGTGCCGTTAACGTTGTTAGAGAGCGATAAATCGAGATGGGTAAAGGGGTGGTAATAAAGGCTCGGATTGCCGACGCAGCTTCTGACAGCCGTGGCGGTGGCGTGTGCCACTCGAAAATGATTTCATTGTCTCGTGCAACTTGGTAGCTAGCTCAGTGGAGCAGGTTGTCACTTGAACGTTGGGGAATAACTAGAAGTGATTGAGTAGGCTCGCATGGAATAATTGAGACGGCGGTCATTAAAAAGCATGCTCACCTCGTCTGACTATCTTTATCTAGTGTTAGAAGCGCATCTCGCCGAATAGCAACTGTAAAGGAAGTGATTTCCTTTTCGCAGATTATAGAATAATAGCGAGACACAGTGAAAGACTGATCAGGAGGTGTTCTAGTAGACCCGTATAGTATATATACACTCGGTGTGCCCACGTAAATGAATGTGCAAAACAACCTGTAAATCTACCTACAACAAGCTACATAGATATGATGTCGAATGTATTGTATAATAAAACTGGGCAAAACCTACTGGCAGCAAGAAGGCCAGAAGGGATGAACCCGCAGGTCAGACCGACCTAAGCTAGCAGCTAGAGCCAGAGTGGCGACTAGCTAGAGCAAGCCTGCGGATATTTTTGAAATTCGAAGGGATTAGAGAATCCGCCGCCCTGAACGCTCGTCTCTCGGTTCCAAACAGCGACGCTCACCAGCCCCCCCCCTGTCTTCCACGCATACAGGGCCGGATTCTCTCTGTCTTGTCGAAATCCCATCTGAATCTCGGAATCCAAGATCCTGCTGGATCTAGTTCGCGACGAATGAGGTTCAAACTAGACCGGCTGGCTGGATGGCTCATGGGGAACCAGGCAGGCTCTGGCTTGAACCTTCAAGTCAGCTTCTGCAAGCTTCTGAAGACGGCAGTCTCTGGGACCGGGGGGGGGGGGCTTTCAAGAGTTCGGCGGGAGACGGGGGCAGAAGTGAAGTAGGGCACACGAAGCGGAAGGGAGCGGCTGCCATCCAGAGAGACAACCATTTACACAGCCAGCCAGCCAGCTACCCTGCCTAGCTTCTTTCGTTGCTTGCTTGCCTGTACAGGCGGCTCGTGGCAGAAGCGCCAAGCCGAGTACTAGGGCCACTACCACGACAGCGGCGGCGGCGGCGGTGGTGGGGGCGGCGGTGGTGGGGGCGACGACGACGATGACTACTACGAGTACCACTACCCGAAAACGGGATGTGACGTCGCCATCGCGACGGCCGTTGCAGCCGACAACGTGGCGGTCGGTCGGTCGGTCGGTCGGCCGGCATCGCATTCGCCAGCGGCTGCTGTTCCGACTTTCCTTCCAGGGCACGTCGGGAACGAACTTGTCTTTAAGGATATTCCTTAAGCCATCCCCTGGTGGTGGCGGCGCAGCAGCATCAGCAGCAGCAGTAGAAGCCTCTCTACTGCTTACACCCTATGCCTGCTGCTGCTAGTCCTTGGTCTCTTCTCGTAGCAGGAGGGCTTCTCGCTCTCTTTCTCTCTCTTTCTTGCTTTCTCCTCTGGATGTGGGGAGAGCGGATGGAAGCGGGATAGATGTTGTATACCGGTACCACTACTGCTCCTGCTACGAGTTCATATCCTCCCTGCCACCCCATCTGCCGCATCTGTTGCTGCTGCTGCTGCTGGCGGAGCCAACGACTACTCCCGTACGACTCAGCCGGCCTGCTCAGCCGCTACAGCCCGTCGCGGCCACAGTGGCGACGGGGATAAAAATTTCCAGCGCAGCGTTTCATAACATAGCAGCGTTGCCTGGGTGGTGGGCGGCTCCGTTCGTCCCTTCGTTGGCTGACTGTGGATGGTCGCTTGGCAGCAGCAGTACCGGCAGCAACGGCGGCATAGGTCCACAGAACAACTGTGGGTCGTGCGCGCCCTTCCCAGGCAACGTAGGGAACAGGGTGAAGCGATGCATTGGCGGGAGTGTTGGTGGAGCAAAGGAGAGCAGCGTTTGCGCGGTGAGGGGTATTCCGTGGCTCGCTTAGATCCCCCACCGCCCCCCGCCGCCCCCCAGCTGTTGGGGCGACCCGCGATGGCGGAGAACGCGGGAATGGGTGTTTGCGAGGGCTGTTGGGGGCGTTTTAGCCAGAGGGAAAAGGATAATCCGGATAAACCCGCCTGCGTTCTGCCTCCATCCCTCGCCGTCCGCTGTTCCCCTGGAAAACGACGGCTTCGCAGCATCTCTCCCGGGAGAGCCCCATTTTCCCTGCTAGCCCGATTTTCCCTCCTGCCTGTCATCCCGCGTTTGGAGCATACTACCGTACACTAGTCGATGCTAGGCCAGGCTAGACAAGCGGAGCGATTCGAATCTAGCGCCCTCTGATGGCTGGCTAGTCTTTCTCTCACAGACACAACGTCAACAAGCTCGGCGACTCGGCAACAGCACATGCCGTCCGCCCACGTGAAGACCTCGAACCTTTGTAGATGTATAACAGCTGCCGTATTTGCCAGCACTGTCCACTCTCAGGGTGGTCGTGTCGTCGAACAGAGACGGCTGATGGCCAGTTGATGCTGGTGCTGCCGGTGGTGGTGTCGCCGAATTTGATGGCCAACTTTGTAGTTCAACATCCATCGTTTCGTGCTGCACTCATTGCGGCTCCTTTGTCCGGCTGTATCCCTCAACGCGAAGCGAGGCGTTTCTTCAAATTGAAATTCTCTTTCAGCCGTTGTTCGCCCATCGGGCCCTGTCACGCTCGTGCTTTGCTCCTGCGCGTACAGGACACGGTTAGAGATAATCCAAGTTTCCGCGGCGGACGCATTTTCCGTGTTGGTTCGGCGGCGCTGGACCTGGTGGGCCTTGTGCCAGCCATGCCCGATCCTAAAGCACAACTTATCCTATCGTTGTACGATGAGCTCACACGACGCGCTCAGCTCCATTGCGTGGGATGATATGCTGGGGTCCTTTGAAATAACGCAGACACGAGAAGGATCCAGAACGGATTCGTTGCCGGCTCAGAATATATATATATATATATTCTAAAGCCGATCGTCACTAAAGCCGCTCGTATCCCTGAGACAACGCCAGTCGCACTGAACCGGATGTGTCGCTGGATTGCGCCGTTATTCGCCAGCGTTCATTTCTGGCGAGGCGGGAGACACTGCCGATTTGTTTTGCTACTCTTTCTGTTAGCGTGCCAGCTGACCTCCCATCTCGTTCGCAATTGATTTCGCGCGATGCGTACGTTGTTCCATTAGATACGCATAGCCATCCTCTCATTGTACTCACTTACCATGCTGTGTATGATTCAGGCGCAGCCTGAGCGCCTGTACGCAGAGGGGAGCTCTACCAACAACTCTCCCAATTCAAGTTGTTCGAATGAGTGAAAACTTTTCTCTTCACCTTACACCTATGTCCCCTCGCAGATCTTCCTTCATTTATTTCTGTTCCCTGTCTCTTGCTCGTTGTGTACGACATTCGGCTAAACTACTTGAATTCCAATTTCGCTCTGCCAGTATTGTACTCAGCCTGGTGTCAAGTCGGCCTCCGGCTCGCTGTCACGGGCTGCTCGATGCGGTGACGCCGCCACCTCCATCGTGGCCCCTGGTCGGGATACGTTGTTAGCTTGACTTTGACCGGTAGCAAAAGCGGCGGCAGTAGCAGCAGCAGCAGCAGCAGATATTTGAATCACAATGGGCGTCGTCGCTTGCGGCCAGCGGCAGTGCAAGGTAGAGAGAGAAACGGCAACAGGACAACACAGCGTCAGGCTGCTGTAGATGACACCGAGCCTCTTCAGAAGTTGGACAGTTTGGTAGCACTACTTGAATGAGTGTGTATAGCTCGAGCACGGAGGTGGCTCCGACAGCGACAGGGGGGAGCTGGACTGGTCCTAGAAGAACTGAAATCGCGAACGATGCGAAGCTTCACGGCCTGCGAGGCTCGTTTCGTCCCTGCTTGCGCGTCTCCTAGCCTAGCTGTATATCTAGGTTTGTTCTGCTCGGAGCGGATTGAGGCGGCTATAAAGCTCAAGGACTTCACAGCGGGCTGCTGCTGCTGCTACCAAGACTACGATTTTGTACTATTACTACCGATGCTGTTGGCTGTGTCCTTCAATTTCAAACATTCTCATAAACTACATATTTTGAAACGAACAAGCGTTGAGATCGCATCCGTTTTATGAAACGTCTATTAACGAACAGTGATTTACAAGTTTTATCTGACATATATACATATAAACTACAGTATATGATATAGCTCTGTACTTTCGAGTGGAATTCTTACTGGCTCTAGGTGACACGGATAGAAATTGCCAATGAGTTCTGTGTGTAATTGTGTTGATATCTTGGAGAATCAACTATACGCATACGCACAATTTCTGTATTAAGTTGATTGAGCCAGCAACGTCAATGGGGTCACTTCTGAGAGCGTCTGAAAAAAAAGCCGACGAATGTGGTGGTGGCATAATGAGCTTTGACCTTGAGAGGGTCCATTGTATTCGCATCACCCGTTGTTGTCATCCGGCCAACTTGAATGTGATTCTCATTACTCCATAACCCTCAGAGTTCTCATTCACTCACTCATCCTAATCTCCCCGCTGTTGGTTACCTACGTAGCTTCTGGTAGATCTACCATGTGAGCTACCATCGCTAAGCGACTATACTGGTGCCCTATCACTGCTGAGCTGCTAGACATACCTACACCAGCACACCGTGGCCATCTATCGACGTCAGGCAAAGCCATGCTATACAATAACAACAACAGCAACAACAACAAAAAAAAAAGAGCAGGCTACACCACGCAACAAGAGAAGAGCCGTTCGTGTGAGCATGAGCCAGTGCAGACGAGGGCGAACTTCATTTCGAGTCAATGAGGCGTCCTCGAGTTTCACCCAGGTTTTGCTCTCACTTGGCCGGCTGGGGGCAGGGCGGATAACAACGGCAACAGTGTACTTTGAGCACGAGAACATCACTGCCATCGCTACTATCGCCTGCCCCACGCCAAGAATTCATGTATATATACACACACATATATAGTATAAGGACAGACAACAGCCCCGCTTCTCTCGCATATATCCGCAGAAGAAGAGGCTGTATAGAGTCCGCCGGACTCTGAAAACACGATAATCGCCCACGATCCATGCACGCAACAACAACACAACACGACAACGGACTTAGCTGTTAGCTGCGCTGGCTAGCTGCATTTCGATGGCACATCTCGACTGCGTGCACCAGCGTGTTACGCATGCGGTCGTTTTTATGTACGGCAGTGTCCACTCTCTGCTCGAACATACATCTACTGTCCGCGAAACATTCGAGAATGAGCAACGAAACGACATTACCTGCTTCTTTGCTTGCCTGCCGGTTATATGTCAGGGATAGGTGTATTAATAATATATATCGTTGAAGGGATTATCGTCAGGGTAGATGTAGAAATGGAAAGGCATAGAAAAAGAATCACGTTAGTTCATTGACACTCGCCAACATGTTGATAATAATGACAAATACCTGTGCAGGGAATGTGAAGCTGGTGAATTTGGCATTCATTGACGGTGGATGCGAAATGCAGAGGCATATATGTACATTCAAGGAGTGCATCAGCCAACTGCAACAAGCCTTAGGTATAAAGGTCTACTCGTAAGAGACGATGATCATGACGGCGATGAACGGTTTCCCTACCGCGGATGATGAGAGCCGTCTAACCTTATAATATTAGGCTTACTTAGTCCGCAGTCATATGTCGTGAACGACACGTGAGTCATAATCCAGGATATGATTGACAACAAGCCGGCCGCGTACAAGCGATAACCACCATCCACTCGTTGTCTGCCTGCTCTAGCCAAATGTCAGCAGCTATCCACATGGCTGTGTCTGGTGACAATAGCGATTAGATTATGCACTGCCCCAGCAAACAAGCAGTAGTAGTAGTAACGTTATTGCTGGTGGCAGCGTTCGTCGAAGAATGGAGGATCTTCTTCTGGATTTGCACCGTATCAGCGGTTCTCACCACCGACTGTGGGATCCGACATCATCGTCGTCGTCGTCGTCTTGGAAAGGGCGGGACAATGCCTCGTTTCAATGACCGCCCGTCAGACTTTCCGAGCGTTTCACTTCACCCACACCCCTCCGCCTACCGTGACCAACGCACAAACGATGCTCACTGACCAAAGCAACCTCGTCGGTCGCAAACCAAACATCCACCACGACTAGTGGCGGCACTTCTACTTTCAATAAGTAGAACACCTCTGCCGTCCTTTGTGTCGAGATCCCGAATTAGTTTTTATCCCGTTGGCGGTGGCAATGGGCCACTTCGGTGGTGGCGGCATCTGCGAGTTTTCGAGTGGATGTCGCGACGACCTACACAGGCAGGAACTGGAGATCGGGGGAAGTCCGTGAGGAGTTTGCCGGTCTACGACGACGACGACAATAACAACGAGAACAGCAACGACAACAACACATGAGGCCTACTCATTCCAATGCACTTATTCCTTCAGAAGGAAATGCGAACGTTTGTCGTAAGCACTTCGTCGTTTTGGCGCGTTCCGTCCAACGGACTCCGGACTCGGCCTTTTGCTCCGCTCTGCTATCTACTACAACAGCTCAACGAACTCAACGAAGTTGGTCATCGCGTTGCCGCGTTGCGCGCATCACATCCATCTCGGTTAGTGTCGGTGCCAATCGACGCGAAATGCGTTTTTCGAACTCAACTCGGCAGGACTTACCGTCGAAAGATCGAAGCAAGGCGTCCAAGTGCGGCGGGCGGCGGCGGCGGCGGTTGCAGAGACATCGTCAGCGCCCACGTCTCAGCAGTGGACGACAGCTCACTAGCTCGCTCTGTTCTCTACCCCCGGGTCTCATCAACACTAACACTAAACAGCAGCCTTCGAGTAAAGAAAGTCAACGACACTTTCTCAAATTTTCGTCGCTCTAACTCTGGCAAATGTGAGAGAAGGAAGGTTGGCCGGCGATCCAGCGGGGGCCGGCCCAGGGTTACACGGAATGAACGGGTGGAGATGGGCTTTCCATAGGAGAAAGTGGAGGTGCGGCCGTTTCTCGCTCTTGTTCGTTCGTTCGTTTACTATGAGTGTGTTCACAGTGTCTGCAAGTGATGAGTGTGACTGTGTGTGTGTGTGCATATATCGGCTGTCTGTTGTCCCTCTGCTTTCTTCTCTCTGTGTGACTCTCCTGCAAATTTGTCGAGTTTGCTGCGCCATCCTCAACGAGTCTTATCTTTGTCACCCTTAGTTAGCGAGAGCGGATAGGCCGAGCAGAGTAGGTGGTAGTGTCAGCAGACGCCGTTAGAGCTCTAGCGCTCCATCGTATGCAGATACTACCCAGTGCTTGGGGCGCGGGCGGGCACTTGCATAGTCTTCAAAAAATTGGGGTTCCGGAACCCTCTGCGGGGGATCTGAGAGTGCGTGAGAGAAAGGAAATTCAGAGCAGCAGGCGACAGATAGGGCGGGGGAGGCTACGTAAACACGTAATGCACGATGAGACGAATCGTTGCCCTTCTCGCCCAGCAGAAAGCCCCCGAATCAGGGGGTCAGGTTACTGGCCTCTACTACCATAGTGCAACTACAACTACTACCGCTTCAACAAGTACTTAACCTCCCCTCTGCTTGTTGAACTCGACGCGTTGCAGGCAAGCCGGCGGTTCCTGTTCACTGCATTGTGGAGCTGAGCAGCAGTGCGACCGGAAGCTGGCGGGACTCGCCCGCTCCCGCGACCCCGTCCGCTGTTGGACTACTGACGCACGCGGAGAATCGCGTCGTGACGGATGGCTACGCCATCGTGCCGGCGAATACTCCACTTATTAACCTCGTGCCGATCGCTCTCGAAAAGCTGGGCGTTTACAGCGAAACCACCGCGCCAGCTAAAGGTATGTGTGTGTGTGCATATGCTTAGACGTTGTAATCACATTCATATAAAGATAATAGGAAGATCAATAATGATTATTTGGCATATCCGTTTGAATAAAAAGTGCTATAGTATTGTTCAAATTGTAATAATTCCTGGCAAAAAAAATCTTAATACTGAACAATATGTGACGTCTACAAAGTACGCCTCAATTAGGTGTTGGCGAAGCTCACCTAAACCGATTCATATGAGAAAAATCATTCACATATATATATATATATATATAATCGAGGAAAAATGAAGACGCTAAACAGTGTCGTCCTCAAACATATCGCTCGAATCGGCGGGCTAGCGCCCAACGCAGTGACGCCGAACTGGATGATGGCATCGGCGTCGGCTGCGCCTGCCATTTCGGAGGCGTATCTCGCCAGCGTCGGTGTAACATTAGTGTCAGCATTCAGGGCTGAAATCGGATGCTTGACAAGGTTTTGCCAGTGGCGATAATACTTCTACTTCTGATCGGACTGCTGCTGAGGCTGCTGCTGCTGCCGCCGCCGCCACAGCTGGCTATAGTGGTGCGGGGGCGTAGGAGTTGGGGTCCGCAATGGGACTAGTGGCTCCATGACATAGCTACGTGCTGCCTAGCTCTGCCTCCGGTAGCTCGAGTCGGGCTGGAGCTCATCGACGCAGCAGCTTGAGCAATGGCTGCCGCTGCCGCAGCCGCTGCTGCTGCTGCTACTACCGGTTCGAGGGGATTAAAGCGAACATGGAAAGATGAAGAGATTATGTCGCTTGCTTTCCCTCCTGCAGCGACTAGCTAGCTAGCCATCTAGCTGCTTGCGTGCTACGTCGGCGTCGGGCTCGGCTGCTCAGTCCCGGGCCAGGCCCCGCCTCGGCCTCGGCCTCGCTCGACTCGGCTGGCTCAGAAGCTGGCCACGCATCTCGACAGGCTCGCTTGATCTCCCTCTTTTCGTGCTGATGCCTCCACCACTGCTGTTGAATTCTTGTGCGACGCTTGCGTCCGTCGGCCGCTGTTCGCTTGGTTGGTTGGTTCGTTGGTTGGTCAGTGAAACGGCTGAACAGCTCTCCTCTGGACGGTGGGCCACGGTTGGGTGTCCTCGCAAGCGTTTCCCTGCGTGAAAACCTGACTGCCTGACTTCATCGTCGCCGTTGTCGTTCTCGTCGTCGGCTAGATGGCTGCTGTCCAAGAAGGCTCTTCGGCTAAGTCCTACGAATTCTGCCGTCGCATCCGCCTGATCCGCTATTGGTACTGGCGGGTACCAGCGGCCTCATCCGTGCGTCGGCCTGATGGCCGTTCAGTGGTGGGTGATCTATGCCGGGCTTCGGCATCGGAATCAGCGATGTAAAGTGAGCAGGTCCGCGAGAAGAAATAGGATGCAAAAGATAAAGCGTGAAGAGATTAAGAGGGACCATGATCCACCGGTCAGGTCCAGACGCTCGAAACTGGCACAGGTAGAGCCCAATGAGAAATCATCAAGTTATCGTCAATAATAAATAGCCTCTATAGCTCCGTTATTGAGGTAAATGTTCTGCAATAATAATATGTATTGTAAGATGAGAATATCCGATGATCATAATAATAATAATACTGCTAATGGTGATGATGAACCGCAAAACATGGGTTAATTGTAACGAAGCTCTTTCTGCCGATGTGAAAGGCTGAGAGAGGGAGAGAGAGAGAGAGATGTGAAAAACTATAATAATATGACCGTGGGTGGTAGCAAAATGATAGATTCGTGGACGTCTTAAGTGAGGAATTATCTCGCAGAAAGGGTAGCGAAGCAGTCGAAATAACAACAGCCCCTAATCAATCGGACCAATCTGGATGGGAACAGACGCTCGAATGCTCCGAAACGGCCGTGTCTAACTCTCTGGCTACAAGCCGTAGGCGGCTTTATCCCTGGAGGAGGATTAGAAGATAAAGATAATCCGGTTCAAGAGAAAGAAAAGTGTAACGGCTCTATGCAGCATTCGGTTGTGGTCCGAGGCTGAACACCGACGTCAGACGTTGCCAATCGTTGCTGAGCCCAAAACAAAGCAGATTTGTCTGTCGTCCGGTTATATTGTACAAATACGTGTTCCGCTGTAGATTCTACACGACATTTATGTTTCCTTCGAAAAATAACAGCACGCACTTACAGTTCGAGAATACACGTGACGTCTAACAACATCACACAGCATATAAAATCTCACATTTCGAACATGGGTCTTGCCGAGAAATAAGCTGGACTGGCAGCAATCGTAATAATGCTTTTTATTGACAATAAACAGAATGTCGGATTGTGCAAACGATATTGACAAGCACAATTAGATGCTGGGTTGAGTCGGCTTTGGCGGATGATACCGTTGGTGCCTACGATGCTCCATGTCTCCAAGTACAATAGTTAGCTCGCCCGCGGTTCGCTGGGCAATTTCTAAAAGAAAAAACAAATGAAGAAATGGGCGCTACTTGAGCGCCGTGGTAGGCGCGCTGTAGGGACGTTTCTAGGTCTGTCTAGAGCTTTCAACTGACGCCGCTGTTGCTGCTGGCGCTCAAAAGCCAACGAGGATCGACCTTAGCTCCAAATCCTCTGGGACGGACGAACTGACGTTCGCAGTTCCCGTTCTAAGTCGGCATCGTCATACCGTCCTATCAATAGTGTTCATCTTGTTGATTTGACATCGGCGTTCGAGCACCAGCTGCCGGTGCTGGCTCCTCATTCGTGTTGCCGTCACACACGCTAGCACACACGCACACACACGTATATACAGATATGGCAGGCTGTGTATGGCGTACCATTGACATATAGAGGTATAGCGTAAGGCCGAATCCTTGCTGCTGCCGCTGCCGCCGTCCCTTTGCTCCTGACCGGCAGGATCTGGTGTGATTTGGCCAATGGGGAATTTGACCGAACCGGCTTTGTTTGCTCGCGATGAGCTGTTCTTTTGAGGTTAGCGAGCGCGAGTATCAGCAGAAGTGGCAGCAGCAGCAGCAGCAACAGCTGCCGCCAAGCGGCCGCACGGGCCTGTGATCGAGGAAGCGAGGCAACGAGCTCAACTTGGCCGACCCAGTGAGTGCCTTAGTGAATCGTTGGTCTCAAAGCGCTGAGCCGAACGCGCAGTGCAACCGGGGGTCTGTCTATACAACTCTATGACTACGCCTCGGTACTTTGGTCCGAAACAGGCTTTGAGAACACCACTTGTGAGCTGTTGCTGCTGCTGCAGCCGCACAGATTCGCTGAGTCGAGCCTCCAAGCGTCGTCCGCTGGGAGGCGGGATTCGTACTCGTCTATATGTTCATGTATATGCGATAGATGTACTCACCCGTTGGTTCGTAGGTCGGTCGGTCGATCGCTGCGTCTTTTTTTTGTCTCTCTTTGCTTGCGCCCGACAACTATATGCTCTACTGTTACTACGCACGCGAGGTATCGGTGTGAGTCAACGACATGTTTCTAAGCCTGGCCGGGTGCCAGTTGCCCTACCCACAACCTCTGCTCATCCGGTGCTGGGCGTATGTAAGCCCGTGGCCTGTCCGTCTACCTACGTCGGGATGGTGGGACCAAGAGAGGCAAGGGGTGGCCAGGACCTCTCTCTCTCTCTCTCTCCTGCTTGTCCTTCTTGTCCGCTACGCAAAAACGCATTCACTGCAGCTATCTCATCGCTACCGTTGCCGCAGTAGCCGACGCCTTCCCCACAATGACAGTCAGCCAGCCTGCCTACTCAGTTCGTATTGTGCACGGTGCTGCCCCATTATCCCAGGGCATCGGGGCCGACTGCAAGCGGCCTGCTGAGAGGCCAATGCCTATCGACGCCTATCGTAAGCATATAGAGGAACACGAGGAGGTGCGTACGGCCGCTGCTGCTTTGGCGGGGTCTACAACCACCACCGTGATGGATTATGCCCCGCCTCGATAGCGATAACAACAACAACTGCTGTTGGTCTTCAGCGCTCCGGGCTTTACAGCACTATTGTACGAGTGTACTGTGGTAGCGGCGGCAGCAGCAGAGGCAAACGCAGCACCAGGCAAAACCTAGCCAAAGCGCAGCCAGCTTGACCCAACGCCCACAGCAACAAAACAACAGAACAAAGCAAACGAGTCGAGCAGTTCGTCACTTCGTATCACGTTCGTCAAATTAAACTCTGTCAAGGCAGATAGCTATGTAACTCGAAATCGTGCCAGTGACAACAACACCACCACCGATTATAACAACAACAGAAGGAGGAGCAGCGAGACAAATCGTCACCACGATCACACCGGTCCGGACACCGGCAGCCTGCGTATCTCTATGTTTGTCTGTTTGTCTATCTATAATCACTCTAGGTCTCTTTGGCGATCTGTTCTTAGGTGTATGGCCAATGGCGGCAATGAGTGCGGGACGAATACACCACGCCTATGTGATCCGACCCCATCCGACATCGTAGTGAGCCAAGTGGTATTAGGCCGTGTCAAAAAACATTCGAAAAACTCGGTGATATCGGTAGTACGGGGCTGTAGGGCTGCGAGCAGCGGGTGTGTATGCAGATGACAGCGGTTGCTCGGAGAGACGAACTCGGAGTAATCGGGCCCTACCGGCCCCAGGTGGCTGCATCAGGGATTGTTATACGTACTGGTCGAAACAGCAGCAGTAACAGCTGTAGTGGCGAACCTTTGTGGCCCTGCAGGTTAGCCTATTAAGCTTGTGCGCAATAAACGAGTAAAATTGATTGACTTAAATTTATCGATCTTGTCCACGGTTTGACGCCGCCACGCTCGATGACAGCAGCAGAGGCGGCGCCCGCTGGCTCTGGTAGGAAAACGGAAAATCTCCATCCCTACCAGTTGATTGAGTAGCAGATCGATCGGACAGCACAAATATGACCGGCTGTAGACAGAGAGATAAAGTAACCGCGGCAGTATGAAGTCGTATGATACGCTACCATCAGGAGGGCATGATCTAGTCCAAACGGACTCCCGAGCAAAACTATCCCTCATTGTAACTTCCACATAGATCTTGTATGGAATTATCCACCGTATGCTTATCTATCATTGATCTCGTCAACTACCGCCGTTCTCACCATCTCGCCACTGCCCTATATGCCGCCACATATAGGTATCTATAGGATTCACCGGCACATTATATGGGCAGTAAATACTCACATTGTTCGTTTATATGAATGTCGACCTGTTCGCCTCTCGGTATGTCCGTGTATCAATCCGAATGTAGCCCGAGAGAGAGAGAGATTGTGTGGATGGAGTTGGCTGCATTATGACCACCACCACTACTACTACTTGTGACGAGAATATGACGCGCCCGGACGCTCCCGAGGGCAATCCTCCCGACGGACCGACCGACCGACAGGCAGCCAGCCAGCCAGGCAGACAGTGACGCCCATGAGGCTAGCTGGTTTAGGGAAAGCCGCCAGCGCCACAGAGCGCGGTGGAATGGCTAGCTTATCCGTGGTATACAAGGGGCCTATGCTTCGGGGTTCACTTGGGGGATTTTAGTGGGGCTGCTTAGGGGAGTGGTATGCTCAGCATGGGAGGATTCGGGGTTTTTTTTGGGGCCGAGCGATCCCCTAGTTTCTCCAATCCGTCCCTCTATCCAAAGCCGCTGCTGTTAAGAGGGGGACAGCGTTGGAAACGAAGCGGCTAGGGATGGTAAATGGGGCTGGCCGCTACCGGGGTCTTAAGCTCTTTTTCGTACTTTAATCTCTCTGGCCGAAAGGGCTGGCCCTTCCCTTTGCCAGCGGCCCGGCACGCAGGCGGACAGGCGGACCGACAGCAGACCCTTGAACGCGACGCTGCTTGGGTCTGCTTCAGCATTTTCCGCTGCCAGATCCCACTCTCGTAGACACCCCCCCCCTATTCTTGGATCCCTCTCGGCCTGTCTCCTTTGGACTACCCCCGCCCGGCGTCCCCGGCCCCTTTCGTTCGTCCCCACAACATCTCTACCCTTACCCTCCTCGGGTAAAACCGGCCGCCGCTGCGTAGCCTCAATGCAACGCTGCTCGCTGTCTAATCCGCTACGGCCACCGCTCTTTGCCATCTCCGGACTGCTGCAATGCAGCTCTGACCATCGACTGTGGCACCATCGGCACTGAGTGCCACCAAACTATTGAGCGGCGCGGTGGATAGCAACCCCTCACATTATCCAGGCTACCCCATTGCTCAAGCACCCCAGGCTAGCCCTCCATCGGCAACCTTCATCTCGGAAGCCGCCGCCGCCGCCGATTTTAGTCCCCCTTAGCATGAGCAGAACCAGCCGCCGATGTAAGAAGTCGGGGTCTACTGCCGAATTCAAAAGGCGCGCTTGAGGCAGCACGGTCGCGACGGATTTCCTGACGTCTTCGCAACGAACATTAACGGGTTGTGCATTGCCCACTCACTCAGTCACTACAATGGAAACATAAATGTTCTCCTATATAAAACGATTGGCGTAAATTGGGGATGGGAGACCGCATGGACGACCGTAGCTAGAACCAATCTAGAACATTCCCTGGCCTGATTGTGGAAGACCTTGTTCCTGCTGCTATATATTGATATCTATGTACCACAAGTGTAGTTGAATACAAGCGCCACAAGGGATACGTAGAACGATGCAATTGCATGTGGTGGACGCATCTCTATATCATGAGAGCCACTTCTGCTACAGTGTGCTCTTGGTTATACGCCCACTGTTGATAGATACGTGTGCTTACCGTCCACCGCCGTAAGCAGCGGGAGCAACTGCAGTAGCAACTGGGTGCAGTTGGAGATTCACTTGGCAGCCTGTTTAGGCTAGTGGACATGAGTGCGCTCAGTGGGTCGACCGAACCATGCAACATAGCTAGTACTGCACTCGTATATAGTTGGGGAGAAACAGAGGAGCCAGTTGGGGTCTGTGGCAGCGTGGAACATGCTAACTTAGTTGGAATTTCATGCAAGCACATTACACCTCAGTCCCCCCTAGTGTTCATATATCGTCCGGTGGTCTTCGGATATTATGACTTCGGAAGTGCGCGGCGTACGACGACCGCACCAGTTTGAATTTCTCTGGGCCCCGTCTGTTCATGGCGGCCAACTCCTCTCTCTCTCTCTGGCGTTTGTCTTTAGCGACCAACGATAGGAACATCAAGCCATAGTGGACTATAGCCGCGTGGCGTACATTGCCTTGTCAATGATTCGCAGTGCGTCGCACGATGCTTGCACCCGACTGAGAGCTAAGTGCTACCATTATGTGCACTCATGTTTTGCTCTAGCGCGCTGCTTCATCTTGGAAAATGTACGTCCGGCGGGGATTTTTCATTGAAGTAGTAGTAATAACGATTTAGACCTTGGAGCTGAACTGTTACGGATTGCTCAGCTAGAAAATATCATATTATCATATCGTCTCGTGCACCGATTCCACATTACGATCTATAGCCACAATGGCACCATCCGCATGAAGCATGGTAACACCGATGGCAGCAGCAGCAGCAGTGCCGCCACAATGAGTAGCAGTGTCAAGCCAATGGCCGACCCGAAAGCACGCAGGCTTTCAAAGGGAGCTAGCTAGGCTAGACCAGCCGAGGCTGTCGAGGCTGGCAGGCGGGCAGTCGCCGACGCGGCCGCCGCCGCCACCGGCTTAGGGGGACAGCCGCCATCTACATCCACATCAAGTAGTGTGCGGGAATTGGGACGGGGATGGCGGCGTGCTGGGATGAACGCCGCTGAACGAAACGGGGACGCTTTAGTAAATTCGCGCCCCGATCCAACCCCCGCGGCCCGAACCGCCCTTTATCCCCTGCCATCAGTCCCCCTGGTTGCCCCCACAGCATATATTCCCTAAAATCCCCCCTCAAAAACCCGCGCGCAGCCGCCCTCGGCTAAAAGAGGATTATCCCTGTTTGTCCCTGGGGCCAAACGCTGCGACGGTGCGAGGTAGCGAGGTCCCCCGACGCGTTGCAGACGTGGCAGCGGGCGCCGCCGCTGCTCAAGGGGAATGCTAGCTGGCAGTGGCTCTCAGACTACGGTGGGTGGCTACGATGTTCCCGCCACAGCAGGACGGTCCTTGCTGCTGCCGGCCCTTCGCGCGGTGCCAGCCTAGCCCAGGCCGGGAAAAAGGATAGGGCGGAACGCTACGAGGGGATGCAACGGGACATTCGGGGAGATCCGTGGCGCGGGGGGAGGGGGGTATTCTACTTTAAAAATGCTTAATCCAGCGATGGAAGCAGCAGCCCGACAGAGAGGAGGAACGAACAGACAGGCAACGTGAGAGTGGGCGACTTAACATAGGGTAAAGACAGAGGGAGACTTGCAGGAGAGGCAATGGCTAACGATGGCTAGACCAACATGGACATCAGCGACGGATATAGACACACTCAGGGTGGACAAACACGCGCACGACACCACGACACGATAGCCTGTCGGTCTGTATACACAGACAGACAAGGCCGATAGCACGCGTTTACGTACGCGTTTACGTGAATAAATAATAAATAGATAGAACAGCAGCAGCATACTGGAAATTTTGATTCGATTTGTCTAATGGCTTTGATGGTGAGTGGTGACGAGTGACACAATCCATTAAAAAGTCCTATACAGAACATGCTTGTACTTGTAAGAACTGCGAAATTGTAGTTGATCGATATACCATACAATGACAACGGTGATGATACGCGCCTGATGAAGAAAAATATTTGTGGAAAGTTGAGTTGAGACATATTGCCAACGATTGACACATAAAGCCATACTCCGCTTTACGAGAGAAGTTCATTCGTATGATATACATATGTACTGTATAGCGATGCAGTTGGAATTACAGATGAGTTCGACAGGCGTCTAATGAAATCTTGGGCAACAACTCTTGCGAATGAGTCTCTCAACAAATTGCATATCGATGGATGACTTGATATAATAGAAGTCGATACGATTATATCGTACATAGTAATCGATTGAATCATGAGTAGGGTAGACGAGTGACCTGTGCATCGGTGGCTTCAATAGTGAAGACATGGCTAATGCCTGATGAAGAGGCTCGCTGAAGTATCATATCGATCTATATCACAGTTCCTGTGTACTAGTCTGTCATCATTTTCTTCTCGGCCCTCCTTCGGCCTCTGCTCTTCGCGGTTTCCGTGTCGAGCTGTTTCGCTCTTGGCCACCGCGAATCGAGAGTCCGACAAAGATGTCAACGAAACTTCGGACCAGCGACGAAGATGACATTTGGCGTGTGCGGGCGCCGTCTCCTACGCAGACAGCACTGACGACGAGGAGATGACGTTGACATCTAATTACTCAAAAAGTGAGAAATCGAATGGAAAAAGGAAAATACGACAGCAGCGAACGAATGGTCGACATCGGCCCCGCTGTCCCGCTCTCTGCTCGCGAGTGCTGACCGGACGGAGCGGAGGCAGGTTCATCTTCCTGTGGAACATGGCCCCCTTTTACCGCATCAACAGTCGTCGTCGTCGTCGCCGCTGTTGTCATCACAACCATCAGCATCAGACTCATAACCAGAGCAGCAGCAGCAGCATGAGAACTACCAATAGTTCTTCAAGCATGTCTACCTACCCACCTATTTGCCTGTCTTTCGACCGAGCCCTCCGTCGGTGTGTGAATCTCTCCCGTTCTCTCTGTCCTTGCCTTTCCCGCTCGGTGACTCTCCCATTTGTTCGCTATTCAGCACCGAACACTGGTGTGGGTGAACGAACGACTGAGATTTACATGAAGATCGAAAATGGGTCTGTCCTCTTCGACAACAAGCATCTTGGGCATTGCTCCGACGTCAGCCGTCACAGAACACCAGCCTTGAGCAAGAACAAGTCTATCTGATATACGGCATTAGGATTGTACGCAGACGACGGCGCGGTCGTATACGCTTGGTCTCAAAGTCGACACCCACATCGACATCTATCACTGGCCGAACGATGATACCTCTAGAACCGTGCCGTATTGTGCCCGTACGATGATCAGCATGTCCTAGGAAGGTTGCATTGATCGTTGAGCAACGCAGGGCTATCGCGAGTAGCGATTCCCCTGGCGTCACGATTTTCTTGATTTCTCTCTTTTTCATCATTGTCATCATCGTAATTCTGAGCCTCGTCGTCGTAGGACCACGAGGTATGATGAGCGTGAAAAATAAGACGAAAGCCAGCTCGCGGCGGCGCAAACGCGAGACGGCACGCGCTGTGCGTCCATGCAGGAGCCCCATGCGCGTCGATTGCCGCAGTTATAGCTAATACCTGATTCGCGTCCACATCCTCACCCGCGCTTACTCACGCTGGCGGTAGCACTGGTGCTTCTCTGGTCTGCTTCGATGAAGGCGAGGTGGCGGCGGATAGCAAAGAGAGGGTCTAGCAGTTAGCATTTAGCACTCTTTGGTGCGTTCTCTCTCTTTGTTTCTCTCTGTCACTGTTCCGGTCTAACTCGTAGGTTTTTCCGTCGGCCTCATCTCAATTCGCGCTGCTGCTGCTGCTGCTGCTGATGCCGCTCGAAAATCCCCAAGCCTAGGTAGGCGATTGGTACGCTGATGGGGTGGCCGGGTTTTCCCTCCACCTGCACTCGTTCTGCCTCAAGGCGGCTCTGCCGATTTTGATCCCTTCTTTCGCCGCCGCCGCCGCCACCGCCACCGACAGTGTCGTTTCGCCCTTTGCCGTCATCTGCCGCATTGTGGAACTGCCTTTCCGCGAAATGGCAAATCGGCACAATTGTGAATCGACATATGGAACGAGAGAGAGAAGAAACGAGAGCGGTGGGGACGAAGTAGGGGCTAAAGAAGGTTATGCCTCCGGGGGCCTTTTGCCGACATCGAATTCGGCCACGAGGCGTCAGGCTTGACGGTTCAGCCTGGATGTGTACATATTTGTAGGGATGACGACGGAGAGATGCGGATGGCACAAACGTAACACTAGGTGGCATGAGACAAAAGTGAGAAAATCAGAACGAGCCGGGAAGCGGCGATCGAAGGCGTAGGGGTGGATGGCTGCACTCTGCCTTTCTTCATTCCTTTGTTCCTCAGCCCCTTAGCTGGCTTTCTTGGTTTTCTGCTAGCTGGCTGGCGGGCGGGCGGGCGGGTAGTCTCGCAAGTACGAGAGCCGCAGAGGAATCAAGCAGACGTCGCCCTGTCTGCGCCGCTCATTCGGTTGCCGCCGCCGCTCCCGCAGATTGGTAAGGAAAGATGGCAATAACAAGAGCCTTGTGGGGTTTTGCGAGCGGGCGGGGAGCGAGCTCCGGGCGAATGATTACATTGAGACGCGCGGCGGCGGGCAAACGATGGCTCTGGCGACGGCGCCGCTACTGCCGAGGGGCCTAGGGAAGAGCCGGTAAGAGCCGGAACGAGTAAGAGGATGGAGGGCTCTGCCCCGGGGAAACTAAACGGGGCAGTTATTTGGTCGAGATTTTAGCGGCGTTTTGAGATGCGCAACTTCGCTTCCTCTGATTTCTTCTCTCAGTCTCTATCTATCTATCTCCCTCTCGTTCGCTCGCTCGTTCTTCCGAGTTCTCCGTGCGCTGTGTCGTCGTCATGGCAGTAGCCACACCGCATCGCTAGCCGCCAAGGTGGGTTCGTTGCCGTGACGGCGATCCTAGCGAGAGTCGCAGCGGGGCGGTTGCCCCCTCATTCTCAATGGCTTGATGCATCTTAGGCGCTATCTGAGTGGTAAATAGCGGCGAATAGGGTGATGCTCGTGTTGGTAGCAGCGCAAGCGGCGGTGGCGACAGCATCGGACGCCGCCGCCGCCGCCTCCTCCTCCTCCTCCTCCTTCTCCGGTGTTCATGAATTACACTTCATGTGCAGAGAGTACAAAGTGTTCGCACATGTTTCGTTCAACGTTCGATAACAACCTTATTTAATGAGAGAAAGGGGAAGAGGACGGGGGTTAGGAAGGACAAGGAAAAGGAATGCGAAGGCACCAAATGAAATGGCTTGAATGGAGTCGATGCCAATGCAACGGGCGACGAGATGCCAGATCTCCCCGAGATGCTTTCTCTTCTCGTTGCGCGCCGCTGGCATATCCCTCTTTGGCCGTAACGGTGCCTTGCCCGACTACCCCTATCGCCACGCCGAAGCTCCTGTGCCCCCTTGTTATAACACGATTTCCCACCTCAGAAGAGTAAATATATTCCAGGAACTAGCGGTACTTATAAGGCCAGCGAGCGATTCGAAGGCAGCACAGCTCTTCTCTCGGTGAAGAACTGGGGGCGAGGTGGTTGCGATTTTTTATGAACCGGTCCAACCATTGCCGGTGAACGCGGCGTTATACACACTATACCAGTTACGCGGCTGACGAAAGGCAACGACATTGGCAGTTGTCGTATACTCCCGTGTGTAAATGCTGCTCGCTGCTTTGCCACTTCTCGTGCATTACGTTTATTGGCTAGTATTACTACAACGTGTCAACTAGGAATCGCCTTCAAGCGACTTGCAGTGGCACTGTGGAACCAATCGTAGCTTTAGTGAAAGTAGCGGAGAAATAGCGGCGACATCGAGGTTAGGTGGTGGTATGCACAGCTGTTGCTGCCACGACTACCTCATTATTTGGCGTGGTCCCTTCGGGAGTTCATGCTGAGCCGTTATTTTGTTCCGGGGCATGAAGCGATGATTTGCTGCAGTAAAGCAGAAGATATCGGCAATTCCCTGATCGAGGCTGTTAACTAACGCATTGTGGTTGTTTTCCCTCAAGGAGGATACAGTTAAGTCAAACCCTTTTCGAGGCGGGCATAAAATGAGCTTGTTTACTGCGATACGCAAATTCCTAGTTTGATAATATAGAATAGGTAAAAACATCGGTCGTACTCGAAAAACATAGTAACGCCGTATGTGACGTTGATGACCACATTGGCGTGCGGGTCCACCAGGCAAGATTCGAACTTGACCGATTTTCGGCACCGCTTAGTCTGCACGGCTATCACTAGTATCGAGATGGCACTCATATGACAATAGTATAGTATAGCACACTAGATAGTTATTATTATTATTGTTATTATAATAATACATGCATCCCTATTCATACATGAGCGCCACGCGAGAACAGGATCAGTCATGGCAGCTGCACGGGGCCACTGCTTCCTGCAGCTCGCTCTTTCGTTTGCCTCTCAGCCCATATCCATGCTCTCAGCGGATAAACTCGCTCCTCCAGTCTCGAGCCAAAGACGGTGGTGACGACTATGCTATAATACAACCAAGCAAAATCAGCCGATCGACGACGACGACGACGACGAGAGAGATAAGCCCTCTAGCAAGTCTGGCTGGTTGCTGGCAGTGGCTGGCCGCTTTCTCTTCTTGCTTGCTATCCTGTTCAGTGGTACGCTGCTTCGTTCAGCCCGGTCCGGGTAAGGAATAGCAGCGGATAGTAGTGATGGCTGTGGCAGTGGTGTTGGTGTTGCTGATGGTGGATATCATAAAATGGAAAAAAGAGCAGAAAAAAAATATCGGCAGCGAACGACTCCCCGCGAGCCAACGAGAGAACCAAGGGGGATATACGTAGATCTAGTCCCCCTCGATCCCCGCCCTGCCGGCGGATGGTCGTCTCTCCTCTGGCCCTCGCTGGAGAGAGCTCGGTGAGACGTTGTTCTAGAGCTGATGGCAGCAGTAGCAGCAGTCGCCAGACGAAGACGGAGGCTTCTCCGACTTCACTACGAGAAAAGGCTGTGGCCGCCGTGGCGGCGGCGGCAGCGGCTCTGCGCGAAAAGTTAAGCGGATAACGTCGCACGGCCGGATCAGATCAGCAGCCTTCACGACTCCAGTTGGATCTAGCGCCGGGCGCTGGCATTCAGCCGGTCTTTTTTCGTTCCGGCCGGCACCAACGGCAGCAGCGGCTGATGTATCCATAGACCTTTTTCCTGGTGACGGCACCGGCTACGGCCGCGCTGACGACGATGATGATGATGGTGACGGAGTTCGCTAGAGAGCCAACAACAGCGTACTGCGTTCGGCGGCAGCGGCAGTTGAAGCCACTGTAAAACACTGACAACAATAGCACCAGCAGCAGCAACAAAAGCTACAGCATCTGCCGCGTGGTTGGGAATGGAGGAGATATGTGCATACGCTGTTGCATATTGCATAAATTGTCATTAACGTCTTGGCACGTTGAGAGAGAGAGAGAGAGAGAGAGGAGAATATATGTTTCGATTTTCAGCTGGTAGGTTTTGAGCAGCTGTCGATTTCGTGTTTTCTGTCAATTCAGTTTGTGAATAGACCTAGTCGCACGTGAGACTGCTCTCAAAGCTGCTCTCTTAAGCTCAACTTAGCTAATCAGGGTCAAGCCTTCTTTAGCTAGAGGCTGTTTGAGGTTCTACCACGCTTCGTATATTGAACGTGGGGGGGGGGGGGTTCGGTGATTGCATCTTCATCCTTTGGTTTGTTTCAATATTGTCTAATTGTTTATTTCATACTCAAACGTTTAACGGAATATACTTAGTTAACTCCTCGTTGAATTGTCTTCCCTGAAGAGTTTCCTGCTTTCATTCATAGAAGGGTGGCCTGTTTTTGGGAAAAGCTAGTAGAAATCTTAAGTTGGACCATCTTCGTGTTTATGCCTGTCGACCCCATCGACGAAGCAAAGTGGTGAGACCTCCATTGCAGTGGTAATATAACAATATATAGACACAATTACACTGACCAGCGCCAATCCTGACTAAACCACCGGTAGAAAGACTAGAGATTAATTTACATGAAAAGAGTGGTATACCATGCCACAACGGATTGGCACAACGGATTCGATAAAATCTATATATATATATATAGATATATATGATGACGAAGCTGTCTGCGTGCTGACACCAAGTCAGTTAGGTCTTGTCGAATTTTTAACGAATAGATAGATCACTGCAACCGTTAGGCGACAGTTCACGAACACTCAATGATCCAGGGTATTTTGCGCATCACACCGTGTAGACGAGAATGACCATAACAAAGCGGCCGCGCACGAAAATTAGCAAGACTCGTGAGCAAGGTTGTATCCAGCAATTTACCAGGAATACAGGCAGTAGTCGGCACAAGTGGTAACAGCGAACTCGTTCGTCAAATTCACTAGAATATCTACGCTGAAATATATTTCGGAAATATTTCGAAGGCTTCCCGGTGAAAGGATTCCTTCATCCACCGCAGACACCCATTTTCTGTTGCGGCTTGACGCCTATACCCACTCATCAACGAGCTTCGACAAACTTGTTCTCTCGCTTTGTGCTAGCCCGAGTATTTCGATAAATGTCAGAGGAAAGCATTACCAGCCGCAACAGCGGCACAAACCTCTGTGATCTGGGTATGTCCGTTTTTGAGTCTTGTGTGTGTTTCCATGGCCCTGTCAGTTTGTTCGTGTGTGTGTGTGTGTGTCTATATGTCTATGAGACATGGACGGCTATCCTTGCTCTGCTTACCTCCGCTCGCCTGTAGGTCTGTTGCTTACCTGCGGTCGTGACCAACGGCCCTGAAGCGTTATCCCTCTCGACTGCCGTGAACGGCGCTAGCGAACATCTCCCGACTGTCAGACGGCATCAACACCAAACAGCAATAGCAGCCTGGTCTGAGATCCGTGATCCGCGATCGACGAATTTTTCGTTAATCTCCTAGGATTACGTACAAGCACTTTGACGGGTGACGGCTGTGGCGGCGGCGGCGGCAGCGGCAGCGGCAGCAGCCGAAACTAGTGGACGGCGCAGAGCGGCTGCAGAGCGCGAGAACAGTTCAGGCGACCAACGGCCGAGCGATGGAGAATAAAAGAGAGAGAGAGAGAGCGAGAGATACCTGGCCTTTGGATTCGCCTTTAGCCGGTTTGATTCGTCTTTGGATGCTAGCCACGATCTGGAATCGGGCCGCGGATTAGACCGTGACCGCCGCAACAGCAGCAGCAGCAGCTCGCGAGCGCTGACAACTCGATTGTACATATGACCACCACTACGAGGGCAGCAGCAGCAGCAGCAATCACTCGTAGTCATAGCAGCAACGTTATGACACGTCGGCGGCCAGCAATGCCGGCATCAGTTTACGGCCGGCTATACACCTCCTCCTCCTTCTGCTGTTGAGGCTGCTTCTGCAGCAGCAGCAGCTGTCTTGCTATTCGACTCATAGGGCTCGAAGGGCTTCGTCGGCTTTGTGTGTGTGTGTGTGTAAGAGAGAGAGAGAGAGAGAGAGAGAGAGGCAAGTGATGAAGGTGGTAGTACTACACCTACCACGCTACCACTACTACTATTGCTGCTCCGATGATGATGCCGTAATCTGTTCGAGGGCTATACAGCGTGTCCACAAACGAAAACACACACAGACAAGACGGGTCAGTAGTGCTCGATCATCTTTTTCGTAGCTATTCGTTCTACGTAACGTGCATACATATGGATCGATATATGGATCTTATGTTGTTTTACCTATATGAGAACATAGAGCACACGTATGTATTTTATTCTGATAAATAATATGTATATATATGCACGATTTGTGATTGTCTGTCTCTCACTAGCACGCGTATTGTGTATTTAGGGCTGTGTTTCAATCAGATCTTTGAAATACACAGCCCTAAGTACACAATACGCATTCATATATATTTTCATATCATGCGGATTGCCGAAGAACTTGACAGTTGATAATGATAATATACAAAGGCCGGTTTGCAGTAGGGTAGAGTGTCAGCATTCACTAGCAGAGTAAAGACAGAACTGCAGACGATCGACGCCTCATCAACATCGGACGACGCCAGACTTTTATTTTTCGTTTTCTTAGTCTCTCTCTCTCTCTCTCTCTATTGTTCGTCAGTTTAATCAACGTTGTTTGCCACCGGCCAGAATGCAATCAGATGACGGGGGAGGGTTCTTGCGGTGGTCGAGCATTTCACTGCTGTTGGCCGTCGGGAAATCTGCCGAAAGTCGTCGAAAGCTGAAAATCGAACGGTGAAAGCGTCCCAGCTACCCGGCGCAGTTGCCGTCGATCGTCAACGGCGCCACCACCGCCGCCGCCGCCGCTTTACCCCGCAACTTCTGCCAAGTAACATACTCATATCGGGGCGATAACGCGCGATAAGTATATGCAGCCGACTTTCGGGCAGCTTAGACGTATCGAGGACGTAATCGCGGATTGCTTCATTGTCCTACATCGAAGCGCTGGAATCAGCGCAACAACGGAGCATAAAGCATCCTCAATCAGCAGACTTGATCTAGCAGACAAGTATCACTGTCTACGAAGACCATGCTACTCGCCCGAACAAATACGATGTACATATACGCACACACACACACGCGCCATAAGGACTAATGCTCGCGCGTGTAGTGTAGGTCGTTTGCTGTGTCCCTCGTTCGCCCTATTTGCTCTGCCGTTTAGTCGATAGAATGGTCGCGGATTGTCGGACCAACCAACGCGTTCGCGCGAGGGTGGACGCTGCCAGCCGAGCCGAGCGGCAGCGACATCACGGCCACTCATCGATAGCGTCGTTGACGATGCTCGACGGCCGGGCGAAACCTTACGAATATTAATCCTCCGCCACCACCGCGAACGCCACCGCGAGCATCACCAGATCGGCTGCCACCAAAGACCCCCACCCCGACGAAGTGATATGAAGAAATGCTGCCTATCGATAATATACAATGAAGAAACAGCAGCTGCAGCAGCAGCAAGTCGAATAGGAGATTCTTCGCACTCGTGCGCACGGCGGTCCAACAGTCGCCGGCCTAACTGGCGGATTACCATTTAGCCACTGCCACCATGGCTGGTGGTACACTTGCTGTTGTTGTTGTCGTCAATTCTCCGTTGCTGATCTGGCGCCTGCTGATGGTGATTCTGTTGCTGCTGTGTATTGCTGCTGCTGCTGTTGCTGCTGCATACTTTAGTCTTTATCCGTCTGATAGATATTGTATATCGGTTTCGTCCTATCGGCCGTGGTGTTCGACAACGTCAAGCGCATAGTTAATGCTGAATGTGCTGGTACGAAGCGTTATGTTTGTTCGTTTGATGTTCATGTTGAGTCCGTTCGTCCGGTCCAATCCGTCCAAGTCTAATCAAGACGATTTCTTTCGCTTGTTTTGTACTTCTGCGCTGGGCGGGCCCCGTACGTCCAATAGTACGTCCGTAGTGGCAGTTCGCGCAAGAGTCCGCTGCCTCAGCTTCGTCACCATCGACACCACAACAGCACATGTGGTGTGTCCATTAAAAAATCTACAACAGCATAACAAGCAGCATAAAACTAAACGAGAACAAATACTGAAAACTGGTAACTGATAGAGATATGCGCATCGCCGCTTTATCTACATCTGTTTGGCGTACTTGTTGCTGTACGCAGGGTTTAATTTGCTATCGTAATGACTGTGTGTGATGACTGTGCGTCTCTGTGTGTGCGACCCATCGGTACTGTGTAAGAACGAGCATTGATTCTGTTTATTTACAAATATATCCTCCTTGTGCACTGCCACTGAAGGAATCATTCTTTCCCGGGATGGACGAGAAGGTTGAGATGATGCAGCAGGATGCAGATTTTCGTCCAAACGATTTTATTGCAGTGATTAACCGTTGCGGGATCGTGTAACATGATCAGAAGTCGTTTTGTGACAGTTTCGAGATTTTCTTTTTGTCGTAGAATATTTCGTGTTATTGTGGCTGCTAGCGAAGACGTCAATATTTGTAATTGAGATGAACGAACGAGTGGTGGCCAACACGGGATCCGGTTGCGAGATTATCGAACAAACAGTCAATTTCAATTGTTTTGGATTTCCGCATACAACTATAGTAATAGCGCTTTATTTGTTGCCAGGGAGACGCTTATAATTCCTATTAATCTTGGGCAAATTAACCGCGCAAGTAATTTAATCCTTCTAGCAATATCACTGTACCCTTCACCTGTCCCTGTTGCTAGTTTTCATAGAGGAAAGTCTTGCTGACCGACCAAACAGCAAATTAGCGACGGTACTGGTCAATGTTTCCAGCCGAATTTAGATCGCTGAAGTTTTAGCGTCTAACGTCTAACCTCACGGTATATCATGCCTGCTGCTTATCCACAGCGCTATGAGATCGATCCTCATAGCTAGCCTAATACAAGCTAGACTTGCATTAGTTTGATGAGATGGCATTTAGAGCATTTCAATCATTAACTATGGATACGAACCGTTAATTGTATATATATATATATATCTATATATATGCACTCAGCGAGATATGACACACGCTAATCATCCCCTTTTTACGCACTGATGTAGGCGCTCTTCAAATCAAGAACTGGCTGCCACTGGGACTCGACCAAGTGACGGACAATCCTCAAAGTGCAACCGTCGGAGAAATGCTGGCTGACCTTGGCCAACTCGTCACCCTACGAATCACATTACTCAAGTGAGTATCAACAAGTCTTACGAGAATGCCACGCGATGGCGAGTGTTAATAAACAATGATAAAAATTGGCTAGTCAGCCCCCGACGAGAAAGCTTTTTAATGCCGTTCATCGAACGGCGTTCAGGTTCATTTATCGTAACTTTAAGCCATCACGCTCGCCGGCCAAAGTTTGCGATTTCTCTATCATGTGATGAGGTATATACAATCAACTATAATAGAAGCAGTTGAAGAACATGAGTAGGCAACGACAGATAGAGCCGTGCAGTTACGTCTTCTTGACGATTTCTATTTCATTACAGTCTACCATCGGTGAAGGGTGAACAGTCGGAGGACCCGTTGACCTCGTGCCAAACTATCAAAAGGGTGAGTTCAGTGACAAGTACTATTATCAGTGATATAATAATAGAATGTGTGTGCGCTCTAGTAGTGATATGCTGGACTGAAAATCAAGACCCGACTGAGATTCCCCCTCAGATATCGCACACCTGCTGCCCACGGGCATGTCCCGGCACTGAAACGAGCGATGTGAATCGACAATTACTTGCTGAGATTCATGTATATTTTGGTAAATGCAGAGGTATTTCGATAGAGTCTGGGAACCAATTTACCCGCTGGCTATAGCTGACAACCCCGATATACGCGAAATAAGAATATATAAAGAGAAAATTTAAACGCTAGTATACTATGCGCTACCCTCGATTTTTCTAGCTATCTCTCCCTCTCTCCTTATTTCGCTCTCTTAACTCCTTGCTCTACCGTGTTACCTGCCGCCTGAATTTCCCATCATTTTGCACTGAACGTAGGATGGTTCTTCGGTGGTGTCGCTTCCTTTTCTGCGGGATTAATTGAGCCCAATCTGCAAGGCATCGCAGCCTCGTCCAAGCTAAGTCTTCTTCTCCATTCACAGCTAACTCTAACTCAGCCCATCCCCATATTGTGTCCGCCGCCGCCGCCGCCGCCGTCACCACTGTGCAGCCCCCAATTGAACTACTGGCTGAATGAATATAAGCGCGGCGCTCTCTGACTTAACGGGGTTCCACAAGTTCCGCGTCTTTACTGGTTTGCGGTCGGTTGCTGAAGCTTGTCTGGGGGCTTTCTGTCGCCAGCTTGACGGCGCAGTGAAGCGAGCCAAGCCTGCTTGAAAAAGTTTCAGATTTGTGTGCGGTGAACAGCCAGCCAGCAAGTCAGTCAGTCAGGCAAGGTTCCACGTACCCGTGGGGGTCGATGTGTAACAGGGCAGGGTAGACGGCCGTCTTCTGTCCCTCTGGTGTACACTCAGAGGTGTAGGTGAAGGTTTGTGTGTCAACAAAGCTTTCTCGTCGCGCTGGTGCCGGTAGCACTGCTGGTACGCCCTCAGTGGCTTGCCTGGATTTAGCAGGTGCACAAGCCGCTTGAGAGACTTCAGCTGCTGCATTCTCGAGCAGCGCCACTAACTGCCGCCGCTCCCACCTTCGCAGCCCATCTACACCGTGGAGCTCGCTCTCATCGTGGCGATAAGTGAAGCACCTCGCACTGGCGGACGACGAGCTTACCAGGCTACGACCACTCCTGGTGTACTACTGCAGCTACTACTGCTGCTTCTTGTCCACGGTCCATAGGCACAGTTCTTCATCTTCGTCTTTGCTCGTCCTCTTCGTCTTCGTCTTTTACGCGCGCGTTCTCTAGGCGCGTTCCTCTCGCTCTTCTAGGTAGAGATATGGCTTACAGATACTTAGAAACTAAGCCCCCTTAACATGGTTGGCGATCATAATTATCTACACCGCTCGCTCGCTCGCGTGCGGACATTGCCAGCGCTAGTCCGTAGCGGCAATGGTGGCAGCTCAGCACAGCGAAGCTGTGGGGCAGCTCGGGGGCGCCAACGGCTGGCGTAGAAGCAGCGGCGGAAAAATATTGCTATCAGCCAACAAGGGGGAGACGCCATTGGCCGGTCCAGAGACCCCGTTCTCGTTGAAAGGAAAGCGACGAGAGCCCGGCGACGGTGGCGGCAGCGGTAGCGGAACGGGGGTCCGTTCGGTGGGAGTTGGGAGTCCGAGGCTACCTGGGGTTCATGGGGTTCCAGGGAGCTAAAAGGGGAGCCGCCTTCTCGACCATCTTCAGCGCCACGCCACGGCGACAACGACGACGACGACGATACTCCTGCCACTCCCATCTCTCTGTTAGTCTCTCCTCGGCCGCCATCATCATCGTGTCTGTCTCTCCTCATTATTCGCTTGTTTCCACAATCTTTAATCCGCAAAAAATGAAACCTCTTAGAGAGCTACTTACTTCTACCTCAGCTTATGCAGCTGATGTAGCTGATGCTGCTGCTGCTCCGTCGGCTGCCGTTGCTAACGTTAGTGCTACCACTGCGCCGGTGCCGTCGCTCCGACCGAGCGAGTGTAACGACAGCGGCCGGCCTAGTGTTGTAGGTGGGAGACGTGAGGAAGCGTGTTCCTGGCTGCCAACGAACGAGGCGGATGGATCGCCGACAGGGCGCACGAAAAGAAACGACTAGAGATAATAAGAGTTATGTACAGTGTATGGACCCTACTTGCGGCGCCGGCCGCGAAGCCCTTTATGGCATCGAGCTGGGCGTTGATTAGCTCGGAGCGCGCTCATGGATACACCTTGGTCGGCTGTGACCGACGCTCGGCCGGTACTCGGCCAACTAACAGACCTAGCGATACTGGGCGAGGTGGTCGAGTGAGTTCTAGCTTTGTAGAAGCATTATAGAGTGACAGCAATGGACGCCAATGTGAGCCGACCGCCTGATGCTTAAGCGAGCTGAATATAACACGACCGCAAGGTTGCAATATCGAGATATTCTCTATCTCCGTCGGTTCAGTCGTACAGCGGTAGTGGGATTCTCTCAGCCTTGCTGTTGAGGACACAATTTGTTTGAGATATAAACTAAAAAGAAAATGGAGTACTTTTTTTTTGCCGTGTGAAAAACGAAATGGAGTTTGTTTCAGTCAGCATCAGTGGCGATGCCCTTCCGAAGACTCCGTTTGTCGCTGTTCACCGTCGACGAATTGTCGCAGGGATATCAAGACACCGCATTCTCTCGTCCACGATGCCCCACTGAAATATCGCCTTCATCATTGACGCTAAATATCTGGCGAACGAAGCATACGATTATAACGGACGATGGCCTGGGAGGGCTTTACGGCGCCGGTCGTTCGCCAGTCGTTTGCATTGAACACGTACAACGAAATATATATATATATATATATATATATATATGTGTATATATATATATATAGCATGCTCTCCGTGTACGTATTTATACTGCGTACCGCAATATCCAGTACGCGTCCATGTCCAGACAAGCATTATTCGAGTACATGACGAGGGAATACGACGCGGCGCGGAGGCCGCCCTGTGCTTCTTGCGTCTTCGTCTCGACGCGTCTGTGTATGCGACAGTGCAGAGTTAAGACATGGTTGGAGGGCGGGGGGCTCTGGGGAAGATGATCCCCTGGCGGGAAATAAGTGGGTCGAGGCGGATCGGCCGTTTGGCTTGAGGAGAGCTTGTGTCCTCTTGTCAGGAATTTCGAAGAGACATCGGGCGGCAATTATCCTCGGCTGTTTAAGGACGTACGACCGAGAGACGGCCATCCCCTTTCGGCTCAGTACCAGCGCCCCGTTAGCGTTCCATCTATCGCTTGTGTCCTGGCTACACTCCAATGGCGATGACACGTGATGAAGAATATCATGTTGAGTATGTTGACTATGATGATAATAATAATCATCATCATCATAATAATAAGGAGATGAGAAGAAGTGCCGGGCGGATCTGCTCTGGCGGTATAGCAGGACTAGGCACAGCAGGAGCGGCAGCTGCTAAGGAATAAAGTGGAGGAGAAGCCGACAAGAACAAGCGCAGTAGCCGCAGCACACAGCCACCGTAGTCTCCTAGCACACGAGGTACGGCAGACAGACCGATGGGAAGGCAGGCCGTTCTCGGCTGCCAGAGGCTCGGCCTCTTCTCTCGGAGCTGCTGGTTCGGGTCTAATAAATTCCTTCTTCAAACATTAAGCTGATCAAGGTGATATTAAGGAGATACTACTGACAGTACTGCTAATGCTGCCGCTGCCAGCCGCTAAGGAGAACACGGGATGACTTTGGGGTAACGGCGGCGGCGGCGGCGGCAGCAGCGGCGGTGGTGGTGACGGTACGGCTGTTCAAGTTGCTGCTGCTGCGTCGCTGCTAAGATCGGCTCGAAGGAGGATGTACCCCGACAATCATTGGGGCTATGAGCTGTGGGGGGCTTGGAGCGGGGGCGTGGGGAGAAATACGATGAGGCAAAAATCAGCTGGAGGCAGCGAGCCAACCACTGGCCAGGGCTCTGCTGCGTTTCATTGCGAGAAGCGACGCTCTACTGTGCCGCCGCCGCCGCCGCCATCGCTGCTGCCGGGACAGCGCCGCAGCTTCTGAGCACTCTTGCCCCTACGCAAGCTCACCCCTCCACACTGATCAGTTGTCGACAGCGGTGGTGGTGGTGGCCCGCCGCTACCGAGGCCCTTAAGTCTCTAAGTCAAGTCAAGTCAGGACAACTAAGAGGCCTAGTTCTAAGGCTTGTCCTGCTCTGGCGCTGCTGCACCATGCCGACCGCCCTGTACCTCAGTTCGTGTGCTCCTTCGCTTGTCTTCGTTTGCCGGGGCGCCTTTACGCACTGCTATGAATAGTATGTGGGTGGCCTTCTCGCAGACTCCCGGCCAGTCGCTTCATGATTTTCGCTTTTTTCCTTTTATTTTTTTATTATTTAGTCATATCATCATCATAATCATCGCTGCTAGGGAACTTGCGGCGATAACAGGAAGAGACGAAGAAGTTCGGCCAAAAAAGATGAGATCGCGAGGACAGGGCAACACAGCGCAGATGAACGAGAAAGAGGGAGAGAACTCGCGCGCGAAGGGGATAATGAGTGATAGATACAGAGATGAAGAGCTGGAGCCGAGTTCCAAGAGGCTTCTCAACTGGGAAGTAGGCAGCGCCTCGATATTGGGCCGAGGGCAATAGATAACTAGAGAGAATAGCTTGGAAGTGGTCGCGGGACTCGTGCCGCTCTCATCATAATAATAGTGGCGGCTTTCGGACATGAACAAGTAAAGTAATGAGTTTACCCGTAACGTCAGCCCCGATCTTTCGTTAATTCCGTTGTTACTCTCTTTGAAGATCTTGGCCCAGAGCCTGATAGGCACTACCAACTCCGAACGGTACCGGTACGATTAGCTTTGAGGATCACTACACGTGCACACGCTTTGCTATCTTACGTGGGATAAGTCATCTATGGGTTTATGGGCTTGCTACAACCATTTCGCGACTTGATATGTTGTAACAGCGCTCCACAACACGCCCACTTATAGCCCATGTGAATTCAAATGATCTGGTAGCTTTATGAGTACTGCAGCAATATTTCCCGCATTTCGTCATCTGTTGTCGTTCAGAGCTGGGGTCCCTACGAAGAGTATAGGTAAAGCTGGCTCGTGGTAGCTGCTTATTAAAGCATTCACGAGCGAACAAGAAGCAGAACATTAACGCTCATTTTGTTGATAATCTCTACTATTTTTGTTGTTTACAGGATACGCATACGCCTCCGGAAGAGCCCGAGGATGTGAAGGAGCCACCGCGGGATCTCAGCCCTAAAGATCTTGTCCTGCTCAACCACCTGCTCAATAAGCAACAGCAACAACATCAACAACAGCAACAGCAGCAGCAACAACAACATCAACATCAGCGACAATCAGCTCAACAGCAGACGGACCGTCTCACTAACCAGCTCCTCATTGGAGCAGCAGCACTGCAAAGTCGCTTGCAGATGGCGGAAGGAATACCGCCAGCGCTCAGTATGTGTACGGACAACCTTTTCATTTTGTACAACATCATATGTTATGCTGTTAATTTACCTTAGAGGTAAAGTGAGTGCTGCTTGAAGTGACTGCACCGTTTGATCGCATTACAATGCTAGCCAGCTGGCGGCGATAGCGGAAAGAAGTGAAAAAGATGGTGGAAAAAAAACAACCGCTGATCCTGTTCAGCGGTTGTTTTTCCGAGCTTTTCTCAATTTGTTCGTCGTTTAACCTTCGACAATTTCCAACATTTTTTACTTCGATTTTGAATGCATGGTGATTATAGTTTCGTTCACTTATGTTTTAAGCATTACTACACAGTCTGTATTGTTGCTCCCAACCTTTATGTTTGGCCTCGTGTATTTTCGTGTACGTCACAAGCGTCTACACACCTACAGTTGATCTCTAACGAGTTACATACATATTGCGCTGTTCACAGGTAAAGCTAGTATTCCGGAGTCGGCTGTTTCCGACTCGGTCTACCAAACGCTATTGCAGACGTTAGCTAACGATAAGCGTGGACCATCACACGGTGGCGTAGCAGCCACGGGCGGAATCAACCAGGGCATGTTTAGTCCGGAGCGACGCGAGGAGATATTGAGAACGTTCATCGAGAACGCTCCCAAGGTCTCCCAGGGCACTGGTGGGCAGGCCGCGCATCCTGCTGGACTGGCAGCATTACCACTCGGCCGCAAGCGGCAACCGGACGCCGAGGTGCTGGATTTCAGCGTCCCTACTAAAATGTCCGTGCACGTGCCTCATGGGACGCACGCACCGCATGTAAATGGCCAACTGACGCGGTTCGACGACGATAAACTGCACGCTAGCAAACCAAGGGTGAGTGGCTGCTCGAGCTTGTGCCAGTGACCTGACTTTCCTAGGGCGAGATAACGGCACGCAGTGGCACGCTGTTCGAGCGGAGGAAGAGGAAAAGAGCGAGAGGGGAATTGGGTCGAACAATCGGGTGTGAGATTCGTAAAACAAGTTACGGCGAGGTGCTCCCAGGGTTACGATTCGTAATAATCCGTCAGACTGAGCTAAGCACTGCTCCTACACACGCACGCACGGCTCGTATGAACTCGGGATCCTTTACGTACACTGCCGAAAGCAGTACAAGGTTTAATTGACCGTCACTTTTCGACGGTACGCTCAAGCATACCAAAAATAACAGCAAGCAGAGCATTGGTTGATGCTGAAGATGAAATCCTTGTTTCTAATACTGATATTTTCCTCTTTTTGTACTTGTCAACGTAGGTACGCACGACGTTCGACCCGGAGACGGAGGTGCCGCAGCTGCACGCGTGGTTCCAGAGGGACCAACACCCCACACGTGTCCAAATACAGGACTACGTTGAACAGTTAAACGCAGCGCGAAGAGCGCTCAATCGCGACAAGCTGCTCAACGTCAATAATGTGGTGTATTGGTTCAAGAACGCGCGGGCGGCTTACAAGCGCCGTCGGCTTCAGGGCGTCGGGCCTGGACAGCTAACGGCAGGCTCGCTTTCCGTGTCGCTGTCCGCATCCAGTCCAGACAAGGGCGCTCCATGCTCGCCCGGGTCAACTCGAGACCCCGACATTGAGAGCGATCGCGAGGAAAGCGTGTCGCCCCCGCCTAAGCTTACGCTCACAGGCCAAACACTTCCTTTGAGCGCATCGGGCGTCGACGCTGTTGGCGGTGCTCCGGGTCTACTCGACAAGTGGAAGGAGTACGAGTATCAGCGACGGCTTGCAGAGGCGCAACAGCGTTTGGGGTGGCACCATCTTGCCGCGGTGATGCAGGCCACCCAAGCGCAGCAGCATCAACAGGCAGCATCGCTAGATCTTAGCGTTAAGCCGGCTGGCGGTGGCGGTGGCAAACTGCAGAGCTGTTCGAGCGAGGCTGACAACGATAGCGCCGACTCATCGAAAGAAGGCCTCGCGAAGGATGGCGCCGAGAGTGATGCCAGTGACGATGATGAACCCGAACGTGAGGAGGCCGACGCCGAGCAGGACAACGAGCTCGCCTGGGAGAATCGCATCGCAAACGCCCAACAGCAAGCGTCCAATCTAGCGCTGTATGGCGCCGGCGTTTATGGCGGAGTAGCACTACCAGGTGTGCCGTTCCAAGGTCTACAACCGACAGGACTTGCGGCGAATGGCCACGCCGCTGGCGGCCCTCTCGAAGCAGGCCGTAAACGAAATCGAACCTTTATCGATCCCGTGTCTGAAGTGCCTAAACTGGAGAAGTGGTTCAACGAAGTGACGACGCATCCGCATCATGCGCAAATCGAGGAATTTACAGCGGAGCTGAACGCCATGGAGTACCGACAGAAGTTCCCTAAACTCGAGCCCCGCAACGTGCAGTTCTGGTTTAAGAACCGCCGAGCGAAGTACAAGCGGATCGAGAAGTCGGCCACCTCGTCGGGACCTCCAGCCTCTGTCGAGACAGCCGTCTCATCCTGAACATTCTCAACAACAACAACAACAACAACAACAACAGCAACAACAACAACAACAACAACAACGTCATCAACCACAGCGACATCAAGCTATCAGGGGAATTAGAAGAAGAAGAAGACGAAGAAGAAGATACGACACACGTCTACAAAATCTCCAACATATTGCTTCTAACATTAGTACCAGTATTCATATTACTACCTACGTTAATTACCACACTACAATCAGCGCTGATCGTGAAAACCGATCATCCAGGCCCTGCTGTTGGTGTTTCGGGAGAGAGAGAGAGAGCTAGCTGCCCATCACATTCAGCGACACGACGACCGTGCGACAGCAACAGCAGAAGTAGCAGCTCCCTAGTAGGGAAACAAATAACGAGGAGAAAAACGAGGCCGAAATAAATAGGATCAATGGCGAACACTCAGAATGCGAACTCAGCGATCCAGTGTCAGCTTTACCCATAGCTTCCTTCGGAGTTGCCGACTGTAAACCACCAAATAACGAGGCATCACGGCAACGAAGAAGTGCATTTAATACAACGGTACATACATCATAACAGAAGACGAAATAGGAATTGTAAGATAAGTGATTGCCGTTTGAAGGGAAGCAATACGGCGGACATTGGCGCCAAGCGTCCGTCTCGAGTCCTTTCCTTTTTGCTGAGCCAACTAAACAACAAGCAGTCGACGAGGCCATCTCTGGGCACAACAGAAAGAGAGAGAGAAAAGGTGAATATTAACACTATACAACGTATGAGAACATATAATGCTTGAATTAGGCCAATGACGAATATGCCAAGCACGATGATAAACCCGGTCTGTGTTAGAAACTCTGTGGAACTTTAAAAGACAAGAGTATGAGGAGCGAGCAAGCAAGCAGCGCAAAATGACAAAAATAAACCAGATTGAATTAATAGCAAAGGAGATCGATCGAAGACAAACGAGACGGGTTAAAACAGTAAAGGCAGGCAGAGATTGGGACACAGAGAATATTAACGCTCACAGCCAGACATAGGTTCACACAACAAGAAAAACATGAAGATTCACATAAACAAACGCTGTCACATGTACACGTATACACATATAGACACATACAGAGACATACACACACACACACACACGTGGAGGAGAGGAGAAACAGTTGGAGGTAGTTGGAGGTCTAGTAATGGCGTAGTGTATTAGTGTGTTAGCAGCAGTAATTGTAGCATGTTGTGTCGAAGGCAAAAGAGGAAGTTTTCATATTCTAGTCATTCACGAATCAATGACGACCGGAAGGACAAACACAAGACGGGTTATAGGTGAAGGAGAAATCTGTTAGAAGTGAGTTCGGTTCGTCTGCTCAACGTCGGCGCTCGCGCGCGCGCGCTATCGCCGGTCATCGCCTCAGGAGCGGATGACCACCGCGTTCAATGCCTCACACGGTAACCACATTCCGCTTTCTGTCAACGACGTACAGACGTACGTTGAAGAACTCTGTTTGGCTCTGTTATGTTTGGCTTGTTCGGTTTTGCTGACGTTTTTGGCGATTCGGCAGTCAGCTGGGAGGAGGGACAATGCGAGCGAGAGACCCAGAGGTAGATAGATCAGTCCGAGCGCTCTAGGGTGGCTAGGACGCGGGCTCGTGAAAGTGGCCAGTTGGGACTCATTTGAATACACAACATTCCGGTTGAGCAGTATAGAATGGTTTTGGACAGCGGGGGTATTCGCCAGTTGCGGGCGCATTGCACGTTGAACAAAATCCCACAAGCGAAAGCTTAAGAGGAAGGGAAGAGGGTGGGTCGTAAGGGAGTATTGGTAGATGATTGACTTCTCTGGCTCTCAGTTATCGGGGAAACGGTAGTATCGAGGAGGTCGCAAGACACCGCATTGCCTATCTCCCTCGGCAGTGGAGTGCTCGACGACTGAAGGAGCATAAAAGCAGTTGAAATAATGGAACCGTGCTCGTCCCGCCACGGCAATTGCCATCCGTTTTGAGTTTGTCTCTTTTTTTTTTTTTTTTTTATATAGAAGATATATAATTGTTTTACAAAATGCGTTACGAATTATTATGTATATGTTAATAGCATCATTATTACGATTATTAGTATGATAATACTACCTTAACTCTGCAATCATCGCACCGACTCTGCATTTATTGTATTATATTATTATATCGTCTAATGAGAAGTGCCGATTTGCGTTGTTTGTTGATCGCCGGCGAAATTGACACAAATGTATCCGCTGTGCGGTCCTTGGTGGCATACCGCAAGCTTTAAGCAACTTTATGTGTGCGGAAATACAGAAAAGACCCACAACACAGAATGTGAATAACAAACACGCGGATGAACACCCGACAGAAAATAAGCGAACTGATATACAGAGCTATGGAAAATGAATAGAAGTCAATTTGGACTTTCGCTTTCGCCGTCTCAAACAGAACAAGACCATCTCTTCCATGCACCGCTACTTGACCAGGGCTCCCTAAAACAATACGTGGTATTATGTTCCCTTAAATCGAGACCGCCATTCGTATCAGCCGACATCAGTCCCACACCAAATAATGATATATTCTGCAACTACTGCAGGGCGACCCATCCCCAAAAATCAAATGCATTTCGACACACATTCACAGATAGAGAAGGGGAGAAAGAGAGAGAGAGAGATCGAGAGGGAAACTCACACGATACGAAGATTATATAATAATATTAATAATAATACGAGTTATACAATATTAATGATAACACTATTGATACTGATGATTATAATGCTCTTGATATAGCCAAAACGTATTCCGTTAACATTAGCCATTTTAGGAAGGAGCTCGCCTGACCTGATGATCAGAGTCTCGCCTTCCATTCGAGGTCCACAGCTTTAAGTTGTCATGCACACAGTACTATCGAACTACCAAATCAGGCGTGGTCGATCGCTAAACGCTGCTTTGTTGGTTAGAGTGAACTGGACCGGCAAAAAAAAAACGGATTAGAAAAATACAGAGACGGTAGATCATGTAGAGGTCCCACAAGGAGACGCCACACCTCTCGGCCACGCCATTCGAAAGTTGTTTTTTTTTTCACGTCAGGTACATGAGCGATTATGTCATCGATTATCGAAATACGATTACAATAACAGCGGCAACAATCACAACAACATACTCAAAGTGTTGATCTCACCCGGGCGGGCCGAGACTTTATTCGTGATGTCCGACGGAGTCAGACGGGTATAGACGATTCGAAAACCGGGAGGCTGAGGTCAGGCGTCATGCGCGATTGGCAGTCACAATATGCTCACAAAGACATTAAGAGAGAGAGAGAGAGGGGGTTGAAGAAATGGGAATAAGCCTGAAAATTATCATAATTCGACGCTATCGGTTGAGATGCAGACCCCGTAGACCTTTTCACACAGCTGCTCACACGGTCATTGTATCATTTCGTGTTGGAGCTAAGTATTACCGGCCAACGAATTCAACGAAAAACCCCCCCAACTCAATCCTTTTGAGCATATTGATGCGCGCGTTGACCATCTTGTTTGTCTAGATTCCTGGCCCTCCTTGTGGCGATACTATGGTTGGTGGTGTTACTGTGGATATGGTATAGCCCACTCAGCATACTACAGAGAGATCGAGAGGAAACACACATACGGATACGAGAAGCGGCGCGATCACCCTCTGTGTCTCGGGTACTGTGGGCATGCCGATGTATGTAAGTAGATCCAGGCAGCATAGCGTCACAGACAATTATGAAGGAGAGATTGAATAGCGATTTGGCAAGACGCCCGAAAAGCATCAACGATTGCGGATTGGTGCGCAAGCTAAATAAAACATTCGCAGTAGTAATTACAACAATGACCGACACAATAACAACGATACCCTTGAGCACGTGCACGCAAACAGCAAACGGATACCTACACACACCTACATCCACACCAATACCCTCATGAAGGTGTAAATAGATGATAATACAGGCAGAGTAGAACCAGCTACGAATAAACGTAAGTGAACACATGATACCCCTGGGGGGTCAGGGTCGACGGCCTCCGCAGCAGTTGTTAGCCCTTGCTCGAGTACGTTGATGCTTGATGATAACGGCCTGCTGAAGGGAGTCCGCTCGAGGTTGCGGCCAATCGAAGTGGGACGTGTGAATAATGGGACAGTTCGCTTAGAGATGAGAAACAGAGGAGAAGTCGGTTTTACAAATGACAAGAGAATACACTCAAGATTTACCTCGACGGGCATGTATATATAAAATATAATCGATAATGAGAGCACACCAAATGACGAGGACACTGAGAATATGTCTCGGAGATATATATATATATATATGATATTAGTAATAATATTATTCTTAGCGTAACAGGTAGTTGTAGTTTGACGTAGAACTAGAGACCGCAAAGAACGAATCGTATAACGAGTAACGGTAGTAAGAATAATTTTAAGAATAATTATACAATAATGATAAGAATAAAGCTATTCGATATATGGTATATACATATATATACTATATGAGAAGTATATAGTATATATATATATATATATATATAGATAATGGGCAAAAGGTGGAAAAAACGATGTACGAATATGTAGATGCACACAAGGTCACACGTGAAAAGAAAAAGAAGGAGATGAAAACAACCACACAATTAATATACAACTTTATTATTATTATTATTATTCAATTTTGGCACCTATAAAGCAGCACACAGAAGGTGGCAGCGAAGCAATACTTTACAACGTCAATAATATTCATATTATTATGAGTAATAACAATAAGCATGATTAAAAAGCGAGTTAAACCATTACAATACAAACAGTTATAATAAAAGCAACACTACCGAAGGCGGGCCAAATCTACGGGGCCGCAACAATACGCCAGTTAATAAGACACAACTCAAAGCGGTGATAGTCGCTCGGCGAATGAAATCTGATGAATGTAGAGCAAACAATGATACGGACAATTACCGTAAAATTCAGTGGACAAACGATTTCTCTCAAAAGTAGAACGTATCCAGCCACCTTTTTTGAGGTCTTGGATATGATCGACACACGGAGAATATTTGGCGAACGGATCAAACGAATGCCAGCATACGGTGTAGTGAATAAATCAACAGCGGGCTGACTCGTGAGTTTTTACAATTACATGAAAACAAAAGTCAATCAATGAACCAATCAATTTGATACAATTATACAATATATATACATATAAATATTATCCCTACTGAAAACTACACAATTGATCAACCAAAACGATGACCAATAATAATAATAACGACAACAGTATCTACAACCATCAAAGACCTTCGAGGCATCAACAAACAGCACCGATTCACTCACCAGTGAATAAGCTCAGGTTTTCCATATTACCCCGCGCAATCAATGCCATCAAACGAAATACAATCATAAATAATTTTATTATCGACTAATAACTCGAACAGCAACTAAATAATCAACCTATCAATCAATACATCAATCAACCGAATCGAAATGAATGGGCCAATCAATCAATCAATGTATTACGCACGAAGATACAACTACACACAACATAAATACACAGATACGTTATATCTAGGAGCACTCGCCGACACACATGCGGCACACGAGCAACGTCACTCAGGTAAACGTGGGGAATCAAAAAATGACTGAAATTTTATTCAATTTACCGTTCAAAATCTCCTTGCTAATGATTGATGATGACGATTTTACTTCACTCCTAGTAGCGATGTCCGTTTCTAGCATATTCACGGTGAACTTTTACCGTAATTCTACAGTATACAACCCTGAATGATGGAAGTTATTCTAGGATGTCGATGATGAAACTTTCAGTATTATTTTGACTCTGTTCATTTTTAATAATAATAATAATAATAAATGAAGAAATAAATAAATAAACCGCAAGCCAAGCCACACCGCGAGTTGCACGGCTAATGGATAGAGAATAGTTGTCGCGACAAACTGAACGTTGGTTATATAAATTTTCAAAATGAATAAAATATGTTATTTAATTTACGTTGTTTGTTTTGCTTTTTGGTTTCGTTCTGCGTTTTTCCTACATAAATTTGGACCGTGTCAAATTTTTAGTAAATTATGTCAATTCATATCCATTCTCTAAGAAATTAGTTACTCAATGCTCAAATCCTTAATGGTGGCGATAGAAACTTTTGATTATCGTTATACTGGGATTATTTGGCTTTCCAATCACGTTTAGTTATCAATGATTTGTTGACTAATTAGTAACAGTAATTTATTTGGCAGCAACAGTAAATTAGGGTAATTTATTCGACAAAGATATCCCAACAGATCAGATTTCATAGAGGCGTGTTTCGTCTTTTTTTTTCAATTCCGTACCGTTTGCTTAAATAACGGGGGTCAAGATTGAAGACTATTGATGACATGACAATGTTCGATTTAACCAATTCACTGACACTCATCCTATCAAATATATTAAATAAAGGACTGTTATTGACAATGATGAATATGGATGAATATTGATGATGAGCACAACGATGAGCGACACAGCATTATTATAACGCTGAACAGGAAACGACGATTATAAAACATAGATGACAATAGCCCAGTGACATGCGGTTATTAAGGGTGACGAACGTACACGAATCGAATCGAGCAGTGGCTAAACATCAAGGTGAATGTACCACCAATATTAACAACACTAACACTATGACGAAAAATGATACGAGTAATGACAATAATAATGAAAGTGTCTTATATTCCTCCCCGCGCAAATCGCTGTCATGAGCGGTCTCGTGATGAATCATCAAATATCTGATAGCCGAGTTCTCACCTCTTTTTGAACAACATTATATACGTTTAGAGTATATATATATATATATAAATAGATACACATATTCGTCACAGCAATAAATCTTCGTCAGATACAATATACGAAGAACAAATAATGATCACAAGAAGCAGAAGAATAATGATAGTAATGTTAATATTATTAGTCTTACTAACAATCATAAAGACATTGAACAACAACGGCCACCATGAGCGTATGTATCATAACTTCAATAGCAGATTGCTACCCTTTTCGATAGCGATAGCGGCCGAAATATAAGGTGCGAATTGAGGTAAGGAGATAATGCTGCGTCGGTAAATGCTCTCTTAAAAGGGTAACATTAATCTGATAATGGCTGGCTACGCAGCACCACATAGGGATGTGAATGTGTGTGTGTGCGTGTGAATGCATGTTGAGAATAGGGTGTATGATTCGTTCTTACCAGCAAACAATGACAGCAAGCAACAATTGGAATAGCCTCTCGCTCAGAGTGAGAGCGCCCTCGGTGCCGTCAGCCGTCATTCATGCATTCGCACTGCAGCAAAGTAGCTGAGCACGCGGCCCGATGATGGAGAGGCTCGCGAATGGGATTCGTTGTGGTAGCTGGTGTAGAGTCACATACTGATCCGAGCAGATGATGAAGAGAACAATATAACTGTACGATTTGCGTAGTGGTATAACCCTAGTGTCTCTCCTTATACAGATATACACACACACACATATATATATATATACTCAAATTAGTTGTAGCAGAGTTGTATCTGTGGTAGACCCGAATGATTTTCGCCGTCGAGATATCGATATATCTAGCTAGCTATAATATATAAATATATATATATATATATATATATATATATATATATATATATATATATATATATATATATATATAGGTGTCGGTGTGTGTGCGTGTAGTGAATGTGTGTTATGATAGATACGGTACAATCGGTGAGCGAACAAGTCTGAGATGTTTGAGAGAGGGGGAGAGAGAGATAGAAAGATATAGAGAATGCCGTAAGTTAGAAAACGAAAAATCTCCATAACGGGTTGACGCGTCCTCATCTCGAACCAAGACACTTTGACGTGCCGCAGTATCTTCCATTGACCCTTCCCAAGTAATCCCGACCCTGCTGCCTGACTTGTAGATAAGAATTATATGATTGTCACTCATTATATATGTAGATATAAATGCATTAGATATATATATATATATACACCGATGGATGAGTTTCAGAGGGACAGTGGAAGAGCACACCGGTGATCATGCGTGAAGAGACTGTCTTATAGGCAATTATAATTAAGTGACTCGTAGACCTGTCTTGCCAACAGCAAGAAGACCGACGGATTAGATTTGTGCTATAATATATATTGCAAGCATTCGAATCCGCTGTCTTGAGGAAAGCCCCTGTCAACACACCCAGCATAAATTCACCTTTGAAATGAAAGACAGCGAAAGCTAGCAGAGGTTCAGTGTAATTTCATTTCACCCAAAAGGTCCACCTATTGTAACCTTCATAGATACATATGCTGTCTGTTGTACCTACGTACCCCTTTCTATTTTCTACCGACGTAACTGAAAAAAATCTTTAGCGATATATTTTTCTTGCGAGAGGCAGATCGGACGATACACTGAGCCTAGTATAGCTGACAGAGAAGCAACGAGATCATTGTCCCTGCACCGTATGCTCCTGTGTGTGCTATTCCGCTGTGCTTCAGAAGACAGACAGCGCCTCGGTCATGTTGGCCGCAACAAGCAATACGAACAACAAGACACATCTTGATAAAATAACAATAATAAAAATAATAAATATTAGTAGGACTAGTAATAAAAAATAATAATAATTATTATTATTATTATATAATATGTATTAAAAGAACAATGATGGTATATTGATGTAGTCGTGACGACTATAAGACGTTTAATGACAGCGATACTGATCGACACTAATTTTATGTATTTATTAAGCCGATTATCATGGTCACGGAGCCGGCATATGATTAAGGATCGAGGATCGAGCAAAGAGGGACACAGCAGATTGGTGAACTGTATAGAAACAATGGCATTGGGCGGAGCAATTTTGAGTCTCGCGACGACGGAGACAACGAATCCACACATTTGTCGCCGCTGTAGTTATTCGTCAGTGGTGCGGCAGCCGACCTGCTCAGGGGATTGATGGGAACGGTCGTTCAGGTGGAAGTTACAGCTTTGGCAATTTTGTGAGCTTCCTCGCACCACGAGGTGGGAGATTGAGAATGGCCGTACACATTATGAGATACTGACGTAGGTGGATTTCAATGGGTTATTATCGAGCTGGCGTCCAATACCTCTCTATTTCCAACACACTTTTCAATACGGCAGTTGTTTGTAGATGCCGTATATTGTATGGCATTGTAACGCATTTCATAGCTGTGGTAGAGTTGTTTACTGAGGGAAGTGGTGTGACATTCGTCTACTTCTTCAAGAAGCGAATCAGACGTCCTGGCAGAGAAAATATCGAACAATAGATAATAGTGGCCAGCCGTGAGCAACGATTGCCCACATAGTCCCGTTTCAGAACAAAATCGACAACAGCATGAGTCCTCGACCCGAACGGAATCGGAGGAGATCAGGTGCAGGTGTTGGTTGGTTGGTGGGTGGGGGTGTGTGTGTGTGTGTGTATGCATGTGAGACGAGATGGGGACTATCGAGACAGAGCATTGTTTTGTATCTAGTGGTGGTGTTTGAAATGGAGGAAACAGACAATGATGATAATGATGACGCTATTATGATTATAACGGTGATGATGATTATTATAATTACGTATATTAATTAAAATATACCTCGTGGGAAACCTGGAATGGATGCCACGCTGAGACAATAACAAACAGCGAATACCACTAATAATTACGTGACAATTACGTCAAATCAATGGAAGTGACGGTGATGATGATGCTGACAATGGTCAGGGCGACACGAACAAGCTAAGAATTAGTAGAGCGAACGAGAGAGGATGACGAGAGCATAATTACGAAGATAATGAAATATTAATAATAACAATAACGAGAATAATAATAATAATAATTATAATAAAATAATATTGATGATAAGAAATAAACTTCGCCATACTACTGGTATATTGTTGAGAAAAAAATAATACAAATGTGTCATTATTTTAGCTAAAACCGAACATTCTAAGGTTTCTTTGCATAGATAGCATTGTCACGAATAGGTAAATGACTTCTTGTACTTCTAGCCCGAATAGCTTTGTGCAATAAGGCGTCTTTATATATATATAACCAGCTGCCTCTCTGGCTGCGAACGCGCATCGTATGTAAAACAGATTCCAGAGAAGTTATGGTAAATAAAAACCAATATATGCCGATAGCAAGTGTCGGTCAAGCAAGGTTAAGAGCTGAGGCCTGTCAGATAGGGGAACAGCTGAGGGTCAGCTCGAAAAAAAACAATAAGAAAAAAAAGTGTCGGAAACAATTGGACTTACCTAATTTAAAAGGAGAGCGCATAATGCCCATAGAATTTGACGTAACCATTATGAAATTCCTATTGAACGATCTGCAATTTTCAGGCAGCCTTACCATCACCAATCACCATCTCTCATACAACAATACTTAGCATATATTAGAGTTAATCACTCATGTTCATTAGGTATGCATAATAGCGAAACAATAGTTAATCAGCAACAATTGTTCTATCCTTGTGGTTTCAGTGTTTCCAGTGTTTCAGACTTTGTAGTGCTTACACTCGCTGATCAACAGTGTTCTTATCCAATTCGACCCAAAGCGTCAGGACGTCTGCTACCGCAGTAAAATTTCTGCCGATTCTTACCGATTGAATAGTTGCTGCAGAATTTGGGCGCGGGGTGAATTTCCGACATCGGACGTAGCTCGATTTACGATTGACTCAAAACAGAAGTGGAAGGTCGGCGAAACCAGCTATTGCTCTACCAGTAACACCATTACTGCTACCTTACTGGTATCGTAGTGCGTACAGGCCGAAATTGCGACACGGTGGATTTTGATAGTTGGCAGTCAGTGGCTGCTTGATCTTATTTTCCGATTGTAACCATGTTCTGATTGGAATGTTTATACGGGCGCGGTAGATTTTGCTTAGGTAAGGGTGGGCGAAAGTCCTCTACGCCGTCACCAGCAGTGGTGGCTGTGGCCGTCGGTGGTGGACCTACTGTGTTACCAAGCGCATTGTGTATGTGTCTGTCTGTGTATACGGGTGACCAGCAAGAGCTCGTCCTGAAGAATCGAACGGATGGTGCAACGGGATAACAACGATCGAATTGCAACAGCGGCGAGAATCATAGCAACAAACAACAGCAATATAGAGATGGAACGATGAAAGAGAAATTTAGCGTGGCTATGACCGACATCGGCGGTAGTGGCTCGGGCCAGCGTCGCTCCTTCGCACATAATAATGTCATATCGGTCGGTTCACAGGCACGGCGGCACGGTGGGACACTCCGAAATGATGCCCGAAGGTCGGTGTCAGCAAAATCCACTATGTCGGCTCGCTATCAAAAAAAAACCCGGGGGCAGGGCGGGGGCTGGTTAACCTCCCGTTCTGCTACGACGATAGCGGCAGAATTCAGCAGATACAATCGCCACATTTTCATAACAAAGAGCGCAGCCGTGTACAATAACACATGCTGCACGCATTATTGATAGAGCATTGCCGTGTTATGCCTTTAATGCCGTCACAAGAAATAAATAGCAAACATGTGGTTTTTATTTATGCAATAAATATCGCTCTTCGAAGCACTGATGACGCTGAAGAACGTTGCGAAAAACAAGTAGCGACAATCGAAGACAAATCAATCGCCACGCGATACCGACTGTTATACTATTGTTGTTGATACTTTTGTACGCGGGTGATGTGCTGGGATGAAGAAACGTGGGGCGGCCTCGTGATCGAACGAAGTATTATGGCGGTTATTGGCAGTTGCGTCCGTTTAGGAAATAATGTTATCTGTAGGGACTTAATTAATTGAATTAACATTATATAATTGCTTGTCTCCAATGTAGTGATTACAAGTCATAGAGGTTAATCACAGATGGCCACGGGTTTTGTCTTGGCAGTACATATCTGTAGATGAGCTCCATTCTGGTGTGGCTGGATTTAACCGACTGATTTGACGCAATCACTAATTGCTAGAAATGATTGAATCCGTATAGTTAGGTCTGTCTCGACAACGATATATTAAACAGCCGAGGAATTTTTGCTTAGATTTTATTTGTTTATTCGGCTTGGTATACAATTGATTTCTAGAAGATGAACGCAAAGTTTTGTTGGCAAAACGAACAAACACAAACTCAATTTTCTTTCGTACGACCTATCGGTGAGTATATTGTGTTCCAATAGATTTTGCTTTAATATAATCATTGTCGATATTTCAAAGTTCTATCATCACAAAACGTAAAATTGAATTTCACAGGTCTCCCCGATGCGAGGCTCGGGTGACACTTACTTCTCACTCGCCCAAGGCGGGCCTAGTGTTTTGATGTGTCTCTATTGGAAAGACCTCATGTGAAAGGCCCGACTATAACAAATCCAATAGTTAACAAATTTTGAAAATTGAACCAGTCAACTGTCATTTTAGTCGAATTCAACTCAGAATGATCGAAAAACGATTCTGGGACGGGCTAACGTCCTGAACTTGGCGCAATCTAAGGTAACTTCTATATTTTCTTCAGCAACTATACATTTTCTTCAGCTCTATACAAATGCGTGGTTATATAAAATTAATAGTAGTATACACCTGAATTGAGAAAGAAGAAATTCATAAATATGTATCGTATAAAGCGCTTTTTTCCAATAATTACCTGATACAATCGAAGTTTAGTGCACAGATTACCTATATAGTTAGCGATGAATACAATGGCGTAGCGCTCTCAGTATTCAAGCAAGAGACACAATGTATTATTATATATTGTTGAAGTATTTTTATAATGTCTTCACCTGTAACTTTTCTGAACTGTTCTCTGATTTCAACCCCAAAAGAAAAGAGGATCATTATCAGCCATATATATATATATATATATATATGATACAAAGATATATTTACACTGTTTAAAGTTCACCCACTATAAAAGATACAGGAATCTATCTAGATATTTACATATTTGCGTTGTATTTCTATACGGCATGGGTGAATTTGCTTTCATTGGTGAAATGCAACCATAACACAGAGAGATGGCGTAACAACGATAGTTGCGGTACCCCACGCGGATTGGCAGCTACGAGCGTAGGGAATTAATGGATCTAAACAGTTTTCACTGATTTTCGTGGGACGCATATCAGCGAAAAATGTTACCTGGCGGCTTGCTACGCCCTGTCCGAATGAGTATATTTCATTTTATTGCTGCCGCACAACAACAATTGCTTGCAGGCGTAGATGGGCTCCGTCAAAGGCTAAACGGCCAGCACTCGGAATAATTCTTGAAGTGGGAAAATTTCAGTTCGTCTATTTTATGTTAATGTCAGAGTGACCGCAGTGAGGCTTGCGCGAATCATAGAATAAAACAGTTTATAAAAAAACTGAAGTCGAAAAACACGTTATTGTCATTGTTGTTGTTGTTGTTGTTGCTTCGTTGAAGCTAAATGCCAAATCAAGGGCACGTAGCTGCTATTGCCATTCTGAATCCACAGCTCAACGTGAGCCAGCATCACAAAGCCAATCCAGTCCACCGGACATTCACGTTTCCAGCAGTGTGCGATTTGCGTAGCTCGCTGGCATTGGGTGTTCTGTTTCGTTTCGGCTTATTGTGGTAACTTGTCGCAACGATACGACGTCTAATTACGATACTATTGTATACATAAACGACTGATCGCATGTATTTCAATGGTCAATCGTAGAATTCAACTGCAGATGCTGCCGCTGACGCGCTATTTTACCCGCAATATTTATTGCTGCTTTGAGTAATCCATCTGTTCCTAGTCAGGTAGTCCTTCCTAGCTCATATAGGATTTCTCGGCAAACACCCTACCTCCCACCCCACGCCAGGTTTCGTCTACCAATCTTTCGGGAACTTGTTGGTCAGCGTAATGATAGGCGATATCTTCGGATTTAATAAAGGAGGTAGAACAAAGGTTGTTGAACGGCCTTTCGGATGAATTCCATACGCCAACACAGGCTGTTTGTGGAACTTGACCGACACTTGGGGAAGAGCGCCCTCCTTGTCATAGTGCTTCTCGTAGACGGGTTTCACTGCATAGACTTCCTTGTGAACCGATTTGGTGACGTGTGCTACAGGTGCAGCGGCGACGTGTCCGTGTGCGATGTGGGTTTCTGCCGCTGGGGCAGCCGCGACATGAGAAACCGGGGCGACCCCGTGGCCACCGCCGTTCAGGTTCCACTTTGAGTAATCAAGGCCTCCCCCATAGTAGCCATGATTGAAGTGCTCGGTAGCCAACGACGGGGCAACGAAAAGCGTCGCGATCAAAACCAGGCACCTCATCGCTCCTGTAAAGGAATCCTATAGAAGTTAGACGTTGCGGCAGCAGCGATAACGTAATTCAATACAAATTACGCTGTGAAATAAAAAAAAATGCTTAATTCATAAGCCGTATCAGTTTTTAGTTCTGGTGACAACAGAATCGATGAAATATCTGAAGGGCGCTAAAGAAAATTAGCCCGAGAGACGAGTTCTCGGCACGGCTGTTCCAAAGGAATAAAGTTATCATTGGCAAATGCCAAATAACAATAACATTCATTAGGCTGACTCTCTCGTGTGTGACAGGCATCGACTCGAAATGTTCAGGTATTACTGCACAAGTCGGGTCCACCGTTATTTTATTTTCAACGTTATCGTGACAGGCAAACAACAGATAAAGGACGATGATAAAGAAACCCAAATATTTGGCAGTAATTGGATGGAGATTTGCGACTGCCTACGAGTGCCTGCCTATACATTAGGCAATTTACAGTTTCGCCGTCTACGAAATCATTTATCTTCTTCGAGACCTAACTCATCCTTAAAACTATAGGTTAGGAACCGAAGATACTGGAGAGGTGATGCACTTTGCCAAATAAGTATATCACGAACGAATTTTATATCCATTACGTTGCGGTTCAACAGTATTTCGTTAGATCCTATGGGGTCAGCTTCTCGTTTCACGCGGACGACTACACCAAAGTTTAGATATTCTACTTTTTAAGAGGTTAAGAAAAAATGCGCTATACCGACACGTGCGCTGCTCAACAGAGCCGATGTCACCCACAATATTGGTGTTAATATAAAGGGGCAGGTTGGCGTTTTGAGCTGTACAATAAAGCACATTGGACCTAACAATTGACTCTGCCGAAAGATCAGTTCGCTGTGAGACAAAAGGGCAATGCCAACGCCTGTCTCGGGTCCATGACGATCTCGGTCTATCCTCAACTGTGTCACTGGTTATTGTACATTTTAAGATACACAACCATATGAAATAAGGTCACGACCCGATTTAGGTATTTTACTAAACCTCGTTATACTCAGATGTATGGAAAGGAACACAACTTTAATTGGACTCCTTTGCATTAAGCGGCTTGTAGGCGATTCGAATAACTTCTCTTTGGTGGTCGGAAAGTTTCCTTCTAAATTCGTACTGCAACCTTGACAACACTTATTTTTTTCTTGTCTGTGTATTAGCCTGACAAATGCTAAAGAAACTTTGTTAGCCCGGTGTAATGACGATCACTTTTAGCATAATTGACCATGAATGTCTTCCAGGGCGATGGGGTGTCAAGCAAGCGCGAGATATTATTATCTATAAACGTCTCCTCCTCTTGAATTGACGAAAATATACGATATATGTATGTATATATATATGTTTATAAGATATGTTTATTATCTTTGAATATATTCAATCAAGACTTCTCGGCCGATCACTAGTTGGCCCTACGATGCCCTTCAGGGAGGTACAACTTACTAATGAATGACCCGACCAAAAAGGCCACTCACTATGCAGCGATGTAAGGAGATCCTACTGTTTTTCGAGCTGACCCTCAGCTGTTCCCCTATCTGACAGGCCTCAGCTCTTAACCTTTAGGTGGATCTAAGGAGATCATTTGCTGGTAGGCTGTCGCATTAGAATTGCTGGCAAAACCGATATTAAATAATATTTGCCTTCGAAGAGATTCCTCAAGGAAATATCGCCTGCTTCTTCATTCAACTATTTAGGAAGTTTTAATGCCACGACAGATAAGGCGTTCCATAATAGGAGCTTTGTCAGAACTTATAATGGAGAGAGAAAGTCGTCTTGAAAACCCGTTTTCCTGCCTGCCAATGCAATTAAAAATGATAATTGCCTTGGGTTATATTTAAATGACGTGTAATGATGAAGAACAGGGTCGCTCCAACCCTTCCGTTGTACAACTGAAGTCAGAATCAAGTTGAATGATCTCCGTTGGTCAGGATACACATGTTTGAGTTAATTAATTTCGAAAAATGATGCCTGCTCGGATGCATACATTCTACTCCGAGATTCGAAGCCAACGATGCGTTGTGTCGTTGTGAGCTTTCTGTTCATTACTGTTTAGTAGTTCACCTAACATTCAGCCAGGAACAGAAATTATGATTGCAAGACCTCACGCACTCCAGTGGTTCACGTTATCGTTGACGTCACACATGCTGCACACAATGATAGCACGCTGTCACAAAATCCTGACGATATTAAATCCCGATTTCACCGTATTCGTCTACTAATGCTATAACGTCAATATTATACCTGCCACACGAAATGAAAAACCACTGATTTTTCTAGTATGAAAAGGGCACATCAATAACATATATATAGGCTAAACATTGAAATGTTCTTCATCCAAGTATCGAATAATTCGGGTAAACGCCATCAGAAGAATAAGTCGGCCGCATATAACGCACCTTTGTTGACGAGCACACCGAAACAAATGATAACACCGGTGGGGGCCTTGCCAAGCACTGGGTAAGCCCTGCATCCGTTGTCTGGGGGGGTTTTCGCATGCGTCAGCGAGAGAGACTGTGGAAAGAGTGAACACCACTCTCGCGCACTTACAAGGGCCAACGAGAACGAAGCTGGTGCATTTATTATAATGCTATATAACGTTATTCCGTTATCGGCACACACACACACACACACAAAAAAATAGCAGCTCCGACTGCTCATTCAGGCGGACTGGACGTCAGGCGCTAACGGCAAAAAAAGAAATTGGTTTGCTAACTGCAAACACACACACACAGAGGCAAACAGCGGAATTGTGATGAATTGAAGGCGGCGCTTACCACAGATAGCAGGTGTCGCTTGTAGAGATGGTTAAATGCAGATATTGTATAGCTTAACCAGGCGTGGTCGACATGATGCTGGAAGCAGTCCCGTGTATCGTTCAGTTGGTTGTGAGGGTCGCGGCTTGGGCCGATGGCCTTTAACAATTAGCTTCGAACATTTCAGCCAATTTGCAGCATCTGATTACATGCATTAAAAATAGAGACAGACAGGTTTACTGCCAATCTGATATTTTGTTGACCAGAAAAATCCTCTGGCCTGTGGCGCGACGGCACTAAGATGTAACAGGGAACTAAGCGCGCGTAACTTTCCGGAAGCGAACGGCGGGGTCGCATTTCTTAGCCTATCCGAAAAAAACTAACAACGACTGTTTTGTGGTCGGATTTTAAACACGACTAATTTCCCTTGGAAAGCATTCAACCTAGCGTATTTAGACCACAATATATATATAAAATAGATCGCAATTTCTGGTGCTCTGCTATCCGATATTGCATGGGAGGGTAGCTGGTTTGATTTTTCTGGCCGTCGGTTCTAATCTTGAAAGGCACATTTCGGCGCAAATTTTTGGCGAGAAAAGCAACGTTCACTTTTTTTAGAAGCTTCAATTTCATGGAATATTAGAATTGAAAATAAACGCGGAAGAAACTGTAATAATTTTTAATTTCGATTTTAGGTACACAGTCAGCAATTTTTTAGTTTGAAGTATGACCTTCAGAAGTAAACTACAATCGAGTTTATATCTATTTCGTCTGTATACTATATATATATGTATATATTTATATATTTTATATATATATATTACTATCCTGTATAGTATACCTTTGCCATACTACATCAGTATATTTTTGTCTGTACTAGAACATTGAATAAACGATACGTTTTATTGAACCAAATCGAATAGCAATAAAGATGATGGACTGTGGTACAAAAAAACCAAATTGCTTTGCGTTCGTTGATCACCATCACAGATACACAATCGGTGCCATAAACAGTCAGGCAGGCAATAATACATATTTCTAATAAACACTTGTATGGTACTATAATCAACAATAGATTTCATCCGTCTTGTATTCTCGGGGGCATATACAAATCGAAACATTCACCACATGTTCTCGTTACACTGTTGTCAATTCAAACCAACAAACATTTACAAAAATGCGGTTCTCATCTTTTCGTTTTCTCTTGATTGAACCCCAGACCCTAGTTTCATAGCACAAAAATACCTCGGTGAAGATATTTAGCAGCATTGCTTCAAGGAGCGATCATGTCGATCATGCCGGGCTTGTCTAGACGTCCTCCAACAGACCTATATGACAGCAGGGCAATGTAAACTATATCCCAGCCAGACCGCGACTTCTGAGCATCGAACCTGCAATCACAAATAGTCGCGCTGCTGTTCGTGATTTCTATGACAACCGCACTTGCAAAGATGAGTATCATATGTTGCTTCAACTGACTAAAAACACCCCATATGTCAAGGTGCGTTCCAATGATTTTGCGGGACCATCACACTGTTTTGGTTGGTTTTGGCACTGACCAGCTCGCAAGTCAAGATGCGTTCGCCGACTCAGCCTTTTGATGTCTCCATTAAACAACTTGTAGAGGGACGGATAGCTAACCCGTAACCAGCTCAAACATTTTGTTTAAACAACATCTCGTTTGTTGTTTAATGTTTGTTTCGAGAGCCTTATCTATACAATAGCTCGCATACAGTAGCTATACCTGTTTAATCGATTTAGCCTCGTCGGGTGGCGATAGGATCGTCTTTGATTTTTCGGCTGAAATCCTCTAGGCCTTTTTATGTAAGCAAATCGTCATGGGCCATAATGCGATTATCTTCCCGAACGATCAGAGTGCCCTTGGCCACCGACATGTTATCGATTGTCCCCCCCCCCTCACCATCGCCCTGATTTGTTCTTCTTCGAAGCTGGCGGCTATGTTTTACAAGCGAAGTCGCGTTGAAGAAAACAGGCCACCAGTAGTCGGCACAGAAAATGTTCACCAATTCTCGTATGTGTAGCTTTGCCCAACAACGGTTCGAGGTTTCGTCCAACAAGAGTGATCACTCAAGTGATCATTTTGTACAGCCGCGAGTTGTCAGGTGCCAAACACCATGTAACGGTATTGGCTGTTTCTGACGGCCGACCCTGGTGCGATAATATTTATCGATCCTTGTGTGGCCATTTACGTAACCGTGGTTCACCGAGTGATTTTGCCCAATAAAATTCCCTACGATCTAGAGACGGCAGAAGAAATTCATATCCGGAAGGTGCATATCTGGTATGGTATTCTATAAAACATGTACGGTTCTTTTAGAGAGTTCCACCATCTTTAAATCATGCATCACTCATTGCAAACAGGATAAATTGCTCAGCTGATCATTTATCATAGTTAATCGATGGCCATATCTGCTTAGATCGACATTACTTATAATACCACGCGGATGCTAGGCTGACCCAAACCTCGTGGTGAGTGCGCTACACCATTGTTTGTCGTGTACCCTACTTTGTATAGAAAGAAAATCGTCTTCATCTTTGCTAGCTTATAAGCATTTTAACAAATCTTGTTATTTCTTCAATCTAACTGCTTGCTTTCTGAACATGCTTTATTTAACTATTATTATTATTATCATTACTCTGTTGGACATAGTTGTGTCCAAAACTTGGAGACGGATCATAATCACGAAAAAGGGTTTAGTATTATGATAATCTCAATGATAACTTCCTCAGTGATTCGTAAATTATTTTGTTACTGAGTTTATTAAATATTTCTTCCCCTAAAGCTATCTCTCTAGAACACCAAAAAAATCACGTACACACATGCCTTGCATGGTGGCCAGCCAGCCTGCTACCAAAAGAAATAAGAAAGATATTTACATATCAAAAAGAATGCGATTTATATATCTAAAAGAACGCTATTCTTCTCTATCTCCTGCCGACGAGTTAAAGAAATACGCTGTCTGGTTTTGAGGTGACCAATCATACTAACTGAACTCGCCAGCTGCACCCGACGAACAATCACCGTAGCAGACTAGAGACAACACGAGTAAGCATCCAGAACCAGTGGGATATCCATTCGCCGCCGTTGCCACCGATCGTCTTTAGGGAACAGGTCGCCCAACCGATCGTGTCGCTTCCTTTACAAGGCGGGAGTGGAGCGGAGAGATTGAAAGAAGGTATAACGCATTGGAGTGAGTCGAATCGTAGCAGTCGTTCATAGCTCAAAATGTAGACGATGCGGAAATCACACCCCGCCTTCAAGCCTCAAGTCACCGCAGTAGATAGAGTAAACGCGAACGCAATAGAATGAAAACACGAGTGGCTGGAGGAATCGACTGGGTAGAGGTTTGCTGGGCGATGACTCCTACGTGGAGAACATCGGGTGGGTGTGTGTTATGGTGGTAGGAGACGAGAGGCCAGAGGCTGAGGTCAGACAGCCAGAGGTATTTTCCCCAACGAGCATTCCACCATCGAAAGATACCAAGAAATAGACATGGGAATAAGAGACATCATGAGCTTCCGAGCAGCACAAATAAGGGGAACCTGATGTGAAATGAGCAGTAGATGAGGGAAAGGCGCAGAGATAGAGAGAGGTACCTACCTACCTACCAACCTATGTCTCACTGCGCCTCGATCAACTCTAAGAACACGGCCACATTGTGTGGTACGTATCTGAAGTCATATTCCAGACTTGAGGTGAGCTTTCCTCGTGTCTCTCCGGTTTCGTTTGACTTTTTCTGCTTATGCTCCCGTTTGCCCCGCCCCGCAGCGCTTTCTGGCCCAGCCGAGACGGACCAATGTTCTTTGGGCCAACCAATGTTGAGAGTTTCGTCGTTTGCATCGAATCGTCTCTCAGTCGCAGAACTTCAAAAGCGCAGGAAAGGGCGTCCAGTAAAGATAGACTCTATCTCTCTCTCTCTCGCTTATTCGCGCGCTTCGTCCGTACGTCCGTTTACGCTACTGCGCTCCATCACGGCCTCTTCCGTTGGCCAACCTCTGCTCGAGAGGAGGAGAGATGGGGAAATCTGCGAGGAAGTCCGGACTGTTCTCGTAGAGCCCGAAGCCACCGCGCTGCCCAAGCGGCCGCGACCCAGTTGGAAATGCGTGTATCGTCTCCATCTGTCTGTGCTCCCGATAAACGGACGTACGTATGATGAGTTGGTATCGCAGAGCTGGTAGCTTGAATGAGACAGCGAGATGGAGTTCAACCAAAAATGAGACGCAAGGAATAGAACTACCGATGAAGCTATCCTCTATTCCTTCACTTTGAATTGCTGGAACAATTCCTGGTCTTTTTCGTTGTGAGTTACGATTTCGCTCTTCAATTGGATGTCTCTAACGGTCCGAGATAGAGGGCCAGTTATTCGCCCCCATGGCCCAGCCAGTTTGCGATGGTGTCGACCGCGATTCAGTCGGCACGATATCTCTGGGACGAAGATGTGCTGTGTGTCGGAAGAAGGCAAGAAAAAACAGAAATCGGGAGTGGCGTGGCAGCGAACGGCCCGGGTTGGGGCGTCCGAGAAGGATAGGGTCAAAAAATCAAGAGCGATCTATTCGTTTCGAGCCCAGAATGGGTTCGGGCAGGGGTTTACGGCGGTACGCCACTACATCTATAAGGACGAAGGATGTCGGTCTTGGTGTGTGTGTGTGTGTGCCTGTGTTATAATAGTAGTAATAGTAGTCTGTAACACTGCTTTTTCCTGCTCCGTCGGCTGGCTTCTCGAGACCCCCTCCGCCCCCCGTGGCCGGTGGCCTCCAATCTCTGTCCGTTTCTGTTTCTTGCTGACGATCTCTCTCCCTCTCTCGCTCTCTCTGCTTCGGCCCACAGCACTACTCGTCTCAACACTCGCTAACTCTATCACTTTCCCTCTATCCTTAGTTGCGCGTGGTAGCGCTAGTGTAATGTAATGGCTTGCAGAGAGTTTCCTTCAATGTGTGCTGCCGACAAGCCATCGTGCCGGCCCGCGTAGCTCACCGCCGCTTGCCTGCTGCTTATGAGCCTCCGTATGCTGCCGGTAGTCCTGTCTATGAGTGTGTGCTTGCTTGCATGTGAGTGAGTGAGTGTCTCTCTGTCTGCGGGTATATGCAGTGGTGGGTGTAATCGTAACCTCACCCGCGCGTGGATGGCATGTCCGCGATAAGCGCCCATCGCATCGGCGGCCCCGCGCTGCCCCGTCAGCATCGTGGTCTTCCATCGCCTGGCCAAACGTGGCTCGAGGGCGCGCCGCCATCGTGCGAGCCTCTGCCACCGTCGCCGCTGCAGGCTTCTACAGCCTTTTTCGCTGCCAACGACGACGACGCCGACGAAAAGAACTGCGGTGGCAAGAAGGAAAAAGGGATAGTTTCGAAGGGGAGTGAGGGGCGGCAAAAAGTAATTTTATTATCAATGTCGTTTGAGATAAACCCTTCTCCTCGCCAATGGAGGCGAGTGGCCGACCAGCGACCGACAGCACTTGCATGGACCGACCGCCGCGAGACGATGGCCTCTCACTTGGCCGTCTATCTGAAATGCGCTCAAATGCTCCGAGAGCTCCGCTTTCTCTCCACCTCAGAGGCGGCGGCGGCGGCGGCGGTGGTGTTGGCAGCCGCCTCCAGGGCGCGAGGCACCGATGTGTGTTCTCTTTTTTGCGGCGAGGCCAAAGAGCTAAAAAAGTGGTGGTGGTGGTGGCCGCCACGGTGGTTGCCACGTTGGCTCTCCGGGATCGCCGTGTCGGCCGGCTGTGTTCGACGCGGTAGAGGCGTTCGCTGTGGGGATCGTAGACAGTTGAGGCCAGTGGTGGTGGCCAGTGATAGGGTCGGATGGATGGCGCTTTCCTCGCGAGAGCAGGATAGCGTGGGCAGGCTACACAAGTAGTACTACAACGGCTAGGAAGGATGTGGAACTGCTTTCGCTGCTGCGGCCGGGGAAAAGCAAAGGGGCCGCCTTGGTGGCAGCAGTAGTGGCTGTATGGGCAGGCTCGCACGGCCGTGCGCGCCGTATGGAAGAACGCGTTGTAACGGCGACTGCGGTTCTGGCGAACAGGGGAAACAGAAAGAGATGCGGAGACTAGCGCGACGTCATAGATGTGTACACGTATACACAAGAGTACATGTGCGTGTATAGATGGCGAATGAGGATGATAGTCTCAGTCCGGGCCGCTCAGTGCGGGATAGAGAGAGAACCAGTCTGCTGCTGCTGCTGTTCATACTCTGTCGGTTGGACGCTGGAAGCAGAAAAAGACTCAGGCAAAGAAGAAGAGGCTAATAGCGCGACCGGAGTTCGGTTTGGGGGCGCGGGGCGCGTTGGTGCGAGGGAGTGCACAGAGGCGTACTCGTTGAGCTTTGGATGGCCGACGATGGGGCCGAGAGGGGTGTCACCGGGTGCGGACGTAGGTAGTACGAAATGTTTAAGTGTTTTGCCAGTAGCGGCGGCGGCAGCAGCAATCTCATCTCAAATTACTTGGAAGATAGCGGCGACAAGCGGCAGTAAGAGCCATTGCCGTGGATGTGGTTCTTGTGGGGCTGATATCCGTGGATGGCCGGACCGTGCGGAGCACATGGCACACATATTCGTGGATAGTGGTGCATAAGTACATGCGATATATGAACAAATACGCGTGCAGGGCATACATGGACGTATATATATATATATATATATACAGAACGAGAGAGGCGGGGAGAGACAGGGAAACTGTGTCACCTATATAAATATATTATGTTAACTGACACTCGCTGCTGACTGAAGTTATTATCTTTGAATCCAGTGCTACGTAAATTATTGTCCTGCCAACCAAATTTTCCGTAATACATATTATATTTCCGCTTTTCTATAATAACATACAATTATATGTTGATTCGCATTTAAATGCACTAACTGACAGTGCGTTCAAGGTGGTACGCAACTTCATTAGTAATAGTGCAGCTTAAGTAGCGCAACAGTACGACACTAGACCTCACAAATACGCGTGGAGGGCATAAGTGGGCAATATCGGCGGGGACAATATCGACCTCAGCCCCGGAACCCAGCTATTCCCCCCTCCCAAATAATCCCTAGAAATAATTCCTAATTATTGTATGTTTGTATACATTTTATCATGGATTCTGTAAAACTCATCTGCGAGTAATCAAGAGTAGATCTATAGTTGGTTTCCTTTTGTTTTCATCGCTACTGTAAGTCGTTTCTTTTTGCCCTTGCACCTCCGAATCTGAACAGATTCTCGTGATTGAATCCATTTCCTCTTGCAGAAAAGGCCATCTGTTTTTTTTGTACTCGCTTGGTAGATATCACTTTTTCGCAGCGAATAATTGCCCAGCCTGCAATTGGCTAGGCACCCTTGAATTGTTTCCCTTAAAGGGGGAACAAAAGGATTAACACTTGTACAGCGATTTGTGGGCAGGTGGCCACTTTGCAGTCCGTTCCCGTGATGAACAGACATCATTACGATGGAACGGGAGAACAAGATGAGCCCATCTCCAACCGAAGGACCATCCCCGAGCTCTGCCATAATTCGATTGAGGGGCTCGTTCAGTTTGTTCGGATGACCTCTATCAGCAGACCACTGTAGCCTGTAGCCAGACCACTACCCACTCGGTTCATTAGTGGTAGTGAGGCGTATTTGCATATGCTCGAGTCAAATCGAATGGTACAGTGGAGGCTTATCAACAGCATAATGTCTCATTCGATCACTGAATGGCGCTGCTATACCTAGCTTGCCCAGGGTAGGGTAACATTGCTGAAGCAAAAAGAACCCAGAAAGGACCGCGTACCTGCTATCTCGTAGCGTTGTCGAGATCGGCGGATGGTCGACTATAGATTTCAAAATCTAAAACATACCTTCACTTTAGCTAATATCCCTGTTTACCATGCGATCTGTCGCTGTTCAAAGCGCGAGCTGGACATAGGTCCCAATTCCTGTTGTATGTTGAGATGCCCTTTATTGTGGTAATTGGTATACTTTGAAATATTACGATTTTCAAACGTTCACGCTCACATAAGATTTAATCCACTGCGAACTGTAGCCCTTAGGCAGCATTGTATGCGTGTCGAGCGCGGTGGCGTAGCGCATTCGTATGCAATCATAGGAGGTACGTAGGCATACGGGTTCGATCCCCACCGTGGCATATTGAAATTTAAAGGTTTCCTTCGTATGAAGGAATACCAAAAACAGTAGCGTAGACGTGTTTATTTTGTCTGTGGGTCGGCCCGAAAAATTTACATTTTTAGCGTGGGATTTGTAGTTAGTATCTGGCAGTCTCGTGTATAATAGTATCTTCTCAAATTGGCCTTAATATCGAATTGATTAAACGCTAGCTGTTTTCCTGTAAATAGAGCCACCACGTTTAATATTTTAAAAATGTCATGGCTAATACTGTTTTGTTTGCACGGACAACTAATCTTAATGAGGTGTTCAAATTATAGTATGACCTTGCACAATAGTTTGGATGCAAAAAAATTGCCTTATCTATAACATATGATTACATATTATAATATACGATTTTGTATAATGGAACCTACTATAATTAATTATTCATTTATTCAAACAATAATAGTAACAATAATGTTTATTACGGTGAGCTGTTTTTGTAACACATATATATATATATATATACACGACACATGGCCCCCATTGAGCCAAAAGCCTTGGATCTTATAGTGTGATGGCTAATATGGACCCTTAATACTAAACGTGCCGAAATTTGGCACATAATTGCCCTATTTCGGGGGTAATGTGATAAAGGCACTATTTTTTTATTATTCTTGCCCATTCATATCTCAAGGAGTTGATTTCACATATTTAAAAAAAATACAATATCACTTTACTCAAACCCACAAACATTTATGTATGTCCTATGTGTTAAATCTTGCCCGTTACTTTATTTTTAATGTTTTCTAATCTTCTGACATTGTTAAAATGCCGTAGCAGAACACGTAAAATCCATTCTGATTACTATGTAGAATCTGTGCTTTACCACGATTTCGTTGGTTACAGGAGCAGAAGCGAATCTAGTGCGAAGTTGATCCTATTGACGGTCTGTGGACCCCCGTCATTTGTATTTTATTTCAATAATGACTCTTTCATAATTGTACTCACTCGCGTGTTGCGAGCTAGCTGCAAATCCAGTACCATACATTTCCCCCATGTGTTTGATAGTTTCATTACTGTGCACACTGCCTAGTTGGCGCTTATTCATTTGATCGTGAGGACCATTCACAAACGGGCCATCCAAGATTGCCGCCGCGGCTGGACAGATATCGCCGGCACACGCTATCCGTAACAGCATCTTGCGATTGTCGCCAGGTAGGTAAAAGCGAGTCGTAATGCTCCTCGTAGGCCGCCACGAGACGCTCCGTAGCGGTCCAAACATTCTCTCTCGGACCAGTCGCGGACCCCTGGGCCCGGCATGGCCGCCTCGTCTTGGCACACGTTTGGGCTCCCGAACGCTCTCCCTTCTGCTGGAACTGGTCCCCATTTTCAATCGACAGAGAGTGACTGAGTGAGTGAGGCAAGGGTGCTGTTATAGTAGTAGCAGCAGTAGCAGCAGCGGCATCAGCACTTCTTCGACTGCCTGAAGGCTTGAGATTGGTGAATATCTCGCAGGCGCTGCCCATCTCGCCCGCGGCAACTCCGATCGGTGGGTGGATGCGCCCAACTACACAACTCAGTAACCGAAGCAGCCGTTCGTGGCTGGTTGGCTGCTCGGATGGGTCGTGTTGAAATCGTAAAATCAAATGAACTACAAATAGCCGAAAAGCGGCAGCGGCAGAACGAGGAGCAGATATCAAGACGAGGAAGTCGACGAGGAAGACGGCAGCGGCGACAATGGCGACGATGTCCATATCGTAGCTGCGTAGGTGTTTGTTGTTGGCTCGTTCGTTCGTTCGTTCACTCCAGCTTCACATTTTGACGACAACGCCAGCAAACAAGAGAGCAGGAACAAAAAGTAGAGAGAGAGAGAGAGAGAGAGCATCCGCGACGAAGAAACCAGCCTGCAACCACCAGTACGCTTGGTGGGTTACGGGGAATGGGCATACAGCTACGAGTCCAACTGTGGGACAGAAGCGATGTTTGTACTGCTGTAACGGATTCTATCTCGTTCAGCAGTGGCAGCAGTACATATACGGCCGTTGTCGCCGGCAGCTCGCAGCAGCAACCGCTGCCCCCTCAATGATAGCCACAATTCCATCGTCGGTCGGCTTTGAGGTCCCCTTTATGGGTGAGTCTCGCGAATGAAGAGAAGTTGACTGAGCAGTCGAGCAGGCAAAAGCGACGGACAGCGAATGCAACGTGGCCCGGGCAAGAAAATAGACCCAGCCGAAGGAAACGACAGAACGCAAAGGATCGCAGTCCGACTGTTCCGTGTCTGTATGTGAATGACTGAATGAGTGAGAACTCGAACAAACCCGAGTGTCCGATTTGACTGAGCTCACCCCTGCAAACACCCTTCGGACTGACGGTCTCTGAGTGAGTGTGCGTGGGTGAGTCTGTCGGGTGCGGGAGCATCGAAGGTGCCTATGTGAGAGACAGCCTCAGTAGGGGACGCAGCTCGTCTCGGGGGCGGCTAGGCGAAGGCGGGCGGGTACCAGCGGCCGGGGAGCGGCGATCACACGAGCAACGAGAGTAGGTGGTTGATATCAACTTTTTATCAACAACAACGACAGCACTACAGCGCAAGCGTGGTGAGCGGTAGCGATCGAGGCAAGGTGGTAATAACCTAGCGACACTATCATCATCGTTCGCAACGCTTGGCAATAGGTGCATGCCGGGTAGGTGATTGGAAGCATTGGAAAAGAGCGGATCGGGGCGGCGGCAAAGGTGGCGAAAACACCACAACGAAAGCTTCAGCAAGAAGGAACGAAGAAGAATGGACAAAGATCGAGATGGAGAGAAAGAGAGAGAGAGAGACTGAAATCTGTACGAGTTCGCGAGCTCGGGGCCAGAGCAGGGCTGTAGCGGTGTCGCGTCGATGAAAACATGGAAAGGAGAGGATGCCAAAGAAAAAGCCATGTTAAAGAAACTCCCGTCGTAGCGACCGCGGCCAATGGTTGAGTTCAACAGAAGACCATGCCATCGTAGGACGGGCCCCACACGCACAGAGGTCTAGATAGAGATATTCGTAGCTCTTAAGTGTAGTTGCTTAGATCGTCGATGAATAAATACTGAATTCGAGATCGACTATGGGCCTATAGGGTGGGTGGCGTAAATGTAGCGACGCCGTGGCTGGAACAGGTATTAAGCGAGACAGAGCTACATATTCAGGATGATAAATCAGGATGGTAGTTCGTCCTCTCAAGTCAGCGCGCCGCTTGAGCTGAGCACACGATTCATGGTGAGCTGATCACGATTCATGGTACACGATACAAGAGTGCACATCAACTAACTGCGTGGTGAGCAGCATTAAGGACGTACGAATTGAAACCTTTGAAATTTTTACAATAACAAGTTGCCTGACAAAATGCCACGTAATAGTTAAGACGGAGAGAGCCTGGCTCGAACAGTATATTCTCTGAGCCGTTAGTATGAAAATATTTCGTTCCTATCTTTCCCTCTTCGGACCTTTGGCTTATTGCGAAAATCTCGATATACACTGTAGTCTAGATTAATCTAGAAAGTTAAAGTACCTGGAAGGTAAACGCGATTTAACGGACTTTGGCGCTTAACTTTTGGCTATTACTGCATGGTCCTGCCGAGGCGACCTTTACTTATGTATAACCGGTCATACCCGGCAAGAATCCACGCTCACCACTAGACGATATATGGGATCAATACTAGAAAGCAGCTACTTCCTGGCTATAAATCTAATTTTGCTTGCCGATCAGTTGTCATTGCCAACGGTGTACTAAAGGCGTTATGCTGACTGTAGGAAGCTACATAATAGTGCCTGAGATAACACACAGTCGCTGAAACAGGATTGGACGTATTAGGTGTATCGCGCAGCAAACGCGCCTCTAAACGATGATCGGCCATTCGTTCATTGCGTGTTTCCTTATTGCCTGATAGAATAAATAAATAAACTGCTCCTCTTAAGTTTAGTTTGGGTGTCAGTCCCATCATGCGCCAATTGACATTCTAATATTTATACGGACGCGTAAGTGAAACGTAACAATTAAGCATTAGACGTAGAATAAAATAGGTGCAGAGTGAACCATATTTTGATTTGCAGAAACCATCATCAAAGGGCGGCCCTCGTACGAGTGGTAGCAGGGTAGCTGTTAAGCCTTAGCTGATAAAACACCTTTCGATTGTTAATAACACCCCTTTGTAAAGTTCGAAGCAGTTTCTACATCCCGACCCTGTTCTACGGAAGCAGCCACATACATTGCACCACCGAATCTGCTGCCAGTAGCGGGTAAGTAATCTGAAGTTGTTTGGAAGCATGGCATTGTCGCTATACGCCACTCGTACGTCGACGCATCGCTCCTAACCTTAATCGCAGTCTGCGGAGCTGAAAGCTTGCTCTACGTAGTATGTCAGTCGCCTCGGGCGAAGCCATTGCTGTCGTAGCTTAGCCATAGAACGAAAATGCATTGCCTTGCCTTACCTTGCGAGACGATTCAGAGCGGTCCAAGGCGCCACTGTGACTTGTCGAGGCACCCAAAACACTCTCATGATAACGAACGCCGCAAGGAGTTGATCGCGCACGAGTTACTTACTGCTCAGAGACTTACTCGCTGCTCGTAGACCGAGCGGGTTGAAGAAGGCAACCTGGGAAGCAGGCCTGACTGCTATTGCTACCGAAGGTATCAGCATCTGCAGCGACTGCTACCTGGTCCGCAACATATGCCCTCCTCTAGCTACGGCCGTTCCCACATGACAGCATACCCATGCAAGAACACAGCGCAGAGCACAGCTCGCGAGCCTAAAGCGGAAATAGTGTTTAAGAGATATTGGACAAGATCGCGCCCTCCTCGTCGCTTTAGCGCCACAACGCTACCTTTCAGCTTTTGCCACTTTTGAGCCGGTTGTCGACCGAGCGACCGTTCGCGTTTGGCGGCTTTGTGTACGCGGAACATGATAGCATTGCTAGCGACCATCGTGTCTCGCCGGGTGTGAGGAGCTGGGGACGTACATGGCGATAGCTATGCATGCGCTGTGGCTGCGTGCGTTGCGGTTTGAGAGCCTCTCTCATCTCAGACAGAGCCGCCGGGCGGCATGCTATCCAAAGGCGACCGACAGTCTACGAAAGGGGTCTTGGGAAACAAGGCAGCTAGGGGGACAGAGTTGTAAAAGGACAAAGTAGCAGTTGTCGCGGGCAACGCAGCCCAGCTCTCACTCGCTCGCCTCGCGCCTCGCGTGGACTACGATAGGGTTTACAGCGAGGGGTTGGCTGCTGGGGTATTTGATGCTGCTGGTGGGGGTAGTTGTCAGGGCAGCAGAGAGCGGAGACGAGGAGCAGGAAAAAATTCATATTAGAAAGAAAAACCGAACTTCACTGGTAAGCTCCTATCAACGAAGCACAATAGCGGCCATCTGAGTTAGATTGTGGGCGGCGTAGCCGGCATGATTGGCCGCCAGGATGGCACAGGATTGGAGAAGACTCCCTGTCGAACTCAACTTGTACGGCTTGATTGCTTGGGGTCATTCGGGGAAAAGATTGAGCAGGCTATCGCTGGACTCGATTCATGCCGAGATTTGCACCGAATGGGAATGAGTTAAACTATAAACATCGGAAGTGGTATTGAACGCAGCAGAGACACAGAGGGAGACACATTAGCGGACGGAAGCAGCCGACGACACGGTGGTATCGACCGCTAAGTCCCTGGCTGAAAGAAGACCCAGGAACCGTTGGTTCAAGTACTTCGGCACAGCATATACACACACACACGTCTTGTGTCAAATAGAGGATGGGATTATACTAAAATCTCATATCTCTAACTCTCCTCAATCCCGTAATAGTCGTACAAGCGCGTGGTGCAAGTCTGCGCCAGCGTCGCCAAAGTTCAACAGTGTCCTGAGGAATTAGCACTAACCACAATATAGCAGCTAATTGAATTGTCGCCTTGCGCCTCGTCGTCTCACCGCTGCGGTCAGAAAGCTATTTTAGTGCAGGCAGCAGGCCCTATCGTGCTTCCTATTGTATGTTCCTCTACCGGAGTCTTCTTCTGCGGATTCTTAGTCGTATCACCTTTCAACCGTATCATTTGCCTCCGTGTATATATATATATATTTATTTATTATATTTAGTATATTTTTCTCATTTTCGATCCAATTCTTGGGTACCTGCGCAGCAGCGATGGTTCCTCCTACCGAGAAGCGTGGTCCTAGTCATCACGTTTTGCCGGATTTCTGGTAACGTTCTCTGCTCATTGGACTGGTGCCTGCCACTGCCGGCTGGCGGAGCAGAGCTGTTCGTCCAAGACCCATCTCTCTGTCCCTCTCTCTCCTGCAGATATGGCCTGCAGCTCTAGAGGCAGTGGCAGGAAGGTCTTCCATGGCGAAGGAGGCCGTCGTCTCTGACGGCCAATTCCATCACTCCGCCTCCAATACACCGTCCCGACGGCGCACCACGAAACGACAAGCGACGCCAAATACCATCCTATTCTGCCCAACGCTATCAATACGTAGACAAGCGGCATACAGCAACGGACGAGCACACCCACTCTGTGTGCTCATACAGAGGCCTAACCTTAGCCCTCGACCACCTATCCGTTCTTTAGTGAGGCCCACGGCAGAACGTCATTTCACTCCGCCCCCAGCATTCGTGTGGCTCTTGTGGGCGCGGCCCTGCGCCGCCCATCCCAATTGCGTCCGCCCTGCCGCTCTCAGCGATAGCTCGAGCGTGCCCCATAACATTAGCAGATAGAGCGTGGCAGAGAACGTCTGGGAAAACGAGTCCGGCGGACTCCGGGCTGCGGGGCCGACTGCCGGGGCCGAGCTTGCGCGGATCTCTGCGCACTTCCGCGCCAATGTTGCATACACACACACACAGACACAGCCAGTCAGGGAGAAGCCTTGCAAGCCGGCTCTGGTAGAAAACGCAGTAGATGGCAGCAGAAGAAGCAAAGGGATCATGCGGCAGCGGCAGCTGCAGCGACTATCTAAGAGAGAGTATAGAAACACACACGCACGCACAGTGGGTGAGAGGATGTACCCATTGTCGGAGACGCGCATTGTGCCGCCGAAGAAGGAGGGTAAATGCCTTCCCCGAAGACTCTTATCTTGACGGACGAAAGACTCCCGTCGTTTGGAGAGCGAGGACGGGCGTTAGGCAGGGCCCTACCGAAGGGCGCTCGCTGGAAGCATCGAGACTTCGAAGGGCCCGTACGTGGCCTGATATACCCTACGTACACAGACATAGCGTACACTCGCATACGTCTGTGTCATCCCCTCGAGAGCCGGTGAGCCGCAGCAGGACTCAGCCATTGAGGATCAGCCGCAAATCCTCATAGCAACCCGTGGCAGCATAAACACACGTGAGCCTTGGCCACATTCGTTGAAATCTCATGTTTGCTTTTGGAGAACGATGGCGAGTAGACGCTTTGTACCTTACGTATGCATCAAGAAGGCCGAGGAAAATTCGTGCGAGAAAGAAGTATAACTTACAGGGAACATTCATGGAGAGGTTTATTGCTTGTGTTAAGTTGCTTCATGCTAGATGAGTAAGTTGGAAGGTGAAGTCCACAAATGAAATTCAATTGCACCGCTATAGAATAGCGTCGTGGTCTCATTTTAGTTTGGCTAGTTAACGGCTCAGTGTTCAGTAGGCAGCATGAAAGAAACTAAAAAATAGAAAATGTAATAGATTGGGGAGTGTACGTGTTAACAATTTACTCCGTTGGGCAGAACTTGAGTCGAAGCTTAGGTTGTTGGTTTGCTGACTATACACTGCGTAAATTTGTTCGTATAATACGTATAGGACTAGATTCGAACGGGGGATTATTGAGTGCTTCAGCTGAAACCGAGGCGACCGGTTTGTTACGCGTATCGTATATATTATATTTGACGTTCTAAGGGTCTATTTGGAAGCTAAACAGAGAATAAATATAATTCAGTAGTAAAGTCCATACTCCGAGCTACGTTGAATTGCGCCAACTCTATAAGTTTCGTAGTCAACTTTGGTGCGTTTAACAGCCGCGTGATGTGGCGAGTACTTGCATTCAGATATTCCAAACTGCTGTGTGCTTATTTTAAGGGCCAATATTGATGTTTTATCATGGCGAAGTACGGTTGTTTGTTACAAGAGATTATTTGAGTTAATGTGTCGTTTGCGGACATTTGAAAACCTGGTCCAATCTGCAAACATTCTGGTATTGTATCGAAACTATCGAAGCACGAGTGAATGAACTATACCGATAATGGCGCTGTGTGTTGCACTGAGGAGGATGATGTCGAGAAAATGATGACCCGTGACCAAGATGATGACAAACTTTTTTATCAACAAAATTACAGCCTGCTACAATAAAATGTGTCATATTTCGGGTGTGCAAAATGACTACGTCATATGCGCTGTTCTTTGTGGTATGTATGTTATTTGACACGTACATTAATCTGATACAGAATCAATGCCTCAAATGTGTATTCTTTGTAACGATTTGTTGAAATATAGGGGTGCGTTAAATTTATGCACACCACTGTATATATATATATATATATATATATATATGTTCTAGATCGGATCTACATTATACGCGACAACAGATGATCCCAAGGGGATCAGAAATACGTTGTGTTGGAACATGGACGCTATAGTTTTTTAGTGAATGGGGTGAGCCACGAGGTAAACCTTTCTAACTAAGATTCCTTGCACTACCGAGCACACCGGTAATACCGCCGTCTAGATGGACTGTCTTTAATGCTCGACAATCAAGAGAAGAGCGTGATATGGCATATTTATTTATTGATTAGATGGGAGACTCCGTAGCCACATTTTATCTCAATGGAATGGCCTCTCAACCTGTTCACTCTGTCCTCTCAGCAGCACAAACTCCGGATGTATCCGGCACTTCATGGCTCCGTAATTTTTAGTCAGAGAGGAGATTATTTGAGATATGGACATCTCAATGAAGGTCACGTTGATTGATGCTCGTGGCTACCGGCGTGCGAGTTGGTACGTCCAGATATGATACCCTACCGTCGGAGAAGGAACTTGGTGTCGGATAGTTTGGGTGCTAATTTAGGAAGTCACGTAGAACACGTCACGAGAATTCCCCACAGGAATCCTTCAACTCCTGTGTCTTACCATATGGTACCCTGGACGGAGAACTTCGATGACTGATTGTAATGCCTCCGGCCATCTCGCAGTAGATAAAGACTTCCTCGCCCGACGCATTTTACTCACTGTTCGGAGTGGCAATTGTCGTTGTCTCCGTTTGGGTCACAATTCTGGACTTTAGTTGCCGAACTCGAACAAATCTGTATGTTTTAGGGCTATATTTGATACAAGTTATATCCTAGTACGATAATTTCTGGTACAAAACTTAGGCTAAGATGCGAGAGCGGCTCACTGACTACACAACGAGGCCTGCCATGGAAAACCAGCTGAGCTAAGGGAAAAATGGAAGATGTGCGAGCAACGAAAGTTGAACGCTTAGCGGATATATGGATCATTCGCCTCCAACGAGAGCAAGCTTGAGAGAAGGCACGAAATTTACACCTGCTCCGAAAATGTACGGTCTGTACATTTTGGTTATGGTTTTCAATATTTTTTCTCAGTTTTCCAAGACTAATCAAACACGATAAATGATTTCGATGCCTCTTCTGTGTTGCTCGGATCTTCTTCGAAGATGCTTTTCACTCCCTAATAATCTGCCCAAACTTCACCGAGAGGAATCAGAATTTTTCCTAGCGTTTTGCCAAAATTTCCGATACACGTTTTGGCTGGTTCAGCTGTCCATTAAGAGGGCTGATCATAGCCATTTCACATCTAATCAGCACATATGCTGCTACTGGCGAAAATATTTTCTTCGTTCGTTTCTTTCATGCCGTCGTCCTTGGCTACTTAAAACAAGAATATTAAGAGAAAAAAGCGGCATATATTTATTTTCCTTTTGCATACACACTTACACGCCCAAGATATCTATATATATATATATATATATATATATATATATAGTCACGCTTCTCACGTCGTGTCACATCACGTCGTACGTTTCTTATAGAAATGAAAAGAAATCGATAAATAGAAGACACAAAAATCTGGCGAATCATCGATCTTGATATATGTATTTACCACGACTATTATTAATAGTTATTATTATTATTATTCTTATTGTGTTATGGTCGTAATTGTTATTTTCAAGCGAAGCTCGGTGGTGGGGTACCGTTGTCAAATGCAACAACGTGCTAATTCGAAAGTAATCGGCGGAGACGACCTCATCAATATGACCATTAGTGTATAATTGCCATTATCGTCAATATTATTTATATTATTATAATTATATTATTATTATTACTTTTTTTGTTTTCCACTCATATCGTTATCATGATAATAACTCTCATTGCCATCATACTATCATTATCATTCGTTTCAACATCACGATGATCCTCGTCCCCTCGCTCCTGGATGTACGTGTTGTTTCAGGGTGAAGCATCCATGGTTGTTTCTATTATGCCCTGATTGACGTTCTCTCGTGAATCCGAGCTCAATCAACTTTCAAAATCGGAGTCCAACTCTGGGTGGCAGTCGTAGAAGTATATTGTTCGTCTTAGCGAGAAAATGGTTTGTTACACTTGCTTACGTTAACAATCTCTCTCAGATAGAAAGATAGGTCGACACTTATCGTGTTAGGAACACACGATGAATCGTTGAAAAAAAAATAGAAAGGGAAACTCTGCAAGGAAAAACGAGATAATCAAAAATGACTCACGAACTGTATTGAATGACAAACAAAATCATACAGAAAACGCGTACGAAAACACTGCTCTAAATGAATGCAGGCTAAGCTGGCTGAATGGCCGGTTAGACGCAGCTCGACAACCATACGCCAATTGATTTTGTTCTATAGTCTTTGCTTCTCGGCTATAAAGAATATAACACACACAAACACCACACACACACACACACACACACATACTCATACGTACAATAATAATACAATAACAATGTATACTTAATTATTCATTCCGTGTGTTATTGTTATCGATTTTCTCTCTCTCAATCTCTCTCTCTCCGTTTAGTATTTGAATAGCCGCCGCTGCTGCCGCCGTCACCACCATCATCTGGTCTCATCTATACTTTCTACCCTTGTATCTCTGTTTCACTGAACACTAAGATGTACGTATTTCTATTTCTCGCTGTAAAATTTGCTCATCTCATCTAATCATACGCACCCTGCCGTGGCGTCATGTTAGACCCCTCTATCGTGTTCATGTACTCACACTCGTCGAGCGCGACTGACTGACTAACTCCTGGCTCGGCTATCTCATCCATTCAAACATCTGTTGTTGCTCCACGAAACTGTATGAGACTCGTCGGGCGTCGAAAAGTTGCCCACACAAAACTCGGACGTTATGTACGTAGCACGTAGAGACATCGTTTACGACATGTACCATGTATTCTCCATGAGACACGTACATTCTCCTCGCTTCGATCGATCATGTTCTATGAACTATATATATATATATATATATATATATATATATCCCTGTATAGATACTGTGTTTGTGTGTGTCTGGCGAATGACGAAATTAAAAGATACTCCCATTCATTTTCTCTATTCGGTCGTTTTCGTCTCGTTCATAATCTGACTATTTGTAGACGATCAGTAAATTGTTGTTATTATTGTCAATCTTGCTGCCGTTATTGTCCACGTCGACTTTATATAAATAGCTGCAGTGTGAATGCGCGCAACGATGACGCCTGCGCAGCGAAGGCGCTTGTTGGCCGCTCCGCATATGCTCAATCAACGCATGGTGACTTATAACGCTCGTCATAGGCACACACACACACACAGACTCGGTCACAAACAAATACACACATACACACACGGCTCATTTTTATCCTCAAGTTGTTCTTCATATTATTATTATTTGTGTATCCCTGATCACGCTCATGGTCATTTCAACATTATCTTCCCTGGTTTCTGTTGTATGAATGCGCTTGTTTATCATATCCTTGCGCGTGTGTATGCAATAATGAATCTATCGTTATATATATATATATTCATGTGTGTTTATACATATATGGATGATTCCATGCCAAATCTGCAAATATTAGCCTTTCATCACGTTGAATGAATAAATGAATCATGACCTCCGAATGCAACTAATATGTCACGCAATCAACTTGACGTGTAATCGTCCATATGTATAATAACATGTATGATGATGAAACATGTATCTATCGCATCCCGCCCCCGCCCGTACTCTACTCTAATTATAATATTATACTTAATTATAGAGTAATGTCGGAGCAAATGACATTACGCCGGAGCAGCATGGAGCGTCCCACTTCGCTCGACGCTGTACCCCGTTAGTCCAATAAATTGTATTCATAATAATCATTGTAATAATAAAGATACCGGGCACAATTGCACTTTTACATCATATATATTGTTATTCTTGATGTGGTTACTGTTCATAATTAGTATTTTACCCTTGCTTTTTCTTTCTTTCGCTAGACAACGTTCAAGGTCAGCCGCTCGTTCCTGTCATCCTCAGCATGAATTCTATGAGGGGACACTTTCGCTGGTCATTTACCACAACGTCTATAAACGCATTGTTTTTGTCCCTCATCGTCGATATTTAATATATGTCATTCATTTACGATGAGTCTATCCCTCCCGGCCCTGATAACCTGGTAAAAGGTAGAATGTCGACACTTTGTCTCATTCATATGTTCGCATCTGTGCCACGTTGTGCTTATGTCACTGCTGTGGATGTTGCCGTCCTTATCTCTCTGATTATCTCTCTGAATTTCGAGGGGGGGTTCCCATCGAACGCACAGTTGATACTGATTGAGGCAAAGACGCCCGACCCCGATACGGCTGTACATGCAAAACGGGTCTCGAACGGATCGGCAGGACACGACAACATCGAATTGTTAGGAGCGCGATTCTTTATTGCCGTATAAAACCACGGGAAATGTGGGGGGCGAATCAGGCCAACTCTATAACGCCACTTCGTCTTGGTTAGACAGATACAGTTTCCAGCCTGTGGAAACTGGTGACTAAGCGGATGGTGTTGATAGCGGGTCTCCTCTATCGGGAGGAGCGTCTCTCGATCCTCGTGTCAGTCGACAGGCGCTTTACATATGCTATCATTATATTTCTGCTGCTGCTGCTGTTGCCGCTGATAATTCGCTCGAACTTACTCGTTCTCTCGTCTGCTGCTACTAGTACTACTACGGGTGGCCACTGAGGCTCGTGTACGGCGTACGCACAGGACAGATGGGTGGATTTTGAGGACATCTCCCTCCGTTTCGGCCAAATATCTTCGAGCGCCCTCTGGCTTCGCTTGGTCGGTTTGTTGTTGTTGTTGTTGTTGTTGTTGTTGCTTCTTTTATTAGCGCTGTTAGACATTGCGAAGGCATTTGTCGCACCCTGACCGCCTCGATAAGCCTCTGCTATTACATGCATGCTTATATATTGATTGAGCTTCCTTGAAAAGTTTGCTTACTTAGTCATCCATAGGATTCGGTTGCCTTTTGTCACTTTCGGTGTCACGGAGGATTCCTCCCTCGAAACGATCCATCCACTGAATGATAAGGGTTAGGTGGTGGGAAGGTGGCATGTCTCAAACTCTCGTGAAGATCAAAAGAAAAGATCATTTCAGTGACGTCTTTGTCCATAGCTCTGGTGTCATTCTTGTGTTGTACGTATGTGCGTTAAAAATCTTCTCGACGGACAAAAGGTCTCCGAGGTCGTTCGCTTTTTACTTTCTCCTCTCTATTCTCGTCTTGTCTTTTAGTCTTCACGGGGTGTCACGCCCTGCCGTTCGTCGGTAGTTGCTGCCATTGCAACTTTTCCTGAATACATTGCTCTCACTCCCATTTGTACATTGTTAGTTCACTAGGCAGTTGATTGGGCTCCCAAAGTTTGGTCTGGTTCGCATCGATTAGCCGTAATTGCAGGAAACCAAAGAATGAACAAGAGTATACGGACGGGTGAATTCGATAGAACGCGAACCTGTAGCGATATCCGTCGATTTCAAATTTGGCACACACACACACACAGACACACTCACCCACACAGATACTACTATCAGTGTGCAGAGTGGCTGCGTTTTGTGGATCATGTATAGAGGTATACCGTGTGTGATCGTTTGTATTTTGGGGGCTCTCGACATCGACATCATAAGACATACTAGGAGTATATATATATAATATATATATATATATATATAAGAGGTCGTAAATCCCTTCTGTATTATGTTTGCTTGTCGGCGTTAGGTAAGGCCATATATATATAATATATATATATATTTGGCTAGCAAACATCGGAAGCTTGTCGTGGTCGGGGCTTATCGAGCCAAGGCGAGATGGTCGATTGGGGACCTCCAATGAGGTTGCGGATTTCTGGCTGCTTCTGTTTGTTTAGTTATTATCAGTGTCCTCATCTTCCTCTTCAATAATATTTTCTTCATTCAAAGTTTCGTCCGTTTTCAACTCATCAGTTGCCACCTTGTTGCTGGATTTCGATCTTCTCCACCTACGAAATACAGAACAAAGAGACATGGAGCGTTACTCAGCTTTATGAACGAACAATTGAACATAGAATACGAGCTTAAACGTGAAATATCACTCAAATGTGTGAATACATGTATGTACACAACGCAAATACACTCGGAACTTGTACAACAAAAATACAATATAAGCCCCTGTTTGGCTGTTTAGCATCCCGCAGTGCCGAGCACGCCGACTACATCGTAAGTCAAGTCACGTTTTATATATATATATATATGAGAGAGTGTTGACCCACCTTGAGATCAGGGTTCATCATTGTCGCCTCCTGAATGGCCTCGGCAAGTGCCTTATCGTGGTCGATGGGATCACCGTCACTTTGAATGGTAATCTTCTGCTCGACCCGTGTCTCGACCACTCCATCCCGTTCCATCTTGTACGTCACCGTCTCAACTGTGCGCGTCTTCGAGGAAATCGTCTGCTGTGAAATAACCTGTCACAATCATCATCACAGGGAACAACACTAAAGTTAAGCGACCGACCATAGAAAGTCATAAGCAGGTTCACCTCGCCCTCATATTTACCAATACAAGCGATGTGGCCGGTACATTATTATCAAAAATGGATCACATACATTTCGCTATCGCTGCATAGATATTGCTGTTTAACTCAGAGATGGATGCTTATTGATCATGGCCAACTGATAAGCCAATGCGCTAGGCGGCGATTCAACCTGCATATGCAACGATCGTATCTTCTCTACGTTGGGTTAGCATGATCAGCCTAGTATCGCTGTATATGTCTGCCGTCGGATCACTCACCTCGCCTTCCTGCTCGACGGAGATGTCATGCGGTGGCACGTGCTGGGTAGTCACCTTTGTGGTCGAGTACTGACCACCGGACGGCAGCCCGTCCTCCCCCAGAGGATCCACCGAGTAGGCCACTTTTCGGGTCTCCGTCGAGACTACTGGTACTGTCTTGGTGGCCACCGAACCTCCCGTTGCTCCGGCCCCAGCGAGACCTCCGGCACTACTGCCATCGTATTTCATAGTCTCGGTCTTGACAATCGTTTGCTGTTGAAGTGACAATGACGAGACATGAGTCGTTTTCCTTTATCAAAGCTCATAATTAAGTATTTCAACTAAGACATTATATATATATATATATATATATATATATATATACGTGCATATTGTGCATAAGGCACGCATGGACTAGGATATATCGAGTCAGAAGATGTTTTGCGATGTTGATACCGAGTTAAAAAACTCGTGACCTTAGACTTTGTCGGTTCTTTAGGTAATATTGTCGTGTCAGGCATTCTCGGGTGGTCCCTTACCGGTAGCTGGTCAACGGGGACTGCCATAACTCGTCCGGTTGAGGCGATATGTTCCGTGACAAGTGTCTGCTGTTGCTGTTGTGTCGTCGTCGAATATCGCGTGTACTCTCCACTTCGCTCGTCATAGACTAGGCCCCCCGCGGTCGTCACTTGCGGTGAAGGGCTCTGGCTATCCCCGGTGACACCAGATAGCAGGCCGCTATCTCGTCCCATAGGGGACTTGTGGGGACTTGACGCAGACCCAGCCGAGGAGTCCATTCGCCCAGAGGACATTGTCGACGTATAATACTGAAAAGGTTCAAGAAGGTACATCGTCATTTATGCTGGAACTGTGCTTGATCGATTTGTAGTGACGTGATACCACACAATGCATATTTATGAACAGGGTTCCTGTTATCGCGTCAGCTGGCTGTACGCGGCATTTTAGCAAGGTGAAAGCGCCACCCGACGTACCTGTGTATCCTTCTCGAATGACATCGAGGGCGATTTCGGCTGTTGTTCGTGCTGTCTTCCAAGCGATCCCGAAGGAGATGCTGTTCCCCTGCCGGTATCCTTGTCCTTGGCTGGGCTCGATCCGGAACCCACGGTGTCAGCGCCTGAGCTGGATTTGTCCTTCGAGTCCTGTCGGTACTGGGGGTGGGGTCGCGCGCTCGCGTGTTAGTGCAAACCAACTCATTCAACTTTCGCACGATCTCTCACTGCAGACTCACACACACACACTCTCAGAGAGGACCAGTCGAGGCACACACGCATATTGCTCACTCAACGACCAGGGCTCAACAGCAGGGTCAGGAAGGTCAGCCAATCAACCGTCAATCAGGACTGAGGCTCCAAGTGCATCGAATATAACACGACACACAGCTTCATGAGACAACACCCATTTAATATATGTATATATATACACACTCCACCCATAGATTGCAGCAGCATGAACAGAAACCACTCGTTGATAGAAAATGGTCAGAATATTACAGATAGATATGGACACGGACGACCACCATTACACATAGACTGATTGCGTCGCACACAGTAGTGTTGTATGACACGCCGGCCGCTGTCAGTGATAACAGCCATCACAGTTCACAATTTACTAGCAAGCGGATTATTAGATACTCTTAGAAATGCATATGAGCCTATACAACGGGTTTCTCACAGAGCTGCCTTGAAGAAAGGTCGTGTGTTTGAATAAATACAGATTTACATACATTGGCGTCACAGTGTGTGATGGTTGTATCACTGCGATGGGAATGGGGAAATTATGATGCGGGTGTAAGTGACACTCCGTTAGAAATATAGTCGACTGACCAAGGGTGACGTAACGCCGTGAGGCGAGAAAGAGGCCGTTGGCAAATAGGCCGTCTATGTGAGGCGGACATGGACGGGCTGTTACCGTTCGTTTTGGGAAAATCCAAGCTACCAGATGACCTGCTTCGGTCGGGATTCTAATTTAACTCCGCTCACTCATACCACTAAAATCTCACCCCACAACGAATCAAGCGTGATTCTCAAGGGTATCGCCGAAACGACCAATGCTGAGGCCCTGGACGTAGTGTTCTCTGGAATCATCTACGAAGCTCTGCAACTCTTGACCCCTGCTGAAGGAAGCCACGCTATGGCGTAGTATCATATAATGTACTATTATAAGCTGTATGTAACTTCCAAGGCCGATTAACGTGGCTCTAATTTGCCAGCCAATAGTGAATGCGTGCTTGTGCCTAGGATGCCGTGTCTATTGTCAGCAATCACGTTCACTACATTACCGTTATGGTAACCCCTTCGCCAACTGCTTCTCAAGACCGTTTAGCAAGCGCGAATGGACCAATCTACGACTATTGTTGCACTATAGCGATATGGCATTAGGTTAGCTATTGTGAAATCGTTTTGATTTTGTTCACCTAAACTCTACATGTTTGTCAAATCCGATGCCGTTCACCTGCGTCGAGATATGTGGATAAATCGTATCGTTTTTCACACAAAAAAAGAGGTCCAACAAAATCGATTTTCTTCAGGCCAATCATTAGACAACAACCAAATGTCAATATGGTCTTTAACGTCAGGCAGGACACATCACAGCAAACTCATACGTGGTGCCATTCAGGGGTCATGTCAAGGAGAAGGAGTGGTACACGCTATGGTAGTCTGCCGTTCCAAAGGAGCCACATGTTGCATATATAAATATAGATAAATGTATAAGTGATAGCACACGATGCAGGGCATACGATATGAATTGGAGGATCTCCTTTTTCGGGTTCCAGCTAGGTCATTCGGCAACTCGAACATTCGTGCAATTGAAAGACATTCGGCATATTGCATTGTGGTAGGACAAATAATAATAATAATGCATAATGGCCACAATTTATTTAATAACCAATGATGTTCAAGCAGTCGCTCAGTGTTACTCGATGACTTCATTATAGACTTCATTCAATTACCTTGTATAATATCTGTGCCCTTAGGAAATGGCTTAATGCTAGTAGTAAGCAATATACGAATAGCTAATAACTAATATCTACTGGGAAATAAAGAGTTCGGATCACTATTTCAATCAAATGCAACATATAACTGAGCAAACAAGTAAATCGAATTCAACAAAATGACAAGCAAATAAATTGTAAATGGCAGCCGTGCACGATGTACGACACAAATATATATATGCGGGCTGTATCAAACACACGTGCCTATGCCAATCGACAGTTGCTGGCAATAGCAACTACCAGCGACTGCAAAACAAACGAACAGCCAACGAATGAGTAAATCAATAAGAATACAGGGTTAACAAAAAAAAAAAGATAAGCACCTTGTACGATGCAGGCGGTCCGTACGCGGAGCGATGCGTGCTGACAGAGCTAGGTGTTGTGGTCACCTTTCCGGCGGCGCCAGAGTCGAAACTGCGGTCGAAGCTTCGGTCGGAGGATACGGGGGTCGTGACACTTCGCTTCGCGGGTCCTTCATAGCTCTTGACGACGGCCGATTTAGGTGTAGCGTAATACTCTTCCTGCTGCTGCATAGCGCTGCCGCGTGCATCCCGGCCGCTATCCCGGTCCGTCATATATGTCCGGGTCGAAGTGACCGGCGGGTTGGTGATCGACACTTTGCGGCCTGAATCGGCGCTCGTGTCCAACGTGGACCTGCCGCTCACGACGCCGGCCGAACTCGGCGGACGCTCCTGGCGGTACTCATCGAGCGACTCGTCGCTGCTCTCGTCCTCATCGCCGCTGCTGGAGTCGATGTCCCTCTGGGATGAGGGCGTCACCGCCTCGCTGCCGCTTCCTCGTCCGCCAGCCTTAGATGACATTCCGGATGAAGGCTTCTGGGCGACGGGCGGCCTATTGCTAGAGGTGGTGACCGCCGACAGCCTGGAGGAAGGTACGGTCCTAGGGGCGGCGGTCGGTCGTGAGTAGAGATCTCCTGTAGCCTGTCCTGCTTGCGCTTTCGTCGGCGATGTCGGAGGTGTCGAGCCGAAACTTCTCGACATCGACATCGAGTCATTGAGACTGGACGAAGATCGATCGTGGACGGATGTCGACTGCTTGAGAATCGACTTCGTAGGTGCGCCAGCTGGCGAGTAGGTGAAGGCGAGACCTTTCTCGACTTTGGCTGACTCCGCGTCTAGCGATCCAGGCGATGTAGCTCGCTCCCTTCCAGCCTCGGTGTAGGTGAAGCCCAGAGGGGACTTCGTGCGCTGTTCGCGCAGGTCCTCGGGCTCTACCTTGTACATGTACTCCTTCGTATACGGCGTGGTTTGCCTAAGGAAACCCCCTTGCCTGACGGGTCCTCCAGCCCCACCAGGTCCGCCCTGGATTGGGCTCGAGGTCCGTTCGGGCTGCGGGGGTACCCTGGGCCCGCCACCGCTCGGCCGCGGCGTACTTGTCACCGGGTGTTCGTCCTTTAAGAGGTGTAAACTGCTTAGATTCTCCTTTCGATTTTGTACCGCCGTGTGTGTGAGCGATTCGGAGCTGTGCTCCTCCTCGAGTGTGTCCATCCGCTCAGTGGATTTGTCCAGCTCATTTTTAACCACCTCTTGTTCGGCTAGCCCCTTCAGAGGTGCCGTTGCGATATGCCCTTCTGAGTGAATGTGTCGCAGAGGGGGCCGCTGCTGGGCCGACTTGTCTTTTTTCCGCGCGCCCGTCATCACGGGGTCGACGGAGACCGTATGCGCAGGAGGCTCGCGTCCCACCACCCTCTGAGCAAAGAGTGGACTTTCGGACGCGGCCGCACCCACTCCCGCATTCAACTCGGCATCAGCGTTAGAAAGCTTAGTTTCAGATTGGCTAGACATCGCCATCGCATCCGCGATGGCTCCATTTTTTTCCCTGTAACCCGGTCCTGAAGGACGGTCAGGGGGGTCCGGTGTTAGCACGTATTCAGCCGAGTCTTCTACGGAAGATCCCATAGTGTCTTCGCGCAGGGGGGTCCTCTTCAATTTGGTGAGGGTGATCCCCGAACCGTCCTGTTTTGTGACGTTTTTTTTTTGCATCACAGACCACAGAGAGCCACATAGCCATACGCAAAAAAAAACGCAGCGGGAACGCATCAACGTTCCCGGCCGCCGCCGCCGCCCCAACCCCCGAAAATATCGGAGGGAGAGAGCGATGCGGAGCGTGAAGGGGAACACACAGAAAGGGGTCCAGCCAATCGACAACGCCATGGTCCACAGGCCATCGGCCAGCGAAATGATACGCCATCCACCCAGGTTTATGGAGAAGCAATTTATGCCGAGAGTGTGTAGTGTGTCGCATGGGGAAACGTTAGCAAACGGTAGAGCAGCCAGAGAGACAAGGCGGCGGCGGCAGCAGCGAGAACGTGCAGCCGTCGCAACCATTCGAGCGAGAATGCAGAATGAAGATGTGAGAGAGAGAGAGAGATAGATAGAGAGAGATAAGGCCGTTTGTCGTTCCATTGAAAATAGCATGCCCGCCAATATGACCGACGACGTCAGAGAGAGCGAGACAGAGCGTGTGAGACGTTAACGGCAACACGTCAACGTATCCCAGTGAGTCAGTCGCATGCAGCAGAGATGCAGAGATGAATGTCAAGCCACCAGCATTCATGCCGCCGATTGATGAGTGGTGCGTTTTTGTTATTTGTTGTTGTTCGTTGTTGTCGACGTCGACAACATCGTCGTCATCGTCCATCGTCATCAATGCGTCAACCATCGTTTTATTTCATAGTTTCAAAATTGCAAATTGGAACAATTCGTGGACATTTAAACGTTTGTCGTTCACGTCATATTATTATTCGTTGTATTTGTTGTTGATTTCAAAAAATGAAATAAATGAGTTGATGAAATGAGCCCATTCGGCACCGCCATGCGCAAGCGATTCATGCAGAGGGGTTAGGGTAAGGAAGAAAAAAAACACAAGCAGTTAGTTAGTAAATGATCATCACCGTCACGACCATCATCATCATCATCAGTAGTAGTAGCAGTAGTAGTGGTTTCGTGAAAGTCATTTTTAGCTATCTGGCATTGATTTTTAATTGGTTGTTGTTTTGTTCTTCTTTGTGCGTTTGTTTGTTTAACGATCCCGCTGTCAGCTATCGACGGATAGTCGAACGTTTTTTTCTATTTATTATCGTTATTAGGTGTTGTGATTACCTTAGGGGAATTGCATCAACGGCGGCACTTGCCACTGCGCACGGCTGGCCGTTATTCGCGCACATTGTACTGGGGGAGGTGCAATGATTTTTAGTCAGGCAGAACGACTATTCGGGAGTGAGGAAGCATCTTGTGTAGCTTACATATTGACCCATCATATCATAACTCGGCCATAACTCGCGGTCAGTCCAGGCGAGAAGGTCCCGCTGATAATTGCGGGGGCAATTTATCTCGCCATCAACGGGCCATGCGTTTACTGTCTATTTGCGCGTTGATATTTTAGTTCGATCCTTCTTTGTTCGTAGGTTTACCCGTATTTATTTATGATGACATTCCGCTAGCGTTCATCATAACGACACGTATAGCATTATTATTATTATTATTATGACAATGGCTAAACTAGATCGGCAGTTCGTTGTTAGAGCGAGAGGTGGTCTCTTTAATTAATTCACAGTCATCATAATAAATAAACAAATAATCTCTCAATCATTATCATTGTCGGCAGTAGTAGCTCTTGCTCGAACTGTGTCGCTAGATTGCTTGGCTGTGCGCAAATACGGTGAGTTGGTAAATCGGAGAGGGTAATTATGTGAGGTAGTTATATACGAGGCCTATGAGATCACATAATGGATTGAGCGAATCGGGTCACAATACACACACACACACATATATATATATATATATACATACATATATGTATGAGGGGGTATACACATATATCAAATGATGACAGGGAAAAATAGCCATTTGGATTAGTTCCGTATTTGGGCGGTGTTTTTTTTGGAAGACAGTAGCGAGTTGAGAGGATGAGGATGAAAAAGAAAATTTGGGAAAGAGAGAAAAGAAAATCGAATAGAAACTAACGTAATTTTAATTTAATGCCGGGAGGAGGGGATGTGACCATTACAACTACAGCGACGACAAATCTCTCTGCACATTGAAATTCAGTTCAGTTCACTGACAACAACGACAATAGCAACAACATCAGCTGATCATTCAATGCCAACCAAAATGAGACACTTAGAGGGTACGATACTCAAAACTCATCTCTGCAGGGTGATTTGGGAGCTGCCTGTCGCACAAAAAATGGGCAACAAAAAATTGGCCGATTGACAGGTTATCTCATAGCAGGACACGACTTGTAACGGTCAACCTGCGCCTAGCCGTTCGCAACCGCGCAGCAATGTTTTTCAAACACCCTGTTTATGGACATATGCGAACGGGCCGCAGTCGACGGGGAAATCTGCAGCGTTCAATTGAGGCCAAATATTGAGTGGCGCAAATCACAGATGGTTTGGCAGTAGCACCTGATTAAGAAATCATTGCGTAGAAACAGAAACATTTCACCTGGTGGAGGGGAGCCCATTGCAAGGGAGTTTTGTGGTGTTCATTGCCATATGTTAGGAGATAACGATCAACTGCACGACGCCACCACGAACCATCCACTGGTGTTTTTGCAAGGTGTGTGCGTTAATATGGAAGACATGTTTGGTGACTGACATATTGCTCGATTATTAATAACATGACATTCGTAGTGTCATGAAAGCGCAGACGTGACTACACCAAGGGTGGCGGCTGGTAAACACTCAATGTCCGAATCGGAATCTTTTCGCGTCTTATTTTTTCTGTCCAGTGTTTATATCGGTTTTTCTTTTTTTTTTCTCTCTTTTTCCTTTTGTTTTTCGCTGATTTTCTGCTTTCATCTAGCCGGCATGGCCACCTGAACTTACGTCTTCGACCTGGGACCTTCTGAGAGACTCGTCATGCTGGCTCCTGCGATTGGCTCCGGTGCCTGCAGCTTTCAAGTCCATGGGGAGCATGACAGCTACCCCTCCAATGGGTTTCTGTGCACAAGAACAAAGAAGAACACAATTGAAACAAGAATAATAACAACAACAACAGCAACACCGAAAAACGATCAAACACCTTATTCGTATTCAGAAAACAGCAGCGGTACACAGGCACATGCCACTTATTAAACTCCGTGTCCACTGTGTCATCGTCTAGAATGGTCGAGTTTCTTTGTCGATCTCGAATGTTAGTTTGTTTCTTCCATAGTAAACGAATGAGCGAGGAGGCGATGTGAGAGTGACGCTTCCGGTCAGGCCAAAAGCCTAAGCAAGTGTAATGGAATGGAGCAGGTTTAAGCCGATTAATTAAGAAATTACTGCCTGTACCCGACAGGGACAGATGTGACATGAGCAGATGCGTTGACGTGGATGGCATATAGATGCATTTCTATGTAGGCGTGCTACGATGTCATTTAGATGATGGGAGCAAGATCCAATTTTCCCATTTAGGTACAGCACGGCATGGATGGACGTATAGGATGAGCTTATCGTATACAGCCCAATGGATATCGACACCAGTTACTTAAGCTAATTGCTATAATTACTTAACATCATCACATTCACAATGAGCGCTGTATGAAACCGTATGCGACGACACCGTCCGAATATAAAATTTTATAAGATTTTTCATTTGACAATTGATAGCAGATTGAACACATCTGTAGTATTGCATTCGATTTTTGTTTGGTATTATAGGACATGCTAATATATCAGACAACAGATTTTGTATAATGCTTGCATTAGGAGTTTGAATACCATTGCGAGATAGATACATCGATGTAGAGGAAGTTCACGCTGTAAGGAACGGTCAGCTAGTGCTGTTATGTTTGTCTGGCATTCGTCAATTCTTTCGGGCACTCCCCATGGGACAAGATTGATCTAACCTAACGCAGTGTCTTGGTGTTCCATAAGCAGAGGCGTGATAGTGGATACTGAATTTGTAGCGATTCATAGATCGGTCACAAGCTCAAGTATTTCGCACGAAACTGTCTTTTAATCGTTGCAAAAGTACAAGATCTTTCTAAATAGGCAACCTCGGTCCATATGCGTGTTCATAGTGTTGGGGACGACATGCCAAGAAAGCACAATGTATCTTGGCATGCAATCACACCCAGTACCTTATTTCTTCCTTGTGGGTCCCCGTCAATTGATGTAGGCGATGTGAGATCGCGGTCTGGTCGTTCACGATCTGACGTCCTCTGATCACCCATTCGATCAGCCCTATCCATCCTTTGCATCTCCTCCCGCTCTTCGAGAGTTTGTGAGGGTAGTCTTTCCTGACTGCGCGAAGCACGATCTGGTTTCCTATTCGGCAGGGTTCCGCCTATAGGGAAGAGAACACCAGACACCGCACAAGAGCCACGATACGAAAGATACATAGCAGTAAGAAAACCGCCGGCTAACAGAATCATAATGGTTGAATATCCTGTGACACACATGTACAGGAGGCACCAATAATATAGAAGGTGGAAGGATCGACAACCTCCAGCCCACCGATGCTTGCAGCACTGTGATCGGGCGTATTTCGTATTGATCAGTGCGACCAGAAGGGGAATTGGGCTGGAGAATAATAAGTTCACACGCAAACCATGAAGTCTAAGGAGAGAATTCGAATTAGAGAGGAATGCGAAAAAGTAAGGTCATAGGGAAGTTGAACAGAGCGATAATAGTGTAAACGTTCAAAATTATGAATTTATCGCACAGGAAAATTCGTTTCGGAAGCACTTTAACTTTGTAATAAGGAACTGGGAGTTTTTTTGTTCAATGGCAAGAACAGGCCAGAGAACGCCATTCAACAAAAGTAGACACAGTAAGACACATTGTATGGCAGTATTTTCTTAGAGGGCACTAAGTGAACATTGGTGTTGATTTGCGATCCAACAACAATTGCTCTTCATCCCCCGTTGAGGTTTCGGAGTAAGACAAGCCTTTAAGGAAAGGAGAAATTGTCGGCGGAAAGTATACCACCGTTGTTCGTCTCACCAAATGACTGAAGGACGAATAAGTACTTCCCCTGGAGGATGTAGAAAGCGACGCCTTTAGAGGCGCCTCGCCAACTGCCTCATATATATTTTCATCGTCATCATTGTCCTTCAAATGGCATCGTTGACGTTGTTTCTCGCATTTGTATTGGTCTATATATACACTCGCGTTCTCTTAGGGAGTCGTCGAGCCGAAGGCGTTTTCAAATATCGGGGAGCACCCTACGGTTATTGTGGGGCAGAGTATGTGGGCTGACGCGATCTTTGTCACTCGTCGGCCTGTTGAATCCGATACGTTGCTCCGAACGAACTGTTAACATGCAATGTTATATCTGCACGCCGTCCACTTTGCGCATTGGTTTGATTCGCATGGCAAGATTCTTCTTGACGATCCAGCTCGTTGGCGGCGGTGCGGCCTGCTTTACCATCCTCTTTGTCCATGTTATCCGTAGTGAACACATGACCGTTGTCACGGTCGATGAGAGTCGGGTCTCCTTCATTGGATTTTGTCGATTCGGCGAATTTGTTTGTTGTTGAAACACACAAGACATCACCCGCACACAGTACCCGCCACCAACACCACGCGCCAATTTTTCAGCAACCCCCGGATAAGCGACTACATCACATTGACATGTTTAGATGAAATGGCCAAAAGCGTGTTACACAATGACAAACTACAGCACATTGACTTGAGTTGAGATCGAGTGAACAGATAAGCATAAAGGAACACCCATATACAGAGAGGAACAATTGAGCCAACCCCGCTTAGGACTTCGATAACCATTACCGTGGCTAGACAACAGAAACGTGAGACATTTATCACAACACTTGTGGCGGTGGAACATTGACTGTACGACGAGAAGACAACAACGGCACTATGAATCGTTTATGCATACACATGATTGAAATTGTTAGTAGGAAAGTTATGCGGTCCCGGTGAATAGAGACCTCGTAAACGGCTAAAGTTCTGAGAGCTTTTTTTGAGAATTATAATAGAGAATTATAGCTAGCGATTAATAGAATGAGAAAATACGTGTAATTATACACAACAAGAGTGAGTAATGTCTCGGAGGAGCAAATGTGATGATGGGGTATATTTGAAATTCTCAAAACTTTAATATGTATGTCTGTTTGGCGAAAAGAAAATAGAACACACCGCGGTAAGACGAAATTCGTCAGGAATCGACTCCGTGTTTCAGAGTTATGCTTCATTCGTTATCTTGTGTTGATTATTTGTCCATGAATTACATACGTACATTGGTACATACACGTACACACATACACCCAAATGTAATGGGATACCCCCCAGCAATGTCCACGCACGCAGCTAGACATGTTCAAAAGCAAAAATTGTGCTGATTGCTGACACAGTGAATACAACATATATGGTCGAGGCCAACGATATAGAGGACGATAGCTTGATAAAATTCAAATAGAACTAGAGTGTGATCGCCCGAAGCCCACGCTGCAAACGACGACAACAAAGCAAGTAGTACCCGAAGTCACCCGAGGAACCGGAACTGAACCTCTGTGTGTGGCTAAAATCAGCAGTTCCCATACGTATATGGCAATTCAGCCGTTTATCGAGATGTTATTGGTAAGATCTTATATGATCTGGTATGATATGGTAGGCAGGCAGGAGGGCAGAGATATGACGAGAGGTCTTACCTGCTGAAACTGTCCTTCCTTCAGAGAGTCTATCCCGGCTGGAAGAATAAGTCAGCGCTGAAATTGGACGGTGAGGAGAGACAGATAGAGCACACGGACGATAACGACAAAGTGCATTGGGGCATACCGACATCCACGAACACACCACACCCGGCCACATCGAGGCGAGCAGAGGAGGACATCCAGAGCGATACAAACAGACACACGTAGAAACACCCACACGAGGACGCACAGAGGTAAAGAGTTTAATGAGAATGTCGAATGAGAACTGATCGGTAGTTGGGACAATTGGTGAATCGGGCACAATGCATAATATCATGGATTGAACAAAGGCAATAAATATGACATCGAAATGAAGTGCGAGGTTGGGCCGGCATACGGACAAATGTGGACAGAAGCACTTTGTCATCAATCATCGAGACATTGAACCAGCTGAGGTGAATCGTCGTCAACGTATGACGAAATGGCGACTTGGTTGCACCTTCGTTTTACACCGCCCCTGTGTAATTAGTTGGAGAAACTTTGGCACGATCTGTTATACCTATAAACGAATGGGGTTTGGTGATGGGTGAAATCAAAATGCAAGAAGAATAGCCAAATGGCATCAAGCACAGGGACGGGGGCGATCGCATCGCTGCCTGACTACGCATATGACTATGGAAGGAAACTGTCGAAGGTAACTCGTTTAGAAAACGATAGAACAATTTCAAGATCACTCAACCAGGGGTGTCAGTCACCCTATCGACAAGAAAGGCGTAGCCCAGCTTGTCTTACAGCTTCGTTTGAATCCGACAGTCACAGTTGCATTGTCACAGTTGCATCGTTATCATCATCATCATCATCGGGGTGTGGAGAACATACAGAAAAATGACGGGCAATGTTGCAGATATATATATGTATATATATATACGTATATGGATATATATATATTCTTTCAAAAACCCCTCACCACAAACACACTTCGTCGAGTCCACGAACAAACATTTGATATTCGATTCAATACAGTGTTGCGCTCAAAGCGTAATAAAACATTTTATTATTCAAACAATCGCGATCCTGTTTTCCAGAAGAGGCCCTGTTTAACATTGGCACAACGATCCATTCATACTCGCAAGCATTGCCATTTGTCAGCAAACGACTGTTCGCTTCCTCGGTCAGCCCGGTGCGAAAGTTACCGTAATCGATACGGCACAATTAAAAAAACATTGAATCACTGACACATTTTGGCGCCAGAGAAGGGGGGAATGAGGCGAAGGACGAGGCCAAATCTTCAAGATATGCAAGGGTTGGTGTTCGTAAATTGCGAGTGATAGAGGAAAACTAGCCGAAGCGGCGATGACTTAATTATCTATACGTACGGTCCATGCTCCTGGAGGAGAAACGTTTGTTGGACAGAGTCCTTTCGAATGACGGTGGCGGACGATCGATCTGGGAGATTCGCGTCTGGTATTGTGTTCGGCCCGAATAACGGAACTTGGACCCGAGTCGGGGCAGGAGTAGACGCGGTTTTGGTGGGGGTTCAGGCGACATCAATCGGAAGAAAGTGTGATGTTCCACGCAGGTCTTCCATAGACGTTTAGCCGCACGATGGTTGGCCAGCTTGAAGCCGATCGTGCTTTCGAATTGCTCGAACTCACCGGGCCGAACCTTGATATAGAAATTATTTCGCTTATACGAAATCTTGAGGATTTTCGGCCAGGCAAAACGGTTAATTCGTAGCCGGTCGCGGTAGACAAGCAGGTCGGAGGAGCATACCCCAAGCATGATGTCAACGCCCTCAAAGTCTTTTGCCGGGTGCAGGTCCACGCCGTACATCGCAAGCTTTCGTGCATTATCCAAATAATGCAGCTCTGCTTCGGCCGGCGTTTGACCCCTGACGAAAATAGAAATGAAGACAAGAACCACATGGAAAACGTACGTAAGCATGGTTATTATTAAATGCGATGTTGTTCCTGTGCATTTGTTGCTGAGACTGCTCTGGTGGATGCGCGGGACTGACGGGTATATTTGCTTTGGTTGATGCCGACTAACCAATTATTATAGAATAGCAGGTTATTTCTATGGGCCATATGGTCAATCAATTGGCGTACTTATGTTGACGGTGTAATTCGACGATCTTCTCCTCGAGTTCGGGCGTCTGATTAGGAGCCAAGCGGAAAGACGAAAGATAGTCAGCTCCCATCTCATCGGGATCGTAGTCTCCGAGCTCGGCCTGCACAAGGCATGAACCAAGTAAAGCGTGCGTCACAAAGGAGCATGGTAGCTTCCCCGAAAAGATATCTTCCCGGACCTGCAGGCAAAGATGATACCGAGTGATGTCTTCCTGAAAAACGAAACAGAAACCAAACACACATATACACACACACACACACACGCACACGCAGACAGACACAAGCAGTACCATTTTAGACGAAATAGCCAAATTAAAATCACATGGGGTAAGGATTACTAGAATTTAATTCGCTAACAATATCATTTTTAATTATATCCTGAAAAATGTAGATCTAAATAGGTGGATGCAACTTGTAACTTCATTACACGCTTAGCAGTACAGTATATCCTATAGGAAGACTTCGATGATTTATTTTTTGAACAAGAAATTACCGCCCTTTTTTCTCACGCCAAATTAAAGGCGTAGAGGTGCCTCTTGTCATATTATTGGATTGATCGGAATAGGCTAAGTTCTATTTCTCAAATTCGTTACGTAGCTCGGAGAATGAAACTTGCCTGTAATTGTGAGGGCTCGGGTGGGTAAAATTTGACTTCGAAATTTAGCATCCAGGGACTGGTCTTGATCTGTTTTGCGACTCTCTTTTCTAGATTAATCCAGTTTCGGGTGTTTTCGGCGTCTCTATAAGTTAAACCGAAGTAGTCTTTCTCTAGAAGATTCAGAGATTCGCAGACCATTTCGAAAACCTGCAAAGATGTCACAGAGCAAAAGGAATCAGAGGGTTGAGTAAGCCATTCAATAAATTCATGAACAGGTGAACGCTATACAGGAGATGCACCGCCCACTGTGAATTCAAGTTACGTATGTTAGGCCTCTGGCCTCAAAATTTGCAATTTTGCCCTAAATGTCCCTTCGGGTCATCGGTGACGAACTAACTTAGCAACATCGTCAAATAAACAACGCTCTCTGCTGCCGTAAGCGATGCACAACAAAGTAAAATAATCGCTGGATAAGGCAGACGAACTGACGAAGGTTTAAGTGCATCAGAAATCAATTGATCTTCAGGTGATTTCAACTGCCCATTTTTCTCTTCTACAAACTTCGAACCACTCTAAAGAGATGTTGTGTGATGTTGCCTTTATTTTCTAACGTTCGCTTGCATCGTACTACGATTGCTACGCTGCACTTCGATATTCACAACGTCCATTTGCCCCGATTAACGCATCCGTGTACCAATAGCGCCTTGTGTTCGAGACGTTCAGTCTGGTGGAAGGAGGCGGGTGGCAATGTTCGTCACGAATCGGTGAATAATAGCAAAACATCGGCTTCCCGAAGTATTCAGTGTGGTGAATTAGTGATGATCCGACACCCCCGTTCCGAATTCGACCGGCCCCTTTGTAGTAAACGAGTAAGTGAGCGAATGAGAGACTAAATGGAATTGAAAAGCGTATGGGTCGATCCTATGCACAAGGACAAAGGTGGGGAAGATTGATGAAGCGAGGCGATGTTTGCTGCCGTCCAGCTCAGGCTACATTCTCCTCATCTCAGAGATTAAACCCCGTCTAATGTTAGCAGATCAGCACGCTCAGTGAGTGAACTCTTGTGCTTATCTTTAGCCACAGGGTTGAGCAGTTAACGAGATTCCGTTCCTGAAGGAACAGCAAGTGTTAAGCCGGCCGACAGGCCAATGTCAATGCGCTGTTTAAATATTTCTTGTACAATATCAAATTGATATACATTTAGTACGCCACAATGAAGCCACGTGAGCTGAAACGAACAGTCTTAATTTGAGGCCAGTTCATCTAGCTCAGCCTGTTTATCTGCTTTCCTGTCGATGATAAAATTTAAGAGGTACAATGTTGACGTCTACATATGATGGCTGCAATCGAATTTCATCCTGTCGGTATAGTTCTCGATGGGAAGAAATCTCGACATCACGATAAGGTTATATCTATGTATCTAATATAAGAGCTGTGTGTCTATTTGTGTCTCTCTCACCTGTTGCCCTTTTGCCTTCTTGTCAAACTGCTGCTCAAAATCGGTCCCGTCGAGGAGCCGTACGGTGCACGTCACGCACGGGCCCTTCTTCGGGGACGGATTTGATTTTGTGCCCGGCTTCCCCTTGCGTATCGAGGCGGGGGTTGTCCGGCCATTTTCGTCGTTGTCTTCTGCCATCTCGGAACAGCCGATTACCGCTACGTCCTGGACGTCAATGAGCTCCCTGCGAGACTCCGAGGTCCTCGTGCTTCCGCTGAAGCTCCACTCACTCCCAAGGGGCCAACGGCGAGCCGCACCTCAACCTCAACAGGCAGCACGCTCAAGTCATCCACACGACCGACTGTAACATATTGGTACCGAACAAAACAGGAGAAATAACCATATGTTTTTGTTGTAGATACATGTACTTATAAACAGAGTCTGACATTGCAAAAATAATTTTTCCATAGCGCAAACATCCTATCAAATCACTTCTTGCTAACATTTGCCTCCAGTAATGTCGCTTTTTTCTCGGCTGGCTTCCATCTCTTTCCTTTCCACCCCTTATACTAAGGATAGCTAATCTAGGGCCCCACAAAAATTTACTATATATATATGTATATATATATATATACTTGGTAACGCAGGCTTATAGCAGGATGAGGGATAAGTCCGCAATAAGAACAAAATAGGAGCACAGTCAAGAAAAAAATTGGTTCACATCTGTGTCAAAAATAAACCTAGTTTTTCTCAACTGTAAACTTTATTCTAAACACTATTATAAGCTCACGTTTGGCTCATCAATTGCTCCTTACGTCTACATACATACATATATATATATATATATATAGTATGTATATCCACGTACGTATATATATATATAATAGAATGCCTCCACACCAAGTGCATTCGCCTCCTCAAACCGAACCACAGCGAAAACGCCCCCAATTGCAGCCCGCGATCTCGTCTACTCGCGCTTCATCATACGCACCCAATATACTCTCTCTTTCCTGACTAGGGAGACACCAATGGAATGAAAGGAAAGTACTGCCAGGTCCGGTGCCGGTACCACAGCGGCAGCATCGGTCGACGGAGCAGCAACGTCGTAGAGTTCTTGGCCTCAGAAGACACACAGACAGCGGCATAGTGGAGCACCTTCCGTCTCGTCGAACCACTCTACCTACTATCGCACACTTACGTGGGCACACATACTTGGGGGCACACTAGCCGCCGCTTGCCCACTTCGGGGGTTCTGCACGAACATCGTCCGGAGTCAGGGGTGCACCCAAGAACTAGGGTGGAGTCGCTACTCAACCCCACCCGTTTTCACCCGCACCTCAGGCAACCTCAGAACCAGTCGAGCAAGCAGCCCACGCGGCCAGATGCAGGGAATCTGTAAGAGGAACAACGCGCGAGGGGGAAGAGGAACCCGACCATCACACATGAACCCAAAGGCAGAAAGGGATGGCCGCCTACTCAAACGACGCCAGCCACCGTCGACAACGGGCCAACTGACGACGGTTGGCAGACAGACCGGCTAGTGGCCGCGATTGCGGCGCCAAGTGGCGGATTGCTCCGGCGCAGGATAGATGAGAAGCCCACGTCGTCGTCATAGCGATTCTCGAGGCAGAATCCGATGAGACCAGAGAATCCGGCAAGCAGAGCGACGAGTCTGCGGACAACATTGGCAGTCTCGCAATGCAGAAGCAAAGGCGAATGATGATAAAGAGCAAGTGGGAGTGTGCAGACGACGACCTCTGACCGAGCGTAGGCAAGAGCTGGCTGGCAACGCACCGCCCGAATCAGATCAGGCAGGCGAAGACAACAGAGAGAGGGCCAGTTCGCCAAACGGACGGACGGACGGATGGACCACTTCGATGTGAGTCGCGTCTGCAGAACCGACCAATGAAGGAAAGCTATCGACACACTGCTCTGTTTCTGCTGCCATCGTCACCGGCTACGACCATTTCCCTCAGCTCTATTGCCCCTGCGCGACCGTCCCAGCTGCCCCATGCCCCCCCCTGGTTCGTTCTCTTTAAAGATTCGACCGCCAACCCGGCCGTCCGACAACACGCCCGCCGCGTTTGCGCGGTGTCGGACTACGCTGCCACCCGGCCTAAATGGGTGCGTGTGAGCTGCTTCCTCTAAACTGTAGAACGGAGAGACAGGGCCCTGAGAGTAGGTAGCAGACAGATAGGTGGGTACGAACGTACGTACGTAGGGTCCTCGGGGGAAACGCGGGACGAATCAGGGAACTGGTGGCAAGTGGGAGTGGGCCGACATTCGAAGGGAGAATCAACGATGGCGACGATATTAGGGGCGGGAAGGTTGGCCACGAAGCTTATTAGGACAGCTTAGCGGCCAGTGCCATAGACGGCCACTGCCGGTCGTTCTGCTCTGAGCCTTCGTGTTCGTGAGCCCATGAGCTCGTGCTGGATGTATGTCGACCGGGTAAAAGCCTCGTGGCTAGCGTTTCCTGTTCCCGCAGTAGCCACCTATCTGTTACGATGATAACTATAAGATACCACTACTACTAGTGGTAGTACTGCTACTACCACTACTGTTTCTACAATTGTGCAGACCTCACGCCGAGTGTCCCACTATGTACCGACAGCGATATGTACCTGCACGAAAACGAATCTGAGCTCTCAGAATGGATCATCTATCACGCTCGTAAATATAATGTACCGAGAAAAGGTGATAGGCTTGACGAGAGTGGTGATACTGTATAAAGCTTCTATAGGGTAAAAATAAAAACAAAAACCCGTAGAGGACGATAATGAGAGCAAAAATGTGTAAATTGACCCATCTAATGTGTTCTTGCAAATCCACTATTCTAGTTAGCTGGCGCTCAATACTGACGCACGCTTAGTGGTTACATATAATATGCTACAGTGCATCGCGAGCTTGAGACGCCTATTTCAAAATGTTCCAAGGTTCTTGTGGCTGTGCGTTCGGGGGTGCGCATTCAGCGTGTGTATGGCGCGTTATGCTGCTCACATATTTAGCTCACATCAACACACACTGCTGGCGCGACCAATCAGGATCGTATGTATGTCGGTCTGTCTGTTCGTCAGCGATGACCTTCTCGACCTGCTTTCGGGCAATTTCGTACAGCACGCCGCTGTCGACCTACCCACTGTTTCAGCTATGCCTTGAAACATCTTTGTCCACCAAGTTGCTGGGACCCAAGGCCCCGCCAAGGCACCCCACCCCTGTGTACGACCCTTGGCGGAGGGAAGTCTAGGATTAGGAGAGGCTCATTGGGCTCAATGCCCTTAGAGTCGTTCCAAATTTAGTCTCAAGCAAATTCTCGCCTCGAGTGTCATCTAGATCACACGGCGGAGAGCTCGCCCCGCGTTCGCGCGCTGCTGTCGCCCATGTCCAGAGCATTTGTTGTCGCCTGGATCCTGGAAAGGGGGAGGGAGAGCGGCGAAAGTTAGTGAAGACCGCTGCAGATGGTTTCCGTAAGAAACGTCTTGACCCTTAGGCTGTAAAGGGATCGGACATAGACGAGGTCCAGAGAACCTATTTCGATATCGCATTTTTTGGCAGTACGTTGCTTCCCTTAGAGGAGATTTTTCACGTTTATTTTCAGAGGAGATCGAATTAGTCAACATATATTTTAGTTTAACGATTGCTGCTATTTATCAGTAAGTATTCAGAGGACATCGACATTACTCAATGCTGCCCTTCCTGTTAGGAAATGTGTTGATTGACCAGACACAGTGGGGGAGTGCGGTTGTGTTGACAAGTATCGATAACACAAATAAGCAACCGCAGCAACACGGCAACGCAGCAACTGACTTAGGACTTCCTCATTTCTGGGCCGACGCAAAATCGCTGGATGGCTCCGCAACGTAAGTCGTATCGATACCTATATATCTATATATATATATATATATGTATATATCGATCAACCACAACATATTGCTCGTATAAAACTAAAGAACGTGGTATCATCTATATGGCGAAGCTGTACAGGGCTCACTATAGAGAATGCCCTCTCAACAACGTCAGCCCCGCTCGCTAAAACTCCCCTTGAAGCGAGCCCCACCTCATATATATCATTCGGTGACCAACCAAAAATTGTTTCGATGCTACAACTACTGGCGTGGACAGTCAGCTCAAAATGTGCGTTTGGATCCCGGCCAGACCGTCAATTTAGAATAAACACGGCCAACGGCAGCGTCGCGTTTAGTCTAGCTAGCCCAACCCGGCTTTACGGGGAATTCTGGTGATCCGTATACTTCCACAGCCATGATACAGCACTACCATCGTTAACCACACCTCCCTCTAATCAACGGGCTGGCGGATCTGGTTGAATAGATAGGCCCTTGTATAATGTATCGGTTGTTCTACTCAGTTCCAGCCAGCGAGCGTGTTTTGGCGACTGCAAAGGAATATGAGAGTGTTGATGATGCTGGTGGTGGTGGTGTTAGAATGATGCTGAGTGATAGTAGTACAATTTCCTTGCACGAAACACAAACACACAGAAACCAACCGCCACAGAGAGAGAGAGAGACTCACTCGCAAACACAGAGAGACAAAGCGGGTTAATTACAGGAAGTCACCGTGCCAATGGCACTGGAACACGCACTTGTACCTCCCCCGTTCGTATCCGTCCTCCAATGTTAGCTGGATACGATATGCAACTCGAGGTTTCTGTGCGGTTTGGTCTCCACAATTGTATTATACGTATATGCCCTCTGCATAGGGATTGTGAATGCCCAACACGAACAGAGATGTCGCTCGGTGTTTTAGCGAGACCGCGAAGCAGCAGTGGCAGTATGCTTGCGGGCAACAGACAATAATAACGACAACAATAACCAAAAAAGGAGATTATTCGTGTGTAATCATCGCTAGCGAATCCGAATATGAGTGCGATGAGTACGCGGTAATATGCAGCGATTCAGGAAGTACATACGAAATAGCAGTGGTCTGTATTCCCATTACTTTTCTCTTTATAATTATTATCATTAACATCATATTTAAGCTGCTCAGTTGCTCCGGGAATGCAAGACTAAAAGCGTTGCTATTGGATGGTGAACAGTATTCAAATGACACGTCCATGGTGACATATCGTACAATATGTCCACGTACCTCATATTATCGACCTCACAGGAATGCGTTGCAGGTGCTGCTGGCTGACGATAGAATGAAGTGCGCCAATCCTGCTGGGCCAAAATCAACGAATCTGATCGAACTCATCATCGAGTAAAAAGGTCCAAAGACGGAACTTGGCCGAATCTCGAAGCAGGACGCTATCTAGCGGTGTGTCTCCTCTGTTTTTCTCCCGTCATTTCGGTCAACAGTCGCCCCCCCCCCCCTTCTCCCATTTGCGAGCTTGCCCTTAGCCACCAGCCATTCTTTTCGTTGACCGTTCGCTGACGGAGAGTAGATCCTTTAAAATTGCCTTCACCAAATCCCTCCCAGTAGCCGCCAGGCAGGAGGCCCAAACTCGGCCCCGCTGAGACCTCACTTCGGTGCTGTTCGCAGTCCGAGCCGATAGTCGAGAGCACCGGGTATAAATAGCAGGGAGAGCTCCGCAAAGATCGCGCTCATTTGTCTTTTCCCAAATTACGGGGTTTGGCCGGTTGTGGCCCGGGAGGCCCGTTGCTTTCACCTCGGGTGGACGGCCGGTCCTATCCTGTGGACTGGACCAGTTAGCCTCTACGAGCTGAAGAGGGGATGTGACCACAACGACAAGAAGCAAAGACTTCTATCCGCCTCGCAGCATTCGCATCTGTGGTCTCAATCGTACTGCCCTTACTGGTGCTCGGGCGTCCCACTGGGGCTTGAAATCGCTGGTGACCAAAGATGGGCGAACGAGCAGATACGACAAAAATGAACTTGATAATACATGTTATTATGAGTCCATAGCATCCGGCCATGGCCGTATTATCTAATTAATTACTCGACGATATATATATATATATATCGAATAAAATAATGTCTATCAGATAGACTGCACTTCGAAACTTGGTATTGCACCGGCTTATTATGTGGTATTATTGTATTGAATATTAGGCGATCCAACTGCGTCATGGGCAGTTAGATCGATTAATGATAGACAGCTAGTATTAGGATGGCTAAGCTCATTAGTGGATAAATATTACGTGTATGATGACCATGCGAGGGTCGCACGTGGTGTGAACATACTCGGGCTGAGGTATTTGATGCCCTAGATGGCTCCATCCATACAGCTACAATCTACGAGGCTGAGGTCACTATTGGCCAACGGGACACCACTAATAACATATCGAGTTGTAATCTTCTCCGGGGAGGACACTAATCAAAGCTCGAGAGTAGCAGAGGTTCAGAACATGCGTTTTCTGCAGTTTCACTAAAGAAGCGGAGAGAAGGGGTGTGGTTTCGTGAAAATGTACAGCATTGGTATGTATATATTAAATAGTAGGACTTAGCGCGCATTTCCATGTTCGCACTCGCAATGATTGTATACTGCGTAGAAACTACTCGTAATAGTAACATACACGAAGACCTACGTAGAAGTATTCGTTTGAGCTCGCTTCCAGGGATTAAGTTTTCTCTACATCGTTCGTCGGGGAGATCTCCCATATAGGTTACTGCAGCGGCTAGACAGAGGAACTCTGCTGGATACCTTAGCTGTATATTTGCCTCTGATCATGATATCACTATGTTCGTCACCGGCAGTAGAGACGCCTGCAAAATGTCTTTGGACGAAGTCAGATCAGCCTCAGATGCCCCTCGTCTCAAGCAATCTCACATCAAAACAATCAACTGGGCCTAGGCAGGTGGATCTGTCCCATCCACAACGCCTCGACATCGTTCGCATACTGAAGTTTTCCCTCACCGAACACCCGGCGAGAACCGAGCAAGTATTAGGCGAAGTGGTTGCCATCCTCGACGCGGTAGCCACGTTACGAGCCCAGCATTACTGCTTTTCTTTGCTGTTCTGACTCGCAACGTCCTCTATAAAGAGGAGTACGTGCCCATAGGCGCGACTGTGCCAAGAGCTCGCATGTCACTCACACGTAGAACTCAGCAATTCTCGAGATACTCATGAACTTGTGTGTTTCTACAATAATATGAATCTGCCATTTGTTTGCTCAAGATGATAAATCGCATTTCATTGTATCACAAAAAAAAACAGCAGTGTTTTACTTGGACTTTACACTCGCGATGTTCTTGAGCAAAACCAAGAAATCTCGACGTATCGACTTCACAAGACGTGTGCAGTCTGTCTTTGTCTAAAAGAATGTTTGTGTTGACAAAAAACGACACGGAGGGGAAATTAGGCACCGTGGCTTGAAATGTGAAATTATCCAACCATTTCTATAGTTGCCTAGCACTACTTCAGGTTAATGTCACGACGAATTCCAGTGGCTTTCATCGTTCATCCCAATGCTGACACTTCAGTGTATACGTGTGTGCGTCGAGTGAAGTCGAAACAGCGCGAGCACACAGTCACTTCTGTGTCAGCGTCCCAATTCGCTGGACCTATCGTTCACCACAACGCGGCCCAGCAGCGACAACGAAATGCAGTCACCACTGAAGCATCGCAGCATCCGAGGCAGGAAGAAGTAAGGTGTCTTTTTTGTTTTTGCATCAAGTCCGCCTCAGCGGCACAGACCGATGCAGCAGGGCCCAGCACTGCAAAGAATGTACCGCTATTCTGCAGTTTCTACCTGACGAGGCCGTCGACAGGGAGACAGGCAGATTCATCCCGTTGCCGTCACAACTGTGCACGCCATGAGGCGCGGGCTTATAGCGGATATGTAGGCAGACAGCGACGAGCGGATTGACTGGTGTAGTGATGGCGAATATTGTGTTGCTTGCTTTGCTTGCCCGTCGGCTCACTGAACGAGCTAGGTATTGTACGAGTGCTCGACTCACTGTCATCTGAAGGAATCGGAGGGTGAATGTGGCTGCTACTGCTGCTGGCGCAAGCCAGCATTCTGCGCGAAGGACGACTTTGTCAGCAGGATACGACAACGGCGGCAGGTCTCCTAGCCGCTGCCGTAACCGGCGCGATGCCGTCTGCGAATGCCACCAGAGCAGCGCGGTGTATGTCTCGCTCTGGCCAATCAACCAATCCTCCACTAGGGCAGCGGGACGGGCAATGAAGGAGCGAACTCTACGATTTGGTCACTAAATCAGCCAACACTCAACCATCACATTGTCGCAGTGATCGCCTCACTGACTAGCTGCCTGCGTGTGCGCTGCAAGAGTGATTCCGAAACGTACAAGTCAACGTGCGTGGTCGCCGTTACTCCGGATTTACGACCACTGACGATAACCGCTGTAGTGCTGAGGTTGTTGTACTTCTCAGATTCGTAAAACAACCCAAAAACCTTTCCCCGAAATGACCTCGAATGCGAGCAACGTAACACTGTGCGAACGCAATGCCTTGTATTATTGCTCAGCAAAGCGGCTTCAGTTTGTTTGCAAAACGGCCAGGCGAAGCTATTTGGATCGTTTCAGCTGGGTTACATATACAATAGTTGCCTGCCTATTATCACCTGTTACCATCGGCACTTTAAGAGTGAAAATCAATTTTCAAGTCTCTCCAATTACTTTCCAATTGCCCCCAAATTGCGCCTGCTTCTCAGCAAAAGCCGTCACTTCACATTCCTTTTTAAGTTACCAAATTGGTAACTTACCATCCCACAAGATCAGCATGCGAGAGCAGGCACGACCCCAATTCATGGTAGGCGGCGTTCCGATTGCTCTTGTGACAGCATCCGTTCAATTCACGGTAACGGATTGAGTATGCCAGCGGAAGGTAAGTGGTTAGCCGCCATTGCTTTATGCAGTGTGGTCTGCTCCAAAGAACCGCCCCTTTTCCACCAATGTCGTTTTCAGCAAAGCCCAGAGGCTGGCCAAGACAGCCTTGACAGCCATACGGCAATGACTCATGCTACTTGGAATGGAATATCTGTGTACCTATGTCTATCCTACGCCATTTCTCTTTTGAGAGAATCAATCAGCAGCCTGTAGTTTCTCCGCTTGAAAATGGGCAAGAAACGCGCTTTGCGAGATTGAATTCCTTTTTGGTGCCCTTTTGAAATTCAACTCTTTTTCACTGTCAAACGCTACCCATTATTGTTAATCATATGTAGCAAAGCGTCAACACAACATCTAGGATAGATAGCCATCATGGCCCAATGGCCCAGTAGCCACCGAACAGCTACGATATAGGGGCGCAATATATATAATATATATATGTACATGTCTCAAATCTCAGCATATTTTCTCCTATCTGACAGATCTCACGAACATGAAAGATGGCTCGTTATCACATCTGCTTGCTCTGCTATCTCCTCTAGTATTTTCTTCGTTTCCTTATTAACATGTATGTGTATACGTATCATTTTTTGTCACCTGCTTTTCCACGCAAAGCGATCACTCATCACCAACCTATTACTAAGCTTGCAAGCTTGATTAGTCCACCGTCAATGTCAATCTGTCAATCTACTTTATACGTCTGTGCGTCAGCCTATGTGCCACACTCTGGCCAGGCCCCCTTCTGAATTTGTAGCCTTTTCACTATCCTCATTTTTTCGGTCATCCACAACCATAGCAACCACCAGCAAGCAGTTGCTTGATTGGCTCCTGCAGCGGAATGTGCTCTGTGTCGTCCGTTGGTTTCCATAGCAACTCCAACGAATCGCTGGCTCTGTGTGCGTGCACATAGATCCGTGACGCGTCGGCGAGCTGTTGTTGTCCACCGACCACCGAAGTGCTGTTCACTGCCCATGCAGCTGCTGCCGACACCGCCGTCAGTTCTGGCGGCGGTTGACGTTGCCGCCGCCGCCGCCCTGCGCAGAGTAGAGTTGTTGCTGGGTGGCCGTCCCCTTTCTTCGCGTCGATGGTGGAGACATATTCTCACTCGCTTCGTCGATACGCGCTGGCGTTGGCGTTCTCCCGCAACGCGGCTGCGCATTACGGCTCCGCAGCGAGTCGAACCGACTGCGAAGACCCATTCGCGCATCGTCATCCGGCGCTTCGCTTGACAATCTCTGGAATGGCGGCCGCGGTGACGCCAACGAAATGACCGCGAGATGTCGTTCGATTTAGCCGAATTTGAGACGATACGTCCAATGCCAGTTGACGATTCTGTTGTTGGCTACTCCCTCTCTCTCTCTATCTCTCCCTCTCTCTCTGTCTCTGTTCATCCACGGCAGAGAATGCACTGTTGTTGCGTCTGTCAAACGACTTTGACAAAATGAGCGGCGAGGCGACATATTAGATCACGGTAAGGATGCTTGTATGCAAGGATAATAATCAATAAAGCAAAATGACAAGTACACAGAGGCGTAAAATAAATGCCCCATATGTTGTATATAGATACACATATCGTATCTGCTATGACATGACGTATCGCGCTGAATGGTCAAGTATGATCGGGCGTTGCAACAAATGTATATGCTGAGGGCGGGCCGTCCACGGGTCCCATTGATCTCCGTAAATTTGGAAATTGTGTACCCATTAGAAAAGATACGAACGTTGCCCTTGGACAATTGTTTTGAAGGATTTATCAATGGGAAATTAGCTACGGATTCGATCGGCCATCAATCGCTAATAATACGAGTTGTCAACGGCAGGCCGAGCTTGAACAGCTGGGTGAATGAAGTCCCCGCTCATGCACACGGACTAAAATAGCGACGTTTATTATCGATTCGAAGCTCTGTATAGACTCGAGTTACGCTTCGCTACATTACGACAATTCACGATCGTTGACATTCTCTCCCCGTAGGGATCAACAGATATGCAATGTCAGGAATACCTCGGGGGAATCGCATAGTAGTAAATATTCTCGCTTATTGTATATATATATATATATATATAAAATCTGAATCATGTGTATAAACGTATATATTCTTCGGTGCATGGTTGCAGCGGTGGCCCAGAAGCGCTAAAATAAATAATGAACGCGACGTCTCTGAAGCTGACATGAGCTAAGTCTGGCCAAGAGGAATGCGTCTATCTAGCTCATTCTCTATTCATTTTCGATTATACCTAAGTGAGAGATTCCAATGACTGTTGGCAGGTACCGGCACCAACCCTCACGGCCCAGCTCATTACTTCTTTGAGAGCGATGTCTTTGCTTTTACATATATATGTGTGTATGTGTGTTATTAGTAATCGGCGACTATCACAGGAAGCACTCCTTTCGAGGATTGTACACAGTTTGTTACACATTTTTTTTCTTCGAAATATGTTCGCAATTAATATAATTGGCTGCCGAAGAAGATCTTGGCACGAACGACGTGTTCTAATGACACGCACGTGATGATTAATTATAATAATATGTTGACATCCTGCACAAATCTACGCCGAGCCGCGATATTGCTTCATTTCAAGCCTCGAGAAACACAGAAATCCTGCACCTCTTACGAGATAGGAGACACATTTCAACACTCACCTGAAATCAAAATGAGGACATCGTTAGTTTTGGGACCATGTGTTCGTGTTCGCAACTTCTCCCCGTGATACTCTGCTGCTATTACCTACGTCTGAAGCTTTAATGCAATTATCAGCGCGTCGCATTTCTTGATTTAGCGTTTCGCTGCATTGCTGGTTGTTGTCTATCAGAATAATTAAGTGAATACAAGGTTGAATTTGAATTCTTGAGCAACATTAGACAAATTGAAGTGTTCACACTATCCCTACTTACGAAGTACTAAGCAAGGATATTATAATATGTATGCAGTGTAACTGGCTTCGCAAGTCAGCCAAGCGTACGCACAAACAGAATCTTGATTTACCATTGACGCCCATCATCGACCACAGTGCACCCATGGGGGGATTGCTGCCCAGGGAAAGCGCACTCTATTTAAATGGGCTCTCGTGTCTGCCTCTCTGTTGACTCTATTATCTATTCCACGGCCGTTTGCCTACTTTGCCACGGACGTCAGGGCCATGGCCTCGGGTCTGTTCAGTGTCAACCACCGGTGCATCGTGGCTAAGTTCTACTGCCCACTTCTGAGGGGAGCCATCTCTAAAACCAGTCTTGCCCGTTGCCCACAGCACACGAACCAGTCGGAGTTCAAACCCAGAGGGAGTTGTTGTACGCGAGTATGCCGCGGTCATAGACTTTGCTGACTGAGTATCTCATGCAGCCTGGACGTGCTAGCCTACCGTTATACCACGCTAACTTCTACGGCCACGACATGAATCTCTTGTTACGTCTAGACTAGCCACTATGTGCAGTTATTCGGCTCAATTGGCGATCGCTCACAAGCCGAAAGGGGGCCACAAATCGCTCTTGACCTGCCAACCTCGCCAAAAGGACAAACAGCCACAGCTCCTGGTGAGCACTGTCCTAATCATCCAACCGCCTGTGCCCTATCTAGGACTCTATGTCTCGTCCCCCGCTCTCTCACTCTTTCCCGCTTTCTCCTTTTTCTTCATTCTTTCAAGTGGCGTATACACCAGCGGTCATAAAGAACTAACCTATGTCGAATTACGTGTTACATTTCGCGAGAGTAGGAGAGAGAGACATAGCGAGGTAGCGAGAGACGAAGGCTTTGTGGAACAACCGCAAAATAGCACACTTGCCACAAATATTACAACACTTATCGCTACCTAAAAGTTCAGCTATCGCCTGATAACACGATTCCTATAAAAATCCAATAACTTCCTGATGTCTCCCTGATTGTCGGATCTGCTTTTTGTTGTCGACCTGTGAGTGCAGCCGCTCCGGCAGTTCTTACTCGATATAGGTTCAATAACCAACGAGGGCAGACATTTTGACACTGTGCACGCCCTACACATTTATACCTGGGATGACTTAAACAATGGCTTCTATAGGTAGACAAAGTTAGTATGTTGTAAGAACAAGTAGTTTTTTTTAGCAAAAATAACCTCAGTGATACAAGTAATCCAACAAACGGGAACAACGCCCCCGTTTGCCAACACAGTTATACGTATAACACTCAGCGAAACACTCTGCTTAAATAATCTCAGAAGCATTCCTCAGATTCGTTACAATTCCCGAGACATACGCGCGAGATCGGTAAGGCAGCCAGGCAAAACTTGATATCACAGATCAGATCATCCTGATATGTATCTGAACAAGCATGTGATATTGTGAACGATATGCTCAGCGAATACGAACGTTTTTCCTGCCAGGTGTGGTCGGAACGTTGCCACTTGAGTTTGTGTAATTATGGAATATATGAAATATGCGTTAATTATAATCACAGCAGGATTGATTCATCGGAAACAGGCTACTGCGAACCCTTCGAAGTATCCTGCCACAAAGTCTCACAAGAACGTGTACATCGAACTATGAGCTCGTTTGCCTTCAGCTGATTGGTTCGCGGACACCAACACTGACCGCAAATAGCTAAGAAGAACCGGTGACGCTCTGAGCCTGCTTCAGTTGGTCATCGCTTGCCAAGATTCGTTCGCTGTAGCCCCCAAACTCTACAATCGTTTATCTGTGTATGCATGCTACAAGCCACTATGGCACAGCCATTGATACCCTCTCATCCTCAGATATATTTATTCTTCAATGTGAAAAGCCAAAAGTTAAGAAGTGTTGCAACATCCGACAACAAGTTACGAGTTAGTTAATGAGATCGTATTTTTCCTATGGCCACTTTGCGCATCATGTTTCCACAGCCATCGGGGTTGAGGCACTAAGCAACACAACCTCTAGCGATACTCTCTCTCTCTCTCGCTCTCGTTCTGTATCTCATATTTACGAGATCGACACATGGTTAGACAAGCCGGCAATAGCCAACGTGTGCAAATGATAGCTGTCTCACTGACCCTTGCTTGACCCGCCCCGCCAGTTAGGTACGACGCGTCGGCGGTGGCACCAGTGGTCTGCGCCATAAATCGCGACCAACGAATATAAACCTCTTCAGCTCCATACGCAGCTCGTATGCCGCTGTGCGCCTGTGGCAATATTATCACAAACTGTTGCCGGCCACTCGTCTACGGTGCACGTATGAATCTCTGACTGCTGTCTATCAGTGGCAAAGGAATTAGCGATCCTCCTCGCCCGAGCAGCCTCGTCGGCTCATTCCTGGCACGCGACATAGCGGAGCATGCTAACAGCACATACCGTTCACTTTCTGCCTATGATCGTATCACCTCTATTCCCGGAGCTGGAAATAACTTCTGCCTATTCAGAGCAGACCCATCAATGACAACTGCTCGCTCGCTCGCTCTCTGTATCTTTTCGTGGACGGGTTCACGTTTTGGCAGCGCGCGCGTTAGTAGTAGAGTCGTTCACTGGTGAACAGTGCGTGTAATCTGCGTGAATGTCCATTGACCAAAGTTGTATCGTCGAAATGGGTGCGAAACGTTTCACGCCGGTCATTCAATATCGCTCGAGCTCTTGTGGGTTTTTTTGTGGTCACCTAGTTCGTCGCGTTAAAAATCCTTTTGCGTTTGCAGGAAAGCACCACTTTGACGAGCTACAAATCCCCCCTAGGACGTGTAAGCAAAATCCCCTGCTTCTGGCCGTTTCTCTTCTTACATAGCTGCGCTCCAGTTCTTTCTACGGCAGGCATGCTGCTTCAGCGGCCGAACATTTCGTTCATACTGGATTTATCGATTACGACACGATTTCTGAGGATCGAACCTGCAATAACAAATCGTGCTCCTGCTGCTATCCGTGGTTTCTATGGTCGCCGCACCCATTGTTTCCATAGTCACCCAGGCCACACCACCACACGCTTGTTCTCTGGTTTGTAGATATCGTACCATGAACAGACCAGGCTGTTTATGAGGAATACAATCGAACACATGAAGAGCGGTATCATGGGTGAAGTGTGTGGAATACTTATTTTAATTAATTTTCGCGTTTTTACGGGTGCTGTTTAGATCCGAAGATTACTCACTGAAGCTTTGATTCTGCATGTCAGCACTCTCGATATGATGACGATGCTGAATTGAATTTTTCTCCGATGGGTTTACATGACAAACACGTTGATCGTCGTCAAGGGAACATATCTCTCATACTTACAGAATTCAACGCTATCACTCGAAATCCTATGCACTGAACAGCAGAGACGAACACCCCTAACGTCAGTGGATTCATTCAGCTTTCGCCCCTTAATTCTGCGTGCATTTCTCCAACCCATGAGATCTCTTCGTCCATCTGTATTTTTGCTATAGCCGTAGACTAGACCCACTTACAACGTATGTCAGAGTATTCCTTTAATTTAGACGTCTCTGAAGTAACTCTCAAGTGATCATTTAGACGTACTTAGTTCCATCCAATTTCAAGCCGTTGGTCCACACGTTACTATAGATCGACCTTCGATATGGACCCACAGCGATCATTCAGCCAACATAGAAACGTTCTGCTGGACCGCCACTCATTACAACCCGTGTCGAAGTGTCATAGACTTTGGTGTCACATATAAAAACATTACCAAATATATAATAAAATACTTCCACGATTGCTGCTAGACAGCGCACGCACATAGGTATATTTGAGTCCTTGCTGAGAAATCAGCTTTGCAAAAATAAAGCTCACTCACAACCGAATTCAGTTTCGTATCAAAAGAACCATAATCAGAGAAATTCCGTTCCCGATACCCGAGCAAGGTCTCCGTGGCTTGTCATGCACGGACATTTCTCATGGTCAAGGGCCCACATAGACCGAACAAGAATAAGTCGAGACCCTGTCTGGCTTATATCAGATCGGCTCGACCGGACCCTTCCTCCTCGACGAACATCAAGTATGAGATAGAGTAAACAGACGACCTTCTATGGCCATATGATATTGGATTTCTAAGAAGGCACACAATATCCGCAGCGATCTGCTACTGGAAATATAATTTGTATGGACATAGCGGCACCATCATCAGGAGCACAGCAAGACTCGAGCCCTCAAACCGCCGTTGCCCTTTTCGGCGCTGTATCTCTTTCTAAGCTTCTTCATTGAGCTCGCAAAAAGTTACGCGTTGAAGTTTTTCCTACGATGAAAGCCGAACTACGGTTGCGAATTGAGCGAACTCAGCCTATCGGAACTTCCCATACATACCTGACATCTTAGAGCCAGGGTGTCAGACGCCTCGGTGCAATTCATTTCTGATAGGACTTTCACCATTTTTGTCTAAGCATCAATAATAATGTTGTATAATTTATGTAACAATAACGTCACGTTTCGCTATATAATTGGTACTATTATTAATACATAGGTACAACCTGTGAAAAAAAAACATTAACTATTGCTATCTGCCAGCATGGACATTACATTGCTGACCTCAGCTCAATCAATCAATGTGCTGTGTTAACTTGGTGCTGTTTCCTTCAGTGTCCACCCTAAGTGTGCTCCTGCTGGCTCAACTCTCGCCCCGAATCTGTAATCTCCCTACTCAATACTATTGGAGCACATCGACGCCCGTCAGTAGCTGCTATCGACCACAGTCCAGTAGGCGAACGAACAGACCGACACGATGTGTGTGTGACTGAATGCCGACCAAATCGTGCCACCGTCGAAATCCCGTGACATCGACGGTTGCGGTGGTGGGTTGACATACAGCAATCAGTGACGATTGGGATTGCATATGACAGTATCAGTAGTGATAGAGGCGGAGGTGTCTGAGGCCGGCAGCAGAGAAGGGAATGGCGATCCTGCATTGAAATGCTTTTGTTGCTACTGTCTCCACAGCGGTAGCAGGAACAGCATGAAAACTCTTCACATTACCACGTCATAACTTGAGTGCAACGATAGAGTCAACAGGACTCTTCCTGTGTTTGTTCGTTCGTGGCATCCCGTCCATCCCTCCTTTGTCTAATCGTTGTTCGTAGACGGCCACCATCCGACATATGTGGTACTGCTACTGATTACTGATATAGCCACTAAAAAAAGGTTTTCGGGCTGACTCTTAGCCAATAATATAATAAAATAAATTTTCCCAACTTGCCCACAGCCAACATTTAACTACTACTACTATGATGACTATTACCAGGACCATTACTATTATGCTGCAACAGAAACTAAGTATTTGAGGCAGCATTCCACCATCATTGACGCTGACAGTGCTTTAGTTATTCATTCATTCGTTGAACTAAAACGCGATCATTGAATCAATCGTCTGCCGATTCGCCAAATCCACGCCGTGGTTTCTCTGTTCACGTGGGCTGCCATGACAACGGCGTTAAATGCACGAGTTGCAGCTCGACTCGCCGAATGGATGTGTCTTTTTGGCGACGATTCAGCTAAGACAAGCGTGCTCAGCGATCCTCAACCACTACAATAGCTAGTGACAGTTGCGATATATATATATATATATATATATATATTATATAAATCTAACGTTTACTGAGATGATGAGGTGTGGCGACGCTGATGGCAAACCACAAGAAATTAGTGCAATTATCGCAATAGTCGAATGAGAACGAGCTGGCATGGTCAACATCGTTTGTGTTATTATTGTTGTTGTTACGGTTGCGGATGGATATCGAATCGATTCACTCGACAGTGATCGGTGACACCCGCCGTTCGACAAAACGATGTTTGTGCAAACTTGATTTATGCTAACATAATCTACCAATGTATAACATCGTAACCAGAGAAAAGTATGCCTGCTTTGTGTCAAAGATGCTCATAGCGTCCGCATGGTACAGGATCGCTCATGAGCTATGTATTTCGATTTATTTTATAGACGCGAACAAACATCGTCCAAAATTATTTTGTTCGCCGCTTTGATTCGCTCATAGCTGAAGCGCCTGGGCTGAATATTATCATTTTACGTGGAAAATGTCGAAATCGTAGCAGTGTAAATCGTAAATCTATCTCTAAATTTGATCGGTGGCAGTTTGTGTGACAAAAAGACTGACGCTCTTCGAATACGTTTTCGAGATAAGGGCCACATGGTGGAGCGAACGAAGCCTATATTCGACAGTAATTCTCCTTCGATATTTGACGATACGGGTGTTGTTGTTGTTCAGAAGAATCGAGAAGCAACAAGGGGGAAGCATCTTAACTGTCGGCTCAGCGGGCTCATTCGACCCAGAGGTAATGAGATCGCAGGAAATTTAAATCAGGATAACGCACCGCCACCATCCATGACGTTGATCCTTTGGGCCTACGAAGGCACAGTCAACCAGGGATTTGACGTAATATTTTCTGTGCTCCCATGCCTGGCACACAGTTGTCCTGTATTTTTCTATGATGTTAAATACTTCGCGCGAAGCGTATGACCCACCATCCATACGAAGTCAACATGAAGCTTGTCTAATCTAAATCGAATTACTGTCAAATTGCTCAGCTACCAACAACTGCATGTTTAGGCGGCTGACGAAGAATCGTCGGTGTGAAAGTAGCTCTTTAACATTTAATAGAGCATAATTTGAAATACATGGATTTATAGTCATACGAACTTTTAGTGTATGAATAATTTTGAACACACGGACAAAAGCTGATTCATTTGGGTCTAGCTAACGGCAACTCACTTGCACGACCAGCCTGAACCAGCACAGGCTTCACCTATAAAACCATAGACGATAGGTTTAATCATTTACTCAGTTGGACAGCTAAATAGATACAGACGCCGCTGCCTTCGTCCAACGACGTCTGATCGTTGCTCTCGAATCTTCCTCCGGGATTTAGGGGAGTCCGTGTCTATATGTGTAATGTATTTTCACCGCCTGTTCTTCAATTTGATTAGTTCAGTTTTCCTCGGCCAGTAGTGAATGTTGATGCTCAGATTACTTGCTGAGCTATCTAGCATTCTATATGCTAGAGGAGGACCAGACGTCTCCTTTCAGACGTTTTAGATGCAGAGGCAAAACGGCTTTCAGCGATGGTGAGCCAGAAGCGATATTTGGGCCGTTTCTCGTGCTGAGCAACCGCGAACCTCGGCCGTACACAATGCGACTTGCCAAAGCGACTGCGTCATAGCAAAGGGTAACACCAACAACAGCCGAGCCGGGCACAAAAGTGCGTAATCGAAGCCTTTCTTCGAGCTCCCCGAACGCAGCATCAGTGAGCGCAAAAATACTGTTGATCTTCCCTTGACGCCGACGTTGCTGGCATAGACATCCTCAACATTTTGGCAGGACGATGGTGAATGAGAAATCGGCCATTCGACGACAGTTGACCGAAAATGACACGGGAAGATCATATACGAAGGACGTACTTAGAGCTACACCGATTTTTATAGCGCTAACAGGTGACACAAAATTTCAGCTTAGATCGAGAAAAAAAACGCGATCGCTTACTTTTATAATGTTACGATATAGCTCAATATGCTCGTATGTAAACTGTACCATTGAGCCAAATATTGCCTAGTGCAATGTCAATTGTGTTAATAACGCTTAATTTAAATGAAAGAAAAAAAAGATCTAGAAATAGACGTTGCTTTTTTGTGATTCTCTGCTTTGTGTACTATTTAACACTTGATTGAGTACCTGCCGGTCGTATCAGGGTCTCATGGTATGACACCACGAGCTATATGAGCTTTACAGTTGAAAATTGCTTGTTTCATCGCTTCCACTACGCAACATCACTAATTTGCTGCCCGTCAACGAAGCGTCGAAAACAACCAAATCGAGCCAAGTAAACTCCTGCTGAGAAAGATTGCGGACTTCTTTAATATTGAATAACAAATAGACGACGGCGTGTTCGTCAAGTCTAAATTAGACAGTGTATACAGCGTTTTTCGATGTGTTCGCCACAACGTTTATTTTATCTGCTGTCGTTGGCACGCATGCCACCTAGGCACAACAACAACAACAACAACAAATAGTAGAGGGACGCCCGCGGTTCACCACAGAGCAGAGATACTTTCGACGTAACTGGAATCCTCGATGATATCTTGTATCGAGTCCCTTAATCGTGTCCCTAGGATTGCTCGGCACCTCGGATCTTCCGGCGATGGAACCATATCTGGGGCAGGAAAGAGGGCCCGAGTCGTCGAATATCGACGACCTCACTTGGCACGGCACTCGTTTGCCTTCAGCAGCAGCGATCGTGACACGCCAACCAGCCAACAATCGACACCAACAGCAGCTACACCAGCCGCCTTTTAGGATGACTCCCTATGGTGGACGTCCATCACCACCCATATATATATATATACATATATCCCTGCGAAAGAAGCAGCTTTTGCTATTACCCGCCACTTATTCTTTTTCTCATAGAATCATATCACATGATACAGATGGCGCGACAAAGCCGATTTGCGGCGGTATAGATATACTGCTCTTAACATAGCGTATACGATAGCTGTAGCTGTTGTTGTTGCCTTGCTGCTGCTGTTGTTGTCGCCTACTCTGTTTCCTCGTCCTCCTACTTCCATCCCTCGGAGAGGGTCGTCGGTCCTTCTGGTCTTGAGGCAGACGTCTACTGCACCATGGTCCGTTGGATCCAGCACTGCCACCACGATAGTCATCGGTAGTCAACGAATCAGTGCGGTGGGCCAATATCAGAACACACTGTGTTTGTGATAGTGACGTTGCCGTGGTATTGCGTGACCATCAGTGGGCATCGCGTTGTTTGCCGTTGTCAACATATCATCGATCAGCATCCACCATCAACATCGTCATCCTGGTGAATGCCAACGCTGACCCGTTGCCATAGGGACGGCAGCCTCATCGCTGCTAGCCGTCAGTATCGTCTAGCAAACCGCGCCGGCTTAGCTGGGCAGTATCGAGCGGCAACAGCACTAACAACACCAACAACAGCAGCATCGACAATGATAGCCAACGAGCGTTCAACAGCAGCAGCAGCAGTAGCAGCAGCAAGCTGCCGTGATGCGCTGTCTGGCCAACGACGATCGTCCCCCCCTAGCGAACGAATGAGGTAAAGTAGTCCTGTTACGGCTACATTGCCACTTCTTGATCGCGAAGAGGAAATGGAGAGGCATAACGCAAAGGTGCCTTGTCCATCCGAGGATCACTGGTCAATATCGCTATCGTTGTCGCCGTCGTCAGCGCGACCGCCACTGGCGAGCAGTTATCCAGAGTCGCTGCCTGCCACGAGCATCACCTAGCGAAGCTCGCGTATCGCAGTGTCGCTAAAGACTGAACAGTAACAGCTGCAGCAATGACAACGCTTCTTCGTAGCTGGACACATGGCAGAGAGAACAGGGGTACGGTGTAACAGCTCGCAGGTATATTCCTGATCGAGATGTAGCGAGGCGACCCGAACGAGATGCGACAACTCATATAAAAAAACGGTTGCATTGATCACGAGATACCGAGAGTGAATTCACGTCAACACGCGTTACGTCAATCTATTATATCATATTTATATAACTACGACTGTGGCGTTGATAACCGATAGTAGGGCATATACCTTTCGAAATCTCTAAGAGAACAGAATGAAGCTTGCCACTTCGAATTCATCATTTTCAGACGAAAGCATTTAGTTGACAAGGCCAAAAACCATTTGAAATCAAACGAATATCAGCTGTTTTAGCACTCGGTGTTTGTGTGTGTGGTATTCATAGACTTGAGTGCACTGGCATTCGCAGTTATCGTGGTCGGCCACGACTGGGTGGTATTATAACTATATATATATATATATAAATTTGAACCCAAGGACAAAAGAGTCGCGATTCACCTTATTCGTGTTGGCCCGTGATGTTGCGTAATATTTAAGGCGCACCAACATCATTACGCATGGTTGGTGCATAGACCTTTCAATCTGTCTATCTAGATGTATAATAATATCTTCTGACCTTAGTTGTCCTTCACGTGCACCGAGTACTATCAACTAGCCTGTTCATTGCTAAGACGAACTAATCAGAAAGCCGGTGCAATAAGCCGCTTTTAATGAGCACGTCTACATGACTAGACAAAAAGGAATCATGTTACAATACCAATTTAGCCTCGCTCTTGAGTTAGGATGCATGAAAAAGTTGAGTCGGTCGAATTGGTTTGTTGAGATACTCGTTTCGATGACAGCATATACGGGTTAACACCTCTCTCCCGTAAGCGTAATCAACATAATTATAACCATAGATATACTATTAATATCAATACTCGTCTTCGGCCGTGCTTAGCAACCGTACGCTATACACAGATAATCAAGTACAAATGTCCAACAACGCTGACCTGTTCACTTTCATGTAATTATATTCCAAGGTCTGGCAAACAGCCGTGTGCCTATGGCAGTAGACAACTACATATTTTGTTGAATTGGATAGAGACACGAGATGGCCCTGAAGGTAGAAATATGCCGGCCTATTTTCCTTCACGAACATTTTCGACCTCTGGAGAGCACACAACCCAAACTGCTCACACCCCATATCTAGCCTTATCGGGCTAAAGGCATAAAATATATTTCTTTTTTTTACCTGTTAGTCCAATGGTTAGTATTCTATCGATGTTGTGCAAAGGTGATATTTCGAAACATTTCTCTGAGCTAGTCACTATCTATCAATCACGGCCTTTACAAACATAATTGCAAAGAAATTGTTACCAGTTTTAACATGTCATAGTTTAAGCCCAACGTTATAAAAGGGTCCAAAAGCAACAGAGCTGTTTTCACAAATCCACCGCAAACTCATCAACTAATCCTGTCCTTTCCCACAGATAGGTACCAACAGTTGACGAGCAAACATTTAAACCATTGCTGTTTTTGTAGTCTGAAACTACTTCAGAGACTTCCGATCAGCGAGTCGACTAATCGGATGAGAGTTTCGATGTCAGTTTCATTATGGAGCAAGTTTGTCGAAGTACTGAATGCTTAGTTAGGTGGTCGTTTTCAAATTCCCTTATTAATACGTGTTTTGGGTGCCAACGAGAAGAATATCTATAGCGCGTTCGCGCTTTACGCAATTAGCATTACGTCCCTTAATTATTGTATGGCTGTACCTTTACACAGTTCATTGGGCTGTCTCATCAAGCATCGTACTTAATAATTAAGCGTAAAAAAGGGTTCTACCCCGGCCAGCAGTGGGATGAACGAAAGTGATTTCATTTCTTGTTCATACTCTTCTATAATTGTATTATTTTCATACACCTCGATGCTTCGTTGGCTCCATTAAACAGAGACGACGGTACGGACTCATACGGGCGAATTACCGCCACCAAAATGACGCCGCCACAGCAAACGAGATAAACGACACAACCCGCCATGCTAAGTTACATCAACGTAATAATAATATAATTATTATTATTATTGTGATGATGATTAGCGTGTGACAGGTACGCGAAGTCAGATGATGTGTGTTTCCATTCGACGAAAGGACATCGCGACGTAGACTAAATGCATTAAATATTTATTGGTACTACGATGCGAAAACAAGGCTAGCTAAGATGATCTATGAGCTCAAAGCCACCCTTAAACATTAGATATAAATGATTTCACGATGGTACTTGCATACACGTTCAAGTATCGTGTATTATTTTTTCCACCGTATGTTACGTCTCTGGCAGATGCAAAACAACAAGAAATGTCTCAAATCTCGAATAGTCGCATAGTTGTTAGTATGGCGCTCACAACAGCTAAATGACCAGCTTGCGAATGAGCTAGCCCCGACGAGTCCTTCTGGAAGTGAAGAGGATACACTCGAATGAATGACAAAGCGTGTTTCATTGTTAATTTTATTGATAATTGCCTGACTGTTTTCTGCCGGTTTGAATCCAACGACGAGTCGACCAGCTCAAGTCGAAGCCGAGACGTGAACTATCATCATCGTCGACGCGAAAGGCACACTACAAATTGACACTGGAACCTTTAACTGAAAGTGGTCGGGCTAGACTTCTTGACTAATACAGATAGGATTAGGCAGTGCTGTTACCATGAACGGCAAGCTGATAGTTTCCTTGTGCTGGCAGTGGCTCGTTCGGTGTGGTGTGATCTGCTTTACTCGCAGGTCTTGGCGTGTTCAACCAAGAGCACGGGAATCGTCCTCTCGCGCGGTGGCGATGATGGTGGTGAATGATGCGAAACTTTTGGGTTTTCTCTGCGACAAACCCAGATCACGCTCACACTTGCAATGTCTTCCCTAGTTAATAACCGCGCTCTCACAAAAGCCGACAACTGGGTGCCGGCGAAGATCAAATTATGAGACGGGCAAGGAGGGTATCGAAGAGAAGCAGAAGCGTTCTGTGAACCGTACGGGCGCAAAACATACACCACCGCCCCCTTCCGAGCACACCGACAAACGCACACCGCTACCTTTATGGAAACTCCTCCGAGTAAAAGCCCTCTCATGGAGTCTTTCTCAAAGGACTTAAATCTTAGAGGGCGGCTTGAAGCTTGAACTACTCGAATTGAGGGACTTCCGAGGTCGGCCGGCCGCGAGAAAGCCGAAGGCAAGCCGGCTCGTCCCGTTGCCCTGGAGCGATGAGGCAATGGAGCTCATGGGAACGCCTTCACTTTCTTATTTCCTCGGAAGTGGGCCGCGCTATGTCTGCAGGATCAGAAGGGCAGCAGCAGCAGTAGCACCATTTCAGGATACGCACATAAAAGAACAGCTTATGCCAGATAATTATTTTAATTACTAAAATATGTAATTTGATAAATATAAGCTCTACCTTGCGGAATCGAGCTTAACCTCGAGGCGGCGTTATCGTCATGTTATATCTTCATTGCTTCCGATGTGTTTTCGATTTTTGATCAATATAGCGAACACCACTAGAGAGTCGATCTCAGAATATTGCTATTTTCCAAAAAGAAACACATTCGCTCAATTAGTATCGCACCGTCACAGGTGACTTGAATTGACAGTGAGTTCAGTCATATACTAGCAACACCTTAATTTATCCTATGCCATTTTGCTCCAAATAATATGTTCGTTTCTGTTCTGCAGATCGAACGAACTCTGTGCAGTAGTAGAGTTGAATAAGTTTACGTTATGTTGTGCACATGCGTGGGAGGCAGCCCATCTATGAAAGACTTTTGCTTTCGTGGAAGCATATTTATTTATATATATATATATATATATATATATATATATATATATATATATATATATATATATATATATATATATATTTATTTTTTTTTTTTTTTTTCTTGTACAAATCGCGTTTTTTCTCAATCTGGGACACGGCCGACAACGTGGTCTTGGACTAGTTAGGGTTCTTCATGACTTTTCCACTCTGTGGGCGTAGCTCAGGGTGACGTGTACAATTTCACTCTGGCCACACGTCAGCCGATCCTTTTGTAGGATCCATCGCCGATCTTCGACTGAAAGTCTCATCCGCATCCGTCTGAGGACAAATCATCTTTGGCTGCAGCAGGATCCCTTACGAAATACGATCACTCGAGACGGCTCGATCACGTATAGAGAAAGGAATAGACAATTGAAGAACGTCCAGAAATATTAGATTATCATCGGCTGGTGCGCTGGATAGAGCAAAATCAATCATTTTTTCGCCAGTATGTATCTGAACGAGTATAAATATAAGTATAAGTATCTGGTTCCACCGTCCAAGCAAAACCATGACATGCGTACGTAAGCGAGTTCACTGACAAACGAGCTCAGGAGTTCGATACAAACCGTGGATGCATACAGCACCATATTAAGTTGATGCGCAACTCGAAACGGTAGCAGAAAATGAATCCAAAATTAATGAAGGTGATTTGATTTTTCGCATTTATTTCAAAGTGATTATCAGAGTCACGGTACCTGGTACTCTTGTAGTTTTGCAAAAAATCATGAAACTCCTCGTCTCTGTTATTCCAGTAACAACAGAAAATCGCGAACTAGCTAATCTAAGGCCTGTCATTTCGGTACACCCCGTTGAAGATAGATCTCAAATATGTTTCACCCCTGCACGAGGTCTCCAGCTAATTAAAACGTTTTCCTTAACCCTACCCTACCCTTTACGAGGTCATTATCAAGTACACACACACACACACACACCAGGCTGTATTTCAATGCAATACTAATGTTTTAACAACTTCATAACAAACAAACAACAACTACTCATATTTCTGTTAACGAGTTCACTCCTCATGACTTTCCTGTGTGACGTTCATCTGTCCCTTCTTTCTCTCTCCCTCCTCACCTATCCATGTATCTATCTCTAGGATGTTCTGTCTAACTCGATTTCATCTGAGAATCCTTCCACAGATATCTATACCGAATCGCCAGGATCTTACTGGCTATGTTTGTTTATTCGTACGTTCGCCCCTGCTTCCTGCCGGCCCGTTCTATTCTGTACGTATACCCGTCTCTCTACGTATATTATGTCCGTGGTACCGTAGCGTCCGACGCTCTGGCCTTGCCCAGCTGATGAGCGTGTCCGAATCGCGTCACGCCGAATTCATACTGAAGAGTGAGCGAACGATGCCCGCATCAAGTCACCGTGCATGCTGGACGTTGCATCAAGCCGATGCAGCAGGATGCCATGGCCGGCAGTAGCGGTTGCCGGCTCGCTGGCCTGCCGCGATCGTCGCAGTGGCCGGCGTCAACGGGGCAGCAAACAAGTTTTTTTTTGTTGTGTCGTTTAGTGCGTCCACAACGACCCCGGTTCCATTCACATCAGCGTTTCGTGCGCTCGAGCCGAATTTGTTCAACCGAAGCAACGATGCCACCAGGTTAGTGGCAAGCGCCGTTGAGCTTTTACGAGTGAAATTAGAAATATTATCGTGTGCAACGCGAGGAGTTTGCCGCTTGCTACGTAACGTAATGAGCCAGAAGCGTGAGTAAAATCAATATATATACGTATGTATATATATATATACATATGCATCCATATATATATATATATATATATATATATACATATATATATTCGTACGCAGATGAGGAAAGGAAATTATGTGATGGACTCTGTGAGCGGCCCGCGCTTCATTTTCGAGCGAGCACCAACATCGTCTCTGCAACGGCGGCAGTGGCGGCGGAGGGGGCCATGATGATGCTTACACATTTAACATTGAAGCGGTTCCGCGTCAATTTCGTTGTCAGGGCTACAGCGAACGAGATAACGAAAACGAAGAAATTTCGCATTTCATTCCTCCGGTTATTTCTATCGGATTCTTTCAACTGGTGATCCCTTCAACCGCTGCCATTTACGGCCCGGTAACACTTCGTTCTGTCCCTCTAGCTAGACAATATCCCGTCTTGTTTCACGGTGTGCTAAGGCCAAAGTACGAAATTTGACAAAACAAGCATATTGCAAGTGGGTAGTGTGTAATTGTCCATTTAGTGATACAGCATGTGCAAATATGTATTGGACAGGGGAGGTTATTTTATAGACGCTCGTAAGACTTAATTGACACGCGGAAATGTTGCGTAATAATAATAATAATAATCATAATGGTGTTTAAGTTCAGCCGCAGTCTGTCAGGGCCGTCCAGCTCAACGTCGAACCAACTGGACCAATACGAACTGTTGTTGTTTCGACCACGGATCAAACCAACGCTCAATCGTACCCATGATACCATTTTAATCCGAGTTGCACTAACACACACACACATATAACACAATAGATCTTATAATAACGACGATACGTTACAATTCAACTCACGGCAGCAGCTCCGCTCAGCATTCACCAGTTGATGCTTTCAACGGGACAAGGAGGCGCGAACTCGAACGAACGCGCGCTCTATTTGATTCATCTCAAAACGAAGTGGGCATATCCTAGAATCAAATGTTTGCTCTCCGTTTGGGCGCCAAAAAAGAAAATGTTCATTCGAATAGTGGGGATGATTGTAATAACGGTGTCTTGAACGTAATCGAATTAGTATTTGACGCATAAGCCTTATAAATGATGTAGCTCTGTCCAGTATGATTAACTAGAAAATTACTGCGAAGGAACACGCGATTATCCAAATGATTTCATTCATGGGTTACTATCGCCGTGCGTTTAGTTTGCGTGCTTCTTTTCCAATGCGAGTGGTTATTATGGGCCGAAATAGAACCTGCTCAAGCTGTATAAACAACTTATAGCTCGCTGTTAAAAATCGACACTCCACACGGTCAGCGTGTAACAAAAGGGAGAGTTACGTTGGATTTCCAGCCTTCTCTCGACCACATATAGTCTGTCTGCCAGCGATTCAGCTGTATGAAATACTATAACCGGTCCAATCATGCTTGTATTGGAAAGAAGCCCCGTAATGGTCAAGTGGTAAGCGTCTGTGATAACTCAGCAGTAAAGGGACATCCGGCTCTGTAGTGGAGAGCATTTAAACATGAACGCGTCACAACTTGGGCTGAGGCGTCGAATCCAAATCGAGCTGTTGGCCGTAGTAATCATCGAGTCAACAAAGCATCCATAAAGTAGACCCAGTTTCAGGCCGAATCTGGCTGCTGGTGACGGATCGTTATCGGCAGGAGTAACTTCATCGCTGGCAGACTGTGGCATTGGACAGTGGCACGGCGTCTGCCACAGCAGGGCCTGTGAAAAGTTTCGGTCATAGTTGTAACCCAAAGAGATCCGCGTTCAGCGTTCATCGATTTCATGCTCCCTTTCTCCGTTGTGGGTTGTACCGACAGCGCCCATCTGGGTCCTGTCCGACTGCGCCAGAGGTCACTGACCCCAACCACACGGCCCAACGCGCTCGGCCGAATGGCGCAGGCGGCCGCCGAAGAAAACTGAGAAAAAGTTCCGACTGTATTATATCCTCGACCCCGTCCGTGTCATCATCGGTAACATCTCTGAAATTCGGTGTATTCTTCCACGTTACACTGTCATTGGTGTTGCTGTTGTGAATTATACTATATATATATATATATATATATATATACAGAGAGGTTCTGGGTAGACACACGTGCAAATCAGGCAGCTTTGCCAGGCCAAAGTCATATTTAAATATTATACGTTCAGTGAAACTGGCCCATGATCATAGGTGAAGAACATTACGGAACAAAAACTAAAATGAGATGTTGTTTAATGGGTCAATATACAATAACTAGGAACTGCAGATATTCATTTTTATTTTATTTAGTTAGAGGAAACTCAGGATTTAGACGGCGGACATATACACCACTACTGGTATATTTATCCAAGCTATGTGTCCTTGGGTACTGTGACGTTACCGGCTCAGCTATCAGGGCTGCATCCCCGCTGCTAACAGTCTCTGCTTGAGTTTCTGCTGGTTACAACTAGGGCATTTGTTCGTACATCATCTAGTCAGTATGCCGGCATTAATAATGCACAGTTAAAAAGGGCGATTGTGCCAACGCACTCTGTTGATAGTACGGCTGATTCTGCTGCTGCTGATTATGCTGACCATGATATATTGAAGCTGGCGGCAGATCCGACGCGACAAGCAAGCGGACCCATGCGGCGCTTCCCGCTCGCTAGATGGACAAGTATTCAGACCTGTGTCAACTGGATACCTAACCTTTTTCACATCCCGCCTTTGATGCGGCGCTAGGTACACATAGAAGCGAAATGTTCGTTTAACATCCGTTTACTCTCGCCGCGTGTTCCATTAGAGTAATAAGGAAGCAAGCATCCACCCGATGGACGAACCTCTAAGGAACACCACGATCTCGTGTCAATGAAAAGGCCACTCTGAAAAATCTCAAAGGCGTTTGTTGTTTTTCACGTTAACGCTAAACCACGAAGAGGCCGCGTCCCACTTGACGTCCGCGATTGATCGTACCGATTCGCATCAACCATTTACGAAGAGTGTTTGCCCCGAGGAACTAATCGACGAACAGGTTACGGAAATGGACGAGACAGCGGCTGGATGGCTCAATGCCAAAGCAATTCTTAGCGCGAGCATTTGTTTGCGCTCGACAGTTTTCGACAGGATTTCCCTCCGGGCTTGGACCCATGCCGCAGACATCTCTGGCAGTTATCCGGCGAAGCCTAAACTGTTATGCGATCGCCAGCAGGCTCGGTCCATCATGGACGTGGTGGTCCGGGCTATGTTTGATGGCCGCAAACGGATAGCTCGTGGAAATCACCACGAAACGAAAATATACGAATCGCAGCAGTTAGCCGGATGCTTGAGCTGTTTCCCCTGTACTGGTGTCTATCCGCACGCAGTGAACGCTGCTGTTGTAGTCAGCTGTCTTCCAGTCTTTTTTTAACACTGGACCGTAATCATACATCTGCATGGAAAGATAAATTCTCTATTTTTCCACGTTCCATGTATTTTCGTATTTGGAGGGGAAGGGATTCGGCCATTGACGAGAGATCTCCGCCGACAGGGAGAAGTGGCGCCGAACACGCACATCGCAGCACTCGAACAAATACACACATGCAGACATTCAGCGTTTGTATGAAATACTGGCGGAGTGTTTTGAAAGTGAGTCTCCGACGCGCCTAACCAGTCTGCGTAACTCGACCGACCCAGAGGAACAGACAAAGTTATATTTACTCTTTGCAGTAGCGCACGGCCCGAGCATCGACAGACCTATCGTGGTAGGGATTAGGCTCGACGTTACGGACAAAAGTGTAATGATTTCCATAACGCTGGAACAATAACAAACGACATAGGCCAACTATAGCCAAGCATGCGCGTGCCGCCACCGTTGCTGGATTTGTGAAATGTGCAACGGGGACAAACCCAACGAACGCATCACCGAGTGCCATAGCGTTATAGCCGGAAGAGTCTGCCAGGACGTGTGACGAATTGAAAGTTCCTTCCGAGAGGAGGATTGACGCTTGGGGCTGAGTCACCGTGAAAAACACCGCTCGAGCACCGAGAATCCATGTTATCTATGCGTGGGAATCGCTGCGTTTCATATCGACCGCAATATTTGCGGTTTAGCCCTGTGCTCGTAGAATTAACCCTACAGAGGATGCGGACGTGTCGACTCGACCTCGATATATGACCGAGACAAATGATCGCAGCGGACCGACGTTGGTCAGTACCAAAGTATTCGTAATGACAAGCATATTGTGAGAAGCTGATTGTACTCGATGATAGTCGTCAATCTCAGTTCGAATATTCAATATGCGAACGGTAGTAACATAAACATAAAGCGTTTAGTAACATAAACAAATGTAATCGTCAAAGTAAAGCAACCTGTGATCACATCAAGTCGACGTCGTGTTGAGAAAAGTTCGGAGATCCCCTTGACATTGACATTTGAGTTGTCCTAACAAATGCGTTCGACTTTGCTCATATCATTTTATTCATTCATTCATTCGTTCATTGCAGCCGATGACATTCGCAAAAGAAGACACCGGTTCTTCAATCTATCGATTATATTCAGATTGAACAATATCAAGTGATAGTTGTCACACTCGGTTAATCTGCGTGTGGATCTCATAACATTTCATGCACGCCCACGTCAGCACGTAGCCTAGACCTGAACAGAATATGAATAGCAATGAATCATCAGAAAGATGATAATCATAATTATAGTAATAATAAGTACGTACTGAACTATAGTAGAAGCATGACATATGACCTTTGGCTTTCTCTGTGTCCACCATCAGACCAGAAACAAATAACGACCATAGATGGAACATCTATGACAACCTGGTACGCCAATCGGCAGGAACGAGACCATCCTGTGGAGCGCGCCACAAACACTTCAACGTTTCAATTGCTGATGTTTTCGAAGTGAACGATAACAACGTGAGCAGAGAATAAACGTTAGCGGATACCTGTCAGCTCTTCATTGACTAGATGGGACCTGGCCAAAGCGTTCACTAGGCAGAGCTCGTCGCTACAATGTTCCGCTGATTCCTTTACTGATAGCTGCCGCTAATCGCGTGCAGGAAAACAGCCCCTTCCCCCCCCTCCTTTGGTCGGGAGAAACCTCGGCGTGCACACCGCCGTCGCCATTCGTCGGCTCGAGTCCGTGCTGAGTTGAGCGATTCCAGATATTCCCTTGCCAGCGGCCGCTATTAGTAATCACCTCGCTGTTATATTAGCTATACCCATGAGTTTTAGCAGCCGCTCCACCTTTACTACCTGCTGACAACCTGTCACCTCTGGCGTACACTCTATTCGCACAGAGTATAGGCAATGCCCCGGCGGCAGTTCTTGTAGCAGCGTTGCAGTTGCCTCACGAGGACTCTTCGGTTCTAGGTGGTTGTTCTCCGCCGACACTTTGTGGTCGCAACGATAGTGCTGGCTGACACGGGCTGTAGGGAAATCATCTTAGTGCTAACACACGCTAGGCACGTACGTTTGTCTTTCTTTACATGACCGCATGTAGAAAGCCGTTCGCCGGCGTCCGGGTGCGTCATACCGGAAGGAGTCGTGCTTACATTTACAGCTAAGGGCCGACTATGGAAAAGAAGACCTGCGGGCTTAGGTTAACCCTAAGGGCGTGCGAAGATAGTTCATACAGCTTGTAACGCATACTATACGCGCAGTAGTTGAAGTATATGCACGATATGTTGCTTATATATATATATATATATATATATAGGGGCTGTTGCCTCCTGCTGGAACAGAGCTGGAGAACAACTTGGAGGAGAAATTGAGGGACAAAGGAAAGGACAACAAGGACTAAGGAAACATGGCCCTGGTGCCCATCAGTTATATGTAGGCACATGCACAACACTCAGGTCCAGGGTGTTCACCGCATAACGGGCCAAAATCGGACCACGTTAATTAGATCAACATTTAGGCCTTACTCGGCGTAACGCATTATCTAAATTCGACGTGATACGTCCGAGTACAGAGAGGATTTAATAGAGGGCACTTCAGAACGGCATCATAAATACATTACGACTATCATTGAGCAAATGACATTGGGATCATGAGACCACGAGTTTTTCTGAACCAATTTCGAGAGTTATCTATAACAGATACGACTACAACACAAAATAATATTATGAGCACGTGTGCGTGGATTGAAGATTTCTTTTCACATTTTAAAATTGCTATTACAAGTAGAATGTTAGGTATGTTGGCATGCGCGATACGACATCGCGTGCAATTTTTTTCTGCAAACTCTAAAAATAACTCGATTCCCTTCGAGTGAATTTTGTACTTTTCCACACTTCCGCGTTTGCACTTTCATCTCGAGGTCGAATTCTTTGGTCGCCTACAATCGTCTACCTATTCTATAATACATTCAGTGGAATTGGTGAGGTGCGCTCATGAGGGACGTTCCTTTCCAACCTTTATGAAAATGAAAGCAATTCGCTGGGACTTCCGTATTATTAGCCAGGCGGTTCTCTTCAAAAAAAAAATATATATATATATATTAGTTTATAGGGTCCTCGACCTCAATAGAGGTTACGGGGTCCCAGCATTCTTGCCAGCACACTGAACCGATCCCGCCTTTCGTCGCCGTTGAGGATAGGAAGGCCGACCAAGCTATCAGGCAACGAATGTCCTTTCAATGAAGTGGATCCCGGTATGAAGGGAAGCCCCCGGAACAGCTGAACACACTGGCGGATACGCCTCTTATCTTGTTTTATGTATGTCGTGTCCTCAGTCAAGGCATCCTTTTGCGGACCTACTCCTTGAGCCCTCGAGTCGTTGTTGTCGAGGTGGCTGGAAGTTCTCAATGATGCTCAAACAGGATAGTCATTGAATGATTGCAGTGAGAGACCCTAGTGGAGACTCACGACATCAAACATCTTATCATCAACAAGGTCTTGCCCATACCCTCTATTGATCACATATTTCTCAAGTATGCACGTTGTCAAGTACGTGTCGAGATTCACGTGATTTTGCGGCAGCATATTGCGTATTTACTGGCATGCAACTCGTGGCCTCCTGCTATGCTGAATGATCATGGGAATAGCTCGAAATGAAGAATTTAGACATATAACACTATGATCACTACTGGTACCATTACCTCGCTGAGGGAGTGAATCGCGTCCAACGTCCGTTAGCGAATAGTCGCCAACGTGGTAATACACTCGATGTATATTCCTCGCCGGTTCGACTTTTGTTTTCGTGAGTCAGTCGTCGAATTTGTAGCTGATGACGGCACGAGGGAGCGAGATAGATTGCTGAAGAGAAAGGGAGGAGGTGGTGGCGGCTGCATCAGTGATTCTAGCCATCGATAGGCTCGAGTCACGGTGGCATTAGGCATACAGCAGGAAACAAAGGGAGACCTACACCATCTATCCACAGGGTTTACGGTCAATACTTGTTTAGCTTTTCTATCGATTTATTATTAGTATTATTGCTGTTATGGCACGGCAGAGGGAACAAGTCGTCGTGTGTACCACCGGAATATAAGAACACCGAAGGATTCTAGTCAAAACAGCGAGAAACACCGCACATTTATCAGATCGTGATAATCGCCCTACAGACACAAGAGCAACCGCTATTAGCAATTGATTATCCTTTCAACAGCACAAAAACGAACCGTGAAAATTCGGAAATATAACAATACTAATAGTTCCAACAAGTAGGTACATAAACATCTGGAAAATTCGTTTTCAAAATACGACACGAGTTGTGTCTGCTCGTTCGCAGCTTTGAAGAACAAGTACGGCAGTAACATGGGACAACATAGGTAGCCATTGCGAGAAACGTAATCGCTACTTAGTTGGCAGGGTATCAGAGCTGTACCACGGGGCAATGTGATACTTTTTCAAATCAAACTGTCGATTGTTCACTGAGACGATAGCAACTCACTGATACACTCGTACCCGAACAAACTCTTCGTTCAACCACTCAGCGGTAACAAATTATCACTGTTCTCTATCGTTTTTAGTTTCCCTTTTAGGTGCCCTTTTCATTGAGTATGCAGATAGGTTTGTTTCCGTGGACCGAGCTAATGATTAATTCAACGACAACAGCATGAACAGCGACCGGAGCAGCAGAAGCAGAACTTGAACGACCACATGGGCAAGAAGCCCACGCTTAATGCTTGCCTGACAAGCTAACACGCGTCAATCTGACTATCTGTCCGTGTTGCGATGTCTGTGACAGTGAGTCGAATAACTCTAGATCCGACCCCGTTGTCGTGTGCCCTGGTGGGCGTTCGTATAGCTCTCGGCAGTAAAGCTTGCTTACGGACGAACGCATGATGCAACCCGAAATAAAACGGGTTGCCGTATTTCATCAGGTTGACAGAAGCTCAGCCTACTGCCGACTGCCTGCCGTAATTATGCAACGGAGGACATGGCCGCTGCTACCGCCTAAGATATACAATAATTAGGGCACATGTGCTCTCATCGGGTAGATACAAATGTGTGGGCGGCAGAATAGAATACACAACAATCTCTCTCGGTATAGCTTCCTTCTAAATAATCTGTTTGTCCGGTTCACCATGGGCTGAGAATCCAGCCACTCGTAACGACCGAGCACTTTGCGTCAACCAACAGTGTGATGCGGATGATATCGCACTTCGCGCTGCGACGAGATGTCCCATTGCCTAATGACAAATCAATACTATTTCTACCGCAGCACGCAGCTGCTTATATGTAGAACAACAGGGACTGGGGCAATGCTACTTATTACAGATTGATTCAGAACGCAAGAGAGAGAGAGAGCCTGTCCAGTCTCGTCGATTTAGTGGTGGAACGGTGATAGATTGATGGTTTATACGAAGTATGATGCAATGTCTACAATTAGCAGGCAGATGTTAGCCGTTGATGACAGCTAGCCGTTGTGTATGGCTACGATTTCTAGAGAACCATATCTACAAACAAGTCCCGTGGTTCTTGTTGAGTATGGATTGATTGAGCTTTGATGTAGTTTGAACTGGCCGGGTTCTTTCAGCTCTCTGCTCTGTCCTCATCACGTGATCGTTTGCCCAGCGGGACAACAGCGAGATAACTTGACAGCCGAGGCCCGTGCCGTCACCGGCAACCAACACCTAGCATATATATGACTCATGATCGGATCTGTGTCAATGCAGAATAATTAGAAGCCAGCTAAGTAAAAGTCGCGAAACCATCTGCGGTTGCAGCTAGATCGGTTACGATGTGAGCCACTCGTGTTTTCTTGACTAAGTGTCATTGCTTTGATGCGATGGTGACCAATTGACGTTCTCACTTATCTATCCACAATTTCTACATCAGAGCTAAACCAAAATCACAAACAACACCTCCTGCAAGTCCCAGCGAATTCATTCGAGTCCATCGCCTCCGTAATCTGACAACAGAGAGCAACGTTCATACGGACAAAAGTCATCTGAGGGCAATTGGCAGTGGCAATTCACCAGACCTTCCCCCCTGCCGCTACTCTACACCCACGTCGCTCCCATCGCTGCTGCGGCTGTCGCCGTGGAAACCAGATGAAGACAGCGAGAAGTACACTCTCACAGAAGACTGAAGCGCCACAGAAAACACAAAGCGAAATTAGATAACGACGACGATGATGACGATGAAGGGAGGGACAACGATGAAGAAGGCGAGGTATTCGATGCGGTGAGAGAATGAATGTGTTTTAGCGATGATGACGATGCTAATGCAGCAGGTAACGCTATTGGCGCGTGGACCAAACAGTCACTCTCTCTGCGCCAGCTTCCCGCTCTAGTTGGGGGTGGATGGCCCAATGGCACATACATATGATGTATGTGTACCTATGATAGGTGCGGATGACAGGCAGACGATCGTGGAGTCACTCACGCGACTGGGCCTCGATCGGACCGTAACAACAATGCGGCGATAACGACGATGACAACAACAATAACAACAACGGCAGCAGCAACAACAACACCAACCACAACAACGGAAACAACAACAAAAACAGCAACGGCGGCGACGGCGGCAGCAACCACCACTGCGATGTGAACCAAGCCGAACTGCGGATGATAGAGACGAGAGCAGTGGCCACAATCGGAAACATCAACGCTGCTCTCAACGCTGCGGCGATGATCGGACAATACAGAAAAATGCTGAGTACGAAAGGAGAGAGAGAAAGAGAGAAGTCCGATCCGTTGGCACGTTGGCATGCCAAGCTGGCCGACCAAAAGGCCAACGTTGTATTTCCGGCAGATCGTTCCGGCAAAATGGCGGAGGGAATGAACATAGGTGGCGATGACTCACGCGTCAAATATTGGCATCAAGTATTTTCAACGTTAGACGACCACGTTGTATTATATCACAAGGTCGGTCTGCTTCAAACGGAGTTTGCTGGAAATACTATATATATATATATATATATATATATATATTGTATATATATTTATATATATATAGATCAAGAAATAAGATAACAATGACCTATATACAATATATATATATATATATATTGTATATACGTCATATTGTTTCTTGAACAGATATTAGGGCTCCTATTTTTTGTTAATGTCGACTGGGTAGTATGTCTAGTGAGAAAGGCGACCTTAATGAAATAACAAAGCTCTAATTAAAGGCTGGGTGAGTTTTGATCTCATTTGACGACAAAACGCGTGTGCCGTTCATTGAAAAGTAAGTCAGCCAGCCTTAATAAAAAATGAACTCGAAACGACCAGTCATCGAATAGAAATGCGTAGATCCTCAGCTCTACACCTTTAACAAATCCTCTTAAGGAAAAATTAATTAATTTCACTTCATACCGATATTAGCCCAGTAAGACATAATTCAAAGATACCGACTGGTACGGAGATGAAACGACACTATAGAAGCATATACACAAACAGCAGACCCCAAAGACTTCTCTAATTATTGTACATTTAAAGACGAACAATTATAGTGAATACCCGACATAGAATAAACCATAGGCTTATTCAGTTCTATGAACATACTGTTAGTCATGACGAAATGCTACAATATATAAAAGCAGCATAGTTTATAGTAAGCCACCCGAGTGACGGCAGCGGTGTAGGTGGTTCGGCCATAGAACAGCATCAATTAATTACACGAGGAATAGTAAACGACATAGAATTTCTAACGTGCTCTAATTCTAGCTGAGGAGCAGCGTGACCAGCAGATTGAGTCCATGTGTTGATCCGTTCTGAAGCAGAGTTCATCATCGTTTCCTTACGGGTCCAGCGGCGACTTTACCCGCTAAAGCGAAGCTTTTATAGAAGTCGATACAACCATCACTGGTCTCTGAGCCCAATTGAATCATATTGCCACAAGTACAATAATATATAACTAGGGTATGTTGTCATCGACGGGTCTCGTGCAATCGCTCTCATTCGCACGTGTATCATATAGTCATATGAGCTGAGCACCGCACACCGAAGGACCGCCTGCCCATCCATGCATCCATACATTCATTAATTCACTCAATCAATCATCTATCTACTGGCCACTATATTACGCGGCCGCAGAGCGACACACAGCGCTCGTAAGGCCGGATAACCATGCTTCATGTCGTCCGTATCTGTGACGTCTGGTCACCGTCCGTAACCAGGTAGACTGCTAGCCAACCTCGTATTGCAACAATGGCATAGCAGAGTAGCAGCCGCAGCAGCAACAACAACGACAGATGATGATGATGGTGACGTTGTTCTTGTTGCTGTTACGGTGGTGCCACTAGCAGCGCAGCAGCGCGAAGGGTCCGGATGTTACTAACTGTCGGCCACAGCTAAGCAAGCAACGAGTCAGTCAGACGTATCGTTCGTAAGTACGACACGTTGTATGTATAGACAACGTCGGACCGCTCCAAAGGTTGGACCGCTCCAGCCGTGGCAACGAATCAAGCAGTAGCATTCGTACCCGCCGGCGTCCGACGGCACGAGGCAACGAGCCAGTGGGACGAAGACATGAAGAGAAAAAATGGTAGCAACAGCATCCGCTGCTGCAGTGGTCGTGGCACCAGCGAGAGAAGAAATAGAGATTGTGGTGGTGGTCGTCGTCGTCGTCGTCGCTGTAGAGCGAATCTTAGAAGATGACGAAGACGGCGACTCACAGGAATCGAAGAAGAAACGGTTGCTCCTCGTCGGTTCTGCTGTTGCTTCTGGTGAGGCGGACACCGATGCTGCGGCAGTGGCGGTTGCTGACATCAGCCCGCTCAAGCCGTGCAACCATAGCAACGACAGCGATGCAGGAGCTGGAGCGACCAGTGAGCGAAGCAGTCAGCTGAAAGCCTTCTTACGATGATGATATCACGCCAACGGGCGACCTCAGCGGTTGGCGCTTAACGTTGACGGCGCTGCCAGCACCGTCACCAGTGGCGGCTCTGTCGAAACTAAGCGGCGTCAGGCGGTGGTCCGACCAGCCTGGCTCTGTGGGTCGACCGACGACCGTCTGATCGGCCAGTCAGTCAGCGAGCAAGGGAGCGAACGAGCACGACCAAGTAACAAAACGACAACAGACAGCGAAGCAACGAATCGAGGAAGAGCAAGGAAAACAGACAGCAGCAACAGCAGCAGCAGCAGTACTCCGTTGAAACTGTAGAGCAGAGGGATGATGCGGTTGTGTTGTATGTATAGTAAAGGAGATGGACAGACTGAAGGCTATGGTTCGTCAGATGGTCGTACCAACGAACGGACCAACCAACGGATGAAGGGAATACATACATACTACATAGATACATACATATATATAGATACATAGCCAGAGAGGGAAACTACTGCTGCTGCTGCTGCTACACTGTGTCGCCGTTGAGCAGCAAGTAGCCGACACAGTCACCGCCACGGCCACCACCGGGGCCACGAGAAGAACTAACTATGGAGCGCAGAAACGAAAGGAAGGAAGATACGAACAAAGGTGGTCGATACGACAGGAGCGAGCAACCGCAGTCGTACTGCTGTATACGGCGACGATAACAACGACGACGACGACGGCAGCAACAACAACAACAACAGCAGCAACAGCAACAATAGTCACAACAACAACAACAACAACGACATCAATAATATTGGAATCGTAGTTGTAGCTGGAGCGAGGACCGTGGTAGAGGTAACGAAGGCAGCAGGAACAGCAGCAGCAGCGGCTGCCACAGAGACAGCAACAGCGTGAGCAGTAGTGCACCAATAATAACAATACTGTAATTCGTTGTGCTGTTTGCTCGCCCATTGGGATATTGCCCCGTGATTGAGACAGCCTGTCAACAGCAGCACCTGAACTAACAGCAACGATAACGACAATGAAAGACAACGGCAACAGACAAATATAGACACGTACAAATACCTGGATAACGACTCGCTCGGCAAATACAGGCGGCTCAATGATCTTATTTGTGGGGTGTGAATGTGCTGAGAAATGAAGCTGATAATTAGCTTATTTTTTAATCAGTTCGAACACCACCGCCGCAACCCACCCTCGCTATGTCATTCTCCCTCATATTTTTGCAGTCGTCTCACGAACGTGACGAGAACATAGAAACAAACAACTAAATACCCTGTTAGATATTACATACACATCGCTGATTTTGTACTCGGACTGTTTTTTTTTTAATATTTTATTTTATTCGTCATATTTTGCCGGGCAGAAATATACGTTTCCCTCCGAATTTTAGGCAGGGTTAAATGGCAACGATTACATCGGCGCTCTGCATTCTCCCCACGGGACAGTCATCCACCGCTCGCCTTGTGTTCGATACAACAAAATGCTCCCTGTTCCAATCAAGACATCTGCAACAGAATCTATGCAACAAAACGACAAAAGGTAGCATCAGCGCTGCTATTTTCCACCTGCTGGCCACTATCGCTGCTCGGCTACCTGAGTGTTCCGCTGTCGCGTATCATTCGACAGTAGGTAGGCAGCCAGCCAGCAAGGCTGTTAGACAGGCCGGCGGATAGCGATTGGCTAGGTAGCGGCTTGCCGTCGACGACCGAATGAACGAACAGACAAACATATACATACATAGATAGATAGGCGGCAGACCACACCCTAACCACCACGATACCGGTAGCACACGCTGACGCGACCGACACGACGGCGACAACATAGACAAGGCAAGACTAAACAGCAATTATCCATCTATGAATTTATTTATCTATCTATCTAGCCATCTCATCACGTCAAGTGGCACTGCTATATGGCAGCGACGAGAGGACAGCCAGAATCAACACCCGTGATAACAGCAACAACACCCATAACGACAAAGGCAACATCGACACGATGCGGTACCGACCGTTGGATTTCATACGAGAGGGGCACAGTGCAACAGCGGACGCAACAACACGAGAGGCTGCTGCCCCTGTCTCTAGCCCCGGGGACCTGACGAAACACGTTGTCCTCTCCGCACCCACTGGACTGAATTTACATAGGAGATAGGTACTGGGAACAGCAGCGGCAATAAAATCATCTATAAGGGAGTGCACTTCGCATCTTGGCAGCAGCTCATCTCTCATAGAATAGCATGCATTTTAGCCAGATGTTCAATAGTCAAATAGACAAGGCGAGGCGATGACGGCGAGCCATGTCACATTTTTGTAAAGGGCGTCGGCGACGCGCTCGTCCATGTATTCGAAATGCTTTGATGGTCTCCGTCACTGGCGGTTTTTGATTGTCGCAATGAGAGACTCTCGTAGAAAATTGAATGGTCGGTCTTGAGAGACATTTAGAGCATGAGAACAACTCGGGAACTGGCTATGAATCATAGCCGATCCCCGCAAGCGGACACACGTCCCAGTTCCACCGTTCCCCGTCCGATATCAGCGAGTGGCTCCCGGCCGAAAGCTCAAGGTTTCTCCCATTGCTACCCAATTATTCCCGCACCGTTTCGTCATATCTCCGATCAAAACGGAATCAAATGAAATCGGCCACCACCAGTCTCTCACGAACTTTACACCGTTCGACTTGTTGTGTTTTCTCTGTTTTCACTGCATTTCCAATGGATACCCTAATGAGCTGAACTTACCGGCAAAATGAGGTATCCAGAGACGGTGCGCGCTGGCAATTGCTTCAGTGGTTCGTGTAGGATTGGCTTTTCAGATGTTGTTTTTTCTTTTCTTTTTTGCTGTTGTTACCGCGACACTGCACTGTCGGGATTTGCCGAACGGGCTCGAGGGACGCCCCAACGAGGTCGATGGTGATGTACACCACACACAGCGGTAGTGGGCCGTACCTGAATAGGTGGCAACAACAAACGAACACTAACTGACAAACGAACTAGAACTGCTGGCAGTACTACGATGACTGCCACTACTGCTGCTGCTGCTGTTGCTACTACTTCTCCTCCTCCTCGTCTCTGGTTTTAGTTTCCGTTTTCTATATTTCGTTTTCTTGACACCGAGGTTACAGCTGCCGTGTTTGCCACGATATTATCGAATGATACACGTTGAATTGGGTATACGGTAGGTAGATAGGCTGACGAGCGAGGAGACAGGGATGCAGGTGGGCACCCAGATCGCCGTTACCTCTGCCGACCTCCAGCCTTTCACGCACTGTCACTGCTTACTATGATTGTTATTATTACTGGTAGGGTGATTCGCAAACACGAACGCTAAGTTGAATAGCTCTCACGACCGGCTGGACTAAACAAGCCGGCTAGAGCCAAATCCGCAAGGCGACGAACATTTCGTTGACTGATTGATTGATCGAATGACCGACACACTGAGTTAACGACGAAGCCGAACACGTAAAACCTTCGAAGACAGGTAGAATCAGGGGAAGTCCACGTCAATCCGTGTTGTTTGCAGATAGCTGAATGCCCTCGAAGGAAAGAAGCAAGAAGTGGCTCAACAACAGATCTCTTTCTCTTGCCCGCTGCTAGTTGAGACTAAGGTAGCTCAGCGGCCGAAAACTTTGCGCTTCTAGCCGAGGGCCGTTGTCGGTGAACGTTGTCTCGTTGTCCTTCACCTCCTCCTCCTCCTCCAGTTGTCGAAGCAATCGGCGGCTGGAGCTAATTCAGACGTCAGAAATTCACTTCTTCTCGCTGTTCTGACTGCCAGTGTTATATCTGGCTCCGCGTCGCTGTCATTTAGCGGGGCGCCTCGACGATAAAGCAGAGGCAGCAGCGCTAGCTAGCAGAAGCAACATAGGTGCGGTTGCCGCCGCCGTCGCGATCTGTGGCTTGATTCCACTCGATCTGCTAGCGAACGAGCTGTAACTTCCACCACACTCGTATTGAAACTAACCACACTCAGCACAATGTGTACAGACGCACACTTCACAATTCATACAGGGGTAAGAAACCGCAACTGGAATAGCCAGTCAGTCAGCTAGTTAGACAGCGAGCCACCCGCGAGAGCAGGGGTTGATGCGGGCGACGAGGGTCGTTCGCAGGGCGGTCGCCCTCACAAACACATACGCACACCGGATGTATGTATATATATATATATGTATATATATATATATATGTATATGTATACAACAACTAACAGCTAGTAACACTGGTGGTATTAGTTGTAGTTGTTCGGCTGGTGGCGCTGGCAGTGCTGGTCGTCGTCGTTATATGCTGAACGTCGCGGCTGCCGGACCACCGGGAGCTGCGCAGCGTTCGAGAGCAGCGAAAAAGCCGGAGGAGTCGTCAGTCGTCCAGCACAACCAACGAACAAGTCGAAATATCAGCAGCAGCTGCAGCAGAGCGCAGCATCGACGAATCGCACAAACGAGCAACGCCGCCGCGTCTGAACAAAACGGCGTTAAGCTTTCGTTAACAACGGCAGCGCAGCAGCAGCAGCAGTGAGCGAGCGGCGAGCGATGTCTCCCTCTGCTAGCTCGCGAGCAATAGAGCAAATGCAGACGTCCGTCCGTCCGTTCGTGTCGCTCGTTGGTCGTCTCAGCCTCAGTCAGCGCTGTGCTGCTCTGCTTCGGCGGCACTGGGAGCAGCCGAAGGAACAGCGGCGGTGGCGGCGGCGAGCAGGCAGTCAGTCAGCCGGGCGGCACCACTCTCATAGGCGGTGGCGGCGCAGGCGGCGGCCACGGCAACGGCGCTAGCCGCTGTTACTAGCAGCAGCAACAGCACTAGATGGAGGCGATGGCGGCGGCGACAGCAGCAGCCGTCGTCGTCGGGTAGGAGCTAACGCTAGGTACGACAGCGAATACCATCACAACACACCCGAACAGCAGTAGCGGCTGGCGAGTCGCGACTTAACTGACTGCTGAACTGGCGCCGACAACGACTACAACAGACTCGGATCACCAGCAGCGCTCCTGCTCCGGCTGAAGACTAAACGCAGCACGGGAGTGCGCTGGTGGTGAGCACCCGACCCTTGCTTAAGTCGTGTTGTCATCGCCAGGGGGCGACACCGCACGGGGCGCCCGGGCTGGACGCGCGGCACCGTTTGAATGGGGTTCGGACGCGGGAAAAGGACAACGCACTCAAAACGGTTGAAGAGGCTAGAATTTAGTAAGAAATGCAAGATAGGTCAAAAGAAATATGGTGGAATTGCTGAGAGAGTGAAGAAACACAATTGTATGTATCTATTGGAAAAGGAGGCGCATCATATGAAAGAGGGCGTTCTGAGAGAGATGTATTGATGAACATTTCGAAAATAGCGTATCTGGTCGACAATTAGTGTACGGGGACTGTTTTCCTATTTATTAGCGGTGGAAATATTTTTTTGTCGCTATTTGAAGGGAAAACAGGAATGTTCATAACTTTACTTCTACAAAACTTGATATAACAAAAATAGTCTCTTTCGGAAACTACACAGTTTCTCTATCGGCTCAGCAAATCATGAATTCCCTTTTCGTAAAAGCTTACTTTAATGGAATGGAAGGACGAAGAGACGGCATTTTCGACCTGTTGAACTGAGCTGAACATTTTTTGCCATTAAGGATTCTTTGCAAGTTCAGAAAAAGGTGGTAATGTGAATGGTAGGATACGAGAGTATGGCGGGTGCAGTAAAACATCCCAATCAAACCGCGAAATGGTGTCCCGGGTTGCACAAGCGTTGCAGGCGTTGCGTTGTCGTCCCGGAGAATTACTCCTCCCCTTGTGATGTAACTGGGCAGCTTCTGCAGCAACGTACAGTGCACCCCCTTTAATTGCACCGAGTAGACATCTGCAGTGACGGCCTCACCAAGTTTCAAGAACTTATGATGCTCGATTCCCTTGCGGGGCAAACAGACACACAAAAGAAGCTTTTTTTTATTGGTTTTCCTCTTTGCCTCTGCCGGGACTGCATTTCTTTGCCTTTGGAAACCCAGTAATGTTACTTCTCATCACCTGTGACAGCATGATCCGGAAAATCGTATTAGGAGTGACTCTGAAGGAGGGAGAATCACACCGCCATGCAGAGAAATAGTATTTTTTTCGCGGAATCGACGATTTCTTATGGCAGAGTAACTGACACCCAGTTTGTCAGCGAGCATTACACTGTTTATTGCCATATTTTCTATTAATTCGCATTCCACCCTATCATTGTTAATCTCAGTGGGTCTTCTCGACTTGGGAGCGTCTTTGAGATCCAAAATCACTGGAACGAAAATTTTGAACCACCTCTTAACCTTCTTAACTGAGACACATGATGATGCAAAAGCCTCGCACAAGTCGGCAGTAGTATTTGCAGCCGTATCTCCAAATTTGAACTCGAGTAAGAAAATAGCGCAAAAATCGTCACGAGATAGCTCCATTTTGTGTCTTCAAGAAAAAGTTCCTTTTCACAATAAATATATTCGAAAAGCATCCAATAACAACAATCAACAATGTTTTTGCCTGAATACATATCGCATCGCTCCCCCCCAGAGCGGCAAAGTTTGAGTGACCAAAGATGCGACAAAACATATTTCCACCCCTAATATAGTTCTACTTTTTTCAAGTTATCTCAGACTTGAGACCAAACCTCGACTTACTTGCTATTGTTATATAGTAGATCATCTAAAAAGGGATGTGACACGCAACAAATAGACCTGAGACTATGGAAAATAAAACACACACGATCAACAGTGGAACGAACAAACGAAAAAATTTATTGAATCATCAGTAGAATAAACAAGAAAACGTAGGTTCTATTTAGGTAGAAATTACAACCAAGGCGGGGTTATAACGTGAGCGTTCATCGTGATAGATAATCAGCAGAGAAGAACAAGCATTATGAACTCATTAGTGACCCAACGATTTATGACAATGGTTTAAGGGAATACATCGTAAGCCTCGTACCAAGAACATATTCAATATGTAGCAGATGAGGTAAATGTTCGAGCAAAAATTTTGATCCATTAATACGAGTGGAGGCGAAAGAACATCGTATTTTTTTGGAATTAAATCGAGAATTATGCCGAGTTAAAATCAAGTTCCTCTATTTCTCATAGACAATAAAATATCCACGTACCTGCTCTCGCATCGCGTGAACAAAGTCATTTAGCCAATGGTTAATGATGTATTACATATCCATTGTACGTTGCGTCCCAACAGCGTCGCTGCTCCTCGTCTACTTTTCGACCAACCTATTGACAAATGCTCGGTGCTCAATCAACCTCTGGGAAGCCTCGAAAGGGGGCGCCACCTAGCCAGTACGTGTGGCCACTGTTCAGGAGTTTACGAAGGCATGGAGTCCACGACAACAAGAGCGGGTCAGCAGCAGCTGCAGCCACTGATCAGCTGTTTACAAAGTGAGCATCTGACATTTGAGCACACCTGTCACAGTTTTACCGGTGATACCTGGAATAGCACGGCCGCTTAAAGCTGCTAGACAGGGGATTCGTAACTCCCGAAGGCGACAGAGGAGAACCGCAAATAGGGTTGCACTGAGCGGCGCATTACACCGCTCTGGTGGTGGTGGTGGTGGCTGTGTAGATCGCAGCCGCGACGGTGTTGGCGGTTTTGCGGAGGGGCAGGTGTTTTTTGACAACGTTGGTTGGCAGCGGTGTCGTCTCCGCACGGACCTTGGGCCACAGTGAAGACGTTTTAGCGAACAGGGAACTGCGTCGTTTGTGGTACATCGTACATGTGTCTTTTGAGGGCCGATGCGATGGCGTCTCGGATCCAGTGTACGTCAAGGTGTTCAGGATAATGCGGCGGATTCTACTGTACGGGGTACAGGTGCTGTGCGTGGTCGCGCTGGATAGTGGCTTCGAATATGGCGATGAGTCCGCGCCGGCAAAGCTTCTGGGCGAGGAGAGCTTCAAAGGTTGGTGAATACAACGAGAAGCAAATAAAGTCTTATTAGGAACGTTATCGCGGTAGGACACAGTGACGGCAAAGGTGTATCGCTACAAGTGGGCTTCGGCTAAAAAACGTGGCCTGACGGCTTTCACAAACCGGCCCTTACCATATCAACACAATGCTTTTCCCCTAAGGAACGTTTACAGGATGGCTCTGTAAACACTCGAACTAAGCAGTATGTAGGGTATCTGGTATATCTATTATATTCCTGGGTTCCTAATAGGGGAGTATATTTCGAACACCACGAATGCACTAACGGTTATGTGTGCCAGGTCTAAAACGAACTCATCCCTGGACGCATACGACCTTCGCTTCTAGAGGGTACACTTTGTTACAACTATCATCGACGGTCAACCCGATTTGTTATGATGCCTCGATACTCGAATGGGGTGCGTACAGCTGCGTAACTATATGGTACTGTGTTTTATCCGTACAACATTTTCCATAGAAACGGGCAGCGCAAGGCCACGTGTGAGTTCCGCGCCGTAATACTATTACGCTGTATCGGCCTCGGGCCGTCATCTAAATGTATTCACAGAGAATCTAACGTCTCTAAGATCTGTCTCTTAGTATTCAGCGTCTTGATCCGACCCATATCGATCTTGGCGGGCGCAACTACAGTCAAGCCAGTGACCCAATTTGTTGGCAGGTACATGATGACCCGTTGTGCGATCCGTTCCCTTTAAGCCTACACTACCGGGTAGATGCACCGTATACCGTGCAGCATTGTCTCTGCTAACAAAGAGAAATGTCGCCTCGAACTACGCATAATCGTACCCCAGCTGCGCGTCATACTGTCGATCTTACAGAAATATAATTTAGCTGTGATAAATATAAATTTAATTCAACAGAGTTGTAATTTTAGAACTGCTACAACCTTCGACTTTGTTAAATAAAAGCTAAAAAGGTGAAGGTTTTATTATTAGTTTATTAACGGTACTGCAGTTTTACAATATTTAAGTAAATGCAACTTCATTAGGCTTTTATATGCTCAATAAAGCAGCATATCGCTTACACGGACTAGCAATCTGTATCAATATGTATATATATCTATATTAAAGGAGTGAACGGTTGACGTTAAAGAACGTTACTGTTGGCTACTTGTCGTCCCTAACGTACAGTACGGCAAAGTATAATTGACGAACTGTATAGTCTCAATGATCATCTTCATATTTTCCGTATCTTCTGTATGCTAGTACGTATGTATCGATATATCTATGTGGTAACTAAACGCGGAGTGCCTGGAGCGTTCCGTTATAAGTGAGCGGCCCCGCTGACAAACATTGTGCGTCTCGTCGACTGCCGAGAGACATCGTGGCCCCTGCCACTCATTAGGTGGCTATAATACTCGTAATAATGGCACACTACGGGCATTACTATTAGTACTATCATTAATTTAAGCCTGCGTTAAGCATCTCCCAGACAAATATACGTTTATCTCTATCGAAAGCGGCCATTTCAATACTGAAAAACCAGCACTCGTTGCCGATATAATACCAGAGCCATGTTTAGTATCACGAATTAAATAGAATTTACGGGAACTAGGATTGTTCCAGTGAGCGGCTGTTGGTTTATCCGAATAATTATCCTTTTTTTGTCCTCCTGTCCGTTTGGCAATGGGACGTCTTGACGACCCTGTTCTCCGAGGAGTCATTCTTGACAGTAGACTTCGAATTTGTTGAATCCTGCACCTGGCGTAGCATTATTGAGATTGATTTCATTCGCTCCCTCGTCCATTACGCTCGTTGCGAGAGTCATCAACGAGTCGGTCGCGTTGATTGTCAACAAATCGCCACCAGCGAAACCCGAATTTGCCCATATATATATATATCGGCCACCAGCGACGGCACCGTCGAAATACCGTTGCAATTAGTTGTCGGCTTCGGACTTTCCTCTGCCGTCTTCGCTTATTTGACAGGACGCGCTCTCTTTACAGCTGAAAGCGGACGCATCGCATTACCACTTACAGCTGGCTGCTCCCAATAAATCAGCCGTCCCGCTGATGAGCGATGTGTTAGCTAAATATCAGCCGAAGTTTTGCATGTCATGTTCACCCGTCGACGCCCCGAAATCCTATTCATAGCGGGAATCCAAGGCGCGAGCGTCGTCGCATTTACGAGCGTTTAATTTTGGCGCCTTTTATACGAGGGCGCAATGAAGACAACTTTGAAAGAAGACAAAGTCAGAGACGAAGGTGTAAGCAACATGGGTGCAAAAGCCTGTTCAGGGGGGCGGCGGCGGGGCGACGTCTTCAAACGATCGTATGCTGCTTTAATGCGAACGCAGCCTTCGCGGAATTAAAAAGTTCGCTCTCGGTCTCGGGTACCAGAAAAAAGTTCTCGGATCATAACCGGGGGTGGCTATGCCGTTTTATAGGGTAATGGGAAAGATCGCTTGCGTAAAGACGGTGAAAACTCTAGCACGTTACTGAGCTCAATAAGCGTCGATTTTTATGCTTCTCTTGTTGCTGCGTGTTTATATTCAAGAGTATCAAATTTGATCAACAGCTGTAAACTCAAACGATGGGAATATGCCTGGACACTTTTACTGCGATGATTCAATAGTTATACCGTGCCTTCTCATTGTTAGATAACTACTGGCATACATTGTGGTGCTCAGTTATCTCTAGGTTATTGAAGATATAACAGGCGAATCGGCTGCGGACAAAATTGAGGAGATATATAATATTATTATTATTATCATACTTACTACACACTGTTCGTGTAAGCTATATCATATTTGCTGATGATAAAACAGGTTATCTAATCCCTCGTTCACTATCGATTTTGTCCCTCGAGACATTTGAGTCTCATATGAAACTGGCACGAATGAGATAGGGAGCCATATGAAGAACTCGATCTCAAAATCCTCCTTTAAGGATGAAATGTCTCATATCACCATCGTGTACCTGGCCAGTTTGTTATGACACGTGACAGTCGTATGAGTAAATTCAGATACGATAATATAACACTGGCCCACTATTTTTCTTTTGTAGACGACGAAATTTTCTTCAAACGCACGGACGCCATCAGAGACATCTCCATAAATGTGGAGCGATCTAGTACGGGGTTAACGTGGATGACGAAACGCCCCCACATGTTGTTAAAACCATCCTCTGTTGAGAGTCTATCCCTTGCCTAGATTCGGCTTTACGCTTGGCATCAGCATTGGCCTACTGATGTGTTCCCACTAGTGTCGACCGCTGGTTCGGTGCTTCGTCGGACGAAATTTTGCGGAATTCATCTACCTATCTTACTATAATGCATTAGAGTTTTGTAAAAAAAAGTCTTTTCATTTGTCGTTTGCTTAATAGAAACTTGTGTGCGTCGTAGCGAAGTGACTGTGATCTGGTAACCTAATGCTCGATCCGTGATAGAGAATATCCACGAACACATAAGAGAGAACTTAAGTATTGTATGCAGTTCCTTAAATAAATAAATAAAGGTTCACTCTTTACCCTTTACACAGGACGTTCCGAACAGATCGATTCACTATTATGTAGAGTTCGCATTTTGACTTCTTAATGTAGAATACAGTAATCTTGGCCATTTACCTCATACACGGCAATCATGGTGGATAGACGAGCCACCCTCGTGGTATTCGCTGGCCCCAATGTTTGCGAAATAGCACGACGACGTGATGGCGGCCTATCTGAATCTGTCAAGTGGATCCGAGCCTTCAGTTTCGTCTCGCCATTCGCCGGCATGTTCAACAGCGGAAAAAGAGAAAACAATTATAGCAAATTATCGGCACCTTCTTTTATCGTGCCTCCCACACACACTCGTGACAGCAGTGCGACGACGATCAGACGACAAGCGACAGATAAATGGTGAATTGGCGATAGACCAGAGGGCCGGATCATGCAACGCTGGTCAAGGACTGACTAAAGTGAAATTGACGGTTCAGCTGCGCCGCAGACGTCGGGGTAGCACACGAGTATCGTATCAAAAGACCTGTACAGCGTTCACAGCCACGGTGCAATTCGTACTCATGGTCCGTTTCCGGGTAAACATTAATGATATGAGGCAAAATGTCTAACATAACGCCATAGGGTTGAGTGAGAGGGAGGGAGTGCTGTCTACGAACTCTCGAGTTGTCAAACCCGTACTTCGTACGGACAGCGCAATGAACAATGAATGATGGCGCATTGCATTTGAATCAGTCTTCGCTAAAGTATGGACCTTTAAGAAAATCGTCAATACTTACTCAATATATATATATATATATATAACAGATTTTCCCATGTTCATTAGCAGAGGATGTTGCGCAAAACTGCTTCACGAACTTGCTTTTTATCGTTCCAATAACTACCTACGAATATATATATATATATATATATACATTTATATACACAGGTTTATTTTTCCACTTTTCATGCTTTCTGAAATTCTTTAAAGTCTAACAGCTTTCTGAACCAAGAAAATTTGTATTGCACTTGGCCAGTGGCACGTGACATTCGTGGCACGTAACATAATCTATATAATACAGTACATAATTGCAACAGAAAAAAATATCAGCGTCTTGTTTATCTATGTAAAAGCTACTTTTTCGTCATCCTAAAGAAAATTGCTGTTTCTCTGCTATACAATCTATGCGCATACTTAGCCAAGAAATAAATCTATCTCCATCTTATTTGCTCCAATGGCTGGCTATGATCTTGTTTCTACATCATACTCGATTGGACTAGTCTACCTTCTCCCATTTATTCACCTGGATACGAGCGTTCCGATAACCTCAGCAGTGGCGTAACTCCCTCGAGGCTGCTACCTCAGGACGATGTCCAGGTTTGTCATCCCATCATTTTCCTCTTGGTTCATCCTTCGGCCCTGGTGTTTCGCTTACTCTCCCGTTTGATCGCTTTGATCCTCGATCTTTAATCCGCTTCACTTTCTGTTACTCCTCAGCAAAAGCTAGCGGCGAAAGCTGGACTAGCTGTTCAGCAAATCGAGACTAGGACGGGTGGCTACAGCACGTGCAGGAGCGAACGCGTGTACTTCGTTATTTTTCCTTGGTCCCTGTTGATAGGCCGAGACTTGAAGAAAAGTGAGACATAGAAGATGGCTGCTGCTATTGCGGGCAACGCAGCGATCGATGAAGTCGATAAGGGCAGTAGTCTGTGTGTCGGTGAAAGCTCGTGCGAAGGGAGACGCACAGACAAACAGAGTATATAGTACAATAACAGCAGAGGCTAGAAGTCCTCGGTTTCATAAGAATACCGCTGTCAACAGCAACAGACCTGTGCACCAGGCATACGATGGGATAGGCTAAGGCCGGCTGGGTTCAGTGATGGGATCAACTGTAATCTGCTGCGCCACTCGATCTGGATAGAAAGCCCCACCATTGTCGTGATCAGCTATGCGACGTTGATTCCAGGACAGCATCTCTTTATGACAATAGTACCAGCAAATCAGGACGCGACATATATCGGTCTAGCTCCGCATGTTCCCTTCATCTAACGGTTGCGCAGGACCGCGCAAAAGGACAAAAAAGGGGAAGCCTCCTTTGGCTTGTCTGTTGCATCATAGAGGCTAACTATAGTAGCGGACTGTGTAGCACATCCAATTGCCAATCGACGAGGATATGGGCTCGAGGATTAATCGGCCAGTGTGCAAAGTGAGCACATTAAATTTTGTCGACTAACGCGTGATTAAGTTCTATAACGATTTGTTAATAATGATTGCATACGATTGGGTGACGAAGATGAACGATCAATATAACAAGACCAGCAATCAATATAACATAAACAAAAACGTTCCCGACTGTATACGTTTCCAGAAACTAAATGGCAAGCGATATGTATCAGCGCCTCATAACTTCTTAACACCAATCATTGGTAGCCATAAAAATCTCATTTACTAATTGATGCTTGAACCCTATAAAATCTAGATGAAAGTTGAGATTGCCTGGTTTATAGCTCGCGAGGGAGTAATCGTATTGGAGTTCGCGCGTATGCGAACTTTATAAATTTGCGTCCTCAATTCTAATTATTTCCCACCTAGTCGATAGGTCGTTCGTGCGCATAGTCCACGGGATTGGGCGAAATATCGTTGACACGAGCTACTAATGTTGTACTTAACAGAAGACAGCTTGTTAATGAGCTTCAGAAAAAATATTCGAACAGTGCACATAGGTGTGATATGATAGTCTACATTCAAGTCTATACAGTAACTCCACGTTGCATGTGATGAACATCATGAGTCAGCCAGTCATGGACATTTGTTCGATTGGGCTTTTCTTACAGCTAGACTTACTTAGAGGTTGCCGTTCTGGTTCAAACTGCGCGATGTCATAGCAAGGCGGGGCAGATACACGGGCCTATAGCGTGGGCCTGTCTCTCATCGTTAGATCACTCTAAGCGGTCCGTCACCGAAACAGAGGAAATCTACGTGAACGAGGCAATGACACGCTTCGTCCAGTATTCACACGGCCACCGTTACCAGGACTATGATTATGGCCATTTTTATTAGCCAAGGATACGTGGAAGGGGTTGTAGCTGCGATGCTAGCATTACGGGTGGAGCCAACGCGAAAAGATGTCACCTGGCCGCCAGCAACGCGACCCGTTGAGGCCGCAATCCTCATTCGGCATTAGGATAATATGTGAATGACCGATTGAGCGCCGCCCTCGACAGTCCCCAATAGCTGGAGACAAACAACACGGTACAAGACGCCTCCTGGTGTCCTCCCTACCTATGATGCGTACCTCTGTTGGACGACTTCGGATACAAACGCCTCCTGCCCAATCATCTTCCCTGAAGATACGAAAAATACCTTTGAATATCTTGAGTGTATCGTTTAACAAAAATGTTTGCCTATATTGCGCGTGGTAGTTTGGCTTAACTGTATAAGGAGTATTGCTCATAGACTTTCCAACTCCCCACCTCCCTGCTCTATGACGGAAATGCTAACGTCCTTGGAGAACGACGACGTTGTGACCGTCAACCGCAGGGAGACTGGGCGAATATTTGTCGAATCAAAGGCGTTTTTGGTCTTCGAAACAGCAATTTCAGCTTTGTCCCACCGATTTGTGTGGCTAATTTTTATGTACAGCCACATTTGCGCTTTCTTCTCATCGAATTCATCTCGTTTCCAGAAGACTATTATTAGTTTCAAGCCGGGGAAGGTTACAGCCCTCGTGAGCGGCACTGCCCGAGACATACCCTAGACAGCTGCGACTTCGGTTTGCTCGGATTCGTCTTGCCCGGGACACCCACGTACACGTTCACCTTTGTACGGAAAGCGGCCGAGCAATGAGGCTTCGTAGAGATATAGGGAGAGCGCCAGCAACTTTCATGAAGCTTTCACGATCCGTTTTCCTTTCTTCTTTCGAGAACTACAATATTTCTTAGATATTCTGGAAAAGGCACAGCTGGGCCTGCCGCGCGAAATGATTGAGCCTGAAGGTTGGCAGTATCTTTTTTTGTGCACTGATGGCCTAGCCAAGTGTCAGTTGTCAACTGGCTGCATTGGCAAACAAAAATTCAGTCCGTGATGTTTTCCCGGGCTGACAGTTCAGTGGCGAATATTAGCAGATCGAGATAGCAGCAGCGCGATCGTCGAGGTATTCCTCGATGTAGATGTTGACATTGGCGACACCATTGCATAGATGTATTGAAGAGATTCGATTGTCTCAAAATACGATATCTGTAGGTTGACAGATCCGTACGGGATATGTATACTGTAGCTTAATGACGTAGTGAGCACATACCTCTAAAAAGCATTGATTGAGCGCGGTACGGGTTCTTTCAGACATACCATAGTATCGCATGCATCTTCGCATATATTTTGCATATTTACTTGTGTTCGTGTGCAGGTCGAGCACGTTTTGGAACGAAAATATAAAGATAAACTCAGTTTATAGACCTCAGAACATTGAACATTTGTTACGTTAGGTTTAGAGCATTATAAATGCATTGAGCCTAATATCATAGATAAGCAAATTGTAATTGATAAAAAGGGAGGAAAGTAGGTAATTATCGACCATATTATTTACAACTTAGTATGTAGAATAATAGGTTCTGGAGAATACGCTAATTTTCCTGATAAAGCTCCCACAAGTGCTTCAAATAATGGCAAAAATTGCCCATTACCTGTCATTACTGGTCCTCATCACTTGGTATGGGTCTATTGTCATTGTATGTTCGCACTCTGTTGCCAAATTGATTTATCAGAATTAACTTTGTGCACTTGTGCAACAAGGTGGGGTATAAACAAGCCAGAGACACAGATATAACTGAGGTACATATCTCATTAAACAGCATTAAACACTCCTTAGTGCCATATATCCCCCCCTTACGAATGTACAGCATTAGGACGATTCCGCGAAAAAGCTCAACGCGCGAATCCACATCGGTGGCGGTGCGGCGCGCCACAGGGTGCTTGCTGACAACGAGCCGTCTGACCACAGCTACCCCGTAGCGCTTAGCTAATTATCGCGCTGGTTGAGCAGTTTGGATGAGCCATTATTTCACAACGGCCCAGGGTCTACTACACGCTACAGAGTCTAATATACGACGGCAATGACGGCATGTACAAACCGTCTATGGACTTCTTCTTAGCGCGATGACGATGATGTATAGCGCGATGACGAAGATATTATAGATTTCTTGAGCTAATTTGCCCGAGATTGACCCCCCCCCAATGACCATTTTCGATATTCGTTATATTATCACATTGCAATTGCTTCGCAAAAGTCACATATACAAATATATATTTCGAGGGACAGCAGTCATTCATTACGTGGTATGTCTGTCTGTCTACTCGACAGAAACGAACGGCTCAGCTATTTTGTGCCCCAAGAGCTAGGTGGACACCTTACTATGCACCTATATATATGCAGCGCCATCCGTCTGGCCGTGCATTCGTCATTGTAGATGCTGCAGACGTTTAGTACTAGCTACATAGTTACGAGATATCACAACAAGTCTTACCCCGACAATTGTAAATGCAATACTAATTGGCTGCACTCAAAGCACTCGGGGACGATCGGTCAAAGGCATCAGTGTTCGGCGGGTTTTCATCGTAACGCTGTCTATTTCACTTAGCTTAATTTTCGGGCATCCGTCAAGCTCCCAACCGCGATTCCTTGGAGACTGCAGTTACATGACGTGTCTATCTTCTTGCACACTGGATTCATTCTATGCCCTCCGTCCAATTTGCTATGCATATTTAGTAGAATGCGCGTGCATAGTCTGATATGGACGGCCAAGTGTCAAGAACGAACAGCACCTATGGAGGTATGCACGTTCAATCTTCCAAGGAATACACTCATTGACGTTTCATTAGCGCAAAGTAAGCTCCAGCTGTTTGTTCTTCTATTGTATATATATAATATATTATTAGGATTAGAAACACCAGAATCGATTATTTTCTATATCAGAGATCATACGCAAATGACGGATCGTGGTTGATCGAGCACGAGCCGTAGGCGAGGCAAAGATGGATCGGGTCTTATACAGAGCGTTATTTAAGGTATGCAATGATGAGATTATAAAAAAGTATATACAGATTATCATGAGGTTCTTAATTAATTAAGCGATCTAGTGCAGGTTCGATATTGGCCGATGCATATAAGCCGTTTTTAACTAGCTTACATAGTAAAGCAGATTCGGGCGCGCATAAATCCAAGTATACCTTGTCAAACAAATTGAAATTATTGGAACGCCATTTTAATTGATACTGGGCCCTTTCATTGCACATTAGCTTACGGAAGATTTACCTCACTAGGCGAAGACGACACTGCTTCTGGATAGGGGGTTTACTAGAAGTGCGGGGATAAGATCTCGTATTGGACTAAGCGCATCTGGGGAGCTGGCGAGCCCGACAAGAGGATGGATCAGAGAGGATAACTACTGGACTTCTATGTCTCACTAGCCGCTTCTGGAAGCTCCGGCCTGAAATACCACTGATCAGTTTCAATCTGGCACCCAAGACTCTAAGGGGTCCAACGCTTTTAGTGACTAGGACTCTCGCACACGACTGTGGCGAATACATCAGCAGTGAATCGGTTGTCGCCTTCAGCTTCAAGGGAATGACAGTTATGGGAAGCAGGTAAGAGTCAGACGTATTTTGACATTTTGAATAGCTAGTCATCAGGAAAAGACTAAGCTATAAGGGTTAGGAAAAATATGCCTCATTCATAGACACCAACAGCAGCAATTGTATTCGATCGTGGTAAAGGTTTAATACTTCCATCATACGATTTACTGTTCATTCGTTTAGTCATCATTCGAAATATCAGCGTGCTTCTCCCAGTTGGCCCAACATTTCCACAGTTTCTAATTTACCTTCTAGTCTAACGTGGCAAGTCGCAGTTGTTGGCAAAGCACGACCCGGATCCTCCTGGTTGGCTATGCCTCAGGAATACGCGAGCACGAACACCGTCTCTTTCCTATATCCAGTGCGTTTAGCGCATTTGCGCTATTAGTGTACGGTCGTCTGCTTCGACGGACACTGCATGATGCAACAGGGCGTTTGAGTGCAGATCTCCCCTGTGTGGCGCAAAGGGCAGACCTGAGTGAGCCTAGCTGGGTAGCACAGGACGAATAAGGCCAAGGGAACGTGAAGTAAGTATGGTCGTTTACTTCCCGCTTCGGTTGGAAGACTCTGTGTATGTGTGGGGGGGCTGAAAAGGACAAGATCGCGGCAGTTTAGTAGCTTATATGTATTACATGAAGTGCTACGTGCTGGGGTGACTTAGGTGGGGTGGCATGCGGCCGTGCGATAGTCAGCTGTACTTACCAGGAACAGCGAAGCTTGGCCGGCCATTCGTTCGTTCGTGTGTACAGCCACATGGGCAAGTTTAGCAGGTAGACGTTTAGTATGCAATGCAATGTTCGATAGAATATGAGATGCGCATAGAGTTTACCTCCTGGGATGACGTCGGTCAGGCGAGGGTATAGGGGAGATTAGCAATGAGGTGTGCCCGATTTATAGCGGTGGCTCCGGAGAGACTTGCGATACAGTGCAACACAAATCTCGGTAGAAACATTCGAGAACGCCTGCTGAGAGGGTATACTCGGTTGAAACAGGCAGATATGGCTGATACGCACTACTGTATACTTATATAGTACAAATTTGCACTAATTATAAACTGGTTATATGCCTTGACGACTTCGTGATCGTAACACACAGATAGTCGCTACTAACAGTCGCTACTAACACTTTACCAATTGCAAGATCACCATGGGTGATCTTTGTGGTGGGGGCGCATAACTTCATTGTTACTTGCTGCACTGAATGTTTAACTAACTATCCACTAAAACTTATATTCTGCTACATTCACTGGTGTACTAAGTATAATTAGTTATCATACTTTATCCTCTCATTCTTGTTTATAACCATGTATGAATAATGAAAATGATCTTTAAAGTTAATATTCTGCCAGGTTGCATTGATTCTGCGGTTCTAACAACAGGAAACATTGAGATGTCGGATATCCACGAAGCCGTGTCTGGCTGGGCTTACACTACATGTTAACTGCATGTGCCGATCTTACGACATTCGTGGTTTAATCTCACATTCACTGTGCTTCCTGCTTAGATTGATTTGCAGTCGTCATCAGTGTAACAAAGCGTGCTTTATTTAGCTCGACCTGATATCTCGCCATCCTATATGTATTGACTTTCCTGCAAAAGGGAAACAATTGTATTAGATTCGTTATAGACCTCCGCGGCACAATTACGTCACACTCACTTGGACCTGACTGTTAAGCGGAACCTACAGAAATTGAACTAGGACAGCTCTCCAGACATATTAGTGGCATAGCACTGTTATTATATTATATTATACTGCTGAATTTTAGAGAATAAATGCGCATCTACATCCACAAACGTATTGATTTATTTTTTAATTACGCCCATCCGCTCAACCATCGCGGATATGCTCATTTCCGAAATGAATTTCAATGACCCTCGAACGAATGTTGAACATTGTCATTCGACTGGTATCAGGTTGGTCTATTTTAGAAATTATCAGAAGAAATTATCAGCCAGACCGTTGGCCACACCTTGGAATAGGTTCGTCCAAACAAGAAACGTGGAAACGCCCATCAAAACGCTGATCATGGGCGGCATTCGCGAAACGTGTGTACACTAATCACATAGTGAAATCGTTAACAGCTCGCAGTAATTATCGTTGGCCAATTCAGGTCCAGTTCCATCGGAGCAAGATACAGGTCCAACTGTGCCGTGTTGTCAAACTCGTCGCGTCCAATCGAACACACCTGTTCACACAACGGCAAACAGACGAGCGGACCGGGATGCAGACAGGATCCGCACGCCTATACCCGTCCCACATCCGAATATGCAACAGAGAAGGAATGAATAGGCGGAAGAACAAACTCCGATAGCTTCGTTCGTGCTTTTGTTACGACGAGTTTATATAGCCATCTTCGCCGACGTTCGTGTCCGCGTCACCGCCGCCGCCGCCACTGTCACTACCACACCATCGCCTCCCGTAACTAACTGTTCCTCTACTTTCTATCCTATTCTCCAATAAACGCTAAGGTAATCATCAGGTTCGGGCTTATCCCTCTCCGAATGGGTGAGGGCGGGAGCAATCGTTTGGTGACGACGCCAGTGCGAGACAGTGCGGCAGTCACGGACCTTGCTGTGGTACCGCCATCGGGGTTCCCCTTTCTCTGAAACGACAAACCAGCGCATAGACAGATAGATAGATTGGCAGAGAGGTAGACACCCTGAGACACGACGTCGTGCCACAGACGACAATCGCCGAAGTGACGAACGCCTGCTTGCTCAGTCGTTCGCCGCCTGTTTGTCCTGTCCATGTCCTGCCACAAACAGGACGAACAGGCTGTGTCAGACTCGCGCGGTCGGAACTGATGCGGCTACAGTGGTGCGTTCTGGTGTCTGTCCGATCTCCACCGACTGATGACGGCGCAGCAAAGATCTCAAAGTGTGACCTCCTGAACCCGAGTCGATTCGAGCGCTTCGTCCGATTGGTCCTGCTTTTTGTTTTTTTGCTCTTGTAATGCTGGCAGGCTGGCTGAACAGGCCGACCGAGATTCTGCTCCTAGCAGAATCTACGGAAGCCACTTAATGGCGATTATACATATATGCTCGCACTTTGCTCCCATTATGACACAAATGCAGTGCAATACAACAATATTTGTCAGAGTTGCCGCAACCATAAAGTATATAATAACATGTAAAGTTCAATTATTTGGTCAGATAGACGAAAAAGCGTCGTTGTTGTCACCAGCCAATCGTACGTTGCTATAGTTGGCAACATTACGCCTTGGCGGAATTGGAAACTGGCTCAGATCACCTCTCTATCAAGTATATACGATAACTACTGTCGGCATTGCCGTGAGATCGACATCGTGACTCACGCGTGGACGGGTCTGGCTGGACGAGCTGTCAAACACCATTAGAGTTAATTTGCAGAGACGAATTGCACTCTTGCACTGGAATTGAGAAGAAGTCGGCTGAAAACTGTACTCATATGACAACGTGAGGACCGGTGTGCAACTCCACAGACGAAGTGTGCTTCCGAGGATATCCTATTGTATTCCTTGAATCAAATCAAGACGACGACTTACCTATGCTTATCACCATGCGCAATTTGGAAGCATTACTCTCTCATTACGTGCAATAGGTAAGCGTTCACTCATGAATTCATCGGTGAATCACGATCGCGTAGCGGCTATGACCAGCTCACTTGGGAGATTCTGCCAGATAAAATGACCCGTTTCGAGCGTAAGCAAACTTTGCCAACGTTTCTCGTGGAAATTAGCCGATGTGTCGACGACATCGTGACATCGCTAATGTGCAAGCACCGTCATCCGCTCGGGGGACAAAAGTGAAAGTGTCCTGCTGATCAGCGTCGCTGTTTTGTCGCTGAGTGAGAACTTGATGGATACATCGCTGACGCTCCATTTGCTGCTCGCGTTACTGACTTTTGCTCGCCTGTGGCAAGATGCAACAGCAGCATGTCGGCCGCCGGAGCAGGTGGACGAGGAGCAGCCGCGCTCACTGGGAGAGGAGACGTTTACACGTAAGTATTTCGATTCGCCCTTCGGATTGATTTTGATGGACGATTGAAAATTTGTCTATGTGTCGTAGTCGCTCGCTACACTGCGAAGTACGTATTAGGCCAGGGCGGAGGAATCAAGTGCATCCGATGTATTTTCTATGTGTGCATGGTGACGGCGATGTTTGCAGCAAACATCGAGTCCAGTACTAGTGGTCGTCAGCTGTCGTCGAAAATTCGTCAGGACGAGCCAGTGCGTTCGCGGCGGTTTAAGTGGCCCGGAGGAAATGATTAGTAGTATTATTTACTCAGGCTGGGCCCTGCATTTCAGAGTAAATGAAAGTCCCTGTTGATGCGGCAACCATCTTGACGATCGATACTTATAGATAATCCAGACAAATCGTGATCAGAGATTGCTGACGATGGAATAGTACTTTAGGCTCCTGTCGGATCCCGACGGATCGAGCAATGTTAAAAGCAACTTAAAGCTTTGTGACATGCCAGCAATGATAATGTGTGTCACTATACATAACTACATATAGGTACCGTGCGGGGATGAAACGGGGGCAGCCCTGTGCGTCGTTCGCTCTCGCCAACGTCCAATCATCTCCGCTACCATGTTACCCCGCAACAGGCAGTGACGCACGTTGACCCAGTGACATACGTGGAGAAGATCATATAGGTCTATCAGTCCTGCCTGCCTTCAAAGCAAAGCTCCATATATTCAAGGTAATGCTGTCTGAACGAAAGCATTCAAATTCTTCGCGGCCCCTCGGTGGTTGTGGTGGTGTTGTTGTTGTCACATCATCATCATCATAGTAGTTGACCCAAAATTGGTCCAGGATTGGACCCAGGAGCTCTGCCATTTCCACCCTCAAAGCTTCCCATGCCAATCCTACGCCCCCACGAATATATCGATCATTCAAAACAATTTCATCTATAACGGTCTCCACGACTACAGTGTATATATATATATATATATACACATATAGATCTGGCACCGCTGGGTGCAGCCACAGCAGCAGCAGTAGCAGTATTGCGAATGAATTTAGTCATGAATAGAATGACCGCATGTTGGTTCCGTGGTCAGTGAGTATATCGTAGAAACAAAACAAGAACTGGTGGCGTTGGTCGTTCAATTATTATAACTTCTCCGACTGTCCTACCGTGAGCAGAAGTACCAACCTGCGTTAGAGTGAACGCCGTAGGCAGGTAGGTGCATTTTTAACCTTCGTCGCCAATGTTCAAGGCGCCACTGGCATCAGCAATGGAAGCGTGGGCCATCAATGTTCACATCCCCGCGATCCAGTCGCCCCTGAGAAGTTGCGTGCCACCTCACATTAACTCCTTAAGATGAGGTGCGGTAGTCATGGGGTCGCCGTAAGTCTCCTCCAGTGTTTGGGAAGCGGACTGAGAAACAGGCACTACCCCAGTGCGCGATCAGCTCAGAGCAACCACTTAACCATGTTTCCAGAAGGGAGCAACGAGCGCATCCGTTACGCAGACAGGCAGGTCGACCCGTGCAGGATCTGCATCCACAACTTGGCTTAGATAATGCGGCAACATGAACGAGCGTATAAGCGACACCGAGTGGCTGTATAACTCAGTTTGTCGACCTCGGGCCGATCACCAGGAGCCAAATGGTAACGACAAATGGGTTCCATTCGAGAAAAATACCCAAAGAGCAGAAGATAAGCTCGCTCAGATAGTGTTTGTTGGCATCTCTATAAAACAGCCCTAAAATTATTGCACAACACCCTGACCTACCGGAATAAGTATATTATAAAGTGACACGTATTTGTTATTGTCTATTGGGCTAATAATAAAATAAAAAAAAGTAGATCTATCAAATGTTTGTAACGATTGCACGATTTTTATATTTAACATCGGTGTCGACTCGCGTGGACAGCACACCTTGAACACGTTGTGTCGTTCCCCTTGCCCGCGACCTGTTTACACAAACTAAACCTTTTGAATATATATATATATATATATATATATATATATATATATATATATATATATATATATATATATATATATATATACATATAAGAAAATGTTTGCTACCTAAATCATATCGCATTTAATCCAATTAAATCTCACGTGGTCAAATTTATTCTCCAACGTTGTAGACGCAGTGGCTCATAAATAAACGTGTTTATTATCTTCGCAAGCTGCACCGACTCTATCAATGATGTTAACTCTGAGTGGATTAGATGAAGCTAGATGAAAGCGCTACCTTTTACCGAACAATAGGTTGGCTACGTGTGACAGACTGTGAAGGTATGAAAATTGTCACCCTTGTAGATCACCCGTTTCACTCATGGGCTGATTAGCCACAACAAACACAATGTACCTAGAAGATATTCGTTAGGCGCCAAAATGAACACACGGACACTTATAAGAGCAGCCAATAGAGAGATATTCAGTAGATGCCACGATAATCTTGTTCGTCTGTAGGCCTGGTCGTCTCCTACAGCATACGTGACACGAGCAGCCTAAAAAGACGCATGACGATCGGCCTTCGTCGGACGGCGAGCGGTTGTAAGATTGATTAGCTAGCCTTACAGGAGAGGCGTTCACGAGAACAATGATGGCCTTCACAATAACTTCTGTGTGTGTTAGTAAAATGTAGCCATATTAGCTTATTTTTATGTTAAAGATGTCGAAGTGTGTGCACTCGAAGCCGAGCCCGCTCTCACATTATGTTTGTTTATCACGTTGAAAAGGCCTGCGTGGTTATCTGCGTGGTTGCCGCAAAATCTGTGTCCTGGTATTAAAGGTCGTATTAGCGCTCCTGATATGCTCTCATAAGCAGTTTCATCGTGTTATATAAATGTGTAGGCACTTCTAACGATGGGCGAAATTTGAGTAACTTGCCATATTAGTCGATAATGATATTACGTATACCGGTGATCTATTTTTATTTGGAGATCGTGAGAGAAGCCTGTGTACTACAACATGTATATATATATATATATATATATATATATATATAATGATAAAGACGCCCGATCAGCGCCATGTTCCATTTAGCGTTAGTCGCTTGCAGTGTCATAATCGTCATGGGCCATGCCCAATCATTTCACGTTGGGTCTCGCTCTTCCAAGGGCTGTCGTCGGAAGCCAACCAACCAACCAACCAGCCACCCACCCACCTAGCTAACTAACTAACCAAACAATCAAGCAACTAACAAGACGGTTACTCATTCCACCTCTGCCCCGTTCATGAGACAAAGATGCTGAACGCGTAGGCACTATAAACGCATCCGCATTTCGGGGCCGTCGGAGCGACGCGACGTTCAGCGGAGGACGGCGACAGCAACAACGACGACAATGATGAGGATGATTCGAGAACCGAGATTCACCCTCCTCGATCCTGGCGAGACGCCTATTTGTTTGTTTGTGTTGTTGTTGCTGCTGCTGCTGCTACTGTGATCGGCTTAACTGGAACGACCTCGTTCGCTGTCATGATCGGATTAGTGAGCGCATGAGTGCAAGCGTCTGTGCGCGTGTGTTTGTGGCGATTGAAGAAATCGGGGGCTTCTGTCGCCTTCTCGGCCTCCACCTTCGTAGATAGCAGCGACAAGAGCGTAGTAATAACCACAGTCTCCTACACTGCCAACGCCACTGCCGTTACTACCACTACTGGTACTGCTGCTGCTGTTACTGCTTGTAGTTCAGCGCACTGCTCCAACGGCGAACCTATCATTATTGCCGTAAGGGACAAGAGCCGAGAAAGTCGCGGAGCGGGCTTAGCTGGGTTACTGTACTAGTGGAAGTCGCTGCATTGTTCGTGTGCGCACTCTGTCTGGCGACCGTCGGTTGGGCCAAACGGCAGGGATACGACACAGATGAGGTGGACGACAACGGTAGTAGCGGAGAATTCAATCAGTTGACTACGACGGTCACCTATCGCTCTGTTTACTAACCTGACCCTGGCCTCGTTTGCTGGAAACAGACGAAATCGAATCGTAACCGAGTAGTAGTATTGCCATTGACTTTGGAATCAACCACGAATCGTGTCAGCGAGCTACGTCACTAGGGTCGCTCCATACTAATTGCTGGAAAGTATAATATAGCTAGGGTGGCTGTTTCCTTTATGAATTTCAGCTTCCAATCGAAATGCGTGATGGACGTCCAATGTCTATCGGGATGCACAAGACCAAAGGGGTGACTGGTTGACGTTGAAGGGCGTTGCCTGTATTTGCTATTCGTTTATGACGCACAGCACGGTAGGACATAATAGCTATATCCATGGTGTGTAAATCTCAAACGTGTCCCCATGCCTCTACTGAACTGTGTTTAATCACTGTGTTAAATGACATAACTATTATATTAAAGAAACGACGATGATCGTCTCTTTTTTCATATCTTCTGTATGCCAGTATAAATCTGTCGGGATATCTACCTGGTAGCCAACCGCGTTCGCTATAAGTGAGTGGCCCCGATGACAAACATTGCGAGTCTCGTCGGTGTCCGAGAGACGTCGTGACCCCGTCTGGTCATTAGGTGAATGGCACATTACGCGAATTGCTATTAGTACTATCATTAATTTAAGCCAACGTTAAACATCTCCCAGACAAATGCATGTCTATCTCTATCGAAGGCAGCCGTTTTAATCTTTAAAAACGAGCACTCGGTGCCGATAAAATAGCAAAGCCTTATATGAGCCGCTTTAGTGCCACAAGTTCAAGAGAATATATATATATATATATATATATTGAATTTTACATCGACCAAGCATGTCTAACAATTCTGACTCTGCGGCGATTTTCATCTTGATATATTTGTCGCTGTCTGTTCAGTTATGCCGCTATTTTTAGACAAACTGCTATTTGATATCAGTACTTGTTTAACATTTGGAACGTACATCTATTCTTGCCGTGTTATAGTTATCGTTTCCGAAATGAATTTGAAGGAACCTTATTAAGCGAAGCCCAACCCATCGACGAGTCTCCCCGCTGTTGTGGAGCTGATCGCATCGGATCTGGCCAATTTTGTTTTCTTCACAGCGTTAAGTGTCTTATCTCCTAGACCCAATATAGATGAGCGGTCGGGAGGAGAGCTGTTGTTTACGACGGCAGTGCAATTCTACCTCGATAATAGGTCTCAGTGTGAGGTGACCTACATTTAATTGCATATACGGATCGTTTGTCTCTATCTCTGTAAAGCTAAAGGCACGCGTCGATTAAGCGGCGCCGTGAGACGAAGCTCATTGGCGAAATACAAAGACGTAATCGAGTCTTTTTTAATGTGTTGTTGTTGTTCCTTGTAAATATGAGCGTTTTATCTGGTTCTGTTAAGGATTCGCTAGAGATTTGATGTTTATATTCAATTTTAGATGGTCGAAAAGTACGATTCAAACGAATTTAATTATGAGCCGTTTGGTCCGCACGTTCTCTCATGGTATTTCTGTATTTCATCTAGGATGACTTGGCGATCTTTTAGTCTACCCCTACAGTTACCTGGATGCTCTAGTAGTGAGCGTCTTGGACTGTTAGACAGGAGGGACGTATGGATTGAGATCAAATCCTGTCAGACGCTTCGGAGAATCTTTGGACTTTTTTCCTTGTCATCTTTCTTTATCTGTGGATTCTTGCCAGGTACGAGTAAGGTTGAGAGAAGGTCCTCATAGTCCTACCTAAAGGTTAAGTGCTGAGGCCTGTCAGATAGGGGTAGAGCTGAGGGTCAGCTCAAATAAAAGTTTACTCCTCCAAATCAACATTAAAGTATCTCCATATATGTTACTCTCCAAATATATATATATATATATATATACAGAAAAACAGGACCAATATAGGAGAGGGCACCTTCAAAGGTTGTCTCCGATCGGTTGCGAAAGTTTGTATATACATATTTATAACTTTATGTATGTACACATATACTGAGGCGCTAACGCCTCAGGATCTAGGAATAAATAGACGGATAGTGGAGCATGCCTCAAGTCCGAACTACGCCAATATGGCCTAACAAAGGTTTGAATTTTTCCGCCTGATACTATATACACATTCATTTTACAAAGTAATGTCATAATACGGACCAGAGAGAGAGATACCGAGAAATGTCTGATGTGAAATGCTGCCCAGGGCTGGCGGTAAGTCGCAAACGACACTCCATTTTGTATATATATATATATACATATATCAGATGGAGTGGACCTTCAGTACACCGAAAGGTTGTTGGGAGGGTTCCTTTACTCAGCTCCCTCGTTTTCTGACGTCTCTTCGCGTAGTCTTCCTATGCTTCTACCGATTGCTCATACATCGATAATCGATTGTTCTCCGATGAAGATTTCCCCTTGTCCCACTTACGACTACGAAGTGCGCGGCTCTACGCGGGACCACTTCGTGCTTGAGTGGAAGGCGATGAGATACAGCGGAGCGACGGGGAACCGAGCGAGCAGAGCTCCATGAACAAATCATTACTCTTTATAATTAGCTTAATCGTCAGCTAATACTACAAAGTAATTATGATCACTCCGTTAAGTATATGTGTATGTGAACGGACCTGTTTGGCCCACGTCTGCGAGGAGCGACAACAGTTCTGGAGGGGAACCTCATCGAACGACCCTTGTCCATAGAGCTACGATCTGAGTTAGCGATCAACGACGGTGGGGTGATGACATGCACAAGTGGAGGGTGATCATTTGTTGTTCTTTGGCGTACTAATTATTTTTGTTTCGTAAATATATATATATATATATATATATACATACGTATATATGGGGAGTTGCTGGCCATCGTTAAGCAAACATATGCGTTTAGCATGTAGGTCACTCGAGTACGGGGACACTGTAATAATGTTAGCATTATATAGTCGTTCGATATGCGACTACCCACGATGAACATTAGATACTAACGCGATATGAAGTCTCAGTTCACAATGTCCATTTTAAACCACACTTTTACACATAATATATACACTATAAAACACTATAAAAAATTATCTCTTGGTCGTCGCTGTCAGTCCAATTGTTCGTCTATTCTATTACATCTACGCAAACGACAGCCTCATCAAAATACCGTGCACCTACGTAGCGTCGGAACGGCGACACATATTTTCATACCGTTGCACTGACTAAAATTTCAAGTTTCTCGAGACAACTTGGGCATCGAATCGGTTCAAATTTACGATGCAGAGTTACGAGCGGTTGCCATACCGGCGAAACGACTTCTGTCAACTGTTAAAGCGTCAGTTCAGTGTGAGCCATTTTCGCTGTCTCCGTCGTCGTCTGACAGCTGTACAACGGACAGGTGGTTAATGTGCATCTGCTCCTGTCGCTCAAAGCAGCTTGTTTTTGTCAAAGAGATCAAGCAGGTTGGAAACTGCTGTACCTCTGCTATTGTATATTCATACCGCCAAAGCAGTGGATGGCTGTGTTAACTGCGCGCATCGGAAAAAGTTAATTACGGGTACGTTCATCGCATATGGTATCCAGTTATTATTAATTACAAAGTACGCATTACGGGGTACAAATGCGAAATATGGGTACTACATACGTGTTCAACAAACCAACGATATTCTACCAATATGGCCACCATGCAAAAGTCCGCGGCGCAGGATCAGATCCACTGACACACTTCGCCTTTTTCCGTGTCCGTGTCACCCATCACCACAACAATCACACGCCAATGTGCGAACAGACAAATCAGACAAAGTTCAAATAATCTATATATCCGTTCCTGCCCTTCAGCTGCTAGTGCTGTTTCTACGGACGTGCAACAAAAATAAAATAAAATCATGCGCGATAGTTAATCTCTGTCACAGAAGCCAATTCTGGGATATCTTCCCTTTTTTTCCAGACATCGGCGTCATGATGCAGGAGCATGTTATTATTATTATTGCCACGGGTGCTGCCTCTGATGATGTATCTTCCAACGACCACCATCTCTCATCCCTCAAAGCGACATATGTCTGTGTGTATAAATGGATGGCTTGATAGGTGGGTGTATGTATCATCTATCGAAGAGGGTAGCCACAGAGCCACACAGTTACCACTGTTCCTGACGCGCGGTCCCGGTTCAGCTTGTACCGGTCATGTCGTTAGGATGAATGTATTATTATTATCATTATTGTTACAATTACAAATACCGACCAGGCAAGCTTCGTTAGCTAGCGGAATCTCCGAAGCCGGCAGGAGTGATTCCGAGAAGGGTGGGTGCTGCGCCGAGGAAAAGTGGAGAATAAGACAACAAAGAGAGATCGTTTGCGTGGCTTCGGCGGCCACCGCCGCTGCTGCGTACATTGAGGCATTCGAAGACACTCGACTGGAGGGGAAAAGCCCTGGCAAAGTGTCTCTCCCTTTCGACGAGATGTATAGACAGACAAGCCTCAGAGCAGGACTCGAACGGAGACACGTCCCTCCTGTGCTGTGACAGTTTGTCTGGTCATAGTGCGCTCGAAGAGATCGAGGAAAATAAGGGGAGAGAATAAGGCTCAGCAGATAGATGCCAGCCGAGAATTATTAATGGACTCGCAGTAGTGGACGCAGATCATATGCGCCACGGTGGCAGAAACAGCTCTCATGAATGACGATCGCAGCAGTAAAAAAAGGCCGGCAGCAAAACGGGCACCGCCGCTGCTCCTGCTCCTGCTGGTGGTCGAGTACAAAAAAGAAGGTCAGTCAAACAGCCGAAAAGAAAGCGATCATTTCGGGAAAACACGAAGCAGAGAAAGAATGAAATAGTTGAGCTGTTACTATTTACTACTGGTTCTACTATAACGGCGAACGCTACAGCTGCCACACACATTGGCGTATGTAGATATGGTAGAGTGAGCCAATGAAAGTTCGCTGTATCGTATCCTATATGTGGATTCGACTCATGCTGCGTATAATACCACCGTCATAGCGGAATGAAGCGATAAATGAGTGTGTGGCGAGTAACGGAGCTGGATAGCGCCAAGGGTGAAGGGCGAACTTGAATGCTGTTGACAATTTGATACGGTGCGACAAGGGATAACGCTGTGACAAGCCAATAGCATTTGCGGTATTCACCATTAAGGTGCGCGGAGCTTGGGTTGTAGTTTCTTTTATATTTCATAGTCTCAGCCACAACAGCGCGTGAAGTCGGACACAAGCCGGAATGCAATGTACCACTATAAAATGCATTCAATTTTGGAGACATTTTTCAATACGTTGTGGCAGAGTTACGTTTATTCCTAGAACACGTAAGCACTTGGAAAGAATTTATACTCGCTTCTTCATAATGACACTCTTAAGGGCAATACTTGAATTACGAATCGGTCTCCTCTACGGGTTTGTTTTCTCTCATTTACGCTCACTGGAAAAACTTACTGCTGAACAAAGACCTCAGTAATATTTTATTGTGTTTTAGAGTCCCGACTCTACGGCCTAACCCGTCTGTGTATGGCAAGGCAGGTCAAACAATCGAGGACATTAAAATTGAGCGGATAAAAAATGTGTAATCTATTGGCAAGACTTCTTACTTGCTATCAATGATATCAATCTCTTTTAACCTAACCCCAGTTAGATAAATTTGTCCGCGCACCAGAGAACGCCACTGCCCACGTTGGACGTCGCTGGTCAACACTGATAGAATTATCAAACTAGCTTTCTCTTACTGGCTACTACCACCACCACGATCGCTTTCGCTACTCAGGTCCATTGACGATGCATGACCCAAATCTCTCTCTCTCTCTCTCTCGAGATGTATCTATCACTCGATCTATCTCTCGCTCCCATCAATAATAATTGTAGCGTAGTGCAACAATGAGATGTCACACCCGTGACTTCTTCGTCGACGGTAGCAAGAGCATCGGACACAGAGGGCAGGTGTCTCGGACGGAAGCCTTAACATGCGTAGGGGTCACGCGTATCGGTCAGGACCGCCGGGTGTTCCTCTGGGTGGCGCAGGTCGAAACGGTTGCAGCTCTTTTGTTTCTTACCACCTCACCTACACGATAATCACGATGTCGCCGTGGGTATCCGATGCTCTCGGCGATGCCATAGATGGTAGCAAGGGATGAAGGCCACCACCCTTTCATTTCTCGTGGTCGTTCTTCTCGATAAAGTTGTTGTGTCTTTGTGTTCTGTTCGCTTACTCCTCCACTCTCGCTGTGTATTCATCATCGTCAACCTATTTCTCTTTTATGACTGCCTACGCCGGTGAACTGCTGTCGCACGAGCTCGACCCAGGAACGATCTGAGCAAAAAACCTAATTGTGAAAAGAGATTGTCCACCGACTGTGTTGAGTGACACAGGTTGCGCTTGCACGAAATCCACTGCGTTTGTCTCGCTCGAGATTTTATTGGCACGATCGTTATTTTATGAGGCGGAACTATCCACGCCATAGACAGTCCATGAATACGAATATATTCGATCTGTTCCTATTGAGGAAGAAGCTACAATTTTTCAGGTTTTTTTTCCCCGCAAGGATATCGCCAATCTTGAAGGAGACCTTTCGTTGTGTATTTCACCTATCTGACGGAATTCTAAATAACGGGAATTTTTTCTGGATTCTGTTGTTATCCGTAACATGTTATTGACGGATACATATTTGAACACAAAATAATTCGATACAACATGTTCTCTGTTAGAACACTCGATTTTTTGTGGATGCCTGACACGATGTAATATCGCGTTCTAAGCAGTGTGTACCTAGAGGTTAAGGAAAGTGTGGGTTAGCCAAACCCCTACGGTAGCTCGCTCACACGTTCAGTGCGAGCAGACATGTGGTCTCTAACAAAATCGTCCACACAAAATCGTCTATACGGGTGGTCAAAACGCCATGAATCAGCCCGTTTTCTCTCGAACAAGGTTAACCACACTACCGGTTTGTTCACTAGACAAACCTTAGCAGCAAAGTGTCGCTTGGTCGGCCTCTTCGTCGGTCAGTCAGTCAGTCAAATCGGTTCGGACAGGATAAATAGCTGGACTGATGGAACTCAGGTCGGGTGGCCGGATTGCCGACTAGGCCAAAACAACAGACTCTCCCATCTTCTCTCGATGTTGGCTGAGCCCATTTAGCCGTGTCAAAATTCCGGCTGTTAAAGAGGACCGTACCAAACTCGACCGGAAGTGGTTTGAGTGGCGGCATAGGCCAGGAGCTTCACTGCAGCGTCTGCTGGTCAGCCCTTCTTCGTTGTTTAGTGAAAGAACATGATAATAGCTGTGCTGCTCGTTTGCTGTGTTCACACCCTATGAAAATGAAGATGATGGTTATTGACCATTTCGACAGTGGAAATTTCCCAATGTAGCAAGCGAGCTTTGCAATAATGCACGAGTCTATACAGGCAATAGATGCGAGCTCCATGCTATGGTACCGGGTAGATCGAGCGTTAAACGCCATTCGAACGGGCAGCGGCTACACCAGTGGCGAGATTGTCGTTGGTCGTTAATTGCGAAAGTGGCGTGACAATATGGGTGACTACTAATCGATGTATCAATGTTTCAAGACTCCACTCGTCGAAGAATTAGAGTTCTAATTCTAAAAAATGCGTATCTGTAAAACCGTAGCAATTGGGATGAGCACAGGGTGGAGGTTAAAAGTAGACTTACAGTATGGTGAAACGTGGGTACTCTAGTAAATAAGAAAACAGGGCTACAGCCAGCATCTGTTTCAGCTATAAACACGCCGGCATCCAAAGTTGGAGCTTACTCGTTGAAATTCGCTATTCATTGACGCAACCCAGCTGTTAGGGTCTTTTTTGTAAGGGAATTATTTTTGAGCTAAAATAGTGAAACTGCTTAATCGGCGCATCACATTCGATGCATAGATGTAGCGAACGGGTGCGGCGCTTAAATGTAAACGAATATACGCCTAGTCAACCTGAAGCAATTATAACAATAAAAAAAGAAAACGCATAATAGACTGTGCCATAGAGTAACTCGATAAAGGCCTCTCTCTACCTGTTGGCCAGGACATTTCAAATGATACAGTTGCTGTCAGTGCATTAGCGACAGCTGCCGGGTGCGTCCTTTTTAGATTTCAACAGCTACTATTACTACAACTGCTGTTACTGCTACATAGTGAATAATAGACGCTGTCCTGACAATGCCTTGATACGGCTACAACAATTGCCATTAAATAAAACGCGACCGAGCCTTTCCGACTCACAGCTCAGTGCAGCAAAACAGCAAAAGGCACCCCGACACACCAGGCCATCCTAGGCCACCCGACGTAGGCGCCAGTATTTTGTTCCTGTTTACCAAAAAGGAATTCAGTCTCCACAGGACCGACTCTCATTCGAATAAAATCGTTTGCGACGCTTCGGTTCGACGTCGTCATCGTCCGTCGTCATTGTCACCGCGGCGGCTATCACTGTCGTTCTGTCACCCGCTGAAAATGACTACTCGCATTTGTCCCTGTTCCTGCAGGACTTGTTCGCTGGTACACACACACACACAAGCCATCGTGACCGTGAGTCGCGATGATCGGATGCTGTTTGTTGGTGCTTCGCGTCCTGCAGCGGCGGCGGCGGTGGCCCCCAAAACAAAGACCGTTGTCTTCACCTCCGTCCTGTTGTGTTCGATGCTGGAGGATGCTGCGTTCCTCCGTTTGTTCGTCTACACACAGTCAGTTATCCCATTCGCCCATACAGCCTTACTAGCTTTTGCTGTTGGCCTGCTTGTTTCTTAGTGACTTACACAAGCGGACATACGGGCGGAGATAGGGCAGCCATGGAGGTGACTCGGTGTCACCGACTGGCTAATGAGTGGATCTTCTCAGTTGTACCATGCAATTATATATAGAAATATATATATATATATATATATATATGGGGAAATTGGGACCGTTGTGAATTGCACTGCGCATAAATGCAATGAACGAGATTCCTTCATTGTTGTTGTTTTTTTCGTTTTGTTAATGCCGTCCCTGCACTATAGAGTATGCACAGTCTGTCGTGCGTACGCTATATATTTGTGTAAGATAAGGTTGTTCACGCAGTTCACGCAAATAGCTGCTAACGTTACTAATTATATAATTATTATTCTATTTATTATTCGTATCTATTCATTGCCAAATCCACCCAAACGGTTACGTAACTGCTGCCATAATCAATCCCATTTCGTACACTTACACAGGCTGACGCCAATGTACTCCAGGGTCAGTCAAGCTATAACAGAAATGCCAAATCGAGTTGTCTTGGCTGACGCGACTCGTAACATGAGTGAGTGAACATGCTCTGCCTCCTGGTAGGCTATTAGCCGAGGTCTCTTTTCTCTTGAGAGATGCTACGCTATTTCGGGCAAGACGCTCAACATGTATAAGGGTCAACTGCGTTAGATAGTATTCTTCCACTCTTCTTCTACTTACAAGCTCTGTATTCTCTGTAATTCCAGGTAAGTGTCATCTTATAGCTATATCTAAGCCATGATATCAAGATCATGTTTAGCACAGCCACCATCGTTACTATTAGCATCGCCATAAGCATCATCACTGGGATCAGTGACCTCTCGCCCCGACGGCCGGGTTTGGCGATAGCCAAAAAATCGACACTGAAATTGATATTAGATAGCTGTCACATCGATCGGAAGCTGTGACCCGTCGATGGACGGACTACTGCTCACCGCGCACGTATGTCGTATGTTGTGTATCGTACCTTCGTGAAGTGTATTTTTATTTCTCATTTCGCAACGCGGTCGCCTCTGATCGTTAGTGACTCGTGGCGACACTAACTGAGAAGCAGCACTGTCCATAGGAAGGAAGCTTGTTTTTTTTTTATGCGACTGCAAATATGGACGGACAGCTATTATAAATATAAATGGAATGAGAATAAACCTTGGTGGTTTGGGAGACCGCGAACATGGACTGTGTTACATTAACTTTGTTTTTATGTACGCATGCTCTTGAGGCAGCGATCAGAAAATTGAGTCGAGAGTTATACCGGATTATACTTAATATAATAATAATAATGCTAAAAATAAATGCGATATGATTCATCCCGTACAAGGTGCTGTGTCCTGTTCGTGGTGGACCTGCCACTCGAAGAAATCCCCATAATTCTGCCCTTTGGCTCATAGCGAGTCGACTATGTTGTGCTCGGTATTTATTAGCTGCGACACAGTCGTGGATTCCGTGAATATGATTGTGCACACAACGCGGTCGATTATGTCGTGCAGATGTGATGTACACGATGATAAAAAGAACGCAAACAGTTCTGTTAAAATTTATAGAAAATACGTCGCCACGATTGTATCGTTTAAATGATTCATTCGACAATGACATTGCCCGCAATATGTCTAAGACAAAGATTCTGAAAAGTATCTTTTTACATCGGGTTCGCCCCAAAATGCGATATTCTTTTATTTTATTCGATATTCAAGAGATTCGTTTACGATTACCGTGCCTATAGTTTATTTGATCATTAAGTAGAAAAATATGTATATATACGTTTATCTTATTAGCCTTTTCCTCGAGCCCAATACCACTGTCCGTGGTCGCTCTCATCAGTAACATGTGGTATTTTAATTACATTGAAAGTTTGTCACATCGTCTGTGATTCAATGACGACCCTTCGGTATTTTTTTCTGAGGGTGCCATATTTGTGTACAATCGTGTGTGATTACTTTAATGCTCCCACTCTAATTCCTGTAGCAGCGGGGAATCCGACCTCGGCTTCGGTTTAATATTGAGCCACTTCTTTTGCATGTTGAACGAGTAGCCAAATGCCAACTAAAACAGAGCAGTAGTATTAACACCGTTCAGAGCCGAACAGAATCTTCCCCTTCCTTCATCGTTGTGTGCTCGAGGACGGACATAAGAGTCGTCCTCGTTTCTTCCAGCCGTAATTAAAGAATTGTTGATGACAGCGCTAATGATCTTTCATCTCAACTGCCGAGTGCTACTGTCACTGACAGTAGCTGTCACGATAGAACGACTATAGGTGAAGAACAAATTGGATGAACAGATCGCTGTTACCTGCTCGCATTTCCGATGTCAAATATTCGTTGTTCGTCAGCCCCCTTTCGACGCCTGCTAGAGCTGCTCGGCTAAGAAGGATCAGTCTAAGAAGGGTCTATCTGTATGACTACAGGTTAAGGCAACGCACCTGTTTTAAGTGATACTTCATTTCTGTCTCCTGGCAATGAACACACTGCAGGCTGACTAGAGAGACCTGATCCACAACCAGCGATAGCCATAACACACCAAGCAGGAACGAAATAGCGTGGAGATTAAGTAATGTCAGACAACGATTGATCCGTGAACCGTAGATTAAGCCCTGATATTCCGCCTAATTTGGACGATTCATATTTCGCTTCACAGCCGTTGTACTATCCTATGTGGGAGCATTGGAGCCTGTCGTAAGTAGTGGCAAGCGACGTTGATTTTAATATTGTACACGTGGCGTAAAAACAGGCACAACTTAAAGCTCATGTCGCAATACACCGAGCGGCCTGTTTAAGTGTTGCAGAGCTCTCCTTAGAAGTTGATTCTTCTAATATAACAATGGGGCGAGACAAAGAAATTGGTTCCACCAATGCACAGCTGTTCTCGTAGCTGTACGCACGCTATAATTGCTAAATCGATAAATCAGTTGATGCTCGAAGTATGGATATTTACGAGCAGGTTGAAAGCCGCCGCCGATCTACCTAGTGATGGCAAATTAGTATATTATTGTCATTGGCTTATCCATCTAAAGTTGACAAGGGTAACGCCCTTCCCTTCTTGAGTAGTCACTCAAGCTAAGAATCGGCCCCTCACGATGTGACTACATGTCTATGCGGCCCACCGATACGAGGGTCCCATAGTTCAGACACTGAGAAGCCAACCTAGCTGTCTACCTTGTTGAAAATGCCAAGTTCGCTCATGTGGGAGTTCCATCATTTGACAACCGGAACCTTTTCTGTTTATCAAAAGGGTGGCGTTTGGTTATGATGATCATGAGACCAATCTCTAGGTGCGCCTGCTTGTCATAATATATATATATATATATATATATTAGTATTATATAACGTAATTGCAGCACGAGTCGAACCTGCGTTGGAAAGGACATGACGTATCTGAGGAAGCCACTAGTGAAAATGGCATTTGATAAAAAATCGTCTCCAAACAGTGTAAGCAGCTGTAGCGCGCTGTTGTCGTGGCTTTGCCGTGGACAGAGGCTCAATCTGTGGTTGTATGTACTTGTATCGGCAAAGCATTCTTTACACTTTCGTAAGCCAACGTTGGCATTGCACTTTCAGATTGCCAGCTGGTTAGACGCAGCCAAAGAATACATACTATGGGAGCTAAGAATTGAAGTTACTGACCGGAACCATTCTTCGGACTTACTACGACACATACTATATATACATATATCAAATGACAGTGCTCTTTGTTGCTTGTGGGAGTCAAAATGACTGGAGCTGAGTGTTTTCTGATCCGCGGCTCACCTCGATCAGACTGAACTTTGTCAGCTTTGCAACGGCGAACAGAAAAATAAAGATATCAATTATTCTCGTCTCGGTGCAGTATTGTGATGGCGATATTACGATGATGATCGATGAGCCAGAGAGCCATTGTTGCTCCAAGTAGTTGCCTCGCCTTAACTCTGATTGAACTCTGCTGTTCCACAACGAAACAACGGGGCCGGAAGGACGTGGGAGTTCTCATCGGTCTGCCGTATGCCGTAGAACATACATAAGCATAAGATCTGGACGGTTGCAGTGGACAGCGTTGCCGTTCTGTGTAGTTTTCTGTGTGTTTTTCCCGTTACATGATAAACTCGGGACGGTTGCATTGAGATGCTGCTATCGTGTTCCATGACGATGCTCGTGATGTTCGAACTCAGATGGACGGGGTCGTTCGATGGCGTCCTCTGCCTTTGGGCGTTACCTCGGATAATCACAGATCTGCGGTGGTGGTAGTGATGTATAAGAAGATAGATCTCCGTCAGGGTTCGCGTTTCCATTCTGTATCCATTTATTTTACTTTTTAATGGAACATCTCTCCCGGGGGGCTGCATCGGCCGCTGGTGGTATTTCTGTCCTCTTATCATAGTCCATTCCACATAGCGAAACAAATATATGACAACAACGAAGTGATTGATTTCTATGTATTCGTAGAAAACAAACTATATGCGCTACAATAATACGCACATACACACGCACACACATGACAATAAACACACTGAATCCCCTCAATGAACACGGTACGACCGACTGTACGTTCGACCAGCGTTTCATTTTCCATCTAACCTCGTGTCCGTCACTAGAGCACAATGTGCAAATTATACTGTCACGCCTAATGTTCGCTGTCGAAACACAAAGATAGCGAAAGATTGAGAGAGAGAGAGAGAGAGAGAAAGAGAAACAGTTTCGGAGTTGTTCCAGATCGGGCTGCTCTACAGGCCCAGACGCTATCCGGCCACTGTATATTCGGCTATTACTCTCGACCGAGAAGACATGGCTATGGCAAATACCACGGCCAGTGTCATATATACACACATGGGTTAATAAAGACACATATTAATAAAAACGATAAAATATTGTTACAGTCCCTATCCGATGTTCTCATGCTGGTAGGGTAGCAGCGGCAGCAAAAGCTGTGTTACACATCGTTGCTGCTGCTGCTGTTCTTGTTGTAGTGACAACACCGAAATTTATGATGGACCCGCCCGCAGAATTCGATAGACGTCTGTTGGACGACCACCACGAGCGTCAGTGAGTCGTCAGTCGGTGAGCCAGGTCAGTGTCGAGTGGTCGGTCGAGCGGACAATCGGTACAAGAGCCAGAGACACAGCGATGGGCGAAGCTACGGTAGGCAAGGCGTTGTTACTGCCGATAGCGCAAACGATGACGAGGACATGAGATGACTTTTTGCTTATTAGAGACTAAAGGTTGATATGGGATAGTTGGGTTATTATACTATTATGTCGTATTACCGCCGGCGTGTTGTGCTGACGACAACGACACGTTCTACCACCTCCCTTCCCCGCCCGTGAGCGTCTATGCGTTTTTTTTTTTCGTTGGGTTCGTAAAAACAGTTGCACGCACAGCTGAAACTGTTGTGGCCGATGTGGACGAACATGAGGCTGGGGGTAGCTTCGACATCAGAGTAATAAAGCGTGGTGGATGTGTGGGGTGGATGACAATGATATGGATCATCCGCAGTTATTGGGAGCTAACGAGGGCTTAATCAAATCGAGATTGTTAGGATCAGGAAAGAGGATTGCAAAGGGAGAAAACCAGTCATGAGAAGGGATCCGATATAGGTCATAAATGCAATACATTGAATACTATAATTCAATGCAATACACATTTCGGTTACTTGACGGAGATGCAGTCTTGACAAACGCTTAAGTTCACGAGATAAAAAGTATCCTTAAAGCAAATGTCACATCGTCATTGACACCGTGAATACTGTAATTAAACGTCAACATTATCAGTGGATGAGTGATTTGGTCTTTAATTAGTTCTCGTGGGAGGAAGGCAAACTTCCGTTAAAATCTCACCAGGGGTTAATCGGTTCCCGAACCTTAAATGTTTATAGAAAAAATAAGACAATCGTTACCAGAAAGGCTACTTACTGTCAAACTTTAATAATCCCACCAGAGGATTCTATACCTGTCCGAACACTCTGTCGCTTTGACACTTCTTCTCTGCCGAATATATCCCATGCAACAGGCTGGCGGCTCAGAGCCCAAGATATATTATTATTATTATCATAGATCTAGTGTATACTTGTATAATCTATATTATATGTGCATGTGTATTGCACCCGTACGCATCAGTCATTACCTATATCCGGTTCGAAAGCAGCATCAAGCTATGTTTAAAAATACCAAAGTCAATGACAAACCCGGAGCAGGAATCGGCACGACTAAACTGGCCGCATAGGCAGTTCCCCTTGCTTTTTTGGTTGGGACAGGCCTTCTTAACTAGTCAGCTTGAGGCTCACTTTTCATTCGTTTTCAAAACGCGTATCCTAGACGTTTCTTATAAGTTCGGTCCTGCCGCCGGGCGCCGCCACCGCCATATTCTGACAGCTGATCTCTACCTCTCGCTCATAGCGTTTGGTGATCGACATCCGCTATTCGTCGTCTATGCACCCATTTATATGCCATACGTGTTCTATTGACATTGAGATAGTCACGTGCTCGTAGCCGTTGTCTGCTAGGATAGCTCCACCCTCTCCTGTGTGAGACAGGCCAGTCACGGGCGGCAGTCTTACACAGTCCTCGCTCCTGCTCGCTCCAGACAGACGCAGAGGCGAACACGCAGGCGGACAGATGAACGAAATGGATTAAAAGTCGAGAAGGTGAAGAAGAAAAAGAAGTAGTCGTCGTAGTTCGTCGGCAGAAGTCATCAGTGAAAATAGCACTATGATCGAAAAAAAAAAAAACTTTATGCCGTCGTCGTCGTAAGCAGCCATCATCGTTTTCCTCTGCACGAATGTATGCCGGTAGGTGGGCCTGCTCTGGGAGCAGGCGTCTACCAGCTAGCAGCTCACTCGGAGATCATTCTGATCTCGGATACTCCTTCCCGATCGTCGCTGCTTTCTGTTGTTGATGCTACTACTGCTCCTACTACTACTACACCACTACTGTTGATGCTGGTGCTTCTTGGTACTTGGAAGATAAACGTTCGAAAAAATCAGTGACCTTTTTCTCGAGTACACCTAACTGAAATCTCGACGAACACACAGCAGAATGAGATGGAATGGTAGCAGAAACGATCAGCTGGGGAAGTGTCTCTGAACGTGAAGGAGTTTCCTCTAAGGAGCACTCTAGATTGAATGAACGAGCTCTTATGGTAGTTGACAGAGTGTCTGGGAGTTGATCGGTTCTGGAAGAACTCTCTACGTGGTTCCTAAAGCGCAGCAACTTTACGACGAGACCCGTTTTCAGGTCACCTTAGCTGCGTAGGGTAATACCATACATGATACACATCTGGAGACAGATTTTTCCTGCTGCTTCTGCTATAGGTTACCCTGGCCGTTGTTAGTTAGGGTGTGGTAAATATGTGGTCGCTATGTGGGTTAACTCGCTTCACTGACAAAGATCCACCATTCTGGGTCGTAGTTAATTCGACAAAAAAAAAAAAACTGGCTGATGATCGGATGCATATTAACCCTAATAGTGGTATATGAACCTACATCGCATTGGAAAAAGGTCTCAAGACGGTGGGGTGGGGGGGGCTAATTGTGCAATTTAGTTTTGATTAAATGTTTTACTACAGCCAATTTTTACTGTTATGTATAATAGTACCGTGATTTACTTGACTACTCACAATGTGTGAATACAAAATCGCTAAAAAATTGTTACTCTTAGTTCGTTCGTCTTTCGATTATTTTGTTTCTACGTTTTGAACATAACCAATTTCCGGACTTAGTCATTTTTGTTCAAAAAATGGCTTGTCTTTATCTTTTATTGATGATACGGTGACATCTATACTATTACGATTGTGATATAATAGTAGACAGATGCGTTATGTGTAGGTGATTCAGAGTATGCGATGTGCTTCCCGTGCTACTTTCTATGAAGAACTTGCGGACGGGTTCAGGCACATCATCTTGCATGCTCGCCCCCTCCAATACACATACACACACGCACATATACTCGTATACCCATAGTGGAACAAAGTCGTACACACCCACTGTGTTCTTCGAAGCGGAATGACATCTCTTCGCTTTGGAATCCTTAGGCTTCGTCTTCGTCTTGCCAACGCTTATTGCTACCATTACAACTACTGCTAGTAGTATATAACTCGACTGAGAGTTCGGCTTCACCTTGGTCTCTGCCGCCGCAGGACTCGGACCTCCTCGAGTCCTGGATCCACGCGGGTGTCCTGTATCCTCCTTACGTTATCACCCCTTTCCTTCTGCCCACTCTCCCTGCCAGGAACCACCTTCCTATTCGCCACTCATTATAGCCATTGTGTGGCGTCACAGAACGAGTTTCACTGCTGCTGCTGCTGCTACCGCTATCCTCCGCCACTTCTATCGCTGCATTCTTCCTATTGTGTCGTCGTCCTGAGTGCCGCGACAGGATATGTCCCTTCTTGCCGCCTGTCCGACACCGACACAGCGCGAACAGCAAGAGCAGTGCTCAGTGGTGACGGGGGCGGTGGCGGCGAGACGGCAGTCACTGCTTCTTCGCTTGCTGGGCGCGTCAACCAACGCCTTCTTGCCATGTTCACTCGAATGTTGTCGCCTCTGCTCAGCCTCTCACGGTCTCTGTCGTTCACTTTCTCCACAGAAGAAGCTTCGTTCGTCAGAACGGCGGACGACGTCTTTGGCTAACGGAGGAATGCCGCCGTAGTTCTCTCTTCTGGTAGCAGCGGCAGGCGCTAGCCCGCGCCCTGGACGGCCCCTCCAATTCTTTGAGTTCTCATTCCTTACGGCAGGTGGTGGTGGTGGTGGAGATGGTAGCGTTGGCCATTGGCATTCGAGTGTTAGTGGTGGCGCGCTAGTCGTCTTCACCAGCTAGGCTCAGCAGGACGAACCAGGTGCTAGTTGTTGTATGTGCATTGCAGCATTCCCCTTTCGGGACGTCAGCTGACGGACGTATAATACGTACGTATATACGTTCGTTTGGATGCTTTCCGTTAGCCTCGCAGTTGGTGGGAGCTGTCACGCCGTGAGGTAGCGCGCGCGCTCTCTCTCCCTCAATTCCTGTTTGCTCTTTCTTTGCCATGTCGTCGTCACAACCGTTAACAGCAAAGCCTCGCGTTGGATTTCCTTCTAACGCGGAAGTGTGGGTTATGACCAGATATGACTCTCGTTCGTCAGAATTCGAAGAAGTTCCCTCCAAGCCATGATCACTATGTATAATACTATGAGTGCAAGTTGTCTCCCTATCATAATTTCATTAGGTATAATTTACCCGCAATCTAATAGAAGCCAATTACGGTGAACCTGATTTTTTTTGTATTGTAGCTGCATATACTATTTGATTATTTGTGCTTGAACAGTCGCGCTTCTCGTAACGAAGGGATTCACTATACCAGGCAATTTCCTTCATAATACGATGATACTCTCATAGACATCTCCTCACAGCTTTAGCTATAATTGAATGCTCGACTCCAGTGATCGATCCAGATCAAAGACAGCTTCATTTGACGTTGCCTGTCCCCTGTTTTCGTTTAGGACAATGATTGACGTGCGCTGTAGATCTACGTTGTCATTTCGGCAGTTGGTTCCGCTCTGAGTTCCTTTTGCGGTCACCGCCCCATCGGTTTTTCTCGCCGAAATAACCACAGAGTCAGACATAAACGACTCTCTGACATGATTTCTTCGTCCGATCCACGCAAAGCACGTAAGTGCCATGTGATTATTGCGATCCGAAGTACTGTGAGCATACTGTGTCGCCGTACTGCGAACCAAGGGATAACGAAGGCGTGTAGTCTCGTCACCGCGCTGTAGAGTGGGCCACATGTATATGATAGATCAGAGCAGGCCTCCGTGTACAGATAGTCCTGATCATCAGAAGTCTTTTCATCGCATCTGTCAATGGCGATGTTTATCTTCGCTAGCTATCTTGGACTTTGATGATGTCTCTGCCATATTCGACAGTCGGGGATGAGGTGAAGCCAGCCCGGTAGCTGCTAATCGTGGCTCAGCGATCGCGTAGTGAAGATGTTTACGTGCACGCAGCCGTTAGCTGAAGCAAACGTTGATAAATTATGACCGAAACTTATTATGCACTGCCAGTTGTTCGAGATAATTGTCACCAATAAATGGGATTTTTGGTTAGCATCTCAAATTTCAGAGTATTTCGACATAGCTTAATGTATACCCACAGAGAAACAGATGCGGGAATGGCTTCTAAATAATAATTACATAATAGTACAAACGCGAATAAATTTAGTGTGGAATCTGAATTTTGTGGTACTGATTTTATCGATGTCCGCTTGCCTGAAATTAATGGGTATCTGCTTGAAATAAAAGTGTGTTTTGTGAAGCATTCGGGGGGTGTTCAATCTGCCGAACGAATATAGACCACCGAGTAGCGAGAGTTGCTTACAGTTTGTGTACCGCTATGGGTCTATAAAAGCCGCATTCTATTATATTTAACGTCAGTCGTAATCATTCATAATTTAGAATGCGATGGACCTTTTTAATTACTTTAGAGAGACGTGGCTAACTCAAAACGTTATATTTTCCTAGTGGACAACCTAGCAAATGGTAGATATTTTGACCTTTATATATATATATATTTATAGGTCATTTCTTCTTTGACGACATGGCTGCGTGTGACCTACAATGATACTAACAGACCACTATATGGTATTGTCGACGTTTTAGAGTTCGTCACTTGGACAGAAATATATATATATATATATATATATATATATATATATATAATTCAAATGTTTTACCTGTTTCACGACAGATCGTAAACGTGTTTAGATGCTCATGAAAACGTTTTCGATCGAAAGATGGACGAAGGGTTTTAGAGTCTAATATTTTATGTTTTTGTGTACCCGGGAATGTATGTCGGTACCCTGTTGGCTATCAAGGAACTAGATCGAAATTTTTACCAAAAACACCATGCAAGCGTAGGCATAACACGCATTAAGTATTGCGTCAGTCCTGTCCTCCTTCAGACGATTAGATTCCATTGCGTATATAGTAAAACCACTCGAATCCATGACCAAGAACTAACAGCGTTCCATATTCCTCAATAGGCAGGCGTTCGATGTCAGATATCAACCCGATGGTGTCCCACGCTATTAGCCACAGGAAATGAAGCCACGGAGATAGGTATTTACACGGCTGGCTAGTGTTGCCATTGCACCTCTTATCTCGTGACAGACCAAGTCACTGACAGACACATCAATATATTGACCTGTTGACGACACAGAGTGGCATTCGACTGACAGACAGGGACGAGGAATTGACATTGATAAAGTTGCAGGCTTTGCTACGTCATAGTTCATATTTCAGGGACCTTCCCCCTAACCGCGCCCTTCTGGTAGCCCGGTAGCTACCTGATCCACATTGCGGTTCGCACCGACACACAGCTGATGACGGCTGCAACGGCAGCCTGCTTACTGCTGTGGCAGTTCGATATAGCATTAGACAGGCAGAGAGGCCGACAGTGAATGCCTGCGCGTTTTTGATGGAGCGGACCATGGGCCGCTGCTTGCTACGAACTGATGTCTCACTGCTATCATCATCGTCGGCTGTCGTTTCCGATTGTCACAAATGTGGCGCTTGCCATATTGCCCTGTTGCTGCTGCTACGCGGCATGCGCGTAGTGTCGAGAGAAGGGTGCGCTTGCTTGCATATCACCGGTCACCATCGGCAGCTGCCGAGCGGCAGGAGCATAATATGGAGGAGGACGCTGGCTGGTTGAATCGCTGGTGTGAATTGAAGCTGTGACGTACAGCCGGGGTGTATTGATGACACTTCTCACATGTTCTAGTACTTCAGCCATCTAGTATGCTAGTATTGTAGTGTGGTGTTGATGTTGGTGGTGATGATGAGGCAGCTGTCTTTCGTTCAGAGAATGAACATTAAATAAATAGATCGATATGATGGGATATCCCACGGTGACGGTTGACGATGGACACCTATAATACAAGTGGCTGGTTTAGCTTGATTGAATCCGCTGCGATGAGTGGATGTTTTAAGAGGTATAGTTGTGCCCACCAGTGGGTATTGCAATGGGGTAAGGTATGACAGTAGCCACTACGATGACATTGATCTGCTGACTGTGGGAATGTTTCTGAAGGATTTTGTTGGTGGGGTCTACAGCAGGATTGCTGCACAAAGAGGTGCGAACGCGTAAAATACATGAATTATTTGACAGGGTGTAAAAACACAATCAGCTGCGTATTATGGTAGTAAATCGATTATCATATCGACGAACATCATTTCGGTAGATGCGCTTCGCGCGCTTAGGATGAATAGCTTGGTAAGATTGCCTCGGCGTATACGCAGGTATTTGTTTAGCACAGGTGATAATGTTTGATCAGCTACTCGCCTTAGAGGAGAGCACAAATCTAATCCTCCTATGAAGTTTTGTGGTGGAAGTATCGCCCACCAGTTCCTACAATAATATTATTCTATTTGAAGATAGCTCAGCCAGAAACGTACATGATATACGTCTCCTTCACAACCGAACGCTTTTTCCAACCTCATTCCACAGTTTCCAGATTTCTATGAGGGAATTTCTAGCGATAATCCCCTGACACCCGTCGTGAAAGTTGGTTTAACATTAATAGTAGTGGCAGTCTTCCTTAGTCGAGCGGCGTTCCCATGCACATTGCTGTTACAGGCATACTACGGATCACTTCACACGTTTGCTGCTCTCATAATTCTCGATAGATCGTCATCTGAGCTGCGTAGCACCAATCTTCATAGTGCATCTTCAGTAGCATCTCCAATCCTCATGTCACGCTGAGTCTTTGCTGTTGGCTCTCCCGCGGGAGAATTTCCGAGAACGTATCCAGAGTACCTGACCCATTTCTTCTTTCGTCGGGAGAATGTGACGTGTGTCTCGACCAAGCGGCTCGTAGCTTGGTTGTTTGCTTCCTAGTGGCCGTTCTGATTTATGCCTGTCTAGGCGTGACTCCACCGAGCCAGACTCGAAGCCATGCCACGCAACGTTGTGTGATCGGTGACGATGTTCCACGAAGGTTAAGGCAGATGATGTCAATGGAATAGTCCCGCGCACCTTCTCGACGTGATGGACTGCAAGCGACTGTAGTCGTCAACTCCTTTCTTTGCTTCGTCGTATTTATTAAGCTTTCGCAGATATTATACAAGGGAGCGTATCGGCCACGTGTAACATAAATATAGACGATATGCGCCCGGTCATATGAGGCCACATGTTGTTCTTAGCGGGAGTGGTAGGCTGTAAACTCAGGAACAATACGATCCTGATTTCATTCCCTCTTCCCCGGTAGTTGACGCTTCCATAACTATAGATATAATTTTTGTTTGGATTCGCTATTTAGAGACGAGATTTTCAGCTGTTTGCACCACAAGTGGCTCCAGCCGTCCAGTGCTGGTTCGAGGATAGTCAGCAATAATATGACAGAGAGGTGGTCGGTTGCGTGGAAAAGGGGTCAAAACCAGTGAGCGAAGCAGAAATACGAATGCCTGACGTTTATTCGAGTGTTGTTGGCAGCGGATGGGCAACTGCAACAGATCAGGCTTATGTTCAATAATGAAATGATTGTATTGTAAAAAAAATCATTGTCGTCGCACAGTCCTCATCTCTGTTTTATTATCTACTCGATCTTCTGAAACAGAAATCGCTTTTTATGGAGTACAATTCACCTCCCAGAGGCCAACAACAAATCCCTACAATCAGACAAATTTCGCGGAAACAGTCAGTGGTCCGTCGGTCCGCTTCTCTCATCCATTCCGCGTTCGATCCCTCTCTCTCTCCTCTCTCTCTCTCTCTCTCTCTCTCTTCTGTCAACTCTCGCTCGGACTGAGACCGAACGCGGGCTGTTCGGTTCCTTCTCGGCTATGCTGCTACCGGTTAGCCCAGGTCTTTCCCCACAAACTACCGCTAAAGCTCTCATCGGCCAAAAGCGATCAGCCATGCGTGATCAGCATGGTGCCTCCGTGGTCTGCTCGTGCAGACTCGGGAGCTTCCCGCACTCGAATATGCTGGACGACGGCATCGTAGATTCGAAGCGGCAAAATCGGAAGCCATATGGAGAAGGAAGCGACAGGAGAGGTGGCGGAATAACGATATCATTCCGATAGAGCTGCTGTTTATTCGCCTGACGACAGGTTTGTGTCTGTGCCGTGGCAACCCGCCGAAGGCGGCCCGCATCCTACGCAAGCTCGCACCTGAAGCGTAATAAGTGACGGCTCTACGCGGCCACTCTTGCCGTGGATATGTTGTTCTTCGCGGAGCGGGTAGCGACGTCGGATCATTTTCTTTATTCTCTCATCACGGAGGAAAAGAGGTCGCAGCGTTCTGAAATCTGTCCTGATCCGACCCTTCAGCAAACTGAAGAGTCTGATCAGGACAGATTTCAGTTTCGGGATGGTACTGCGCGGTGATTGCGGGTTTGAGTTTGATTTTGTTTTATTTAGTAAACATTTAGCCACTATTCATTGAGTCGTTCCAATAGAGCTGTTGAGCCCGGTGGTGTGTTCGTGTGCACCTTACAACCGGTAGAAACACGTAGGTGCACGGGTTCAATTACCACCTGTCTCACATGCGCCTTTAGGGGTCCGTCTTACAAAACAATGCCGTGGGCGTTAAATGTTGGCTGAATCAGAGTCAGACCCGGAAACTTTTAATTCCAATTGAGCCCTTTTTCGGGTGACATTTCGTCGGCCGTATTTCTATAGTTCGTAAGCTGTTCTAGCTTCTCAGCTTGGAAAACGTCGATTACAGAAATTAATACGCTATTAATTGGATTATTCACTGTAGCGAGAGTCGAGGCGCGCAACAATGATAATCATAACATTAATAATATGGCGATTTAATTCGGACTATCACCATCATCATAATAATGTACACACACATCGGCTGATCTCTCCCCACAACCTGGCTCTGGTGCTCAGGGTAGATCTTGCCATCGACAATTTATTCCACAATAAATGTCAGGGATATGGGCTTCATATTTCATATTTATCTCACGTGGAATATACATATTCATTGATAATACATTTGTCTCGCTATTGCTCTGCATCACGAAACACTTATTCACTTGTGTCATTCTAGCGGAAGGCGCTCCCCGTGATCAACCCGACGCAGCGTATTATTGTCATCGAATACAATATATATACTGACAAGAAAAATGAACCAGCAGAAATGGTTCATTGGCGGCAATTCCGCTTCACAATTCCGCTCTGCGCAACGATATCTCGAAATTCGTGGATGATTAACGTGTTCGATAGTAAAAATGTATCGACAGTGTTTCTTCTCTTTGTCCACCTGTATTTTCCGTGGTGTTGCTGTATCTACATAAATAAATGCGTATCAATTTTGCATTTAACGTCATTAATTAAATGTTTTTCTTTCTCATCAGTTCCCATATCATCACTATCATTGTACATTCAACGCATTTAATGAATTCTGCAGCAAGTGTAACATAGCCAGAAAGTTACACTTTTTCACTGCACTTTTTCCATTACAATGGAAAAAGTGCAGTACCCGTCAGCATTACTTTAAACAAAAGACGAGCGGTGTAAACAAAATTTGATCCCGATATTTAATGCGAAGGCAACGCTTGTCGGCCCATGACCGAAGTGGAAACACTGGAATACAAATATTTAATGCATGATACGCGGCTTGTGTTTATCCACTTCTATATTCCGTTCGGCTCAGTGTCACTTTGAAGGGGGGGGGGGCGTACCGGGATCGTCGAAGATCCTACCACAACAGCAGCGACAACCTGATGTCCGCCCGAGTTGGGATCGAGTTGCGAGCTGTGCTCATAGAAATCGCCAGTACGGACTTGCTAACCGAGATCAATTCGTCACAAAGCATACATGCGTATGGCACTATACATGACGACGTATAAAACGCAAGTGCACTTCCCGTGTACGCCCCTATCGTAATCATGCACAGTTTGATATAATCCGGGTGCCGTTGACGGCTCCGTTGATCGTAGCGATTGAGGTCCGTTTTCTCTGATCGCAAACGCATGCCTCGGCATCATCCCTCAACAACGCGTGCGATCCGGACGCCGGTCGACGTCTGCGGAGCATGTGTACACATCGTGTGATAACCAGCCTGATCCAACGTGAGTCACTGAGTGAAAGCGACTCCCTTCTCCCAGCTCACCCGGAGGATTGCAGGCGGCGATCGGCGAACGTGCTAAAACTCTCACGGTACGAGCGGTCCCCTCATTTTCCGACGAGTTATCGCCCGTTGCCGACTGCCAGCAGCCGAATCTCGATGCCGATAGACCCTTGGTCCCGACGGAGCCTCTCAGTCGTCCGGAAGTTTAGGCAGCCGCGGGGGGGGGTCGCTTGCGGAGAGTTCTTGAGGATTTCAATCCGGATTTAGCGTCCAGTCGAGCGACTTAATCGGGAAACAGTTCAAATCAAATGTGCCCGGTCGCTGGCTCGCAAACCATTCCCGATGAATTCGCTCGGAAATGTTCAGATTGTGGAGGCGCCGGAGTCGCGTCGCGCCTCCCTGTTATCCACCATAAACACATGATTATTTATTTATTACCGTTATTATTTATAATAACTGCAGTAAGAGAGAGAGAGAGAGAGGAGATATCGACAATGTCCCGAGGAAGGCGATGGCATTGCCCCTGTTTTGACTATATGTTACACGACAATTTGTATTATTATGTTATACTATACGTATAACATTTGTACACACGATTATGAATAGAGTATATTTGTTCATTGTTGATTATTTAATGATTGAAATATTAATATTTTGCTATGCTTGTACCATAAAGCATTATCTCTTTAAGTTGACACAATCAAACTGTTACCTAAATTACCCTGTCCCTACCAAAGGTTTTGTCTGATAGAAAATTAAGCTCATTTTTAATGACAGTTAGAAACGTAAATGATTAACGATTTCAAATTCTAAACAACGTGTTGTTCTATTCATTGTCTCCTACATCATTGGATGATTTCATTGACTTCGAAAATAGTGCACCAATTTAAAATGGGCGCGAACGTAGACAAAAATGAAAATCGACAAAAAAACTTAACATGTATGTCCATGTGCAATAGTGGGAGTTACCAACTAAATTATGACACCTCTAGACAAGAAGGCCCACATCGAACTGGATTATTTTTCCATAGTGTTCAAAAGGTCTTATCACATAATAAATTAATTAAACTATCCAGCCGCCCACCCATAAGGAAACATCGGGCCGTACGACAATAATATCTCTCTGTGGCGGTATTGCAAGCATTTATACGTTAACTATTATAGCGATCTCGAGGTGACCACACAACGAATGCGTGTCGAGTACCGTGTCCTTGGATTCTCTCGCATGGAGCCATCCAAATACGTGTGTTACCTCAAGCGAGTTAACGCTCGGAGAGTCCTTTACCATTTATACTAGTACTACTATTACTACTGGTAGCACTACGACTGCGACAACAGCTAGCGCCGCTCTTACCAACACCATAACAATTTGGTGGCTGTAACAGCGATAATGATAATCGGAGCGGGCTTGTTGTCTGGTCCCGAGGAGTGGACAAGGTCGAGTCTATCACTCATCAGCATTTCGTCACACTGCGTTCCAGTTTCACCTTGCTTTGCTGCTGGTCAGATGCTTGCCTCTGCTGTGGATAGAACATCCCTAGTTGGTTATGGTGGAGCTTGAATATTCGAGTCTATGTAATGGTATGACACTGGACGGACAGTGAGGCTGTGTAACTTTATCGCACTAATGGAAAAAAACGTGTATAGTGAAAAATAACATAGATTAGGGCTGGTAAATGGTATATATAATCTATCCTTGATCGGTGATGCATAGTTTGTGTTATGGAGATACTGAATGATGAGAAAAAAAGACGACAGATTTTGGAATGGTCCATTCCGCTGTCTGTGCGCAGAGACTGTATCGACGATATCTGTTCGTTGAACATAATAATAAAGCAATCTAAAAGCGCAAGTAAACGTCTATGTGTATAAAGAAAAGTCGTATATATATATATGCCCTCTCGCGGTTACTTACCGCTTCGTACGTAGAGCACCGCCGCACAACATCTGAAAAAGCTAGTCCTTATGCTTCCACCAAACTTTCAAATCTTTAAAAGCCACAACAAAGTCACGGCGTCATGCGATAGGCGACTGTCGATGCATACCAAACTGACGTCTTAGAAGCCACCAATATCTCAAAATGTTCGCAAAAATCATCCAAACAGGCATATCACGAGGAGGACAAGGGTTGGCCGCGAGAACAAAACTAAGCATTCTAGTCGGCATTTATTTGAACGAAAATACACTACTTGTCACTCTCTTATTCTTAGCTATACTCCCTGTTGCTACGACTGCTGCTGGCTCTATATACAGTCACCCATATTGGGCAATTGTACACGCTGCTGCATTCATACTGATTGCTGCTGATTTCTTGTTAATAATAGAATTTCTTTGGCTGCCTACTTTGATGATGATGATAACGGTCGAGGTGAATATCTATCTATATTATTTATATAAAAATATCGGCTAACACGATTATTGTTTACGCTTATTACTGCGGTCACGGATTGTCATACGTCGCTGTGAACCCTGTTGCATCTGTCATGTTTACACCTTACGTATCGCCGCATATACTCATGTACTATGTAATCCCCTCGTAGCTCTCCTGATGTCGACCACCATCGCCTTTGTCGCCTTAGCCGCCACCGCCGCATTCATTGAGTTCTACCGGCTGCCGACCGGAAATCACCGTTTGAGAACAATCTAACCTTTTCTCTAACGATCTCTTCATCACCGTTCTCCACGGCTATTATCTCATGACCTCCGTATAGTAGCTATAGTATGATATGCCGCTAGATGTGTGTTTCGCAAGATCGTTCTATGTCGTTCTTCTGTTTCATCTCATCATAGCGTTTAGCATTATCTAATCGGCCTAGTGTACGCCATACTTCGTGGCACAGATTAACACCAGTGGTTGTGTTTGTCCGTGCAAGACGTCATACAAGTGTCGAATTAGTCCCTAAGCAGAGCAGGTTTACTTTGAATAAAGCAAAATTTACTGGCTGTATTTATGTACATTTACAATCAATGAGAATGTAGTAGATGCTATATGTTATGGAGACTAATTATTATACTCTATGCTCTCGAAAGAGCAGAAAATGAACAAAAACAGTAATTTTAGTGGTAATTTTGATTAAATCCTTTGGTACGCGCGGCATCGTGTTAAGCATTATTCATTAAAGAAATACATATATACTGTATTGTCCAATAACAAATACGAAACGCCTCCCTACCTATCGGTTAACAGTAGTTAATCCCTCGGGTTAAATGCAACTCTCGGATGCCCGAAAAGATAATTTTGCTCCATCTGTTGTTCAGTTTCCTGTAGACCGTAATTTATACTTATCGTGTTATCTCTGCTGTTTCCTTCTCTATAGAGACAATAGTCCGTAGACAAACAAGTGGCGTCTACCGTCTATTCATAAGTCAAACATCTCATTTCGTAACGTTTCTGCCAGAACAAACGATGTCGCCGCCGCCGACGCAGCAGCATCAAAGCGCCTTCGATCCACAGGTGTCCAATATGGTTGGCTGGCTGGCTCGGCCGTTATAGGTCGGCTCGGCGTTCGTTCCATTGGCGGCGCTGCGGTGTTTCGTGTTCCTTCTGAATCAGGGTGGTGATATTAGACGGTCCACGATGGGTCGTTTGGCCCCGGGCCGGTCTTGATCAAATAGAGAACCTCCCCCCCTCCGCCGAGCCCTTCTCGGAGGACTTACCCTATCTACCCGTCTGCGAGCAATCGCGTTCTCGATTTTTTTGCCCTCCTTTTTTTCTTTCGGTCTTGACATAATAATGAGTTACACCTACGCTTCCGTGTCACCGTCTCCACGGGGCCGACGATACAGTCGTCTCTGTGTTCATTGGCCTGTTTCCATGACTGAAAATTGCCTAGAGACATCGTCCGTTGGGGGAGTGGATGGAGTCTTCCACGATCCGACACGGTCCCCAATTGCTCCGGTAGCGTTAGCAAGGACTGCGACGTCGGGAGTGAAGACCGATCTCTTGTGCGCTTCGGGGGTTGTCGCCGCTGCACAATTGGCGTCAGGCCAGCACACGTATTCATCTTCGTGGTTCGTTTTGTTTTAGGGGCCTTACATCCCCTCAATGCCGTCATTAGTATACTTAATATATGACGTTGGTATACTCACGCGCTCATGTTTGTAAAACGAGACAACCAATTATCCATTTTCTAATCACTGTGGTTATCTTTTGATCGGGTGACGTCGCGTTCATTCCTGAAACATGTTATCTTCTATAGGATACTGAGGTTCCCGTGGTGCTTCCTCCAGCTCCCCGTTATCTTGGATCGAGGACAAAAATGTCTGCACAGGGAGGTGTGAGAACAATTCGAAACACCCCTTATCACTGGGTATAAGCAAAATCACCAGATAACTGCGTCCAAAAAATGTTTGAGATGACGTCGCTGTATCTCGTGAGCCAGCGAGCAACAGCTCAGTCGTTCAGATCGTCCGGAGACGATTTCGAGTTTTCCGTCCACTTTATCGTAGGCCGAATAATTGTCCGAGTAGCAGCGAGTCACCTCATGCGAACTCATCCACAAAATCAGGCAGAAACAAGCCGCAGGGGCAGACGTCACCCGCCTCATACCACATGGTCGATTCTGTCGTCAAATAACGGTCACCATGCCTCATAGCAACTTCGTTAATAAAATTGACACACACACTATTTTCCTTTATATATTTCCCTATTTTTCTTTAGACTTCATTGTGCCCTTGTTTCCACACGTCTCCACACAATATACTTTTGTCAGCTATCCGCGAAAGCAAACAACGAAGCGAGCAAGAGAAAAAAAATCTGCTCCAAATCGTGTGCTTCGCCCTTCGCTCGTTCGGCCGCGACTACCGTAATCACAGCTCTTTGGGTTCGACGAGTTGCTGAAGTGCCGTACACCGAATGGTTTTGGTGCTTCCCTCAGTTGAGCTGTCCGACACCGAAGTCAACAACTGTATGCTCCAGCACATAGAGGCATGCATGTCGGAGAAGCATTCTGACACAATCGGAACCGAACAGATCGGACCAGGCACCGCTCACTCGGTCAATTTGTTCGCCAATTTTGGGTGTCGTCGCCGTCTGCTACTCGTTCGATTATCACCGCAACAGATCGAACTGCATCCGCGTCCGACAGGTACCGTCGATCGGCCGTGCTGAGAGTTATCCAACCGGCCAGTCAGCAATCCCTCGATTTTTTGTCGATCAGCAGCTCAACCTTGCCTTCATCTCCTCGTCGTCCGACTGCTATCATCGTTGTCGACATATATATATATATATATATTTATATATGTTTTATCTTCCTTTCTTTTCTTTTCGCCGATGATTTGTTGTTACGCTGCCGCTGTTATTACGGCTGTCAACATTAATCTGTAGCATTCTGCTCTCAACGGGGACGCACGAACGTGTCAGCGTCTTTATACCGGACCGTGGTTGTTTGTCCATGCCATTATCGAACTGGTGGCAAAATTCGCTCGTGGCTGCTTGTTAGGTACGATACGATCTGTCATGTGCTACCATGTACACACACACACACATACGATTGTATTATATAATACGTACAGCGAACGGCTGCTGGCGAACGGTACAATGGACGGCTGACCATTTTTTCCTACGTCAAACGCATTGTCTACTTCTGCTGGCCGACTAATGTCGCTTCTGTCGTTGTCGATAGTGGCGGCGGCGGCGATATTGTGTTGTTGCTAGCATTGTTACTGTGTTGTGTGTGTGTGGGTGTGGGTTGTATTGAAGTGGATAAGACAAATCAACAACCGGGCGACGAAAGTAGCAGAAGCAGAAAATGCAGAATCATCTGCGTCCGTGTGACTTCGAAAGATCCGCGAAGGATGATCGAAGATGCTCGAGAACTTGGTGTTAGTTCTAGGGCAAATTTCACACGTGATTCAGTGGGGGCACCATTGTCGGCCGCACCTAAGCCGCACATACTATGGATCGTTGTGGCTGTACAAGAAACGTAACAAATCTTCAAAGTGGACGGCCGTTATCAATACACTGTCGTTTCGCATTGCCCGAATACCATCTAGATCATCTTTATCAAATGGGCGGTGCATTTGTATAATTGTTGTAATTGTATTAAGTACGGCTTTGCAAACATTTTGCACAAGAATTCAATCCTAACCGGTAGACACAAAACGCGACCGAAGTAATCAGCAGCGCAGTGTACTTATTTAATTTCAATTGATTTCATACAATTAACATTTCGCTAAAATGCCAATTGTAAAATTTACATCACCATGTATATATCATGGCACATGTATACGTTATTAACGAACCCAGTCTAATCCCACCCTGCAGGCTGATATAGGCTGTCAATATTCACAACACGCGGCAAAGTATCGAAGTTGTCGTTGTGGCAATCATCTGATGTATAAGAAGATCTCTTGACTTTATAATACAGGTGTATTTTCACCGGACTTGACAGTCGGTTTCCCGTTTCCTCGAAATGATTACGCTTCTACTGCTACTTCAGCTAATCACAATGATAACGCACTTTGGTCGCGTTAGTAGCAAATAAACCAGAATGAACAATAACGCAGCAGCCGCCGCCACCATAGCAACAACGATAGCGAGACGGTCACAATGGATGAGCCCGGCCACGATAACACGGACAGGATATGATGACGCTTTGTAGACAAAGAGAGACAGAGGGAGGGAGATTAGTTATGTAAATTATTATAATTGTTAGGTGGCGATCACACGGACAGCGACACGTGCATGCCAGAAAAAACACCGAAACTCGAACAATCGAGTGCTCATCGAAAAAGCGGTTGGCCACGATGCTCTGATAGGATGACACTTTGCCGAAAATATGCTAATATTCATATTTTGATTGTGTAATATTATCTCATCGGCACCGGTTAATGACAATGTTCAGTAGTGCTTAGTGCTGGGGGTCTGCGCCAATTTGTATTGAATTATAGTAGGCAGTGGGCAGGTCCTTTAATTTTTTGTTTTGTTGCAGAATGGCGCTAATGTGGAATTCTCGGTTGGCGCCGACTTCGAATTTTGTAACAGATTTGGTGATTATCTTCACTAACAGTGATTATCTTCACTAACATCTATGTATGAGGGCTGAAATCTCTCAACATCAGTTTCCTCAATTAGGCTGTATTAGGGAGAATTATTGTTAGGGAGAATTTATTTACGAGTCAGAGATGTTCTGTAGCCATATGTTCGCATAGCCAGCACATCATTGATGAGCCCAGAAATCACGATTGGATACACGAACGCCCACTCAACCCTCTTCTAGACTAAAAAGCTGCAAGATTTTTATTTGCAAGATGCCTGACATTTCGTTGGCTCGTTTGTTCCGCAAACGATCTACGTGACAATCAGTCATAAGCAAAAGCTTCATGGATCGCCCAGATGCGCGGCCCGATACGACTTTCGACTGCTTTGTGGACAAGCGCTCTTCCTGTATAAAGTAGCATTCTGTATTGACTTTCACATCGCTATGGCTAATTGAATAATGTCCGTTCGATCACCCACGCCATGAACGTTTGCGTAGTAGACGATTTACAGTATATAATTTACGTTAGCTGAAAGCGAGAGCAGTCGACGGATTCGGCCAACACAAATGAACAATGAATATTTATAGAATTTTCATCTTGGCATGAATACGTCGTATGAGAGACGAGTTGAATACAAATATTGCCATTGTGGTGGGGTTTTCGATTGTAAAACGCCATGATTAATTCTGTACAGCCGAAATGTGAATATTCGGTCTGCGCACCGAATGCAGTATGCTAATATCTTCAAGTGTTCATTGCCTCCAAGTGTTAATCTGTGCTCGTATTATAACTTGTGAAATAGATAAATCTAATTTGTGACAAACTGTTCGTTTGACGTATACACATCAATGTGGCGTATACACATTAGTTGACGTTTACGGTTGCTTCTGGCAGCCGTGCCATGAAGGTCTTTGAGAGAACTTCCGCGTTATTTAGACAAAAATCCCAGCCTAAACGAGAACACTTTTGTCATTGAAGGCACACATATTCTCAAAACGTATGGTGTTCTCAAAGTTGCTGCTGAATAATGGGAAAACGTACACCTGCCGTACAGTGTTCGTCCATTCCTCCCGCTTAGTGTCACGTTTTGTGAATGAAAACATTTTAAAGAAATCAAATCATGAAGTTCCAACGATCAACAACTGAGTTTAAGTTGCCGTCCCACAGAATCAGAGTGACGGTTGTTCGCTGCAGGGCCAGGTACGCCGATCTAGCACTGTGCCAAAGTGCAGTAGATAGCTTAAGTGGCCCCCTCTTTTTTTCAAATAATTATAGCCATTATCCCTCCGTCTTTAGTTTCTCGTCCCAAGTTCTGGTGACCTGGAGCTGCAAAATCTGCTCATACTGATGCTGATCAACAGTTGAAGAAATAGATCAGTGCCCTTACGCTATAATTTTCCTCGCGATCTAACGCGTTTAGATTGCTTCGGCGACGTATCAAGAAGTAACCGTAGCAAGTTCATCGAGAGAAAAATTACCCAATCAACTATTAAAGGCTGAAAAAGATTGATCATTGGATTACTGGATTCCTTGCCGGACCACACCTCGTATCGTTCTTGTATATACGAGCCGTTATTCGATATTATTAAATTAATTTTAGAATTCATAAGCAGATGACAGTAACAACAACATGTTCACGCGTACAATTCGGCTCCATTCACGCTGGTCCATGACAGCGTGTCCCGGGCGATCCTCTCTGAAGTACTGACCAGCACAATCCTCATAGAATCCTCGCCATGTGTGAGCGCCATGTTCTGCAACAGCAATCCCCGCAGGCGAGATTGGCGTCCGAACACTACCAGCCTGTACCTCAGTATCTCTTCATGGCCGGCGCGCGTCGTGTGTTCATCCTGCTGGAGAAGTGGCTACACTGAATCTGCAATTGTACGTCAGTTTCGGCGGTCCAGCAACGCCAATAGCGTCAGTCATCGTCATCGTCCCTGCAGTAGTTGTACGATTATAGTATAGTGGCCTGTTCAATGTTGGTCCGTGCGTGCGCCCGGCGCGCGAGAGTTCCCTTTCTCATCTGGGAGAGGGCGAGCCGCCGAGTGGCGCCGACAGGAGCTCAGATGCGCTCCGACCACGGTAAGGGGAGGATGTGAATGCCGATCCAAGCTGGCCGGATCCAACATGACAATATACTAATTCAGACGACTAGTTAGTTCACTAGTGGTCAGCGACAGCATCTGGTTAGCGTTGTTAGTACGCTGTCCAGCAGTAGACATATAGTATGCCAACTGTCAGCTGGCTGAACGATTGAACTGTGAGAGACCCTCGAAGAGCCTCCCACCCATGACAAAGTACGATAACAGTCCAGTTACGTCACCGGGAAAAGAGATTCACTTGTATCGTCAGTTTTACTTGTTTATGCTTTCACACGGCGCAGATCTCTCGTGGCGCGATGATCAGCGCGATAATACAGTGATGTAGTATCGACGAGATAGGAGAAGCATCCCGGTTTGCTTTTTGCCATTTTCTGCCCTTGTCGATATGCTCAAACAGTTCAGCTATTCGCGAGTGTGAATCGAACGACATGGCAACTCCACCAAAGCGCCGGCACCAACAACAGGTCTCTCGTTGGCTTATCGATCGCCGCGGATAGGATCAGGATGCAAGATGTATGTTCATTCCATTGTCACCTCTCGTGCCCGCTTTCCAATCGAGGGATTGACTGGATGCTGGCTAGTGCTGCTGACATCGTCGTCGAAAAAAAAAGTGCCACCGTGCTAGAGAACAACAATAAAAATGACATAGATGAGATAGCAGTGAATGAGAGTGATCAAACAGCTCACGGTGTCAATGTTGTCTGTGTGAAGTCGAATTCGTGGAAACGTAATATGTAGGAGCACAATGGAAGAAAGCGTTGTGGTGACAGATTGTTGACGTGAGACGGATAGCTGTGGATTAACTCTATGGAAAAGCGTGACCTTGGTGAACACGGGCAGCCGAAAAAAACACCGTCGATCACTCGTTTGACGGAAGCGACTGAAGGAGCCAAGCCAGCAACACTAATAGCCACTTGAGAAATCAATCATCGCCACCTGTCCTGTATCTTCATGGTTTTACGGCGATGGTGGAGCTGCTAGTATTATTACCAATGCTTTGCGCAGCGTTGTGGTGAGACGATGTCCTGGTGACAGGACAATAGGACGATGCAAATCATCAGACAACGGCCGGCAGTAGGGCCTGCTACCGTTGCCGCCGCCGCTGCCGGCGTAAGCAGTAATGTGAGTTCTATCGGTTCGTTCGCCCATTGGATGTGCTGTACTGGCGCGTTCGGCTTTCAACTTCTACTGCTGTGGATTGTGTTCAGTGGCGGCTGTCTACTGCTTCCGACGCCGACCGGCTGGGTGGCTCGCGCGGCACCGCCGACAGTTCGGGCTGACGCCGAACAACCTGGAGAGGAGACATTTCCACGTACGTTTCATAGGATAGGTATCTATAATATTATATGTATATGTGCGTGTGTATTAGAGGAGAGATTGTCTTCTGGGGTATGAGAGCCATGCACCTGATAGAACGTGAAATATGTACTTTTTTTCCTGCGTGAGCTTATGAGGAGAGCGTGTGTCTGTCCATCGGCTCGCAGTCTAAAGGGAACACATTTGCTCTGGTAGTCTAACCTTAGTTAGGCTAGTAAACCTGGATAGATGTCTCTTAATCAGTTGTCAGCGTGGCTATTTCGTGCATACTCTACACAAAACGAAATTCTTCCACATGATCACGAATCGAGGACACCAAAACATTCCGGTTTTCGCTAACGTTCGACAAAGACACTCTGCAAACACATCAAGCTCAACGACCACTGGACACACCCCTTCGATTATTTCTTAGCAAAAATATCGCCAGCTTCGTTAGCTCAGCCAATTGGGTCCGTTTAGCTAAGCGGAACGCCGCAACGTGTCGCGCCTGGGCAATGCTTCCTCTGAAATTTATTACGCCCTCAATGGCCCTCGCGCCCTCCCCCCAACCGCTAGCTATCTATTCGTCTCGTTCGAAAATGCCGTTCAATACAACGAGCGACCTTCATGAAAATTTCCCCCCGTTTATAAGGCACGCATGCCACCGCTATCACCGCCAGCAGCACCACCTTGGCACCACGCGGCAGCGTCAGCATCGGCGAGCCGCAGCATCCTCTTCGTGTCCTAAAGCCATTTCACAATAATGCGACTCACTTACTTTCTACCCAAAGTGAGAATGAATGTGTGTCCTTAGAAGGCTGTAAGGCACCGGCTGGCTTCTCTCTGCCGGCCCTTGGGCTGGCTGCCCATAGAAAAGGACTACCACGCTCGACCGATGATACCCTGATCGGCTCAACCCGATCAGCCCTGAAACGATGGCCTCTTCCACTGCTCTCTCTCTCTCCCTCTCTCTCTCATTGGCAGTGACATGTTCGCATGGCGTCGCCTGCGCAGCCGTTAGCCGCCGCGCTACCGAAACTCATTCTTACGCCATCCGTCGACCATCTCTCTTCTGTGAACCATCACGCTACACATTCCTCTCCAGATTCCGAATGTGTCATATGCGCGATAGTGTTCATTCTTGTGGCGGCTTCTGCTGCTGCTGCTGCTGCTGCTGCCGCGGTGTGCTACCGGCAAAGAAAAGGACATAGCAAAGCAATCATCTGTTGCGCCTTAGCTAACTACCGCCGACTCGCAACCCGGTACTATCTACACATACAGACACATATTTGTTATAATATCCCACCGATAATGCTCACCGTCTGTGCCTGCTGCGAGTCAACGAACATGTAGCGTGGCGTACGCTCTCTAATGATAGATATATAAGGCGGCTGCGGCGGCGGCAGTGGATCGTCTCATTTCGGCGTGTTACAACTGGAGATGTTTGCTTTCGTTACGCAGTAGATGGCAAACATATGCAGACTGGCCGCAGCTCCAACGGTAGAAACGGCAGAGGCAGTCGGCGGTCGCTTTGCGAGATCGCGAGTAATCTTTTCCCTTTGCCGCCGCGTGCGCCCCCGTTTGCAAAACATCGCATCTGATCGATGGCACAGGGAGACCTATTCTCGATTAGTACGACCACTGCTTTGCACTCATTAGCACATTGTTCGATTGTTGTTGTTGTTCGTGTGGCTGTTGCTCGTGTTGTTGTTTTGCTCGGGCTTGCTGGTTGGTTAGCACCGAGTGTTGCGTTACCTAAAATAATCATTTCGTCAATAGGCGGCCGAGGCTGCGATATGTGGCCAAGGGGCGAAGGGGCCCGGATGGCAATGTGACTGTGGCTGTTGCTCTGTGTGTTTAGCCGACTCAGGTCATCTCGTTCGGTGCGGATGGCCTGCGCGAGGGCGTCTCGCATGAAGAAAACAGATACTGATCATATAGAAGTGATGACATGTTCAGGATCGAGCTAATCGAGTTGGTAGCGTTGAGCGTGTGGTCGATTTCTGTCGACTTCCCCCACATTGAAGCTTTTCTACAAAGAAGTAGTAATATCGAATCGTAACAAAATCAGTGGATGATGAATAATGAACTGCAATGTTTTGTCGATTCAATGCCAATGATGAGCCACAGATGCTGAATTTCGTCACGTCCAATACAAACATTTTGCTATAGGACATCGATAAATATTGTCCACGATTTAATTGTCCAAAGCGATGCTCATCTTAATTAGAGTTAATATTACCATTACCGCTGAAGTTCGATGCAGATTTATGCCTGTGGCCGTAGTGACCATTTTCGGTCTTGGCGTAAACATAGCTGAACAGTATAAGCCGGTTTTTCAATATGACTTTTTGGGTTGGACATAATTTACTAACACGATTAGTGGGTATACATTATTATAGTAAAAATTTAGTGGCACTAATTACCAAAAGTGACAAGCCATCCTTTTACCGGTCAGCTACAATAGATCACTTCAGTTGACTATTCGACATTTACTTCACTTCCGCATGCCCCGCCTTTGAATACACGTCCAGCCGTAGATTAAATAAATGCATTATGTATGTCCTGCGCTCCCTATGAATAACCAACACCCGGTAGACCCGTCTAAAACACTACAGTTTATACCAAATACTATTTGGCGAATGTGAATACATTTGAACTAAATACCCTACGCGCTACAGCAGTGAGCCATGCATTTCGTTGCATACATTTAGACACCATCCCTTCATTTCTCAATCTTTGTCTATTTCAAGGTCATGACCCAGTGGTGTGGCTACCGCCACGACGTCGACTACTACCACTACTGTGACGAACAGAGCGGTAGTCCCACCACTCGTTGCTGAGATCCTTACGTTGCGTCGTTTGGCAAGCGCGTCAATGCTAAATTGAGGCAAGACACCTCTACACTTTGTTGACCCACGGTGCATTGGCGGTAGCTGCCGCAGGAACAGTGGTGTTGGCGGCTGGCTGACACGAATAGAACTTTTACATGTTGGCAGGCCGACTGCGCGCAATAGCGAACGAACATCTCAGGTACGGGTGTATCTGCCGAAGCGACCGCTAGGTGCTGTCCGTCGTACCTATGTTCTGTATTACTCGTCGGTAGGCAGCTCAGCGCCTTTGCCTAACGCCGATGTTACCTTCTTCGTCTACGGAGAAGGGAACGCAGACAGGGAGCTGGGCAAAAGGCCGCCTCTGATCCTTGGCGACGGGGGTCGCTCATGAAAGGCTGCGTCGGCGGCGACGCCGTCTAGAGTACGAAGTACCTCAATGGAGACGACCCTGTCTCGACGAGGACTATCTACTCCTATTCCGTATTCTCTAGTATACTACGACATAGAATAGTCGAGTCGCCTAGACTAGTCGTTCCTTGCTCACTTGCTCTTAGCAAGGCAGAATTCGAGGACTACACCGCCTTCTATTTCCTCCCACTCCTCCCCCAGCAGCGGTGGCCAAGACGCCAGCAGTGGTCTAGACTCTCGTTTGCTCGTAGCCAGGGTCACGAGGAGGCCGGCCACAACCCCCTAATCTCCCCTGGCTCCGTCCTACATTGCACGTTAACCTAACCAAACCACCATCTGAGTTTTCTCTTTTGGGCAATAGTGGGGTCTTTCTCACCCTCTCACCCACGCCCTGCTAACCTTGTGGTGAGCTTCAGCAGCGGTGATCAGCAGTGTCCTTTGCATCAGACGGCGCGACGGAGCCCCGCATATCCATTTGAAAAGAGATTAAGGGCAGACCCTACTATGGACCTCGGACAGGGACGCCTATCTGCCAGAGTCAGAGGCATTTGCAGCGGCTCAACGGCGTACGTATGGAAAGAGATTAAGAACGGCGGAGAAACAGCAGATATGTAGATTATTCTGGCTGATGTCATAACAAATTTCAATATCTCTGCTAAATTTTGCCTCGGCTCTGCGGTGAGACCTTGGCTCTCCCTTGAACGTACATTCGTAAGCGTGAACACACCGCACGAGGGCGAACTATAACCTGTGGTAGGGCTGAGGTGATATGTGAACCAAGCGTAGAGCAAAACTGTAACTAGGCCAGCATTTAAAATACTCCTAGATACCACTGAATGAAAAGGGTTAGCCGAATATGCTTCTGTTCGACCGAACAGCGGCGGTGACCAACATGAGTTACTAACCTTGGATTCTTCTATACGGTTAACACAACCTGATGGCCAAGATCCCAAATAACATCGACTATACCGGACCCCGTCGAAACTTGACTCCTACCACTGCTGCGATCCGCTACAAACCACAGCCAAAACGTTTCTACGGAGAGAGTGAATTCGATCCGACTCGTCGGTCAGGAACATTCGTTCGAATATCAGCTCGAGCAAACGGCTGGGCGCCATCCCGTTCCATGAGCAAAAACAGTAAAGGATTCCAGACAACCGAACACGAGTCGATAGGATGATTTGGGAGGGTATTATGAGTAGGGGTCTAATTTCATTGGTGGCCGGACAGACAGAGGGATGGACCACCACTGAAGGAAATAGACGGCGATAGACTTTTGTTATTAATTTAATAACAAAGCTAATTCATTAGTGATATGGTTGCTGCTACTAGTATATACATATATAGGTGGATTCATATGTGTATAGTTATTCTGTGTAAAAACAAAATGAGCTTTATCTTTCTGCTATGTTTGACTGTTATTGAAATCTCCTATTTTCTCAATCGGATTCAGTCGGTGAGCGTGTATGTGGTGGTATGCCAACGTAACGAAATCCCATGGATCATTTTTGCTAACCTTGCCGACACGATATTTGACGAACAGATACCAGGCAGAGGCTGGGGAGTTTCGGTCATGCATGATACACATACGGCAGCCCACCAATAGTATCCAGTGAGGGACTTACAAACGCACTAAACGCATCGTCAGCATCTGTAACTGAAGGATCTAAATAGAGAGATGGATTTCATTTTGTCGCGTTTACGTCGATAGAAGTGAGCATGATCAAGCTTAACCGGGTATAGTTTTATTATTGCGGCCTATTCCACAATTTATTTTCAGACATAGTTTTATATAAGTACACTTGTTCAACGTTCTATAGAATGCTGGACACAGAAAACGGCTCAATGTCTTTACATCATACAATGGGTGTTTACAAAACGGAGTACAAAAAGGAGTTTAATAAAACACGACGGAAATAGATGCTGTAACAGTGCTTGTTAGGTTATTTTGCATACGCATTGACAGGCCTGGTCGGCTAACAACTCCATAACAAAGCTGACGATGCAGCTAAAGCCCATAACGTCCAAAGGCATGTCGACCACGACTGTCGATAGCCGAGTGTGTCACATAACACAGTAAAACGGCTAGAACAAGATTCGTTCAAAAAAATCTCCTCCGCGCAGCATTTCACGTTTGTGCCACATTAAACGTCTCAATACAGACCTCCCCGCCTCGTGGGTGCGCATGCTTCAATCAGTCGATATATATCGGTATATTTCTAAATTCCTTCCATTCGTCGCATCCCTATGCTATTCGAACATGTTGTTTGTTCGAATCACGGTGGATCTATTCGCGTGACTTTCCATGCGAAATGTCTACCTCAATCGTGTGAGTTCCTCTCTCTCACCCCTCTCCGACATTTGCTAGCCGTTGGGTGCTGGCTCATCAGTGAAATGATCGACAATTTTCTGGCATGCTTGTCTTTTTGCTGAATTGAATCGTGTACCTACCGCCACCAACACTACTACTAGTAGCGTTACTGCTGTCGCCTGAAGATGCAAGCGAGACGACCAGTTAGACACACCGTAACGGAATCTGTCATCAACCGCTTGTCCGGATGCGACCACTTTTGCATCACCTCCGCGCGTGTATCGCTTGATTCGTTCGACATCACTCGACATTCGTTCGTATGTAATTGACCGCGCGATCGCGACCGTCGCACGGATCAAGGAAAATTTTGCTAGTGTCGACAGCCGCAGCAATGACAGCAATCCCACGTTAGTTAGCCCAAGCGGGAATTGCTTGGTGTGTCAGAATATCGTTGCCGGTAGCGCATTGGCGGTATATCGCATTCGTTGAGACAAATTACGAAAATTGGCCTGCGAGAGCCTTCAGAGCAGACAGAGACCACAGGAGTGTGACCGCATTACTATTTGATTGATAAGTAGAAAATCTGATTGTTCAAGGATATTGAAACATTTCAGTGTTGTTTGCGAGCGACCCAATATCAATGTTATATATTTATGGGCACATAAGGAATATGACGTAAGATTCATAAGTTATATAATTCATTATTATTATTATTATAAAAGGAAAGAAAAGATATCATACAGACATATATAAGTCAACATACCCGCATAGCACATAACTAAAAATAATTACATTTCAAGATGAACCACTTTTCAGATTCATCAGTCATCTCTCTCTCTGTATATATATATATATATCTCTACAAGCCTCTCGAATGATCCCACAAACAACCTTTCATAATACGTCTGCTCCTTGGTCATTTCGAAACTATGGACTATTCGTCGTATATTGTAGCTACCGTTATAATATATTACAGACAGATTCAACTAAAGTTTGTTTCCGTTCGCCCCCATACGTCCACAATAGATCGCCACATCACCATCACCCACCCACAGTTTTCCTCGTGCTGTTACATTAGATATACGATATTTCTCCTAAGGCGCATTGCTTTCCGAGTTTCGTTCAGTGCGATCCGCTGGGGCGTCCACCGAAATATGCTTATTCTTAAGGTAGCCCTAAAAATACATCTGTCGATTTTAGCGACTAGCTCATCTTGAGCGTTGTAGAGATGCGAACGCGTTCATTCGCCATTTTCTCAGCGCATATAGCAGTATAACGTTCAGATCCAGTTATCCCTTTGTTTGTTGCAATCAATTACATGAAGCACGTCCTTACAACAAGCGGTTATGTTATCGCCTTCGCGACCTTTTACGCGAACACCTAAATGCGTGTTATCTATGTAACAGACTTCCCAGTATTGGGAGCCACATGTTCCAGAGTGGAAATGGTAACGACATTTATTTTTATTTCGCCCTTCCACGCCCTGGTGCCTCCCGCCAACCTAGTCCGTATAATGGCTATGCTATTTTTCTGACAACTCACTATGGCCCGGCTGTGTAACACGACGGCAAATGAAGTGTTGACTGATAATGCTGACAGCAGCGCTTGATGATAGGGGCCAGAATTTGCTCTGAGACGAATTCATAGAACTGATTGGAGACCACCAATACACACGCGTTAGTGACAGTAGGAAAGCTTACGCGGGGGCAGACAATTGGAAGCTTCGTTACGCGATTATGAAAGAACGATATGTATACGATAAAAATCATGGTATTTTATTAGCAGAATTTATATTAGAACAAAAGTACGCCTGAACGGATGAATAGTTCTCACATTTATGCCCACCGAATATGCTGAACATTGTGAACACACTCTCTTTATTTTTTAAATATTTCTGCTTATTTCTGCTACGACTTACCTGTTTGCCGAAACTGGAGTTCCGTTAATAAACCAAAGGACTCGCGAGGGACTAAATGGGACGATCTCTGGGAATATATCCTCTGATTCGTGAGACATAGGGGCGGGTGGGCACATTGGGCATTATATTCACTCACAGGAAGGACGCTGTCAGCTTTGCAATAATGTACATGACCTCCTTTAAACTGGTTGTCGCTGCACCTCAACTGAGAGCCGCAACAATGATAATAATTCGATTTCAAGTCGGCATCGTCCACGTACATTAATCTCGATGTTAAATAAAAACCCTCCCCCAGTGATATTGTTCGCATTTCGGGAAATATCGACGGCCAATTAATCTGGGCACAGCATAGGGGACCGTGTCTCTGCCGTGTCTGGCGTCCGACCCAATCAGTTGCATAAGATGCAATTTAGGCTCCATATGAATTATACGTATGTATATATATATATATATATTATATCCGGTGCCTGGCACGTACAATCATTTTGATCTACCTAGCTATCTCTTTCTCCTGATCGCTCGCTAATTCACAGACGTACAGATATATAGATATATATACGCGCTGAATTAAAGATATATATATTAATAATAAGAATTTATTTTGTCCATCACCGCGGCCACTGGCCATCATATCTGGCGTATTATACATCACCAGACATCGCTGGCACCAGCCGTCGCAGCAAAGACGGCTCAGTGTCGCGAAGAGGCTATTAATCTCCGATAGAAAAAGTATTATTACTACCAGTACTTCCGCCGCCGCCGCTACCACCACCGCCACCAATGTGCGGATACACAAATTGGCGTTGTTGCTGCTGTGTCGTTTCGTTGTTGCCCTGTTCGTGCTGCTGTTGCCACCGTCACCAGCTGTTCACGAAAGCGAGAGAGAGAGAGAGAGAGAGAGAGAGATAGTTAATCAGCAACAACAGCATCAGCTCTCGTTCGCTGCTTTTGCTTGTGGCCTATTCCACGCCCATATGACGAACGTCTGTTATCTATGCCTGCTCAGTATTGGACTGATGGACGGTCGTACCTTTAACACAGCCATCTCATCTCCCTCCTCTCTGCGTCCGTCGCTTTCTTTCGCGTTGTCGTTTACTCGACTCCCAGCGTCATTGTGTTAACTCAAGAGCAATAATCATTGACTATATATAAATATATATAGTCAATATATATAATATAAAAAAATATATAATATACATATGTATATATATATATTATATATATATACAGAGTACACCATTTGAAATATACCCTAAACAGGCACATATATCCCGCCTGCCGTGTGCTCGCCCTGGAATTTCAGTTTTATACATATATATATGCAGATTATATAAATTGTATATTTCAGAAAAATGTGCATTGTCGCTAGATATGAACGTACATGTGTGTCTATGCATATTTGCATGCGTGCATAAAAAATCGCCGTGCACGAAGCGCACATCGAACTATCGGGCGCAAACAATACGGAAATGAGGCAGTAGCAACCGTGCGGGCACGAAGAATGACAGATATCTCAGCGTTGATGTCTATTGGTCGGTGATTCACTCTATTCAATACGATGACGGAGGCGGCGGCTGCCACTGCCGCAGCAGACTTTACAAACAGGGTGTTCGGAAAGTCAAGCAATCCGGTGGTGCGCAAAGAAGTGACGTAACACGTCACAGGAACACGATGTAATATGGTAGAATGGGAACACAACTCTGCATAGAGTACGTCTTTCCTGACTATATACCCTATTTGTATAGTAGTATATAATATCGCTGTGAACTACACGGTATATGCTATCGTGTGTCTCTATGGGGGAAGATTGTTTTCCTCTTTTGAGACATTTCACATTGTGTCCCGATGACGGACCACATGGCTTTTGTGAATACCATCAAGCAAGGTACGTGACATTTCGAGAACACCCTGTATATCGTTGTCGTCGTCATCGCCCGCCAGCATCACCGTCTGTCTGTCCGTCTGTGTGTTTGTCCGCCTCAGTGGCGGGACACCTCGTTCGCTTTACGACAGCGGAGGTCGATCCCCCTCCCACGCATATGCTAGAGGTGCCCGAACCGACGAACGCGCGGCCGAAGGAATGGTGAGACCTGGGTGAGACTCACGATGGCACGAGGCGGCAGGCAATCGGGACAGGCAGTGTGGCGCAACTGTCGAAGAGTGTCGTGCACACCAGGTGTAGTATTATACATAATGTAGTACACTGCCGCTGATGCTTTTCACTGTCACTGTATGCATGGTACGTCTTGGCGGCACCAGCCAGGGAGCCAGCCGCTGGCTCGGCTAAGGGAACAGCTCACGGAGAGGAGAGCGAGACCCCAACTTCCTTGCGGAACCATGTCCCACAACCCAAGATGTTATTAATCTAATGTACGGAGTCTACCGTGTCTATTATACATGCCGGTCTCTGTTGCTAAGGGGAACACCGTTGGATTGGCGTCTTCTTGGCCTTATAAACCTAGCATTTACTATTTAGTGTCATGTAATAGTGTATAAATATCGACAATCGAATATAGGTCTAGCAATAGTATAGCAAGTTATGCCAGCTCCTTTGTGAACGAGCGGATTGTGGCCTGTTTGTACGCACACCGAACATAGTTCTTGGGTCTAGAAGAGTATCTGTTCTGCTGCCGTGTAATCATATATTTCCATATATGACAAATATTAAACGATACTAAAATATTTGTGGCCACATTACTTGACTGACCTCGGTGTACCCCGGAGGCAAGCGATAAGTAGTCAAAGTATCCAAATGTCCCCTGGATGGACTAGTGGTGAGCGTCTTAGACTACTAGACCGGAGGGACACGTGTATGTTGGGTTCAAATCCTGTCAGACGCGGAGAATCTTTAGAGTTCTTTATCATCTTCCTTTATCTGAAGATTCTTGTCAGGTACGAGTAAGGCAGAGAATAAGCAACGGTGGCTCCGACAGGTCCTCATAGTAATATCTAAAGGTTAAGAGAAGAGAGGCCTGTCAGCTCGAAAAAACAGTCATATAATTCAAATGAGATTTTCCTGGAGCTGATAAACTCCTTATATAAACTAAATTCTCATCAGGGGTTCAATGGTATATATATATATATTGGTTACTTAACGTTGTTTATCTGAACGACTATCGTATTTAAATAAAAACTCTCAGGCAGACTCGACTCATGTTGTCATTTCCAGCTGGCGCAAATAATGTTCTGAGGTTCATTTGAAAGGCCAGAGCAATTCTAGCCGTACTAGAGTATCATTGGCGCTCCATCATTTGTCGTTTAGCCGGGAATTTCACAATGAAGCAACCCCCGAAAAGGACCCGCACACGATGTTTGATAATTATACATGCCGTGTACATTAGTGCACGATCTCTATTTGCGGCGACCTCTTGACCTAGAGAGTAGCAGTATTGTTGCATTTACTATCGTAGCCGCCGCTGTCCAATAGTCCGGTGTCGAAATATTCCACCAACTCACAGGGTGCGGCAGCGCCTCTGCAGCGTTCACCCATAGATCCGGCGGCCAGTTCGAGTCGCTCGCACAATGCGACATGACCGAACACAATCGTCGAGAAACAGACACGAGACCATAGCATCAACAACGGTAACAAGCAACGTCAATAATCCACAGCGACCCGGCGACCCGACCCAGTCATAGAGAAACCGGGAGAGAGATAGTATTCCTCCGCTTTGGTGTCTGTTAACTCCCGCGACGAACATGACCTTCGTTCTGCGTTGTGCCATATGCCAACGCTGTGCACCTTATAGCACGAACTCCTGTGGACTACTGCAGAGCACAGTCTGTGCAGTCTTTGTTCAGCAAGGCACGAACAGCCTCCCACAGGCACAAACATCCTCCGACACCCACAGCCTTCTCTCTCTCTCTCTCTCTTCCCTCAATCTATACCCGTATACCTGGCTCGTCCATCGTTCACGCGATATTGTTACTGTTCAGTGACATGTACCTCTTCTACGAGATACCACTGTGCGGTATTGATCTGATGATTCCACCTCCGGACTGCTTGTGCCAAAGCCAAAAGCCGTCAGGTAGGTATCGGCTATCAGCCGGCTAGAAGAACAGAGAATGCTATTACTATAGCGGCAATGAGCATCGTCGTCTTATTTTTTTTTGTTCTGCTGTTTTTCCCGCAATCTGTACGGTCTGCACAGACTAGCTACCTTTGTCGATAGAGTTACCCTAGTGCCTTGTTACGCCGACTCGTTTAGTGACAAATCGTGCTGTATGTAGTTTCCTGATTGGTCGGGCTATCGGACAACACAACGATTGCGTAGCATTTAGCCAATGTAGGAGGCAGGTCCCCGGTGTCGTCTCTCTGCGGTCGTGAGACATTAAAAAGGTGAACTTGCTCCCCGCGAACCAATGATAGGCGAAGAGAAGTAAAAGGCAGTCCCATGAGCGTGGCGTGTCGTCCTTTACCCAGAGTTCGTCGATGTTAATTTCGTAGGCGCTTACCGTCGTCGGAAGTCGTATGACTACGGCTGTGCGAATGGCAGGCATAGGCGTCGGGTAGTCGACCGGTGTGAGCAGCGAGCTCGGTGCCGGTACAATGGGCGTCATTTCCAGCTGAGTGCTAATCGTTTCTTTTTCTTGGCTTTCCTTGGCAACACGAGAGCGATGCGCGGAGATGGTGGCAGATCACATCGACCACCTCACATTGCGGATCCCTTGCTTCGCTCTCCTAGACGCCACCACCGCCAGTGTCACATTTAACACAAGCAGCTGTAATAGTAATGGCAGTGTTGCAGTACAATGGCCTATGATCGCGAGGTAGACGATAGATACGCGCTCGGTCGACTGTGTCCGTGAGTACGAGTCACTTTCCCTGTCCGTGGGCTCTCGCTCGTGCAGATCAGGACAGAAATCAAAGAAACGCGATTACGCTACAGGAAGGAACAAAAAAGAGGGGTGGAAAGCAGCTCTGTACCAACCGGCCACGCTGGCTCCTTCAAGAGCAGTATCTCACACATCCACGCAAGACAGAGGGTAGGGTACTCTACGATGTTTGCCAACCGGATCCTACAAGATGTTCGTCACCAGTCAGTCACGTCGAGGAAACATATTAGAGCCTTCTACTTCAGTGCGAAAATCGGCCTGACTCACCTTTCAAGTGGCATTTTGTCGTAGTCTCTCCCCACTCCCCTCTCTCTTTCTCTCTTCTTTGTTTTTCATCGTCAACACCCTTCTCTCGCTTAAACACTTCCTGTGTCTCGTGAATCGTTGTGTGTCCGTAGTCATCAGTAGCGTCTTAACACCGTGATCGTTTAGTATGACGTGGAGTTATGTGGGCACTGCACCTCGCTGCCATTGAAGAACGACGATGATGTGATATTTCAATAAAAATATGTCTACAAAATGTTATTGGCGGTGCTACGCGGTGCCCATTTGTTCTTTTGGCTGATCGAATTGATACTAGGATTTGTTTGGGAACTCACACGCGGTCGGCCGATCGGTTTCACGATCACACTTAGCCACCAGAAACAGGATGATCTATTGACTGTTGCGGGTGATCCGTGTACGGGCCCTGCTGTCACCACCGTTGCCTCTTCTTAATAATAAAACGTGCAAACGTCGAGCATTCCACTTACCAAAGCCTTCGACGACGCAGCAGGCGATCTAATAGCGGCCTCCTTCCAACCCTGTACCCTGCCTCCGCCTCAGAGCGAGTATCGTCGCATGCCTGCTATAAATATCCTGTGAATCTTCTGCGCAAACCCGCTGCCACTATATAGAGACGTTAGATGATTAACAGGAGCTCGTGTTCCCCGTCGACTCAGGACTTACCTTCACTCGTCGCCATCCGTACAGCCCCCTGTTCGGCCTGTAGTGTATCTATCTCTGCTGTTTTCAAGGAGAACGAGGGGCAACGAGACAAGCGAGCGCACCGTTAATGGTTTGCTTTAGGCTCCCGTTCGAGTTCCTTCCTTTGCTCTCTGGCGTCCTCTCCCCAGGAGGACTGGCCTGCCGGAGCTGTGCCTTTCCTGTCCTAGACAAAACCGGCTCGAAGCTCCATGGTCGTTTCGTGTTCTCAACGGTTGCTTGTGTATAGCAGCAGCAGCAGCACGAGCGGCGGGGGCAACAACAGCATTAGTGTGTACAACTAGGGATTGCGTCAAATTAGAAGGCACTCTGATTGTTGCTGCCACAGCTGCTTGCGTATGACGCTTGAAAAACATCGACATTTTAGAATAATAGCAAGCTGACCGGATGTGAAATCTAAGATTTAGCAACTCGGGCATCACCCATGTCAAGCTTGTATGCGTGTCTCTAACTCTCCACATCGTGCTTGTTATCTTAATCGAAGTTCGACTCGGTTATGTCTTGCTAAATACGACTAATCCCGCAAAGTAGTTCGAACGAGGTTACAAGGTGATGAATGCCTGCTTCTCGCTCGCCTATCGTTATTTGGGAAACGCATGTATCCAGGACGACAATAAAGAACAGTTTGTGTTGACAGGGAAGATTGTGACACAGCTGGGTGGCACCTCCGTTGTTGATGTTGCCGCAGCTGGGTCGAGTTTTTCTCGGCTTGGATAAAGATCCGATCAGATCTATATCTAAAGTGGCCCCCACTGCGTTCGAAAATGCCGTCGCTGATTTGAAAAAAATTGTAAAATTCCAGCAGGTCATACATGCTCAACGAGACGACTAATATGCGCTATCGTTTAAGTGTTAAAGTTTCGAAGGTAAAGTAACTATTAAACACGGTCTCGCGAAAAAGGATACAACACAGGACACCGCTGCAGGGGATATCCATATATTCATATGTCAGTCTTAATCTCTCTCTCTCTCTCTGTAATGCCACACGCAGAGTGTGAGCCAACGAAAGGCATCACTCAAATTATGTGCATACCTTCCCAAAGGCTTCTAGTATTGTCTCATTGATCTAATGTGCGATCTACCTTGCTCTGATCGGTGCTATTTTCATTATCTTAAGTATAGCCTAGCGACAAAATCATAGGTACTGACGCTTCCTAACAGAGAGCACGCAAATGTTTATCTCGATGCTTTGCGCCGGATTGCCTAGGTCAGTTCATACTCAAAGGGTTCAGGAACTAGCCCGACCCATTTTTCGTTATCATCGATTCAATTCGACGTCACGTGAAACAAGAGGACGCATCCATCCGCAAGGGCCTGCAAAGGGTTCTCCAAGGTCGCTTATTCGCTCTGAGAAGGCAGACGAGACAAGAATGGTGAACAAGGTGCATACGGCGTGCTGGAGTATTACTTATATGTATATATAGTGGGACAAGCTTCAGCTGCTGATATAAGCCAGCTAGGATATCCATCTATCTATCTACAGTACCTATCGGTCGATGGGGCCTTGATGCTTCAAGGATACTCCTATGAGTATGTAGTGTGGGCTAAACTATTGGATACTTCGCCCGCTAGCCCACATCCCCTCAGCCACTCATCGCATCTTGCAGTAAGGCCTGCCAAGACCGGCAAAGCAAGCTTCAAAAATAGCCGGCGAGAGACTCCAGGAGACTTTCTTCCACACGATTCAGAGAGCAGCCGAGCGGTGGACGGAAGCGAGATCCGTGACCAATTCGTTTCATCTGCTAGTCGTCTATACAACCGTCCATACTCTACACCCTGTACACGCACTCGATATGGCGCCATCCGTTCGAGATACGTAGTGGACATTTCAAAGCGAGTCGTTTGGTTCTTCATATCGACAACGGCAGCTGCGTTCACAGGAACAGCTTCAGCCCCCGGTGAGGGGGTAAGAGAGAGAGAGAGAAAGTTCTTCATATCTTCAGAGAGGGAGAGCCTTCAATCGAACGTCTCGGTTTGGCGCCCCCTGCCACATCATTTCGGGCTGTTTGTCTCGCTACATGGACATCCAGTCCAATAGCAACATCGTCTCTTGCTTCATGCTATACTATAATAGCAGAAGTTCGCCTGGACTCGCCAAGCAGGTTGGGTGCATAATTCTAGCCTCACAATGGCCAGCACGAGCCAGCGTTGAACTCAGCCAACGTGACAGAATTAATTCGGATGCCCTTGAGAGGTAATACCCTATTCCGTTCCTAAGGTAATGATGAGCTTGTGCGAGTTCACACTTGCAAATTACACACGCTACTACCCTTTAATGTATATGCACCACTGACCTAGACTACTGCGCCACTCTCTATTGTAGTTTGGTGTTGATCGCGCCAGGTATAGTTGCAGTAGTAGTCAGTGCCTCTAGAGTTGTCTTGGTCGGTATTGTAGCATAATATGCAAGTCAGTTCCAATAGCGATTTCGACTTGAAATTAGTCGCAATCGCTTGTCTAGTACATTGGGATAGAGTGTACACATACTCAGCCAGATAACGTCTTGGTCTGCCTGATGTCCGAGTGTGCAGTACCTCTTATCCATTTTTGGTATTTTGTGTGAGGCGTGTACTAAGATACTTATTCGATGATATAAGTTAGAAACTATATTATGAAATACGCTGTTTTCGATCTCAAATCGTCGCAGGGGATATGGAGCTTTATTTGGTGTTCACATTTCGCAATAGTGCTCTGGACTGCGCAATCGGCTGAATCGCTCGGGAATGAGCGAATTAGGTGGCCCTTTATGCGAGAATTTTCTCCTGGCGGGAAAGTCATCGAGTTCATAGAAGATCTCTCATTAGAAAGGGCTTGTAAAACAAATCTGTAGTGACGACGATGTAGTTTGAGATTGAGATTCAGCATGTGTATATTTAAGGGCCGACATTCAGTTCATCTAAAGGGGTGCGCACGACTTGTAACACCAACAGACAACGAGTTTACGTTACTTTGTTTCTAATACGCCCCCCCCCCTCATACAAAATCTGCATTCAACTATCTAGAAGAATCGGTGGAGCTCCTTGATCCGAACCTACTGAGAGGTCGCAATGATACAACTTTAGAAAATAAAATCAGCATAGTTTGAAAAGCGCCCTGCCTTTAGCGTAAAACAGCCTAAGTTAGCTAGCTATGAATCCGCACAGACTCACGCATACGGCCACATTTACGATTACACTCCTATGGGAGCTATTGGCATTTGAATACGATCCGCTAATTTCATATGGCCACAATAAATCACAATTGAATCATGACAGCGATCCGTCTCAGTGCGATACACGCGAAGCGACACACGCACGCGCGCCCCGAGGCGTATTTGCATAAAGTGATCATAAGGAATCAGTGTGCGTTTGTTGAAAGAGGTCTTCTCCTTCGAAGATCAGATGGAAGACACAAACTGTGCGTAATGCTCTGTGACGGCAGAGAATTATATTTCAAGCGAAAGCTGGCCGCGCCGTACAGAAAAGAGATTCTCGTTTCGTTCCGTTTTGTTATGAACTCGCTCATGGGAGAATCAACGGTCGAACAGGTTTTGGTCAGCAGGTCTCTCTCTCTCTCTCTGTGCCAATGGGATACTACTCCGAGAGAAATAAATGTGATCGTGGTTGCTTTCGTAATGAATGGCTCCGGTAGACTGCGCCGTAGCGTTAAACGGCTCAACATCGAACCGCGCCGCGGGTGTTTCGGCCATCGTGTAGCCCAAGCTATCGATGGGATCCACTGTGCAACGTACAATGTATCGCGGCTGCAGATGATGCTGCTGTTGACGACGATTCGCACTGAATTCAGCGTAAAGCCAATCTATGTGGCAGTGATTATCTGGCGCTGCTATCAGGCGAATTTAATGAAGAAGTTGCGTCGAATTGCGTTCATGTATCAGGATATATGGTGATAAAATTGAGAGGGTGAGGTGGAGAGGATATGGTTGTCGAATATGGGTTGCTAGTTATGCATTTAAAACGGTGCAGATATTGAAAAGCGATATCGAAGGAATCGGCCGCCGGAAATCGAAATATAATATTTGATAATTTGTATTATACATTATGCTTGTATGAAGAGTTTCCTCTGATTTGATTCACCTTATGTTAAGTGTGGATATACTGGGAGAGTTCTGTTGGTCGTCGGTAATGGTAGTCATCTGTATCTGAAATGTTTGTTTTCGTATGAAAAATGTATGCCCGTGGCATTCTGAGCTACCAGCAACAGGCGGCATTCGCTAAACCTAATGTCAGTCCGAATCTATCAATTCACATAAAAATAAGGACATGGCTAGTATAGTGGAGCCATGAGATTCAACACGAAACAATGAACCATAAAGGAATCTGGCATCGTATATTGACTATTATAGCTTCAACCAAAACAGAAACTCTCTAGCGCGTCTTAACCGTATCCGCGGTAACAACGCCGCTACACGTAACTTAACGTAGCCAGCGCGTGGAGCGGTTCTCCGCTTTGAAAGTTTGAAACCATTTCAAGGGACCTGATATATATATATATATATATATATATATATTCATTCTATTAATTTGCCAGACAGATATGGGTTAAACATTTCATTTTTTCTTACCCTTATCTTCGGCTTAGCCTTGAAGTGAGAGTTATGTCGCCACACTTGATTCGTTCGTGCAGCGAGGTCTTCTAGCCAACCCCGCTAAAACTGCCAAAGTCATCCTTCTACGGGACCGAAACAGGTAAGCCGTCACTCATGTTCAGGTCCGGAGTAGGCCAGAGTGTCATATAAAGAAGTGGCACTAGAAGTAGGCCATAGATGAAAACACCAAAAATAGACCCTTTGACTCTCTCACTATTATACACTACCACAAGAAATATTGCTAGTATGATGCTCCCCCGTTAGCTGACACCCTCTGTGCCGCCTGTGAACCCTTAAAAAACAGTCCTGCCCGATGACCCTAGCCAGAAGGAATACTAGTGTCGTTCTTCCTTTCAACGACGTCGACTACGATATAGTGATCACAGGGCGTCCCTTCACCACGAAGACTTTCCATATCACCGAGTTTATCTATTTTTAACGAAAATAAAACAATTACGGCGTGTTGACTGCTACGCATCAGCACGGCTAGCGTAACTCGGAGATGTCATGATTCGACACAGCTGGGCGGAACATTTCAAAAGGATTTTGAGGCTGGAGACGACACTGGTGAAGTTCCACTGATCGCGTTTATGGTATCCAATAGCATCTTTACTCGAGGGTGAAGCTCGAAATCTTTGCGTTGTTGACTTGCTAGCTGCTGCGTAGAGTAATGGATGTACTGACAGGTAGACTTGTTAGCAACGTAACTAGGATCGGCGTAGCGCAATTGCTGTCAAGGAATTCGACAGCGATGTTGTGTCAACATCAGCTAGATCTGAACGCATCTGCCAAACGTGTGTTAAATGCCACTTTACAGATGAACGATTTTAACTGTACGGAGATCTGAATCCGTCCGTTGTTTTTGTTTGGATTAATAGCCAACACAGGTTGAACTTAGCTGGTGTATAGTGCACAACGCCACGGCCGGGACCGATATCCTTTCGCAAATTACAGTTGCTTCCGTCTGGCTTGCTGACAAACACGGGAATATTGGAACATGCGTGTCCAAGACAGCATACGACACAATCCCATGTTATATTACATAATGGTGAACATTTGGTGTAAATGAAACATGATATGAATCTAATAAGAACCAAACTAACTGATATATAATACGTATATATACTATTACTACAACTAGCTTAAATACGTCCTCGCTCTACGCCTATGCATTTCACACAGTGATCAACGGGTTTGCGTCAGCAATCTGTCTATCGAAGATTCCGAATCATCAATATTTCGTCGCTACACGCCTAAGCGCAAAGCAGAGCGGTTTGTTAGTCGAGCGCCCGTGATACATCCGTTTGATATTTTCTGTTGCTTATTCGAACAGTGCATATATATTCGGCCACAAGAGGTTTCACGACTGAGAGAGACGGACACAGGCGGAGAGACAATCAGCCTGGCAGCCCAGGGGCCACTTCGTTCTCGTAACCACCACCGCCACGACGGACCAGCTCTGGGTCACTACAGGGTGTTTTGCTCCGGTATTCGTTTAGTTTGACAGCTAGCTAGGCCAGGCAACAGTGAGCAATAGTTTACAAACGGATCGAGACGAACCGCTAGCGGACGAAGGCCATCAGAACCGTCATCGGATGGCGGCCTGAAAAGTAAAGGCCTGCGGCAGTTAAGCGGCCTAGCGAGCACACAAGAAAGCCTGAATGCGGTTTTCGTGTATGAATTCAATCAGTTTTGGGCTCCCACTGCGTTGGCTGTGCGAATGTCGGCGTTCTAGGGAAGACGGGCGACTCAAATGATTATTTTTGTATGTTAGACATATATGAGGGGTATTAAGCTTTGTTTGGGTCGAAAAACAAAACTAGGTTTAATACTATAATATATATACGTCAAATTACTAATTGTGTCTATTTTATATATATATATATATATATATATATATATATATATATATATATATATATATATATATATATATATTATATTATCTAATACGTCAAATAACTAATTGTTGAACAATGCAGAACTTTATATTTTACCTTCGTCTTTCCTTGCTTAGCAATTTTGAGCATTTTTGATACGTTATTTTGATTGAAAAGGGTTTTCCTATGGTTCGGCCGGGGTTTAGATGATCTGTCCCGATGATCCATCTAGATCTCTTCATTGCCCATGAAAGCAATAGAAGCTAATTCAAACGTGGCTAATCCGGATTATGTTATTTAGCGATGAAGCACTTACTATGTACTATTTGCGAGTACAGCTCAACAGCCGAACCGCTGTTTCATATATATATTTATATATACACGATAGACCTTCACCCTAAACGGCCTTGCACTATCAGGATGTTTGGGGAATACTTTTTTCAGATGGAGCTAGCAGTTAGGGCTAGCAACGATTATAACGGGGGAGCACCACTCATACGGACACATTCACGCAACTACGGACACCACCACCACCACCAGCAGCAGACATTAATCGACATCTCGCTGCTACCGTCAATATCGTTTACCTCCTTTTGGCGGCTGGACCGGCTACCGTACCTCTAATTATCATCATACCCTCCCTCATTATGTAACAGTGCGATTTTGTTTTCCACCGGCTTTTCTTTGCAGCCACTGCCGTTCATGCCACACCGAATTGAGCGCTATTAGAAATTTCCATCAGTAGCCGGTCAGCAGTCAATCGCGCGACGTCGTTTGGCAGGTGCGCGGCACTTGTACCGTATGCACGGACCGCTCATGATTTCAACGGCATAAAAGATAGCTCGTTTTTTTTTCTCTGGGCTCTGACGCTCCACCGTGCGGCGGCGGCGGCGTACGATCGTGTGGCGATCAAATCGAAATCGTGGCTGGCGGACAAGCGGCATCAACAAATGTGATCTGCCTCGCCTGATGGTACATTGGTGGCAATTGTTAACCATCACGCGATCATCTATTGGCCATGGCCTCGTACTGGTGTCGGAGACCACACGCTACTGATACGCTGATAGTGTTGATGTTGTTGATGTGTCGAGTGTCAGCTGTACTTTCGTTGTGGACGGCAACAGTAGCAGCAAGGTTGCCATGCGGTGGACAAGAGAAGGTCCTATTGCTGCTGACCGCTGTCACCGCATTGTAGCCGGCCAAGTCTTCGAAAGTCCACTGTGTACATACATTGGATATAATCCGCTTTGCAACAGTATCGCGAAGGCATTCGCTCTCGGTAGATAGGGGGAGACTGAATAAAGGCCGTCGAATGGCTACACGATGAATTAAAGATGTTCATGGTAGAGTTGGTGGTGGTGGTGGTGTTGTATAGATCAGTGGCAGAAGACATTCGTTGAGACAATGGCCAATGCAGGTACCTAATGCAATATCTAACGAGAACAATCGTTTAGGACTCTTATCATCTTAGAAAACTGACAACAGATATATCTATTCAATTCAATTCAAGTCGAGTTGATAAGAAGACGTAACACGCATCGATATAAAGTTCGAATATCACAAACTTTTAGGATAATAACACCCATATATTTGCTCTTTCAAGATGTTTGGCATGCCCACTGTGGTGCCATTTTACTATAAGCGTCTACGTAGGTATAACACAATATCGTGTGAATAAATGATTAAGTTTAATTATTCGATAACACCATACACAGTCTCAAGATGATTTCGAAGCTGTCTAAGCATCGAAACGTCATCACCGTCGTGAATAACAGCCTTCATCAGAGCACCAGAAACAGCTGCACATAATATAGACATATTTACATAAGTGTATATATACACAGATATCCTATCAATAGGTCAATGTTTGCCTTTTGTTAGGTCTTCATATTATAAACTCTATTAACATATTGCCAAAAAGCATATTTTCATGCATTTTTCTAACGTATTATTATTAATCCGCATACAAGCCGCCCCCCCACCTCGCGGTATCCTCAATTTTCTTTCATTTTCATGATCGATTGACAAGCGATCCGTTTTGTACGCCTTACCCAATCCGATCTATCTGCGGCAATAATTTTCCGCTTCATCCGAGGCGGTTCGATTATTTCCATTTGCAGCAATAATTAGCTAGCTGTACTGCTTGTCCCTTGCTAATGAGCGTCGCGTGATGAAATCCCGACGGACTTTTCATTCTCGATCGATCAAACATGATTTCAACAACAGGTTTAAATCCCTGTGATAGACTGATAACACTGAAACATAAAAAAAAAAAGATATCAAACAGGCTTCTGAAAGGATTCGTTCATTGCCGTTGCATCTATTATAAAAATATGCGAAACTCGTTGGATATCAGGGTATGTGGTGAACGCAATAGATGAGGTATTGGGGGGCAGTGCCAATAATAAAATCGCCAGAAAGAAAAATATAATAAGGGCACTGGCACTTTCCTTAGAGTTATTATACAATAACCAATTCTGTGGCAATCCCTGCAATAGAATCGGCTATTCTCCGCTGGAGTATGTTCATTGGGATTTTTCCCAAAGCTGGGAAGAATATGAGCAACATCTAAGCGAGAATGTTTCATCAACGGAGCTTACATTTTAAATGCGTGCAGCATATGTTGTAAATCCCAAAAGTTATGAATTCGGCCATACGGAAAAACAGATTAGAGGACTCGGCCCCATCTGTAATCTTCACCTCACTCAGCTAAAGTCGTGACATTAATTTTCATTTGTCAGCATTCATCAACTGCTCCTAGATAGTTTCGTTACATACTCGTTTGCGTCGCCATGCACAGAAGTATATCTAATAAACATCTAGAAAGCTCTGGCTTCCTAATCATCAGCATCATTATATTATTATTATTCCGTCCACAAAAAGGGACATACAGCAGAACCAACGAATAAGAGGCCCGTGTCGCTGACGGTTGTTGCATGCAAGATTCTTGAGAGCATAATTTGCAAGTCTGTATATGAAAATGCCAACAAGCAAGGCCTAATATCCAACGCCCAATTCGCCTACCGCCCAGGAAGGAGTACGACTCTGCAACTTCTAGAAACGCAGTTCGATTGGGCAAGGGATGTCAATAGATCAAATCGTTTCGACGTTGTTTATTTCGACTTCAAGTCAGCCTTCGAACGGGTGACTCACTCGAAACTCCTCAAGATCCTGCCCTTCTTCGGAGTTGGTGATCTTCTCGTGAAATGGATAAAAGACTTCCTTCGTGATAGGACCTTCAGGGTGCGGGTGAACAGCCAATACTCCAATACTGCGCGAGTGACGTCCGGCTGTCCTCAGGGAACGATACTAGGTCCTCTGATGTATATAATGTACATAAATTCCATAATGTATATATTACCGCAATCCATATCCGTTAAGATATATGCAGATGACGTAAAAATTTATTCTAAAGTTGACACGGACCATGAGAGGGCACAACTTCAAAATGCCCTAGATCAGTTCCTGGAATGGACCTTGGGCCTTGATCTAAAACTATCAATTGAAAAATGTGCAGTACTACACTTTGGTCACGGAAATCCCAAACATGTGTATAGAATTGGTGGACATCCTCTGCGCTCTGCAGAAACAATGCGCGACTTAGGAGTAATTACCTCAACCACATTGAAATATACTGATCATGTTACGGATGTTGTGCTTCGTGCAACGCGCCGTGCGAACTGGATATTACGTTCTTTCGTAGTGAACGACCCGGCCCTAATTGTTAAACTTTTTAAGATTTATGTTGAACCCATTATGACGTATGCAGCGCCAGTATGGTACCCAGGATTAAAACTGGACAAAGAGAGGCTGCAAAAAGTGGGGGATAAATTCGTGAAACGCGTCGCTTTTAAATGTCAATGTACGAGGGAGGAAGTGAATATAATGCCAATATTGGCTAAATTTGACAATATAGATAAGCGCACATATATTTGTATTGGTAAACATCTTCCCATGCTAATGAGTGCAATGTTTGATGTGACTGTGACGGCTACCAGAGCTGGTATAAATGTCTTACCTAAATTCATAGCTAAGAAACAATGTGTAAATGACTTATTTCCTTGGAGAGTGTCTCGAGCCCTACGTGATGGGTAGCTTTTTCAAACATATGATCTCTTCTTGGCAAACACATAGCGGCTAACTCAGATATTGTTAAACCTAACCTTTGAAATAAAGCGTTATTATTATTAATTCCTATATTTTACACCTGTCGTTGTTCCATTGTACACAACATAAAGCGTGAACAGTACATGTAATTCACAGGCTGAATGAATCAATGCGCCAACGTATAATACACTAGCTTCGCCATACGGAACCCGTGTCATTGTATCACATAAGTTCAAATGAGTAAATGGAAACAACACCACTGACGTGGACGTTCTTCGCTGTATTCCCCTCTGCCGTATCTACTATCTTTGTATTTCTCCCTGCGTACCCTCCTGGCTGTGTATAGTTTTCATGTGTGTAATACCAAGGCAGGTAACCCCTACGGCTGCCCTCTCTCTCTCTCTCCTCATCGCTCGACCACTTACGTGATGCGGAGCGACGTTGGCGCGGCGGCCCTACCACTCGTACGGGTCGCCGGCCCAAATTAAACATTACTGCTCACTTCGCAGTAAAAACAAACGCCGAAAATGAACAGGACACTGCCGGCAACGACACTGGCGTCCCAACCAGCCGGGCAGTCGTTGACGACGATTCGGCGGTTGCTGCTTTGGTCGCGAGACAACATCCGAAGTATCAGAAGCGGTGAGACGGCGGAGGAAACGAGGGGGATCAAGTCTTGCTATTTATATAAAAGAAGAAGAAGACGAAGAGGACGAAGAAGAACGGGACCGGAGTGGAAAGAAAACATAGAGAAATCAACCCACTCGTCAGAAAACGATGAGAGCCGAAGGAACCGGGGAAGGCGATTTTGACCAATATCTGTCTTGAGTCACTCGTGTTTCATTTATCAACCCACACAATTTGTATTAACAAAATGTAATGCGCACGGGGAACGCAGCAGAAAATATCGTTATGTTATATAAGCATGTACATAACATGAGTGTATCAGTGTCAATGAATACCAAGAGCAAGCGGTCCCGTGAGGACCGCTTTTATGGCGAGGTGGGGCAAGCCGCGGAAGAACCGCATCGCTAAATCGTGCCCATTATCAATGCCATAATACGGGAATAATAATAATAATAATAATAATCATCATCACGGTGATGTTATCCGCCAACCACCCACATTGATTCGATAGATTCTGTTCTATGGTAAGGAGGAACGGTAAGAGGAGCAATTCGATTCGTGGGAAGTTCCATGCGCAGAGATATAGTTAAGTTTTATGCTATTATATTTATGTCACTGGCATGATGGGTCAGTGGCCAGGCTTTCTGTCGATTGACCTATATCATTGCCTCATGTTATCATGGTCGGCGAAGATGGCTTCATCGACGAGTTGTTGCTGGCTGCAGCGATACGAGTATGAATGGAGTTTGCTGCGTAACGTTTGCATATAGTCGCTTATAGCGGCATTACAAGTGGTTATTGTTGGCCGTCGACCACATGAATTGACTTATGTTGTGATCAGTCACGAGCATCAAACAGTGTGAGTATAATACGGCCGCTGAATTCGACCGATCAGCGCGCAGTAACAAGTGATGGCTAAGTGTGGCGTTGCATCGCGACGGCATTACACGCCCGAGAATTTCATACGGATGCGCCGCGTCTCTCAACAAGGTATTTTGTCCTATGCGCAGGAACGAAACCTTCCTGCTAAAACCATCCTCTGCCAAGAGTTTATCTCTTCCCTAGAGTCTACTCCGTCACTCTGTTGCTTAGTATTTGTAGATGTAGCGAAGCCTTCTTCGACGCACGTTGTCGTCACATTTGTAATAAAAATACCTGTGAATCGGAGATGCTTTTTGCTCGTCTTGCATAGCACATGAAATATAATAGCCAACAGCGTTCATACATTTATATCATGGCATGTTCGGTTGATATGAAACTAACCACATGGGGTGTTACGTATACGCAAGTGAATCATGTACTTCGGTTTTGTTAAACATACATATGTATGTTAACTTTACACTTGGGTTCCTATTAAAAATGGACACTTCGTTGACTGAAAATTGCTTCCCAAGCAGCTCCGCCCGCTAAGCGTATGATATTTCAGCATCTATTCGTGTAAAGGTTGGGATCAGGTTGTGTTATTTTTCACACTCTTTTCGCTAGCGTAACTCGGGAAAAACAATATTTCGTTTATTTCTACATGTTACAGTTTTGCCTCATGTCGCAAGGGTTCGAAACGGACAAGCAAACCATTTTTCTGCCCTCGAAGCGCCAGTGTATTTGCTCAGTTGAGTTAAGATTTGTATAATACATATTCAATATCGCATTTCATGTGTTGATATATTGGAAACGTGCTGCTTGTAAGAAAGATTGAACGCTCACACACGCATACGAATCCCTGCGTCGATATCTCCGATATGGAGTTCTCGGTGGTACACGCAAGAAGAATATACTCCATTGACGTAACAATCCCTTTTGTGGAGGGCCTTCCTGGTTGGGCCCCGGGTTCGCCTGTCTCGCTTGGATTCCGCGGCCGACCAGCCTCCAAGTGTAACCTACACCGCTTGTTTAGGTGATCGAACACATGATGATACCCCCGTAACCTCGGAACTGCAGTTTGGAGAGGCGACAACGAGGCCGGATAAAGTAGAGACTGGTGACCTAGCCCTCTGGCAGCCGAAGTCCCTGGGCCCGGGTAACGCGAGGTATGGCTGTACTCTGTAAAGTCCCCCTCTCTCCCTAGAAAAACAGCGGGAACACGGATGCGAGAGTGGCTCTATCTTCTTGTGACCTCTTCTCATACTAAGCGCGGCTACCAGCTACGCCGAACTCAGCACTCCACCAACAAGTGACTCCAAAATCTACGAGAACCCAACCACATACGTCGGCCTCACAAAGATCCCTCGCGCAAGTCCATCTGCTAGGTCTGTGAACGCTACTAGTGACCGGGGGCTTGTACATACGAGGGTCTTCATAAAAAGCTTTAATTTGTGCGAGCAACCCATCGAGATGTGACCAGCGTTCAGTCTCGTCCTCCAGGTCTGCCTCAAATATACGACAGCCTCTCTCGCGCCTAACGCTCTTTGCCAATGGACCAGAGGAACAGATTCAGGGATAAGGGATGGAGATTCCCTCGAACGACCGCCCGAACAGCATTTCGCTAGGATTTACGATGTCAACAAGGACAGCTGCGGTGACCGCTATCGGCTCAGATGGGTACGACCGTACGAATGTAGGAGTTCAACAATCTGCACATGTCCGGCAAACGTTCGTGACGTCCCAACACGCCGGTGAAAGCGGGACACTGTTGGCGGACAGTGCGGCGCGCCAGACCTCGAGATTGCTCAGGAAGATGATCGGACCGTTGTCGGGGAGAAGCCAACGAGTCGCTGAGGTCAGTAAAAGGGATGATGTTGTTCGCATTTTTGTGCAATCGACAACGAGAGGACGACGACGACGCACATCAAGTGTCCACATTGCAGCGCCTCTGCCGTGTCCTCGCACGGGGAAGCAGCACCACCGAAGATGCATTCCCCCGCCTTTCTTACCCGTCACTGGACCGTTTTTCCGCCATCAGTGTGATGCTCCCTTGTGCTGATTCTCGTTCTGCTCAGGTCTGCTTGTCCGAACCCGTAACTCCAGCAGCTGGCACAGCCGTCATAGGGAAGGTCTTTGTCGGGGTATTTTTCGTTCTATTTTTTTTTTTGTTATCTCGTCTCGTCTGACAATGAAGGCGTCATATAACTGCCAGTTAGACTGTTCACCGAGATACTATTCTTTGCTTGAAGCTCAACGAAACGTTTGGAATGATGGATTATACTGACGTTGGATACTGACATCTGCGAGCATGCTAATCACTGGCGCACATTTTTCCTGCTCCATTATAGACGCTTTATACGAAATCAATCGTTTTTATATTCCACATTTTTTGTGTAGCATCACTGTTGTTCGGTTACGGTGACACTGCAAGTCTCTCTGTATATCGTTGTAATGGCTTTCGCGTGCAGTTTGACTGGTTGGCTATCTGCACGATAGATACAGATTACTAGATCTCTAGTTCATTCCTACGACTGGCCGTAAATAAAGACAACAATTGGTGTTCGATACGAAGCACAACCAGAACGCTATCTTCATAAACATATTTGTCCAATATTACTGCTCCAGAGAACATTTAGCACAGTTTAACCAAATTTACCCTTATTGGTGGGCTCTGAGCAAGTGTACGTTGACGGAACTTTTGTGCCGCCTAAAGCCTATATAGCCCGTTGCGTAATTACAGTGCACCCTCATAGGAAGTTTTGGCTGACGACTTAATGGCTTCTTCGCAACGCGAACTTGGTCACAGAATAGTGCGCTTTTATTACTTGAGGGTCGTCCCCTGATTTAAGTCTATCTCTTGCCAGAAAACGTTTAATGCTTATGGCTTTGTTTACCCAAGGAAGCCACCCGTCCAACCCAGAGCGGCGCTAGACAAAGTTAGACATTTACAGATTACGTTCACATAGTCTGTCTAGAATATTGTTGTTTGCCCGTCATAGGGACGCTTCGCTTCGAGTTTTCATCGTTGTGGGCTATTATTGCAGATAGTGATACGCGATGTCATTTATATCGAGAAGGGGCAGTGTTTGTGTAGTGTCCAGAACGTATGTGGATGTCGACCTGCGAGATGATCATTTGAGTCCATAACTAGATCAGTGTGCAGTCCAGAGTGGAAACTATCGAAGGGAGCGTGTGAAATAAATGATAAAGTTCAACCCGGAAATATTTAGAGAGAGAGAGGGAGAGAGAGAGAAATGGAAGAGACACAGCGCAGGGGAAAGAAAGCTTAGGATATCCCGTTCTATGTATAATGAGTTTGACCATCCAGTAGCCGCGTCCACTAAGGGAGCTGACTTTGGTCCCTCAACTTGCCCGTCCTCAAAGCCGCCTTCGGGGCTACAAGCGCGTCCCGTTGTTGTCGCTTAGGGTTATCTGACTATTATCTATTAATGAATCGGGTAATCCCTACCGGTCGATTGGAGGAGTTTAGGCTTGCTTCGTACAGCAGGGCAGAAGGATTGGAGATTGGCGAACGCTCGTCGACCCCGAAGCCTTCTAAGGCCCCGGTACACTGGGCTGTAGGATGACAGCATCTCGCTGGAAGCCTTTGAGGGAGCATGGAATGGAAGAGATAGACGTGCAATAGCTAATGGTCACCTCTTGTAGATATATATATATATATATACAAGAGAGAGAGAGAAGGCTAAACCGTGTAAAGGAATAAATGTTTAGCAGAACTATTGTACATAGCGATACTGTAGGCTTACCTAACAGAACGTAAAGGGTATGCGGACAAAAGCTTCTGACCGCTTTGAGTCGACTTGGTGGGAGTATTTTTTTTTGCATTTGATAGGATCACATATGATCTGCGTGTCAGAACAATTAGTATACGACTTATAGGAAAATCTCGAATCAGAATCTGTAATGACAATAGTCAATGGTTAACGTGTACGCCGTACGGTGCGAATAAATAACAATTGTATTCTTTGGCGAAATCCTATTTATTATTATATTTTTTCTCCTATATCAGCGATTCTGCATTTTCCCTCTTCCTTTGACCGCAAAGGCGACCAAAAGACACAGAAAAATCGAAACCTTGTCGTCAGGTTGTTCCTTTCAAGTTTCGTATCTATCTCTTCCGGATTGCCCTCGTTTCTTTCTGCTGCCGACCTTTGCTTCGCTGTGACCACACAGGTGATTTCATTCAGCAGCTGTTGCATCACTCGACGATCGGCACGCATCCTGTAGTCGAGACATGGCTATGGGGCTAGACACTATGCGCAGAAGGCCACGCGGAATCTTCGTATTGCTTTGGACTAGTTCACTCTACTTCTTGGTCTCTGGAGATCCATTTGTGAAAACGGGAACCGACCCCCTTCAAAGCCAAACGGAGAACGAGAAAAAGTAGAAGAAAGTGATGGCCTTCGTCGCCTCTGTTCAAAGTAAACACCGAGTAGAGGGAGTGGAGGAGAGCCAGGTGGAGGCATTGCCAAAAAAACAAAGCGCGAACGAACCTAAGCAACGGACGATGCATCACTTGAGCGGACGTCCTATACAAGTTGCCATCTTTAACTTTATGGCAGATGTATCCGATTGTCTGCGGCTATCGGCGAAGAAAATAGCAAGGAGCAGGGACACGAGCAATTATCTGAATAAGGAGCTAGAGTAGTAACGATATGAGAACTCATTTAACTCGAAATTAATCAGTTAGCTTTGAATTTATTAAGGACATATTCACAAATATGTTTCACCTACTACGAGATATTTGTTACATTCGCAATATTTCATGTATAGGCATGCCATCATCTGAATCTCTATACCACCTGCAATTCATCATATTTCTGGTACAGGACATTATGCACCTGTTATGATTCTTGTAATCTGAAAAACTCTCTGCACGAAATGTACCATCAAGGTGCATTTGATCGCCCCTTGTCACCCTTGTCTATTATGACCTCGCACATCAAACCAAAACCAAAATTCCCATAGTGCTGGGTGGCTTGGTAAGATTAGTCTGTGCTCAGTATCTATCAATGCGTCTATCATTTTCCATTTGCCTACCTATATTCCACGTTTCGATAATCAAAGCGCCCCTCCCGCCATCGCCCCACAACGCCAATGCCGCTTCATTTCGCTTAGTCCGTTCGGCGAATTGCCTCACCCCATCAACTGCGATTAAACCACACGAGACGATACGACACTACACCACGTCAGGCCGGTCAGTGTGCCCCCGGAAACCTGGAACAAACAAGCCGGGAACAATTAGGAGTTGAAGACGCGGTGTGTGAGGGTTCGACGGGTGACGCCGTACGAGGGCGTGGTTCCTTTCGCGTACTGCGTGTGCTGGTCCGCAACTACTACCGCTGCGAACACCAGCAACTGAACTCGGTGAACAGTGTCATTGTCTCGTGCTGTCTCGACAGTATACACCTCGGGTGAGGCGAACCCAGCAAGACCCAGCCAACTACCTTCTACGATCGCACCACGCCTTTAATGCACTTCGCTGGCTCGTTCACTGACTGGCGTGGCACGAAGATTGTTTCGGGCAGCAAGATGATCCGACGATCCACTAGACGATGGCCATGTCTGCTCTATTTTTATGAGGAGTCATATGGTGACAACATTGCCAGTGGATGAATGGGAATCCAATGGGCTAAACAAATATAAGGCCAAGTCGCTGGGAAGTCAGGAATCGCGCACGGCGTTGTTCAAACGATGTTTGCTCGGTGTGCCTTTGCTGTTTTTGGTGGATACATTGCGTTCTATGGTATCGAGCTGCTGAATGGACTGACCAACGCTTAGTAGACTCCCTTCCGTTCGACGGGACATGTCACGAAAGAGCACAATTTTGTTTCTATCGCTCCTTCCCTTATTCAAATGATCATTAAACAGCCGCCCCCCCCCACAAGTGAGCTCATGTGAAATTTCTGTGCACGCTTCACGATCGCTATTGACCATAGCTGAAGTGGGTCTCTTGTCGGACTGGAATTAGCGTAATCTTCTTTTCGATATGAGCAGGTTGAAGTTGTTGCATGAGCACTGGTGCCTTGAAATAGTTCTAACTGGAAGGACAGACGCTATAAGTCACTCACTACGTTAGAACTAAGCTTACAACGGGAGTCAGTATCAATGTAAATGGGGTATACAGGCCGAGATGTAAGAGTACCGTTTAAACTTCTATGGACTCTAAAAGGAGGATGATGACAATGCTACTATAAACTTCGCTAATTTACCCAAACCATGTTATCCATGACAACATGGTACATTATGTACGTTTAATTGCAACAGCTAACTATTGCCACTCCGTTGTGTTGTTTGTTCGCCTCTCTTTCCAGGTAAGTGCCAGCGAAGGCCGTTCCTAAGCATCGATGATGCTGTTGTTGTTATTGTGGCTAGTATCCGACAGCGTGAGAATGTCATTATTGACATTTGCCCTTCCTTCTTCTTTACGGCCGTATCGAATGTGACAATACAGCGGTAGAGTCGCCGGTGTGGAGAGAAACGAAGTTCACGACCGACCACAGGACGGCGACGATATGGAAGTCGTCGTTATTTGCCACTGGCGCATCGTAAGTTTGAAGTCCGAAGCGTAACACACCGTTCGTAATCAACAGCGTCTGTGAGATTAGCTGCAAGCAACACCTGAACCGGCAGGAAGAACCAGTCATTCCCTTTTGGCGAACGACCAATGGGTCGTTAGTGGGGACGCCTGGTTGAACAGTATATCCTTTGTATAGACGGATAAGAACGGATAAATCGGTTTGCAGTCCAACGTACCGAGCTGCCCAGTGCGATGTGCCTGTCTTGTATGCTAGGAAATTGTGCGCATCCCTTATATGTGCGATGAAATTAAAGCTCAACTGGTGAACAGTTTAGCTGAATCTAATCAGCTGGAAAGGATTAGAATACAATCGGAGGCAGCTCGACGATGCCCGCTGCTGCTTTTTCTATCGGTGTAAAAATAGGTCACCGTTTATAAATACGACAGCGGTGTTATCCTAACCACTATTTTAGAGCTCGAATCGGCAAAGCAAGCAGAGACAAGCGAAAGAGTGAAAGAGGCATGGGCTAAGACCAAGTAAAGGTATTCCTTGACCACTAAAGCGATTGAGACACCGTGGGCTGAGGCCCGGCGTCGATTAAGATATGATGACGATGAAGCAGATGATTACGATCATCAGGAACGCAGATACAAGCCTCAAAGGCTACGATGGTCAGGTCAGCACAGACTTCCTGGTTGAGATATCTAAGGCGTGACAACCACGAGAGGCGAACAAGTGGCTGGTGTGCTCATCTGCATCGCCCGAACATACCGTTCGTATGTGAAGCTTTGGCGTTTCTTACACTGTTTTAAGAAGATCATTATTTTGGCCATGTATATTCATGCCATCTACAGTTGGAAGAAGCGGAGACATATATTTTAAATGTATTATGGTATATTGTTTAGCAATCGGTGGCTCGTTTAGCAGCGTGCCCAAGTCCAAAATGCTTGTTGTTTAACTACAACGTAATGAATCACGACAAGACAGCAAACGTCTTGTCCGTTTATTGTTCATGGGTTTTTTCGTGTGTTATGTATGATTGTTATGGTTGTGTAATATCGATTTTACTAGTGTAGAGGATACGAAGTATAGAAGAGCTGGTAATGAAATCTATTTAAGTATGGCAATGTCCGAGTGCTGCAACGATACGAAGCTACAAGCTCAAGTTTGACAGTTCTTTCAAATTTGTCTAAAAGGGGTTGTTTGTGACAGCTGTGTTTTGTAAATGTGCCCTCTTAATGTTAGTCAACAGCGCACAGTTAGTCTTCTCGGGGGCAAGTTGCTATTTGTCACTACACGTAGGCAAAACAATGTAATGCTTACAAATGTAACAGATAACATTGTTGATGGAGGATATCATAGACAAGGCTGGCAGATCCATCGTGCTGATTACAGATGCGTGAGTAGATGGGCACTAAAATCTGCGACGAACTGCCGTTGCCAACAGCCGACGGCAGATCGGCGTTTGTGTCTGCCATTATGAGTTCCTATTGACTTCTCAGCTTGCTAATCCCTCGAAATTAAGCGTCAACCATTTTGTGACTGCTGTGTGCACAGCATCTGTTACACCAGCAGAAGAGTCGGCAATACACTTCGCCGTAGTAACTGCTAACTTTAGCCATTTCTCTCCCCCGAGTTCCTCTGCCAAGTGAGACTCCCAGGCTTGTCAGCACCTGGACGTTTGCCGGGTACCCGCGCTTGTTCCTGCACGGCAGTAATGACTTGCTAGCAAAATAGCCCAACCCTCATCTGCGGGGTCTCGCTTCTACTCCTGAAGCGGAGGACTACTGCTTCGCCCAAGGTGCATTCAATGATGAAATGACACGAAAATCACCCCCGCTGAGGGAGAGCCAGCAGTAGAGAGGAATGATCGTCCTTTTTTTAAATGATTTTCCCTTCTCCATCCGGACTCCACTACCCCCAATTTTGGCCAAGCGTTTGATAAAGAACTTCAGTCGTCTAGTTTCATGCGGCCCTACTCAGCATACTGTACGCTCAATATGGACTCCAATACACTTCAACGGTACTGTTCTTGTAAGCAAAAATGAATGAATCGTAGTCTGGTAGAGGCACGGTGAGATCGACTGATTGCACAATGGCGACCACTGCAGTACAGTGCTCGTACCCACACGTACAGCGGCACATCGTCCGTTGCTCCTAGCGACGCTGCTCGGAGGGGTAGCTCACTCATTCGTCTGATATGACGGTTGAGGCAGAAACAGACGAGGTGAGGAGGACTTTCAGCGGGTCAACGATGCCAGTGCTACGGTGGTATTATCATCGTAGCGAGACTGTGCTGATTCCGACTCACTGCTAGTCTAACAGCAGAGAAAACTGACTGACTGACGCTCAACGCTCGAGTCCATGCAGTGCCAACACTGCGGTACTGCGCAGATGTATACTAAACTGACTAGGTACCATAGAGCACAACGAGCAAGACAAGACTAAGGCCTTTATTTAAGGCCGAGATGACTGCTAGGCATTATAGATAGGGCTGTTGGGCGAAAGCCTTTAGTGGTTCGCTTGTCCTGTCAAAAGAAAACGAACGAAAAGAAAAGAAGCCCCACGCGCATTCGACCGCATGCATAGCCGTGGCGCAGCACAGCGTGCAGCACAACTGCAGGGCCTTCGCCTGACGCTTACGATGGCTGCGCAATATAACAATACGGCCATTCTACCGCCATATGATTGTGGCTGTATAGCACACGATGCAACGGCGCCCACGTGTATGAATGGGCGAATATTTCACTGATAAGCGATGAGTGAGGGGCGCTGGCGGCGATAAATGACTACGAAGAGTCGCGCATCTAGTGGGGAAACGAAAGAAATCAGTGCAAGGAGAGAATCGAGGGGAGGCAGACGGGGTTGGTTCGTTCAAGACGGAGCTTGCTGGATTTCAAAGGGTTTGCTTGTCGAGGATAAAGCCAAACGAAGCTGAACTTAGACCGAAGGGGCAAGGGACAACTACAGAAGGAGTAAGAAGAGCTAGGGTAATGTGTGTCTATGCAGTGTAACCGGTACAGAGAGGATCAGGGACGAAGCCAGTGACAGGATGGTGGCGAGCATCAGCGAAATCAGAACTTCGCAATGGGGTGAGCTATGTCTGTGCAAGGAACGCAGAATCAGGATATGGGAGCAAGCAGTGAGCATAGCAGCAATCGGAGTCAAATGGGGAGGGATTGTGGGGTGGCTGTCTCATTAAGCGAGAGTGCAACGCAATACCGAGGAGCACCATCCCGGGGTGGGGAATGGGTATATGAGCTATGACGGGATCATAGCCTGAGAAGTGTGGAGTCGGTTTGTCGCACACGGGGACGTAACTCCTGGAAATAAGGGAGGAACTATGGTGGGATGTAGGGATAGTCTGACTGGTGATTGCTGCCAGATATAGTATGAAGTGTTTGGGACGGCGCCGCCTTAGCTGTGCGTGGTACACTAAGATCAGATGTGACGGGCTGTCAGTGATCTCTCCACTTTCTTTGAATCGTTTTCTTCTCTCTCTCTCTCTCTTCCCCTCTATCTTGTTCAGATTTGATCTGTACGTGTTGGATAGAGTAAATGGGGGAGTCAAGATCTGTCTGACCAGATTGGATAGCAACACTAGCAGCATGTCGAGTCTGAGAGGCTTATATCGTAAGAATGGGGGAACACCTTACTCACCTTAGAGATTCATCTACTGCTTGAGCCAATGATGGCATAGTTGTCATGCACCCTCTGCGTCACCTCCTTCTTGGAGATCTGACGGCGGTGTGGTAGCTGAAAGAGCTCTCATAGAGTGTCGATAGGTGTGGGTGGCAACATGATCAATATCGAATTATATAAGGATTATGTTCGCTTTGGTCAGGTTGACAGGTGAGGCTGAGTAAATGAGTGTGATCTTCTAAGACATTTTTGACGAGACAGAAGTTATAACTTGCCTACTTAGAAAGCTCTAGCTATAATACACATCATGCTCGTACACCAGTGCGACCAAGAGTAAGACATGTCGATACAGCAGATGCACGATGTTACGACCCCAGTACAGCCTTCGATGTGTGCAAACTTGAAATGCGTGCACACCTGACGCGTACGTAAATAAACACGGTAGTGATGGATAGTGCATACTCCATGCAGCATTAGACAAGAACCTCATTTGTTCGCGTGTTATATCAAACGTGATAGTTGTATGGAGCTTGAAGAAATGCATATCCATTCGCCTTCCATTCCCTTAGCGGAGGAAGGTTTATGCCAATAGTACCGAACCTAACTAGGGCTTTGCCAGACTACCAGCTTCCCATGTGCTTCAAATGGCATGGTAAAATAAATGCTAGTTATTCACTATCTTCTACATACGAAAATATAATACGCGGTAGACGAAACGCATTTACGAAATTACCTATCCACCGGCTTTGTGACACGCGAAGAGACCTGCCCCGGACAGATCCCGTGCGGGCATATCCGCCAATGTCTGGAGGGAAACTTAGATCTATTTATCGACCGCCGCCGACGCAGACCTCAATATCCGACTGCTTATATATATATATATATATATATTTAGCACTATCTCATACGATTCACCTGCGCAGTCAACATAATTACCTGATTACTCAACTAGAGAGTGTATCTGTGTATAATACTCAAAAATAAGGTTTTTACATAGCTACAAACGCGATTCACCACCGAGTGATTTGTCAGAGCATTTCTACGCGATTGCGACCTGCGCCGTCAATCATGGCCGAACGTCCTCTCATTTAGCTAAGGGACAAATTGTCCCGATAAGGAGACCTGTCCATCGCTTCTGCTCTCCCGCACACAATGGATACAGGAACGAGCTGGCCCGCCTACATTGCCTCGCCTGCGTCTTTTTCGGCTCTCGGCTTAATTGATTACCCATTGCTCGGTCCGGGAAGGACTTTGGGACTGGGCAGTTGTGTCATCGGCGGTCTATCTCCATATGGCGACGACGACGACGACTGCTTCTTCGTCTCCACGGCTGCTGCCAGCTCGTTGTCGCATCATGGGCTGTCATCCTTCCCGGATGTCCCATGTCTCCGCAAGGGCCCAGTGGTCATAGTTTATCCAAAATCAATATCTCCCACAGGAGTGGTTCGCGAGTTCCGCGAGCAGTCAACAAAAGGACTCTCTGTCCGCTGTTACGGCGGGGAAGATATAGTGGCGCGCGTACGGGCAAGGCGTCATCTCTTTCGGGCCGTGGCGACCCGGGCTGGCAGCCAGGCCACGAAGAAGGAGCAGTAGTCTGTCGAATATTGTCAGCTGGAGAAAGGACGATGAGAGGAAACGCGAGAACTAAGGAAAGAAGCCATCACGAACAGATATTGAACATCACGAGAACGCTTACCCGATGTAGCGGCCGTGCTGGTGGTGAATGGTCGAAATGTGTCGCATTTCGATAAGATGCGCATTTATCCCCGTAACTACTGCTACTAGTTGCTCATCTATGGAGCGAATCGCCTTGGGGGCTGAAGTCCAGCGATCAGATCGCTTTAATATGAGAATGAATATGAGCCAATTACCGATAATGTTGAGTTAACTAATATCGTATACGATATTTAGCATTGAAGGTGCAGTCTAATGAAGGTGTAACTTGATTAATAAAAAATATACTGGCACCAATGCCACGCCATGCCCAACATGGGTTACCTACCACAATTCCTGCACCTATTGATTATCATAAACGAAGCAGTTCCATGCAGTTACCATTACTAATATGAAGAACCGAACCTCTATAGTTTTCGAGGGGTGTCAGCTTTTGGCGTAGGAGCGCGGCTCTCAACAGCCAGCCGTGAGCCGTGCTTGGCAGGTCGTTTCGAGTTGTCACTGCAGCCGCTGAGGACGACGCTACAACTCACGATGATCAAGTCGACCTCCTCGGCTTCGGCTTTCTCGAGGATGACGCTGATGGTGATGTGAACGCTGGCGACTCAGATGTTTACAGTGAGGTTCTCCGAATCAGACAGACGAGACAAGCGAATACGCGAAGCTCAAGCTGAGGGGGCCAGATGCAAAATGCAACTGCAGCGCCGGTGGTAACAGCTGGTGTTGTTACTATTGAGCTCATTGGCATGGATGGCTGCGGGGTGCATCGAACGATGTCAAGGAGGATCTCGAGCCCTCCAGGAACAATGACGGTATGAGTCCCGCACAGCTGGACCACCTCAGAGTGCAAGCCAGTCCATGGAAAGATTAACATGCTTGTGCTGCGTGGTGTGTTATACGGAAGAGACTATGGAGGTGTCCGAGGCGATTTCGATTATACATCAACGAGGGACGTTTTGACGAGGGGAAAAACACTGCCTTGCTTATAACTATAAAAATGCTAAACTAACATAGTATCGTGATACGCGTCGGCAGCGGCAAGTGTATATAGTTTATATTACAGTATTTGTGCAGTGCATATATATATATATATATATATGTGATATATATATATATATATGCACTGCACATAACCACCGGCCATCAGTTTCCGGTGCGAAGTGCTACTGCGTCAATCATCGCCACGGAAGTCTCGTCAGCACCTTTCTTTGATGACATTTATTTACAAGCCCGGTTATTACATAACCTTATTTATAATACTTGTGTGCTGAAAATGTATCATTTCGTTCGTTATCAATACTTCTCGAGCAAATGAAGACTCCAAATCAGTGCAGGCATAAGCAACAGGGTACTGTGTTCAACAGAAGCATTCGATACAGGCATTCGGTGATAACAATCTTGTCTTGTTTCTTTACCAAGGACAAATGCGCCGCAGCTCGTAAAGCGAGTCCACGAGAATTAATGCTCTGTGAAAAATCAGCGCGGTCTTTGATCCCAGCGTGTAATTCACGGAACCCCATCTTCTGTTGCTTTGATTACATTTTATCGTTTATCCTGATACCGCCACAGGATAATAGTTCACGTAACGTAAAATGTTATTATGCCGTTGGCCTTTTAAGCCGCTATTCTGCGCCGGTTCTCTTTTTGGGAATAAACCTCATTTCCTTATTTGTCGGCACAGAGCTTCTCCCTTTAGAATTAAAGTGATGAGAGTCTGTGACTTCTATATCTCACATGGGCTATTGCTGAGGCAGGCGCTAGCGATCAAGTAGTACCAGCTGTTATATATCAGTGAGCAGGATTTATCAGTAAGGAAAACATTTTAGTATTTTGTTTACAACATGTCGTTCCTGTCAGTCTACAGTATGTATACAACTAACCGCTGGTCATTAGCCACATCAGTGATTAAGCCATTAACAATGTGACATGTTCCTACATATGCCCCTACACTGTCATTGTGTTTACGGCTCGACGTTCGCTCGATCTCTAAAATTAATTGCACAAACTATCATAGACCTATACAGGACAAAGGTATCACTCCCCTGTGAAACCCACCTTCTGATCCTGATCACATCGGAGGTAACATGTTGAAGCATGTTACATGTCATAAAGCTGTGGGTTACATGACATGTCACATGTCGGTGTTTCTCTCCCCAGATCCGGGCTTGTCCATCGTCCATTTCATTTCGAACTACGCACAGCATCCTAACGGCGCAGCTTAACAAGGCAAGCCGAAGCGGAAGGAAGGCTCCGCATCCGTTCATGATTCTCGTTAACCAGTGAAGCGCGTATGGCAGAAAGAAAAACAAGCATAGCATGGGTGTACGTTTAGAGGCGGGTGTTGTCGACCGCGGCAGATCGCTTGTCCCTTGTCTGCTGCACAGGGCCAGCAGCCGTAGCTGCAGCAGCAGTGAGATCAGTAGCTCCCGTTGTTGTATTGTTGTATGGCATGGCCAACACGAGACATCGCCGTGGCGGCCGTCGTACAAAACAGCAACACGCCGGCAACGACTGTTGCTACGGCGGCGGCGGCGGTGGTGGCGGCGGCGGCTCTGGTGGTGCTGCCGGTGGTTTGTACCGAAGTCGGGAGCACACCCTGGGTGGAGTTCGCCACCCAACTTCGATGCGTATCATCAAGCAAAAGCCAGTGTCGGCAATACGCGCCTCGCGCGCTTGCCCAGCTGCCTGAAGCTTGCCGACAGGCGTTTTGGTGTTAGCTTGGAAGGTGCTGGCAAGCTACGCTGGGAGCCTTTCTTATCGTCGGGATTGCTGCTGTTCCTGCCGTGGCTAAACGGTTATGAGGGAATAAAAGAGCATCTGCGCCCTGTGTGTGTGTGGGTCAGTGAGTGCTATTGTGAGTCGGTGAGTGCGCACGGGACTGGGTGCGTCGAAAAACGGCCAAAAAATCACAAAAAGTCAACTCCGCCTCGCGGCAAGTTTCACTTGAGTGCATCGCCGTTTCGACGGACGCATACAAACACACATGTATATATATATATATATATATGGACATATATGTTTATGCGTATATTGGTCCATTGTGCATTGAGTGGCTGTACATGACGACAACATAGACACACTGCCATGCTGGCCGTGTAGAAGGCACTAATGGGCGATCTTGTATATGATTGTCCGAGAAGCCAAATCGGTTGCTGATCAATCGGCCTGGCAATTGTTTCAGAAATAGTGAGGGAGCCACAAAGGCCAATTTTTTTCATTATCGCCTCGCTAGTGATTTCGCCAGACTTTCGAGGACGAAAAAATGAATAATTAAGTAACGGCGAGAGTTTCTTAGAGCAGTCCATAGTTCGATCCGTTGGGCCAGTCCGACTCGAAGGTGCCTTCGAAACGAAGGGATGTTCATCCTATTTCAGTTTGTGTGCTGACATTCGTGTGCTGTTCGTTGAGCCATGCACAAAAGTCTGCTATCGAAAATATGACAAGTAGTTGCCTCGCAAATCACGGTAGACAAATGGACAACAGCGAAAGTAATGACCACCGGCACAGCGCAATGTATATTTTGCGCACTGGATTCTACACTCATTCTAAGATGTGTGCTTAAATAACGAAAGACATTTTTCAGTAGTAGCTATAATACTTGTATGTAAACAACTGACTTGGTCTCGACTCGGTCCAGCGAGAACGTCTCGTTTTTGTCTGTCCACGGTGTCCAACTACGGACAGATCCACTGTGCCCAGCTAGAATATGACCGCGTTTAAGCCTCATATACCTGTTGTAACAAAACTATACAACAGGTATATCGAGTAATATTGAGCGGGGCACCAGCCTATGACGGTAGCAGCTTAAAGAAGTACCCCAAGCATTGTTCAGCTGTCACCGGATGTGACCATCTAACAAATGGCCACCGGACCTACAGCACAAGCAGTAGCAACAGGCCACCAAAGAAAAATGTTTAAATTTAAAGCACCCACTTACAGCACGCTTGGTTGAAAGCCTTTGTCGTACATAATCATAATTAGCGTTATAGCCTTGTCTATCTTGTGTACTACTACTATGGCATATACGATCAAGTTTACTACACACTTAAGGGACGAGTATAGTGGCCGAATTAACTATGTGTAGACAAGAGGGTCGGAAACACAATACAATATTAACTATTCCGCGTTACTAGCCGATTGGATACTTATAGCGATATCGAGCATTGTCATTATCGTGTGATCTCATCTCAACGCGACTTTGACTGTGAACAAATTTGAAAACAAGGATTAAGCTTTTATTGGTTCATTGAAGGAACTGCAGCTTAAGTTCTCTTATATGTAACCACGTCACGGGACTCGACGCCAACGTATTGTACCTGGCTCTAACGTAATAGAAGCCACTATGAAATAGCGTCCATTAAATCGGAACAGAAAGACGAACTCCGTTCTTTGTCACATCTCCTTGATTCCGTTTATTCAGGTTGTGAATAAACCGCTTAACGTTCACCTCACTTGAAAGCCTGTTGTGAAAATGTGTGTTTTTTAGACCGGTATTTCGAAACGTACGCGCTTGCGCCGTATCAACAGTCTTCAGCTGGTTTGTTCCTGCCAGCGCGGTGTATGCGTGCTCAAATAATGGTGATTACTATAATGATCATACTGACGGAACCCTGTCGATGTGCCATTATAGCACTAATATTGGGAACCTACACATTTATCTTAATCCTTCTTGTGGCCATTGACAGTTGCTCAGGTCTAGCTAGCAGGCCGATTCAACAATTTACGAAGTCGAGCAGTCTTTCCCATATGACGAATGCGTGTGTCGCGCAGTTCGTCGCCACAACGGACCTCAGAACCTGGGAACAGCGCTGCTTTCATGTCTTCACCCGGAACCTATCCTACGGTGCTCCTTGTTGAAGTGGCAAAATGCCTAGTCTTGAACAGCCGACCGGGAGTAAGTACCAGGCTGTTAAATTGACTGCCTACGTCCGATTCAAGCAAAGATACTGAACGAGAGAGCAGTTATGGAGGCGAAGAAGGAACTTCACGTAGCCATAGCAAAGGCGTGTACAATAATAGAAGTGTGCGACTTTCAGGAAGCACGAAGCTCGCACCAGAGCCTGAAATACGCAAGTAGAACCGAGACCACATCCAGGAACAAGATATGGAAGGAGTATTTTCAAAAATAGCTTTTTTTTTGCATCAGCATACACATTTGCTGCATATGTATTGTACATTTGCATACATTTAGTATTGTGGCTGTTATGTGCCTCGAGTGGATATCTATACAGCGCTTGAAATGTCCATCGTTCCTCATAGTTTACCACTGACATCAGGAATTGGTATACGGCTCGATCGTTGATAAGTATATCGTCTCTCAACACCTATACGCGACGCCGGGCGAAGATTGGCATATGGTTTTTACGACCAGCGGATGACTGGCGACGCTAGTCGAGCACTAAGTGTTTACACACACAAACAGGACCACACACACACACACACGCACATATCCAGAGATATATTTACACTATATAGATATTACCCACGGTTGGAGTTCTGGAGAGGACGGCGCGTGGTGGTGTCACCGTAAGCCAAAGTAAGATGCTTGGCTTAGTACCTATATATATATATATATATGATTGTTATTCTCTATCCCATGATAGGATGTCATTGCTACTATAAGGTCGATGTTCGCGCATCTCGTAAATGTCTGACTATGTCTGCTTTCTCCCTTTGTGTTTGTGTATCTTCCTGTGCGTGAATAGTAATACATTAAATGAGGGGAAGGTGATAGTCGGGCAGTGATGCCAAGGTGATCCAAATGAACCGTGGATTCTCGAGAAAGTTCTCACCCCAGAAGATCACTAAGGAACATCATATAGTCACAATAACGCACAACGCTCGATTGTCATTCTCCGCTACCTTATTACTATATAATGGCTGTGAACTTTAATGAAATACTTTTGAAAAACCCTGTAGTTAAAATAAACGTTATCCCATTACTGTTGTTGTAAGATGTTGATTGGGCATACGCATACTGCCTGTGAAACTATACATGGACGCCTAAACATACCGTTGTTAATAACCTTATTATGACAGTTCGAATATCTATTTATAACACCATGCTCCCCATCGCGCTATACTTTTAATATATATTAGTGGAGCATTAAGCATATTCCAAGTATATCCACCGTTTCACCATAAGCCGTGTCAATGGCGTCTTTTGAGGTCGAATAAGGTTGGCCATCAAAAATATTCTATCAGTCATAATGTGCCATCGTCGTGATAGTGTTGTGTCTGTTTGAAGTGTTCATTTCGAACAGTCTTTGTGTTGTACTGTGGCATCAATCTAAAAAAAAAGCAATTAAAGGGAGTTTCCAATTTCACGGTACGTTCTCCTTGCTCCGCATAAAACGCGCAATAGTGATGGCGTTTCTTGCGGATTCAGCTGATGTTTCTTCTGCTGTTGATGTTATTGTACTCAACCGTGGTGTGGTAGTTATTGTTGCTTGTAGAGCTTCATTTGACGATGATTCGCTGAAGTTCAAGCTGGAGAAGGACTCTGCCCGAGTCTCCCCTAGCCGTTAGATTTATTACATGAAAGGCTGGTAATGTAAAGAAATTGCAATGGATAAATTTTGACCATATATATATACTCCGGTATATATAAGGAAGAACGGTACACTCATCGCTGGCTATCTGCTCCCCGCTATCGGCGCAAAGAATAGCACACATAATAACGCGGTAATCAGCCGCCAGATTGGAAAGTGGCTGCTGTATCAGCTTGACAGACGGAATAAAGCCTCAGACCATGTGCAACACCAGAGAGGGAGAGAGAGAGATCAAGCACGATTAGTTCACCAGCTTAACGCTCTTTTGTAAGTCACTGCATCTAGAGAGACGGTAAGATCGGCTACAAATAGTTGCCCGGCCAAAGATTTATTACAAGGCAGTTTGCGCGTAGAACTAATGTATATTGTAGTGAGCGGCCTGATCATAGCGGTCTATTGTCTACAAAGCAATTTACTATTTTGTACAACTATATTAGTCAGCTTGAATACTGTACAGAACGTTTGCATTGAATGTGATATATCATCATTTAGCCCATCCAGCAGTTCTGCCATTTCGATTTGTGTATCTAAAGCATACAATTAAACAATAAAATTCGAAACGTTCAACAGGGACACATTAGTCCAAATGTTTTCATCAAATTGAAACGGATGAGCCGTTGGCGAGAATCGCGAACTCTGTCAAATTTCGTTTGCCGAGCATCTCACTAATTAGCAAGTAACTGGCAACAATGTTCCTCATTCCCTGCATTCAATCAACGCGCAATGAATTACTTGAGACCTGGTAAATCTGTAACATCTGACAATCAATTTCGTTCGTATGTATCGTTTCTGTAGGCGAGGTCGATTGTTAATTAGCGAGCCAATTGCTCAGAGAATTCTTCACTTCGAAGTCGTTTGCATCATATATATATATATATATATATATATATATAGCTGTGTAGGTGCGCCACTTAATTGGGGAACCACCTTCATCTCGACTTCATCTCAGGGGGAACGCACTTAGTCACTATGAGTGAAGAGCTTCTACTTAACGGTTACACCCCATGTAAAATAATATCTTCGCTCTCTTCATCTTTATCCGTTATGCGTTTCATTGGGGAAATATTTCGGAGTTGAAGATGGTTGAAGGCTGTGTTATGATATATATATATATATATATATATAGAACCCTTACAACTCAAGGTTGTCCTAACGCATGGTCAATCGGCGATCGGTTTATCGTCCCCGAAAATAAAATGGCTACTCTCCCCTCAGTGTTCTTTCACCACCTATTGGCTATCGCACAGCGCGGGAACAACCAGTATAGTGTCGGTACAGTGAACGCTGCCGCTGTTACGCCGCCTTCAAGTGATAATCCGTCTTGATCTCAATTTTCTACTCGAATTTATTTTCTCCATTTCATCTTCCGCACCTCCCTCACTCTGCGCCTGCTGTTTCAGCTGACCCACAATCAACACATTACTCCTCTACCTGAAAGGGACTCGGTGAAGTCTTTAACGGAACACGATTTCCTGCCGGCCCGTTTTCTCTCTATCTATCGGTCTGTCTTTCTGTCCATCGTTCCCTCTCCTTTTTCGTCCACCAAATCTCTCTGTTGTTTTCCCTTTATCCTTCGTTCAAGTGATGTCTCTTCTGTCAGATCCGTTTTCGGTGAAATACGTGTTGCTACTTCGAACACTGATCCCTCTCGTTGCTGGTACTGCTCGCCTGTTGGCTATGACGCTCAGGCTTTCAGTACTCTCTCTCTGCCCGATGGTGACCAGCAATTGCTGTTGTGGTTGTCGTCATCGTTGTTGTTGTTGCTGCTGTTGTTGTTGTTGGCGAAGAAGAGTAAAGAAAGAACGAAGTAGCGGCAGCAGCGACCGCTTCTCCGCGTCCCCGCCGCCGAACGCGCTCAAGCGTTGCCGGCTGCGGTGGCGCTTTCGGCTAAGCGGGCTCATAGAGCAGCTATTACGACTACTACCACAACGAATACGACGAGTACGGCAACGACGACCATAATACTACTATTGCTATGTCGATGGTTGACGGTTGACGCATGCAGAAGTCCCAACGAAGTCCAACAACGAATTCGACGAAGACCGGGAGTCTGTTGGATGACCGCCCTTTTCGTGACCACGGGTCGATCTTCTTCCTCTTCTGGTAAATCTCTCTCTCTCTCAGTGTGTATCTGTATTTTGTGTCTCTACTGGATGGATTGAGGGTGGTAAAGTGCGACTCGTTTGTTCTTCTGCTTTAGCTGGTTCGTTGACGTTGTCCGGCCAGAAAACGGCGTCGGGTGGCGTGGCCACTTCAGCACCGCTTTTGCTACGCGTGCAGTTAGATTTCTATATCGTAGTACGTTGAAGACGATGATTCCGTTTCAGGGTGCTGCCACTACCATCACCACTATGGAGCAAATGCCAGTACGGTTGTGTACTCACCGTCACTGACCATCCAGAATGAGACAACGAGGAAATACAGAAAGCTGAAGAGCTAAACCTGCCGACCTTAAAACAGCATGTGCTGCTTCTCGGCTGCGCCACCTTCTAAGCCGATGTAACGCTCGGTCAAGTCCAGTGAGAATCTGACCGCTAGGCGCGCGCAGGCTGAAATTGCGGCTGACGCGGGGCGTAGCGGCGCTTTCGACCATGTTGCGTCTAAAATCTCATCTATAAGATAGAGGGCCCCATTTAGAACAGACCCTCTCCGCGCAGACAGGTTATCTCACTCTCTCTCTCTCTCTGTCTGTCTCTTCTCGCAATCCTCATGTCCCATCGGTCGAAGTGCGGTGACCGAAGGATGACGTCCAAGATGGAATGGCCATGCGTGAACGCACCCTGAATGTGCGCACCTGTGAGCAACCTGCCGAGGGCCTGCACCATTTCACTATATTTAGACGAAGAAGTCTTACACATGAACAGCTGAGGACGAGTCTTCTTGAACGGCTTACTTTTTTCTATGACCTGGATGCCTAGTATGCTTTTTAAGACGTTTCGGTCCCAGCAGCAAATAAAACTACGTTTTACGTTCGTCAGTCCATCCACTCATATGATCCCCCCTCGACTTCCGTGGCAGCAACAGCAGCAGCGGAACCAGCAAGGAAAGTTGACAGTTTTTATTATCATGGCACTGCCCTAATCAGTATTTGCATAGCTGGTAAATATTTACAATCAAGCGAATATGTATGAAAATTATTTCGACTACACTATTACGCAGGTAGCGCGTATACCCCGGCCTACTGTTTGTAGCTATGACGCTTCTTGCCTTAGCTCGAAACTCGAACACGCGTACTGTCGAGTCGATGAAGAGGGACGTATTGTATTGTGATTGAATAGAAACCGGTGGAACGATGATGATAGAGTCATGAGGATATTCAAGACGCACAGATACCTATTACACGTATCTATGTATTTACTTATGTCTGTATGTTTACCTTTTCGTAGACAAAAATGCGCTCGCACACACACACACATATATACTGCGTATGTGTAAAATTCACTCAGTAGATACAATGACATTGTTCGTGACTCGTTCATGTGTATTGCCGTGTCGTCCCGCTGCGTATCGTATCATGCCTACATACTTATGCATTTTCGAGATCCTATTTTTGATGGGTAATGGTATGATAGGCTACATTTGGCTGTTTCCCTGCCGAGAATGCGAGAAGCGAATATCGCTGTGGCCTCAAAACGCCTCATGACGCCGTGGGCAATTTCAGTGGATGATGCATAAATATATGTAACCTGTACTAATAATGTACATAACAGGTAACGTATGGTTCATTGGTTGCTTGGTGTTGAGGTTGCCTGCAATTATTAGCACAGCGCTGTGGTCCTAATTCCACACGGCCTTCGCAACGAGTCTATTTTCTTCGGACTCTGAGCGGTCAGAGTAATCCGCGTTTCGTCAGACACTTGACAGCTAGATTAAATTTTTACCACCATACACGACTGTGCTGTTAACCAACGATTAGCGGATGTCCATGGATTCGTCGAGCTGCCTCAGGCCGAATTGCTGTCACATCAAATGCTCCTGTCAGGACAGGGTGGACACGGTTTTTAGTACTATGAACACTTGGTCATGAACTGTGCTTAATTATAACGATAAATATGTGCGATCATAAAATGATAAAAATAATTAACTCAGTCAGTCATTTTACCTAAATTGCACTCTGTGCTTGAGTAGACTCTTCGGAGTACAGACGTCGTCCCCACGTAACGATGCGAGAGACCTATAGGATTTTCGGATACGTTCACTGTAATTGATAGTGCTATTCCTGCAGATTATGCCATTTCAGCGATATTGCTTCCGCTAAATAGCGAGCGACTCGGCGTCGTTAACACTAGCGAACTGAATAGCCACCGAACATCCCAAATCGAATCGAATACATGAAAAAGAGAAAGAGAGAGGGAGAGATCGAGTGAGTGTGATGAAAATACAGGGTTCGTCTCATTTAGCAATCAGCCCACTCGAATGAACGGTCTAACTCTTCGCGCGTGATCTTGTGCCGTATTTATGCTGAGCTATTCCGCGAAGCTGGGAAGCGGTATTCATCGGGTGCTGGCGGCGTCCCGTATAAACAAACATTTCACGGTGACCCATTGGCCAGCACCGATTCCGTCATACCTATCGCTCGACGTCAGCGAACCCATAAAGCGATTTAGCAATATAACACATTTCAACTATAAATCGATTGGAGAATCCACATTCTACTTCTAGTGACGCAGTTTGATGCGCACATTTGTGCAATGCTAACTGACTCGAATATGCCTAATCATAGCCCTGAACTAGTCGGCGTATATTCACCGAGACAAGTACGCACGCATATTTATACTTACGTATTTATAGAGGCCAACGAATTCATTGGTGATAACGGGGTGGGCCTATGCCATCACTCGACGGCTCCCAATAGCTTTGTAAGCAACTTTCGGTTTGGCCGAGCGATGTGCGGCAGGTCGCCTTGGCTGCCGATGTCGCGGCGCGACAGAGACGACCTTTAGCATTATTCAACGCACGCATTCCCGACTCGTCCCCGTCAACTATCTAAGACAGTAGCAGAGCGTATGTTTATACACACATATACAACAAGAGAGGGAGCGAGAGAGAGAGTGAGTCAAGGTAAACTGTCATAAGCTCACCGTGACATACAGGGTGCTAGCAAAAATAAGTGACACAGTTTCGTCACCATAGGAAAGTGTCCGCCCGGGTGAGACGCGCCTTCGCAGTGCGTCGGTCTCTGCTTTCGAGATCTAGCGTATACAAAAGACAATACGCAAATATAAACAAACATCGCCAACACATGAGGTAGTGAGAAAGTGATCGCGCAAGAAGGAGAGTATAAACATTGGGATTGTATGTCTAGGTTTTTGTAAGAAGTGTGTAGGTGTCGCGCAGGGCAGAAGTTCCCAATTTGCACAATTGATTGATGTACGCATGAAAGCGCTAGACACACACACAAATAGTACTGGTAATAGATATTTGATGTTCGTGGATCAGAAGAAGAATTCCTATAATGCTTAATAATGTAATCATTATGAACGGTCGATTCAAATGACGAAAACGAATATCGTGTTTGATTCGAAAGACTGTCAATTGTTCAATGACGATCAAACTGAAAATTCTCCGAAGAGACATTATTTTATATGCGAGCCCCTCATTTCATAGTACAACAACATGCAGTTATTTATATGATATATAATATAATCACCTATACAGAGCGAAATTAGTTTCACTCTCAATTCGAAATGTTGAAGCCAATACCTCATGCTAGTGTTACTCCTAGCGTGCTATTATCCACCTAATCATGACACTGCTAGAGTTGTATTAGACTGTGACTAAACATATTAAATGTGACACAATAACGATGATCTTAATACTTTTTGTTAGCTTACACATCTGTGCACTTCAAGTACAGCCCACAATTGTGATACTCCTCCATGCCAGGGGACGTCTGCTTTCCGCGGACATCTGTTATTCTCATGGACGTACTGTTTCCATCGGCGATTTCTCCCCTCTCCCTCTTTAATTTGCATGCGATAGATCTCATACAAATGCATAGCTGTATGTACCCAGATTACAATGGCTAGCTCTTGCTAGACTGGAACACCGAGATCGTGGACGTTCCACGAACACCCCAGGCCAATCAGTTATGGCAGCCAGCAGGGTTCAGTTGCTATTTTATGTGACTCAAGTCCATATATGCTTTTGGCTCGGTTTCATTGAATTGGCTTTTCCTACGTTGGTCGCTTTAAAGAGCCCAACCTCAACGAGAGAGGGAGATAAGTCTCTATAACCAGATTGACTTATGTGCTTATAGAGCAAAAGCAGCCGCAGGTGTGTGGCCGGTGAGGCTGAAAAATGCATAGACAAAAATGGCTTTGCCAGCGAGGTTGTGCTTCGTGCTGACACAAGTTGCCTTCTAACCGTGCACACGGATTCTGCACACGGATCACCTCGTAAACTGAAACAAATGATCGAGGTTACCCGGTCGTCATATTCTATTTACAACCCTACTTCCCGTTGTTCTGTTGTTGCGGAACTTCAACTCGAACACGGTAGTCATAATTTCATTCCTCACTATCGCATGCATATGATGCATGCGAAGCTAGCAAGTGAGATGGCCAACCTCTATTGCCAAGCGAATATTGCTATATGGTGCTTCGCGCGTTCGACGTCCTTTGAACACTGTGATACAGAATGATTCCCCAGGCCCCGGAATTGTCAACCAAGGTCGCAAAAATACAACCGACATGGCGTAGTTGGTTATTAATGCCTACGCATGCATATATATGTATATGTGTATATTATTGTGTGAATGAGTGTCTGCTACTGCATTAGAGTTCGTAATCATCTCACAGATGGAACGGGATGGACGTATTTGCGTTTAAACTAATTAGTTCTCCAAATCCGTTCGATTGTCTGCCTCTGAATTAGTGGTATTCACTCGAAGTCAAAGGAGACATGTAACTTTTCGGCATTTGGATAAGCGCGCACGCCTGTATCTTCCTGTCAGACTCTTCATTCATATACCTGATACTATTGTTCCTCACGTTGACCTCGTTTACCACGCACCATCTCCAATAATCATAATAATAATAATAATAATAAGAATGGTAATAGTTGTTATATTCCGGTCTTAGCATATGCCGTCCCACATTCGCGTCGACCTAAGTGACATTACCCTTTAACGTGTCGCCGTTAGCGTTGTCTAACGACGTCGAGTTGCCACCGGATCGCTTGACAGCGACGCAGCCGCGGCGATATCAACAATAACAAATACGATATCACGTACCTAGTACTACAACCGCGACGATTATTATACATCTAGGTGGAACGATGGTTGCCTAAGTGACAGTCCTGTCGAGGCCAGCGGTGGAGCACGAGGTGAGAGCAGTAGCAGACGCACCGACGGAAACTAGAACGAACACAGCGTCAGGAAATCATCAGTATAAACAGGGTCAGAAGAAGAGGAACGATTCGCGATACTGTTACCTCGAGACGCTCGAGTCAAGTGGAGGCCTCGATGCCGCTGGCCTGTGATGCCGCTGAGCGAAGGATTACACGTTCGAATTGTGTCATGAATGGGGTTTGGCATGAAGAGGCTGTCATGGCCGTATTTAGCACAGCAGCTATTGTCCTTACACGTTAACGATCCGTGAAATATATTTGAGCGTTTTGTATCGCTTCGTAGATATGATGGTTGCCCTTGTGTACTTGGCTAACAATTTTATCAGAGGTCATTGCGCAATCTCAAACCAAAGTGAAATGTTAGAAAAAGCACGATTTCATCCTCATTCTGTAACGGCAAACGAAACACGTAGCAGCTGAGGTGACAATCAAAAGGTTAACCGATGAATTGTTCATAGAACCGGAAGCTACACAGTGAGATCGTTGGCGTGCAGGACCTTAACCTAAGTCAGTCAAATCGAATCAAACAAAATCGTTTCTTGGCTTCGAACAAGGAGATGGCTATTGCCAATAGTATGAGAAATCCGATCGAGCACTCCCTTCGCTCTACCGCAGATAGAACACCCGCTGCTATGTACTCAAGTTGTGGCAGCTGAGACGTGGACATTGTCCTTGCGGGATGTCCTGCGTTCTCCCTTTGTAGAAAAGTCGATCAGGCGATTAGGCTGTTTGCCTTAAGCCGCGACCTTGTCTCCACTTGGCCTTTTCGAAAAAGTGTAGCTTCACGTAGGACAGCTCATAGTTCACGTAATCCATTCTAATGAGCTAATGATGACGAGATGAATCTGAGGCTGATGTCGCGTTGGCTACTATTCAAATGCGGCGGAAAGATTCTATCTGGATTATTGGATTTCATAAATGGAACTATTTTTACAAATGTCGAAAAGAAAGAATAGAATCTTCTGGGTGCTATCGTTATGAAACTGTTTGTATAATGGAACCTCTACCGATAACTCTATATAGCTGTTCTCTATAGTTGTTGTAGTGGGAAACGTCTGGCGTGGTTTTGCGTAAATTGAACGAACTGCCTACCTAAGTTGCTTTCGTGCCGATGACACCAGTGGGTCTGGATTTACAGAGCCAGACAGTTCAGTATCTACACAAATACGTGGTGCCATGGTTACATTGAGTACGCCCCACGCTGATAATCTGTCGATGCTGCCTCAGGCTCAATGATATCGGACTCTCTACACCGTGTTTTTACTAGCAAACCTCTCCTCTGACAACGGACTCTACTCTTTGTAGTAAACAATCATTCGTGGTTGAGATTTACTGCCGTTGGCGGGCTCCTGCTGGGACGGGCCGCAACGAACATCGCTTCTGGTAACAGTTTGAATTAAATACTGCTTTGGGTTGGCCCGTTGATTGTTAATGTGTCCTGAGCTGAGGCGACGATCTCCCAGTTGTCGTGTATTGCTGTAAGCTATTCAATTCGACAACACCATGGATGCTAATAGAAGAACCGAACGAGTATCCCTCTGTACGTAGATTTTTGATGCGCTAATTATACACATCGTGACACGTCGCACACCGAAGAGAGATAGAGATGTCCTTTGGTTGAAATCCTCAATTTGTTAACGGATAACCAACTTCAGTTCGAATCCCGTTTTAATATCATTACTATTATCCAGTGTGCCCAACGATACAATCGAGAGAAATGTGTGCTCGCATATTTCGATAAGTGAGTGAAACTCTGGTCCAAGAGCCTTTAGGCACGTGAACGAGAACGGCGGTGTGTCGCCGTGGTTTGTCTCTATTTTCCAACTCGAGTTTCATGAAGGCGAAACGGATGAGACCAATTCCACACATTGTCGAATGGAAAGCGTACACGCACAAGTTTAAACCATTGAGAATGTTGCACTTGCCTTTGTCATTATGAAGAAGGAAACGGAAGTGTATATACCCTGATTTGAATAGATATACTCGGGATTGTTGATGCGATAGCAGACGTTTCTGTCTCTCTATGTGCGTTTCAGCTTATGGGCATGCCAAACAGAACCAATGACCGATATACGCTGATGTATCTCCCAGCATGTGTGTCGCGTGCATCGATTCAGTATCGAAAACACAGGAACAACTTACATCAGCGAAATATATTAGAAGACATTAAAGTGAGACGTTTGCTTCACGACGTAAAACTACAGTGTATAATATTTCCCTCTAAATGTATCACCGCGATGACTTTTCTTCGAACCATCAGCATGAGACAGATGCAGCCGTTGTGATAAATGTACGAACGCGCAGTACGCCAATCACCGTTCCCTTGCCCGGCCGCGGGACCTGGAGTCTGCGCCGCCTGTAGGAAGTGCAGCAAGACACTTCAATTGAATGAACAAGATTGTCTCAAACGTCTTTTGGTACATGTCCCTCCCCAGCGAGCGGCGACTTCCACAAACGCCGAATCGAATGTCGGAGGCGGACAAACTTGTATCTGTGCTTCGGCTTCAGGCCCGATTCTTCGGTTCGGTTTGTGGTGTCTCTTCGTTACATTCGCTTGTATCTTCCTCCTTCTGTGTTCGAGTCCTTCCGCTGCTGAAGAAAGGCCACATCGTGTCCGAAGGTAAACGCCGGCCGATCGCGGCCTTTCTTTGATTTTGTTGGCTTTCCCTTTAACATCCGCGCCCGCGTCTGGTGACCTACGTGTGGGTGCGTGTGTCTCTATCAGCGACTGATACAATTTATTTTTTACAGTTGTTCCTTTTGTGAAGGACGAACAGAGGTTAGTATAATGTGAGCATACGAGGTCCGGCACAACCTGTGAATCGTTGAGCCGATCTTATCCCGACGGCTTGTCCCGTGATTCGTTCGCCAACCTTGTCAAAATATTTCGAAAAGATGAACGATCGTGATGAAGCCAGACGAGAAAGAAGCCATGTGTTTGTTGGCAACCTTATGATAGTAACCAACTACTACTAGCATCAGTGCACTTAGAGACTCAGTAATATAATAGAATTGTGCTCAATTCACCCTTTCAACAATTGTTATTCCCTCTCACGGCGTTTTCACGGTACAATCTATCACTATCATCAACTGAGATTTGACTTCTTTCTCTTTACAATTAATATAGAATATACTATCTGGCATCGCGTTCTAGTAGTCCGTCTCCTTTACCAAATAGGCGAGCGTTGTCTCTTAGACGGCTGCCGCCTCAGGCCAGCGTTTTGTGCTTTCGTAGTTTTTATTTCTGAGACTTAGCGCTTTTACACAACAGAGGCGTGCGTCTATCTGATTTCTACTGAGAAGCTGAAACTTTCGTAAACGAAGAACGGCCAACTGTAGACACGCTTTGTGATTCAGAGCAAATCTAGGTACAATTTCGATTTTCTGACACTTCTTGTTTCTTCTTTGTTTGTAATTGAAATCAATGTTTGCTTTCGTTGAGATGACAATATGAACACATTTGGCAAGCTTTCGTTCCGGCTGCATTTTCGCTGAGGCCCTGCGCCGAGTGAGTTCGCTTCTCATCGATTACATACATCATGCAACTTTTACCGGTTTACTATGAACCAATGTCTTTTTTATTCTGTGCCATTTTGCTTTTTTTGCTACTGATCATAAATCTCAATTTTTGCACCACCGTCAGACACCACTCGCTTATGTGTTGCTCTCTGATCACTATATTGTATTGAGCTTCGTGAGCAGCCCGGCGTTAGGATCCTCCCAAGCAAATACAGCGGCAAGCGACTACATCTTACGCGATCCGTGAAAGATTACAACTGTTCTTCGACGACAACCTACTGCTTTCGTGCGGTCAGTTCACAAGTTTAACATGATGACACATATGGCACGAGTTTAAGGCAGCTTCCGCCGAATCGAACGACAAGTTGCCGCAAAGCTGAACAAAGCAGTCGACGATGATGTAGAACGGCAGAAGTGAATAATTATATATTGATGTATGCACATCGATCTTTTGCAACGTGCAAAGTAAAATCAAGAACTTCGCGAGCGCAAAGATTTATCAAGCTATGCACGAGAATAGCCCGTTTACCCGCCGATTGGTGTGTCCGCACGTAATAAACAAACACCAATGTGATGGCGAATCAGATGGAGAGAGGCACCAGTCGCTGGCTGTGACAATAATAATGGTCGTTCTTAGCAGAGCACTTTTATTGTACGTCACGAAATGTCGTGATACAATTGCGACTGGCAATAAACACTCGAGACAGTTGTTCGTCATCTGAATCAAATCCCAATCTGAGGAGGGGATTCACGACTCCTAATGGCGCCACTTGCAGTGCCTGTGTTGTATTGCTAAATGGAGCTTTTATGCGTCCTGGGTTTTTCTCGTTTATCCAGCCTGGCTTATCTTCCGTCTCTCTTTTTTCGACCGTGAAGTCGTGTGGACCTCATAATCGGGTGTACATATAATTCATTCTTGCAGAATGCTCTGCGGGCTAGGAGGGATGTTATTATGGAAAATGTTGAACACCCGCTTACCGAGTGATGACCCATAGCAAAAGAACGTGAGTAACAGATTCACTGCTAAATACACAGTGCTTCGTACAGCCGTTGAACTGTGCGTTCTCGGGTGCAACAGCAAACGCTTAAGCCCCAGCAACGGGGTAATGCCAAATCGGATTCTCTATAAAACATTTACCTTAATGACGCTGCCCAGAACTGGCTTGTGCCGTCCGTTTCAACGATATCTGCTGGGATCGTCCGAAGTACTGTGTACGAGCTTCGCGCTAAATGCCGCGTGGAGCCGTGAACTCGTTAAGTTGCGGTCAAAATCATTGTCAGCAGCGTGATTAATGTAGGTGGACAAAGCAAAAGAACAAGCTACAGCTCATGGGTATCCAGATTAGGAAGACGAATAGCCAGCACAGTCTATGTAACGAAGGGGGCTGTTGCCAAACAGAACTAATCACAAAAAGGCAGACGCCTATTCTGGACCGAGCACACACGAGAGCAGCAATGATATTCACTTGAATAGAATAGGTATAATGATAGCCAATGGTTTTCATTAAGCAAAGCGCCGCGCAAACAAGTAACAAATATCACTATAATATAAAATTCAACCAGGCAACTCTACGCCATGTATCATCGCTTCAACGACGAGTACTCCGACTACCTTCGCGCCTCAACGTTGCCATCAGCGCAGCCGATCGCAGCCGCTAAAGCGCCACAATCAGGTCCATTGGCCGACATCCATTGGCCGACATCCATTGGCCAAGTCGTTCTATGCCACCGGCTCCGTATGCACATGTCTAACGAACGGCGGCCAGCAACAGTAGCATCACCCAACGAGCGCTCGACGGCAACGCCGCCACCGAAACATAACATTTGTAGCGACAACGCGAACGACGCGATGACGATAGCTGTAGAAGGCTGCCGTGTGAGACACGCTCGTCATGTTGAAAGCGGGAAGCCGATCGGCGTCGTCATCCGCGAGGGGTCGCTGCCGATTCTGCTGCTCGCGTACTCCTCCTTCGCTTGGCGTTATGATTAAAGTCGATTCGTTCTTTCTTTCTTTCTTTATCAGTCTCTTTGCGTCGATTTTTTCTCGCTCTTTCTATTGGTGGGCCCTTCTTGTAGAGCGCCCTAGAAATCAGAAAGCTCTATCTGCATACAGATCTGTTTTAAGTCAACGCTTCGCGATGTCTATGCTGCTGAGGCCGCTGCCGACGATGCGGCTCCGGTTGTCGTTCCTATCACAGTTGAGCTTCGGCGAGCTTCACTTTGTTGTTATTGTTGTTGTTGTTGTCGTCGTCGTCGTTGTTGGTGTCGTCGTTGTTGCTGTGTTGTTGTTGTTATTGTTGTTGTTGTGGTTGTTCGTTCATTCGTTCGTTTGTTGCTCGTACGTCCGGATCTATGACGTTGACAGTTACATCGCCGCGGCCGCCGCCGCCGTCGTAGTTGTTGTTGTTGATGCTGTGGTGTTCTTTGTTGTTGATGTTACATTAGTTATTATGGCGTCGTTCTTGTCGTCATCACTCGAACTGACAAACTCACTCGATAGTGTCACTATTTACTATGGCATCCGCGCGGATGCGATTCAGGGTACGTCGTTGGTCCCGGTCATGTTGGGGGTTGGCTATATTCGACGAGACTCGTACTGCCACAGGTAAGAGTCGTCCAACCGGCTGACTGATCCAATCTAACAGCAACAACAACAGCAACAACAGCATCAACAGTAGCCGAAACAACAACAGCAGCAACAACACACAATGAGTATAGATAGCGACTGCAACAAGCAAAACGAGCCGTAACCATCATTCGGACTCGCAGCTCGGCCAGAAACTTTCAACGACAGGTTTCTTCCTACGGGGACGTGGGCAGCGGCGACATCTATGACTAATCCTACCATGGTCTCCATAGCCGGCAACAACGAAGGCCCTGACACATGTTCTGTAGTATTTTTTTTTCTCAATATCGATCCTGATCTGTTCGTCGGCGTTATATGGCCCGAAGGCACGCGGACGTTTCATTTCGTTCGGACGTGTACCTCGTGCACGTCAGCGTTTTTTGTTTTACTGTAACATTTAGTCACCTGTGTCACAGTACCCACAGGGTGCCTATATGTGTTCTCCACTTACTGCATGATAGCGGACGATTATTATTATTATTATTATTAGAGGTGTGTGGAAGTTTTATGTGTATCAATGATAAACAATTGATCTCATTTTCTACTCGTATTAGGCTATAGGTCCCATATAATGTGGACACAGCCTGTTAGATGTGAGGACTATATATGATGAAACAATAAACCGCGCACTTGTGCGATGTCGGGATGGCATCCTGCAACTACTGCGAGCATTCCGGATCACTGTTGGTGCTGTCAACGCGATCTCGCACTACTGTTCAGTGGAAACTACTCGCTATGGCAGTAATAGAAAGCGATCGATTGAGCTCGGTAGCTCAATCAATCGTTTTGTCAGTTTGTGGGAAGCTCAGGACGATGACCAAATTGGCAGGGTCAGCTTGCGTAACTGTTATCAGTCTTATTGTTTACGCAGCCGTCATCTTTTTGAAACGGAAGTATGCGAAACTTCGGAACACTTGAAGTGCACAACAATCAGAACATACAGAGATAATTGGTCAGAGATCGTGCAGTTCGACTGAACCTCTATAATGCCCGATCAATCCCCATTTTAATTCCACCCTCAGCTGTGTACTCCAATTACGGAAACTGGTCGGTCGTAGTTTTTGTCGAACCAAGAACCTAGCACACTAGACACCAGGTAGCTGTAGAGTGGTAGCAGCATCAGCAGATAAATCGAATCCTTAACCAGGATCCTTACCGTCTCTTTTTTTGTGTTGCTTGGATAGTCTACGTAACGCAGCCTGTTTCAAAACATCCCTCGAGAGCCTTTCTTCCTTACGGCGGACGCCGACGACCTGAACCCACTCCTTTGCGATCACTTTCGGCGTGTGTTCTGTTCATGACACGACGCACGGGAACTCACTCACCCAGTGAGATCGGCCGGATCGGAAGTGAAGGGCGGCTTCTTCCCCCCTAACGGCCCCGTCGGCCTCGACTACCGCATGCACAGCGTCGACCTTGCGTCCAGCAGCAAGCACTTAAACGCCAGAGGTCCGCAGGCCTATCAACCTATCTAGAAACTGTTCCCTACTCTTATATCCAACCCTCGGTGTTCTATCTTTTGCTGAGACTGGGCCTGCACTAAGGATGCGGGAGTAAAAAGTTTCAGCCACAGACTCGAGGCTCTCCTGTAATTCTCTCTCTAGCTCTCTCTAGCTCCCCCGATCTCATTCTCGTGCGATTTCAGTTTCATCGTCGTCATTTTCTACTCTTGCCCGGCTGAAACAGAGTAGGTATCTGCCCTGATGACACATGGATTTAAAAAACGGGTTCGGATCTAATAGAGAAGGAGTTCTCTCAAGATTTAAATTAGACGAACTGTCAACGCTTGAAATGATGGATCTTGAAAGATAGCATATTGGTGGTGCAATTAACAACGAATAACTCGCTTATCTACTATGGTACATTGGTGTCGTGAATGTGTTGCTGCCCCACTTACGCATTTGGCTTGTAATTAGCTAAAATTAATTAGCTAGTAATTAGCTTGTATTCAAGGTATTTTACCACCAACCGTTTTGGCCTTCCCGCATATCTACTAAACTAAGCCAAAAAATCGCGTTATAATGGGTATCTAGAAAAATCCCTCACAACTAGCGTTTTGTTATTCGACGTCTATTTGGGCATGATTCGTTAAAGTGGCCGTAAAATGGTGTGAACATGTAAACATGTGATGTCTTGACAGCTAAGATCCGCAAGATTCTTCATTCCCAGCTTGCGATTCTCTGCGACAGTCTCGCAGCTTAACATACGGAGACCAAATTTGAATATGTGGCGTTTACTATTAATAATATATTTAAAAGAAATCGACCTGTACGCTCACTTCGAATATATGATAGCTTGTGGACGCTTGTGTCTGAAGATACTCTTGGTCTTTTCTGTGTCTTCCTCGTTTGGCGTTACGGCGATCTTCTTTTCTCAGCGATCACATATCGGCATATTTAGTCACTTCAATGTGAAGTCGGTTAATGGGTTACCAGTTACGCGTGTCAAGCGAAACTATCCAATGCAGCAGCAATGCCCATGTGTTCTTCGTTCACAGCGGCAATTTCCTCTGATTTGTTGGCTGACGAGCATGGCTGTGCCGGCGGCGGTGGCGGCGGCGGTGGCGGCGGCGCCCTTTGAAATGCGTGGTCGGCGAGTGAACGCCCGGTCAGCCTGTCCAGTCCAGGGCACCCGGCCGCTGTAGTTCCTCTGTCGTTTGCTCGGCTTCGAAGCCTGCGGTGGGTAGAGCAAAACCGATAGATATCGCCGCTGATGATCTACAGCGATGATCCCCGAGCGCGAATTTAATGGAACCACCGTTAAATGTGAGCTGCACAGAGCTAAAACGCGTCGAGCGCTGGCTAGCTAACTCAGAGGAGGAATTACCGTCGGGGATCCATTTCGTTGAATTTCTATAGAAGCGAAGGAGGCCGAGGTCCAGTCATCTCTGTTTTCTGGAAACGCTAGCGATGCTGGGCCTCGAATAGCGGTACCCACGTCTGATTCGGGCTCGGCAAACATTGTCCAGTTGTTCGGACGCCGCGGCCCGATACATACTGGTTCTGTATGCCACTTGCCTGTCATTGTATACATGTGTCAGGTTCAAAGGAGCATGAATGAGTGTTTTTCCTCGCCCGACTGTCGTTAAATAGCGAGCACTGCTGCTGCTGCTGTTGCTAGACGTGCTACCACGAACACTCCTTCAACGACGGTGCCCGCGGTGCCGTTGGCGTCCATTCCTCTCACTGTTCTACGTCATAGTCCTTGCAGTGCTTGCCGTAACTTCTAGCGGCAATAACACTAGTGGGTATTAGCGAGTTAGCCTGTTGCCTACAGAGAGCGTCTGTCTGTTGGAGAAGATCAGAGGGATAGAGAAAGACAGAGAGCTTATCTTGATGGCGTTTGATCAATGCTGCTCTTCAACGGACACTTAATCTCCGGAGGTAGTCGCTGATACTGCCGTTGTCAGCCAGACGGAATCGAGCGATACACGAGGCATCTCAACACTGATTGACAAAAGGGGAGACTGGGGTTCAACGTTGACGACACCTTCACACATGCATGCGTTTTCCAAACGTGAGAAACACTAGAGGGAACGACACCTGTTGAGCCGATGAACGACAACAAGTACTATTGCTGCTGCCCGTCCGTTCGGCGTAGTATCATAGGTCCGTGTACCACCAACCGGCTTCGATTCGACGAGGAGCGATGCCTGTGATCATCAAATGGTGAAGGCTTCTGCTGGATAGAACTGTTAACTCATACGCGTTTCGGTTCCTCTCAAAACTCACCAGGCTGGATAAGCTCGGGCTCCCAAAACAAACACCACAAATACACCGCCGTGAGCAACCGCGACTGCGTCCGAGGCTATTCTTGTCCTTTTTTGTATCTTTGATGGCCGCGTCATCTTGGTGTTGGCCGGTTGAATAAGAGAAAAAGCATATGTTTAAGACAAAAATCGTGTCCCGTCAATGATTGCTTGTGTTAGGAATTATATGCTATTTCATGCGAGGTCTGAGGACTTGAGTGATCCATGTGATACCTGCTCCAGGATGTTCGCAAGCACTTCAACAACTTTATGACTAAAGAACGGCCTGCGAAATGGGAAATGTCATATTGACTCTCAGCCACGAGGGATGTCCTTCGAACGTAAGGCGTGCGGTCAGCCCAAATTTCACATTGAATAGGCTCAGGATTGGATCCCAACGGGGTGGTGTTTCAAACGTGAGAAAATAATACCTATCCAGAATCGCCACGGTCGCAACTAAACTACTGACGGACGCCCATTAAGAAGGCGACCGAGCGACAGGTTCATTCCTATCAAAATGTTAAAGCGTTACAACATCTCAATAGGTGATTTAGCAAAACGGCGTCGTGACAACCGGGCTTTTCACTGTTGAGGCCAACAGATACTCACGCGGAGAAAAACACTCATGCAAATGTAATATATATATATATATATATGTGTGTGTGAGGAATATGAATGTCTTCACGCTCGGACTTTTACTGTTGTTCTTTATCTATCAATTTGCTTCGTGTTTTTGCACCATAGAGAGTATGTACATTAATGTGTCCCACAGTGCGAGATATCAAGGGAAAATTAATATTATACAAGGTTCGTATAGAAATCAAAAGTATTAGCTATCTGGACGATTTGAATGCGACACGAGACATAAACGTTTCTAGCATAATACATAGAGTATACCCCATAATAGACCTCCTTCGGAGCCGCTCCTGTCTCCACTCCTTATACCGATATTGAAATTAACAGTAGATAACATACGTGCGGGCCACAGTTAGGATCAAAATGGGAAACCTTAAAATCCGTATACGGCTATTGACAAAGGAAATGTCCATCAAGGCATCAAGATCGATTCGGTCTTTTGCCCATCCTCGATATCTTGCCTCGTCGACTTCAGCGACAACAACTGCGCTATATTCATGGCAACATCCCGACAACAGGCGACCTTTCGGCAACTCGCTGACGTTTTTAGTTCCATTATAGCTCCCTTGCTGTCGACTCTCTCGCTGGACGGCGGCAACAAGCTAGACGCCCAACTCGAGTATAGACTCACCAGCCCGCGTTGGCCAGCGTTATATTCTGCTATTCATCGTTAGGCAGTGGCCGTGTCGAAGTCCCGTCGTAAAACCACACCTCCGCCTTGTCAACTGTACGGAGTGCTGCGTCCCTGACTCCGCGCTTTTTTTTTTGTCACCCACCCTCTGCTGTGGTTCACCGCTCCGCTTGCTACTCGTGTTTCGTTTCAATCAGTCAGAGATAGGAGATGCTTTTTGGCATCCGATCGTTGTTTTCGCCTGCTGCTGCTGCTGGTGCAGTTCTTCTTCAGCGCCGCTCTTCGGCAGTAACTTCGGCAGCTGACATCGCTAGCGGATCACCACTATTTGTGTCACCCACACTCCGAAGGTTACTTCGCTAGATCGGCCAGATCGATAAACGGGACATAGGCAGAACTGAGTGCAGAGAGCTAGCGGCATTGCCCTCTCTGGTCGTCGTCCAGCTCGAGCGCTGTGACGTTACTAGGCTTCTCTGCATCTCGAGACGAGATCACGGTCGCGATTCGCGTGGCGACCCACCAAAAACCACTACAGTGGCCATCCATCGGCCGAGGCGTTCGGACTTCGCATTTCATCTTCGAGGGGTCACATTGGCGGTAAATTTCTCTCTGCTCGTTACGTTGTGTTGACGTTTTATGTGAATTTTATCTTGGTCGGTCGCCCTCATTTTATCTGACGGAAGAAAATGACAGTGTCGCCGGAACGTCGGATCGGATCGGGCCGAAACGACACATCGCGACAGGTCGCTCAGTCGCCTGCTGATGTCTGTCCCCATCGAAACGTAGAGAGCCGAGCGTTGGTGGCGCGCTCGTTTAGCTGGGCTACGCTCTATCGATGATTGTGGGAGCGCATAAGCGTGTGCCGAGTAAATGTCTGCCATTCTGCGATAGCTTAAGGCGAAGCGAACTGCTCAAAAATCACTATCGTGACCCGTTAATGTCGCGAAGACGGAAGACGTACCACGAAAAGAGGGAGCGCATAAGCATAATATGATAGATAATAGAGGACGCGCGGGGAGGAATTGAACTCCTCTGGTGGTGACAGATGTCTGAGTACAATTATCTGTCGAGCAGATACTTCATGCGAATAGATACTTCAGCTCAATGCTTCATGAAGCTTTGTCATGGATCATGAAAGCGTAGCTAACTAAATGTTGTCCTTAAATTTCGGCTAAACAAAACTCGTAACGTGAACATTCGATATTATACTATGATAACGGATTATACATAATATATTTACACCAAATGCGTTAGCCTGTGTTTGCTGAAATGTCGAATATCGCTGAGCGCCGCTGCTATTACGACTCTCTAAGGAATCGCTACCCGAAACTCAAACGGTTCTGTACGATGATCGTTTGGGAGCCATTGTCAGCGTTTTTGTTCTCTACTGTCTTCAGAGGATGAGTTGAGCTTTGACGAGCGCTAAACGCCTACCTATGGCCGTTGTTCGGTAATTTCTGTTGGCACTTGTGTCAGCGCGATGTGGTTTGTTGTTGTAGCTTCGTTCAGCTTCGCGTCGCGGCAACAGCATCATGGCGCCGCTGAGGGTGGCTTGCGTTGACTTGTGTCGTAAGCTCGCGTACGCGAAGGTTGCCATCAGGTCTCGGTTGTCATTTTGAAGTCTCAGTTCGTCCACACGGCGCAAACAGCGTTGTGGATCACAGCGGGCTCCAAGAATCTGTCCAAATCTAAACGGACAAACAAGACCACCTGTGAGCAAGAACAGGTTCGACGACAATGGCAGACAAGAGTGAGGGCCGAGCCCAACTTCGCCGTCGGCGCGGGAACCCGTTGTCATCCAGACGCGTCTTGAAGTCACGTAGACGTTCCATAAACGTTGTCGCATCGAGATGCCCGCAATGGTGGCCTTACGTCGACAGGACATATTTCTTGGTTCCGTGAAAAAAAACAACAACGAGAACGTCTGGGGCACGTTGACAAGTCGGTGGTACCAACAGCTCAACTCAAACCGCTGACGAGCTGCCTATTCCGGTTCATTGTAAAGTTTATTATGAATTTTGTCATATCCGCATTGTGCTGCCATGGTTGCTGCTGCTGTTGTCTGGTGGCAATGTTACTGCCGCTCTTGTCGAGGATAATATTGCCGTAGTTTGTGCCTGTTTTAACTGTTACTGTGGATAATTCTGCAGCCGTTCCTATTATCTGTATCTGTGATAGGTAGAGAGCGTCGAGACGGAAAATTCTATTGTGGGACGATCGGGTCGGGAGGGAACCATTTTGTAATTTTTCTTCGTCTATTTTTTACGTTGCTTTTTCAACGGAAGCACGATGAAAGGACGAAAGAAAAATGATCTAAAATAACAATAGTAACAATAATAATAATAATGATAATAGGAAGCGTCACTGTCGAAAAGCGATCCTGAGAGACCCGCCTGCCCAGGGAGGTGGATCCCGACGTTGTAGCTTGCTGACTTACTTGCCTGACTCGAGTGTGCATTTGTGCGGTGAATATATGTTTCTTATGATGTTCGCCGGCACAGTTGCCGGTTATCAGAGAGCGAGACACACACACAAATGTGAACCGTAGAAAATTGTCATAATTCGCAGCCGAAGAGGGACCACGAACGATACTTCGCGGGCGGCAGGGAGTGCATTTTCAAATCATCGAGGAAAGGTGTCGCTGTGTTTGGGTCCTTTGGCGTTCGCTGTGACTTGTATCACATTGGATCTACCTATCATTTCTGCGGCTCACCGAATAGGTCAGATCTCTTCCGTTTATACTGGGAATAAAATGCGATTACGAAAAGCCACACGACGGAGCAAACGAGGTGAAACTGAGCCCGAATCGTTTCTAAGTATCAGCTCAAAAGGAGATAACATATACTGTTTTTTTTCTGTAACCAACAGCTGTCGTCTGACCTTGATTAGCGGATCCCTCCCTCTGCTATGTGGCTATTTCTCTCCGGCCATTTAAACCTAACGAGAGATTTCACCCCACCCTAGCTCAATGGCCATTGGCCAGCTGGAGGAGAAGCAAGCAATATCATGTGCTGTGCACCGCACATTAATGATATTGATATGGACTCACCTTCACGATTACACACCGAAATAACTAACCATCCACTCACCCCATGTTGCTGAATCCGAACCCGTTGAATCTATCTCGTAGCAACGGCGAGCAGGAGAACAACAGCAACAATCGCACAGAGTCGTACATATGATACTGCCAGTAATGTCTCTAGGCTCGCTTCTCTGCTCAACAGCCACATACACACGTGTGTGACTGCATTGGAAGCGGTGGTGTATGCACATCGGAAGCCAATGATGGCCTCTGCGTTCGGCCATAAATGGCCCCGCAAAATATATGGTGGTAGCAGTCGTAGTGCATGGTGATTCAGTTAGTTGGTCTCCGTATCCATGATTCACGCTATAGGTGGACTGACGTGAGATTGGCCAGCCCGTGATATCAGTTGAAAATCGCTGGCGACAGCTTGTGACGCTGTTCAGTGCTGTCAATGCATCAATGTATAATGGAATTCCTAGCGTTCGCTAGTATCATATCTGCATTATTCAAAGATTAAAGATGCGTGCTCAGAATGCTGTTCAAAAGGACGCGACTTCATATGTACATGTCTAGCGTCCTCATACGTTCGTCGAACATCGTTGGCCAACGAGCTATCAATGACTCGGGTGGCATACGTTCTGGTGTAACTCATCGCACTTCACGGGTCTGAAGGCAAGGCGAGTGGAAAACAAAACGATCGCCATCGTGGGTGGGCAACGAAGATCGGCGACCCGCATATTCAGATAATGGATCCGAGAGAAATGGTAACGAGATGAAATACGCCACAAGATCATGTAAGCCACGCCCTGAAGCCATATGTTCAATCAACGGTGATGGTCTAGACTATACTATACGCTAGACATCCCAAGCGAGTCGCTCCCACGCTACGGACAACGCGCTTTGGGTGAGAACCCCGGTTCACAGGTTTGCTTTACATCAGCACAGAGTGAGCCGGGGTTGGCGTTGCAAAACTGGCTCAGAAACGAATCCTTTCGTTGGGTCACGTCCCTGGAGAAAGCGGAAAGGTTTCTTGGTCACGGCTCTGTTGTACCCAGCGTCCTGTGAGTGGTACGCGTCTCATTCGAGAAGGGCGAACGTAACCGTATGAACGGTAACGGATGAGATTCTCATAGAGAAAGATGGGTTCGAGGATGGCTGAATCCACTGCAACGTATACACCGTTATTAGTGCAACAATCATCAATGTTTTACGTTGCAAGGGAAGGAAACCATATATGAATGAATGAGTGATGTTTCTTGACCCACAGACGGAATCGTCCATTTTGGCGAATCCGTACGAGCACAACAACAACGAAGCTGGCTCATGTAATAATCGATAATTCTCGTGTTAGTGGTATATCGTATCGTAGCGTAACGGACGGCTGAAGCAAAATTGAGTCGAAATTTTACTGCTCACATCCTCCTGCTTTTATGCACATATATATGCACGTATATACGATACGCGTACGGCGTCGTAAGCAATAAGAGAGTCCCAAGTTGTACTGTTCTGACTTTCTGCACACACGTTGAAAACGTGATAAAGAATGGCCTCGATCATTTCATAACTATTCGTTATGCACATCGTTTGTGGCGATACCAGTATCGTAAGGGTCCAACAGTAACAAATGATACGGCGAACATGATCTAGCTGGCCACGCACACCCCGCAATGCCATAACGAGTATACTGAACGGAGCCTTGGATATGGGCTGTCTTTTTCACATTTCTATGTACTCTTGGGACGTGAAACCTTCGTAGTTACACTTCTACAGTAACATAGGACGACTGGCTACTCCCCCTTAGCAAAACGTCGCTCACAGGACATAAATGTGAGACATAGGCAAGGTTCTGACAAAATATTTTTCCTACGCGGTCGGTCGGTCGGTCGATTTCGCCCATATTTTCGAACAAAGAACCGTGTTCCGTGAGACCTCAGTTCACTCCTTTCCTGGGAGATATGATACATCGGCTGCGTGCGTGCGTGCCTGCTGAACCTGCTCGCGGTGTGGATCATCCGTTGTAATGGAAGGACGAATTTCGTTGGCTATCTATCACGCTTCCTCATAGCGTCACCCCCATGGTCTTCCACTTGTACAGGTCGTCCGCGCTTCTGTATGATCGTGCTGTGCGCTGGCAGTGGTAGCGATGCCACATGATGGTAAGGTGCTTGCTACTGCTTGTCGGCTGAGCCGTCTCTCGTGGGTACCTTGCCTTCGCAGTCGCGTGCTTTCAAGTCATCCTTCTCCGGCTGCATCGCGGGCTTCACGTCGTTTTGTCGTGCCTTGCGGTGAGGTGAAGGTGACGACTTAATTTGTCCTTTGCTCTGTCATCGTCCACTACTGTCGCCACAGTGCACTGTATGTGTCGGTATGTACATGTGGATATAGATGCGAGTTAGAATGAGCAATATATATATATATATATATATATATATATATATGTATATATGTGTAGGTACGTCTGTTCATACTCGCCTACTATTGCAACAACATGAAGAGTGAACATGTTGAAGCTGGCACAGCGCTGCTTGTAGTGGCGGTCGTGGTGGTGCTGATGATGAAAGCTGAAATTGTCACGCGAGCGTGTGTCGAAGAAGCCCTGACAGGGAAATTCATTGCTTATCTATGTATCTATTTACTATTTTGTATTTTTTGTTGTTAACGTTCACACGTTGAAATTTGTACATTCAACGAAAAGGCTATGAGAACCCTGATATTCTCAGATCGTCTTCGAATATCAAGACGATGTATGCGTACAGCGACATACATTTTATCTAAAAACACCTCATCTATTCACATGAAGTGCAGATGGTAGATATGAGATTTGCTAACGCCAAAGACGGGCTTATTTATATAATACTCATAATAATAATAATAACCGATTTGTAAATTTCAATATTCCACGCTCACTACATATGATACAATCGACGAATTGCCATGTGATCAAGCAGTGAGGAGGACAAGATGAAGTTGGCCAACAAAGCAGCTATCACAGTTCATTAATACACCGAACAACGAAAACGTCGCCAGACCTCGTTTGTCGATGTTGATTATGTCTCACGTCATTGCTGCGATTATATTAATATTAATAATATTATATACTGTGATTTGAGCGACATATATGATATATATCGTTCTCACGGTATCCACCGATATACGGGCACATGGTAAACATGGGACTTTGGCAATGAAAAACGGGCTTTACGAAAGGGCGCTAATATTTCGTCCGCTGTCTATCGGAGGCAATAGATGTCGATGAGGTTCCTCGGGACTTGAGTGCCGGAACAAAAGTTTGTGTGACCTCTCCAAAGGCTACGAAAGCTGACCATCTGAATACTCCCGAGTTCCATGAATTGAGTTGGTTAGATTTAACAGAAACATGGAACTATCTGGATAACTACCAGAGCTGAAGCCAACTAGACGACCCACTTACTCCCCATTGTATCATGGTGTGGACGAGCCGCCGGAGACGGCGGCAATTTTCAATTCTCGTCTCAGAACGCAAGATCGCAATTACGAATTCGCTGCGTTAGCTACGTGCATTGTACTGCTCACGTCCATACCTCAACTGCAAACCGAGGTATAAAGGCAGTCGCTGCCGATGGGCGGCAGGCTTGCAAGCGCGACTTCGAAGCACGCTAGCCCAGATAACGATGAATATTGATACGTGATTTCTTTTGTTAAATTTTAATCAAATCGAGTGCGCGAAGACCCGTAATTGAACGACGACAACAGACATTGCCGACCTGCACATCAGTCCGATCACATCCCAACCTCGCTCCTTCTCTATTTCAATATCTCCCATTGACTTATTACCCTATTCTATCTAATACATACAATCACTACAACGTGTGTTGTTCTGTAATTCTGTTTGATTAATATCTCCGTTTTCATCTTTCGAGGTTGCTCGTAACGCCTCCCAGGCAGACTCTGGTTCGTTCTGGCTCGTCTAGGTGCTCTTCGTTGTCGGCGTCAAGCGTCGCCGTTCCTGATGCACGGAATCCACCTCGCCTTTAAACGAGTGGATACCCGCAGAGCACCTATGAGTCGATAGCGTTTACTCAGCACATGTCTCAAAGGCTGGCGGCTAGCGTCACGCTCCGAAGCGCACCACGAGTCAATGTGCATATACACATCCTAGTTGTTTGCCGCTGTCGCTATTGTTGTTGTTGGTGGTGGTGGTGGTGGTGTTTTGCAGCCGTGGTATTATTACCACTGCTAGTGCTATTGTAGTTGCCGTTGTTCTTTTTGTTATTGTTGCTGTTGTCGCGCTCCTCTTTCGTTCGCACTTCGATTCGTACAAAAAACTCAAACGGGGGCCGCAAATTTGTATAGACAACGTTCATTTGCTACATATTTCTTTCAGTCCCAGCGACAGTTCTCTGCCAGTGTTGTTTGAAGGAAGTTCGCGCGGTTTTGTCGCGCACGATGCCCTTGGCTATTGTCACATGAACGCGTACACATAGTCACACACACACACCCACACAAAGACAAAAACATACCTACATACATGGTCAGCCATGCACGCGCGTACCCTCTACACAGTAATATATCGATCGGCTGACCTAGGCAAGCGTTGGGTCGTCGCGCGCCGGCGGGCCCTGACCGCTGCTGGGTCGTGCGACCACTGGAGCCCACGGCAGAACGGCGATCGTTCCCTGAATCGTGGCAACAATCGTATTGTTACAGATTGGTGTATCAATACAAGAGGGCGACGCAGCTATGCTTCCTTTCGCTTTCCTTAGCCTGGCACTATTACCCCCATCCCGAAACTTCTCGTTTCAACCGTGACGTGTGCGGCGTGGTGTCAGTGTCCTTCGATCGTTGGCCGACCCAGCGGTAGCCGTCCTGCTACGTAAGCGCTTCTGCCGCCGCCCGGCAATTCATTGGGGATTGGGATCGGTGTCTGTTCTCACTTCTCAGAGCAGGTCGGCTGTTGTTCTTGTCATCGTCGCCGTCGTCATTGCAGTAGTAGTTGCCGAGCGCTGTCGCCACAAGGCCTGCTGTCCCCTGCGGCAGGACAGCGGCTCCGTCGGTGGAGCGCCACGGCTGGAGTTCACGGGTCAGATGGCGACGGAAACACAGGTGCTCCGTTATCTATCGTTTGAATCTTTGTGTGAACCCAATCAGGCGAGCGCGTCTATGTCCCTCTGCGGCACCGACGGAGCCAGCTAGCGGCCGCGCAGCGACCACCATCAACACCACTACCGCCAGTGTGAAACCTGGATGAATCGTTGTCCCAACTTCTACGTATACTGTTGCGCCTCAACGAGCCCTGGATAGCAGACAGACAGCAAGGAACAATTATTCGCACGGCATTGGTCGTTGTCGTTATTGCGGTGGATGTGACGAGGTTCGATGCGACAGCTTCTTCTCCGCTGGTAGCAACTATAGAGCTGACTAGATATCTGGCTCACACCAGTTGATCTAAGCAGCATGAATGTTACACCGGACTATCTTGGGTGCCGATATTAGGGGGAGCAGGCAGAATTGCTGCCTACACACTGTTGCATCCGTTCTTGGTCTCTGGTAAATGTTTCTTGTTGAGTACGGAGAGTAATTTATGGTCAAAAGATCGAATTGAGGATTAGACTCGAGTCCTAAAGGAATCACGCGCTACTTTTATAACAACGATATATATATATATATATATATATATATATATACCAATGATCGTGCGGACACTGTTGAGGTCTGTTCAACGCATCTTCGTACGTCGGTTTTATCTGGTTTAGCCTGAGGACTCGACAACGTCTGCATCTCCGTCACGGTGCCAATATATGTCTTTATGAGTCCATTATGTCTTATTTGTGGCCCTAATGTATAATAATTGTACCAATAAGAATAAGAACTGCAGAATAAGACGTAACAGTTTAGCAACTCGCAAGACATCTGGAAGTCTCATATCTATGGACATTATCCTTTATATCAAGGACAACCTTTGGCTTTTCTTGGCGGTTGTGTCCAGCAGTGATAATGGGAAAACGTATCGGAAATATACGCATTATGCTGGTAGCAAGGGCTTCTTCTTTATGAACCCATAGTTCAGAACACGTGCGTAGATTCATACATAGAGCTGACTATCAGAATCATTTTTATATACGCTCGATCATTTTGCGCCCAATCTGCAAACGTTACCGCTATCTAGGTCGACAGCATGATTTGCTACCTAACCCTCAACCAGAACATCTCAAATACATACATTATAAATAATAAATATATAATTATAAAATAGTACAATATAAAATACATATATGATAATATACAAACGAACGGTTCGTACATCAACGGCTCATCAAACACTTGGGCATTTATAACAAACAATGTTATCTGAACAAGTGCCAAACAAAAAAACACTACACTTTCACCAAAAAAAACCTGCTTAGCTAGAACTCATTTTCGCAGACAACGAGGACCAGATCGATGTTGTCAGTCAATCCCTAAACGGTATCATGTCAAGAGTTAGCAAATTCTTAAATTGCATTCGCGTCTATTTGAGCGATCTGATCAACACTGCAGGGGTTGTTGCCATCTGTCGGGGCGTCGCTTTGCAAAATAAGCAAGACGCCAGATCCGTCGATTGTGAACAGCAAACATACACAGGCGGACACATAGGGAGAGGGAGCGCAGCGTCGAAAAGCAACGTCGAGGACAACAATACAATATATACAATACAATGCTAGCACAATTCATCAAATCGGGTGGCAGCTCAGCCGGGCCTGCAATACGCCCCGCTACCAGTACAACATAACTAGTTCTACACCAGTGGAAGAACGACGATGACGCCAATGACGTATGAAAGGCGATGATGACAAAGGCAAACTTCTCAATGATGATCTTCCACCCACGCGATTTCAGGACGGGATCGCCGGGCTGGTATCCAGCCGTTTGGCTTTGGTCAGCTGCAACTTTCATCCAGACGAATCCCGTTTCTCGAATCGCTGACGGAATCGGCGACCCTTTCACGTTTCTACAATACGCCTTCAGCAGTGGCTACAAGAATCACGCGTGTGTACGAACGGAACGGTGCTATCGTAACACATAGCTGTGTTAATTTTGTAGCCAATGCTTCGATCGATTACTCTGCCGCGATAACTATCTATCTATGTGCATAGCGTTATTATAGGTCCTCCAGGGGAATGGATGACCGGAAATGCGAGCGGTCGTGGTGGCGGCGGCGGCGGCGGAAATACGAGGGTGTGTGCTGATGCTTCTCGCGCCGTGCGCCGAGGGGAGGGACTGACTTCCTGGGGATCGGCAAATTCAAAGAAACCAACTGACGCCTTACCACAACTGCCACCATGCGCTGGTCGTTGGCAGCGGCAGCAGCAGCAGTTCGTACTGCAATGCGACAATTTGCTTCCGACAAATGTGTGCGACGCGCTGATGTCTCGCTGGTGCTGCAGTTGCTGCTGGTGTCGGTAGTGGAGCTATCGTTTTGTCCTCCCAATAAGAATTTCGCTGTTGGGTCTGACCGCCTGCGAGACTACAGGGGGGTGGGTTATGAGAAAGGTTTAGTTGAACCAAGTTCTGCTGTTGATGTCGAGTAGGCAGTGTTCGGTAGTTCACGGCCTGATGTGTGTGTTGTGCAGGCATATGCAGGCGGGGAACGCTCCAACGAGAGCACGAAGAAGATAGGAGAGTCGGTGGGTGAGCGATCCCAAAGCGATGACGGCGGTCGTGTGCTCTGTAGCGGTCACGAATTAGCTGAACGACCAACGAATAGACACAGAGATGAACTCGAACTCGTTTGTTTCGTGTGAATCTGCTCCAAACCCAAGGAGAGATTGTGCTCTGCCGTATCTGATGAAGTAGCTTGATGCTCTGTTGAGGGAATGCAGTGATCAGGAGGCAGATGAAAGTATATGGATACATACAAACAAGCACACGCACACACACGAATCAGATAGTATATAGTATATTATACTCATATATGTACGCAGCAGCCGCATTGTAGGTTTGATCATGATCACATTATTATGATAGAGAAAAACAGAGAGAGAGAGATGGAGAGAAAATGAGGAGTATAATAACATTAAGCTCGGCGCGAGATCAATACAGAAAATGCGATAGAGATCGATTAGTGATTATTATCTGGTCTTCAAGGAATTAGCTATTGACAAGCAAACCCAACATAGCCTCATGCCTTGCAGAGGCAAGGTTGTCTATCGCACCTAGCCTCGTACTATGAGTCCCAATTCATTATCTCAACCGACTACGTCGTGCACATTCATGCCAACAAGTCTCATCGACGTGCAACCATAACACCAGCAGCTATCATCCGCCTTCTCGAAACAGACGCTCCTAATAACGTTGATCCAATGAGAATCTCCTTATTTTAACAACAACAAAAGGGCAGTCACTCAGCGACATGGGCACACACTGCAAATCCCATCATCGTATCATCGTTGCGAACTCCTTGTCTCATCATCACACAGACAGCAGGACACACACTGAGAGACCAACCTACGGTGATTCTCTCCAGCTGATACTTAACGCTGTCCGTTGTTGCTGCTGCTACTGGAGCCGCTGCGGCACGGTTTCACGGGAAAGACCACGGGCTTTCCTTCATAGCCGTCGTGGTCGACCCAGCTGAAACCTAAGCCAACCCAACCAGGCCCGACCCGGGCCGGCCTCGAACTCTACCCTCGTGAGGGTAGTACAGCACTGAGTTAATCCGGTGCATGCATGCTGCCGGCGGCCAACCCCGTCGCTACACCGTCGCGATGATAACGCGCCAGGGAGGGAACCCCATTGTCTTGGTTATCGTGCGTGCTTGAATGCCGAAAGCCTCTGCCCGAAAGACTCTCCTACAGACATTTCCCTTGAACCATGCTGGCTGCCAACATCTATAGTGGCGTAGGTAACGCGGTGGCGCGGTGTCATGAGATGCATGTGAATTCACCCGACTTGACTTGCCTCGGTTAGCTCGTAGAACCCCAAGCGTGGCCAACCACCACATTGCTTGGTGAAGTTGGGAGAAGGAGAAGTTAGCACCGAGATCAGTATGACTCGTGTACACATGAGCTTATGCACGATATATATATATATATCTATATATAAATACATCCCCTAAAAAATAATTCCTAATTATTGTATGTTTGAATAAAATGTACCATATATATATATATATATATATATATATATATGAGCTACTGATTTTCGTCAAAGACGGGAACTGTCGTATTCTCCGAAGATGAATTTGGTCTAATCGCGCACCTTTTATTTTAATTATACAATAGATTAGCAGACTGTGAGCTGCTCTGTCAACTAATCTTAGTACGAAATTTAAGCGGAGACAAAGAGCCTGCTTAAAATATATGAAGCAGGAATCAATCAATCAATCACATTTGTGCAAAGGGAATTTTATTTTTAGTAGACACCGATTGGATCTGTCTGTGCTGTCTAATTTGTCGTCCGCGTGTATTTGTTTGTCCCTCTACAGCTCTCCAGTCCGTGTCGACGTGCAGTCGATACGATGACGTCCGCTTGCACTGTGATGCACCCCAACGCGTCGTTGTTCATGAGGCTCGCTTCACTTCCCGACTGCCTCTGCGCGAGTTGGAGCAGCGCTGTAACCATACGGACCCAGGCACTTACGTCAAGGTGCTCAACGGTCGGCACGGCTACAACTGCTCCGAGGACATTCGATCCTCCATCAATCAGAGGTAAGTATGTGCATACAGTCACTACATAGACTATTGCTACTATTAGATAATATATATATATATATATATATATATATATATATAGATATATATAAACACACCGACTTTGAGCATGTTTACCACACGCATACAGAGATTCAGTGCACCCCCAAATCAATAAAGTGGACTTTGATGAGAGACACAACAGCGACAGAACCAAGACAAAATCCTGCTTTATGAAGAGAACACTTGCGAACGAAACTTGCTCGACGAATGACGAATACTTGAGAGAGACTCGACGCATTACATATTATATATAGAAATAAAAAAAATAAGCTTTGTCACAATTGATATTCGATTGTTTGTACTCAGTTAACCACGACGTTCTCGCAATATCCCGCATCCAGTTTTGCCCCGTGCACAACTGACTCTTACCCGCACATCTGAGTTCAACTGTTCATATGGAAAGTCGACTGTACAAGCCACAATAGAACATAAGCAGCAAATAGCTGAATAGTTGTCTGAAGTGCTTGTTCGCACCGTACTCCACTTTGACACACTGTGGCTCTGGGTGGTGGTGGTGGCTGCTTCTTCAAGGGGGAAATCTGAAAAATGTTCTCGAAATTAGTCTCCACTTGGGTCCTCTGTTCCGTCTGCTCTCATCATTTTCTATCCCGCTGTCCCGTCGAGCGTTCTACTGAGTAACAACTCCGGTTACTGTAACAGTCTGTTTCGCCGCTATATAGATATTTGCCCCGTTGAACAGAGAACGCCGAGACCCCGCTGCCATCGTTGCCTGTCTGAACCTCAAAGGGTGGCCGAGTAACGAGGCGGAGCCGGGCGGAACGCCGACTCCTGCCGGCGATGGTGCGGGAAAAATTCTTTTCTCGTTCCCCAACCCAATTTTCCTGGCTTTTCCCCCGGTATGAAAACCGTTCTGCTCTGCGTCTCTATTGTTCCCCTCGATTTTGACCCGTCTAGCTGCGTAGGTTAGGTTAGGCTAGGTTAGTGATGCCGATGCGGTGGTGGCCACGTGTTCGATAGAACATACATATTAGGGTGTCTGTGCGGTCTGTGGTAATCACATCAAACAGTCATCATACCAGATCGCCTGCAGCAACACAATCCTCACCAGCAACTCACTAGTGAGCCTATGCGAAAGCAAGAGAAACGCCCCCGCCGCTTTCAACGGTTCGTTCAAGAGCAGTTTGCCATACTCGAAATGCAGCAACAAACAAACCTCCGAACGAAGACCAAAGCAAACCAAGTAAATGATCTGTGCTTCAGGCGCATTGCAACAGACGATTTCATTTCGAAAGTGTCAACGAAAAATTATTGTTATCAAACGCAGGCCGCAATCCTTGCAGAATCGTACCTCGTTCATAAGCGAGAGAGTTATCACTCTGGTGGTGGTACTTTCACAGCACATTAGACACCTTACCCGGCCTAACATACGGGGACTGCCCTGCTGGACTTTCCAACGGTGTAGGAGACTGCTCACCGCTTATCTATCCCCGACATTCACATTGTTGTACAATGACAAACCCCTCCGAACCTCCCGCCGAACTGTATACGCCGTAACAACTCATCAGTACATATTATCTCGACACGTGCGTCAGTCAGGGGCTGGCGAGAACGGAGAGCTCCGCTGGGGAAACCTCAAAGAAGCCGGTAAGGTAAAGTTCGTTTTGAAGGCAGCGCTTTCTACGCATCGTATCTCATGGCACCCGTAGTGTCTTAATGGGCGCCACGATATCAGCAAAAGTTTGATCTCACCATATGAGCACTTGGAATGCGCAGACGACAGGTGTCACCTTGGAAACGCATTATGGTAAACATCTGTAATCTTCCGAAGGGGGGGGGGGCGGTCGAAGGCAAAGGAGCAACACTGGTCGTCGTGGGAGCGTCGAATCAAACGTGACTCTGATACGAACCATTTAGGAGGGAAGATACTTTGCTCGATCTTGGCACTCGACACTCAAGCAAGTTCTGCCCACCCGACAACAAATTCAGGCTTCATAAGTTACCTCTACCTGCAGCTGAACTTAGCACTACTTCGTTACTCCTTTCGGAGATATGTGTGCCTACTTATAATGTTAATTATCGTCATCCATACATCCGTCGGATGTATCATTAGGCTATTCCCTTCAAAAATTCTCTCCCTTCGCACATAGTGAAGAGTTCGAGTTGTACCTCCCCGCTTGTTGTACCACTCGTGCTCCGTCGAAGCGAAAAGCCACCCCAGTCCATTTCTATGTCATCTACTAGGCTGCCGTAACGAGGATGAACTTTTCCCCTTAGAGGTGCATACGATTACGGAAGCTCGTATAGCGTGAAGGGAGCCGGCAATCTTGCTTATGCTACAAGCTTCATCCTTCAATGTCATGGGGACCATCTATAGGCATTACTTGTGAGAACCTTAGAAATAGCGCAATTCGTCGAAATGAAAAAAAAAAGCAAACTTACGAATGAACGGAAAAATATGGGAGGGAGCCATACACAAGCCCTATAGAAGGTTCGCATATGGAGCTAGGCCTCATCTTGCTGCGCCGCTTGGTGCTTGATGAGCCCCTGATAATGAAGTACTGCTTAAATGTACCCGAATGATTGCAGATCTGTGCGGTATTTTCCTTACGTACCCCCCCAAATTGAGCTCAGTTGAGATACATGAGTACGTGGTGCCCTGTATCCTGGGCACCCGTTTAAAAGGATCACCTTCGCCGACTTCTCTTGAAGACGAACAATATCGCGCAGTGGATTTGCTCAACCGTGATGTTACTGTACGTGTCATCCATGGGTTATTTCGAGCTGTATTCGAATTGCAGTTGGAGCCATATTAAATGTCCACCGGAACGAAACGTAGAGGAATAGTAATCGGAAGAAATAAATTCATATAGTTTAGAAAACCTCTATTATGTTATGGGCAAAATACGTAACGGCCAAGGTCACGGCCACCGCCATCATTCACGTGACGATAACGCCATGACGAGTGTTGTTGACACCAAAACGACGACAAAACGAACAAAATCGAAGCAGCTGATCCTCTCTCTCAAAATGACATCAGGGCGTTGTTGAGTGTTCTCATTCTTTTCGAGCTCATCAAGGCACCATCCATCCGCGGACGATGGGGGGCAGATTTAACGGCTAACAAAGGTGCGAGCTGGATCGTTTTTGATTTTGACGTCTCTGTGCGAGTGAGTTTTTGTCCGTGCGTGTATCACAGTGAAATAGAAATATTCGTAATAGCGCCTTAGTCGTTCCATTCGACGAGGAGGTAACGGTGACAACGACAGCGACCATGACTGAAACGGTCGTCAATCAACTCGTTCAAAGCCCAACGTCACAACGATGTCCACTCTCTCTCTCTGCCGGTCCTCTTCCTCCGACTCGATACTGCAAGCACTTGTTTGTCTTCAGTGTCGAAATGGCCACCAGACAATGGTGGCTGCTGCAGCCACAGATAGAGATCTATTAGAAAGTCTGGTTTTGACCCTCTCTCTTTCTCTCTCTTTGTATATATATATATATATATACATGCGATGATGAGTAGTATTCGCAAGAAAGGCTATTTATCCTTTCCTGACGGGAGATACTTCCTCGTTTCCTTCGACGGTGGTAGGAAAATGAACGGCCCGTGGTTCGGCGTCGACCGTGTGATGGGTCTGCTAAGGCTATAGGCACTGCTGCTAACACAAGCGCAGCAGTGCACCAACGCGACGGTTTCTGCTGCGATTTCTGTGTAGCGATCTTCAGGAGACGACTGCCTACTTGGCTAGCCATACACCGGTCGGCGGCGGCGGCGGTGGTGGTCGTGGTGACGACGATGATGAGACAGAAATAAGAAGAGGCAAGGAATAGTCACTCAGTCAGTCAGTTGGTGCTTCCCCGGTGAACGACGAAGCATCGACCCATCGTTCGATCGTCGCCGTCGTCGTTGTCGTCATCCGCGACAACGACGACAACAACTACTCTTAGAAATCAGTTGATTTTACGCGACTTCTACGCGACAGCGCCGAATGGTAACGATGGTAACGCGGCCGGTATAGACGACAACGCCGATGATGACGGCAATACGAGTGATGGTGAAGACGCACGGGAACCACTGGCAGAGGGTAGACAACAATACAATCCTCTGCCACCCTACCTTATTCCTCTCTCTCTCTCTCCATTGGTGATGGTGGCAGCTTTTCGCTTCGTTACACGTCGTCTGAACGATTTCAGCTTCAACTTTGGCTGGTTCGACGACGCCGCCGCCGCCTTCAACTTCGGGACATCTCCAGGGCAGTCCAACACGTGGTTGTCGCTCTGTCGTATTCGTCTCATCTTGCGTAGACGTCACTGCGGCACAAAGTCCCCAACTCGCCGTGTCCCGTCTCAGCTCATGATCTCTGCTCTGCGCGTCGCCGTTAGCTCGCCGGTTCGCCACCGCCTGCTGAAGTCAGTCGTCTGTTGATCGTTGTCTCCCTTCATGCGCTGCTGTCGCGGCGGCGGCAGTGGCGGCGGCGGCGGCTCCGCTTGATGGCATTGCTGGTGCTACAGTCATTGTTACACTGGCATCGCTGCTGTAGCGATGGTGCCGGCGCAACGGCGCCTGCAGGAACAGCCGTTGGCAGCAGATTACAACGAAGTTAGAATCACCCAAAAAACACACGCGCACACACAGGCCCAGAGGCATACTCGGAGACACTGTCGAAAGGAACTGAATAGAAAAAAAACATATAGAAAGAAACATTTGAGAAGGAGAGATCGACGATCGGGCTTGGACTAGCCGGATGGCGATTGCGTCTACTGCTGATGATGTAGTGACGATTTCGTGTCGATGTTTTAACGCAGTGGCACTGGTTGGCCGGTGAATGGTTCGCCCGGCCGTTTGTTACTGTTGTTGTTGTTGTTGTTTGCTGCATCTGCTGGCGGTGGCTGATACAGTGGATGCTGCTGGAGTTTGCAGCTCGGACATTGTAGCCGTTGCCCCCTCCCCATCGGCAGATCAGTGACTCGGCGAGGTAATGGTCATCTTAGCCAGTGCAGAATTCGTGAGCATAGCGGAACTTGTCGTTATTTAAAAGAAAAACGTGCAATACCAACGTTTGGCAATGCACCCGCGTTTGATTCTGACCCCCCTCGTCCTCGCCATCGGTGATGTACTCGTCCAACTACAAGCTTCCAACAAACCAAACCTCACTAAGCGCTCTCTCTCTCTCTCACTTCCTCTCTCTTCTTTCAACTTTCGTATACACGGTTGCGGGCATTTTCCTTAGTCGATTTTTTGTGCATAGCATTATAATTGAAAAGAATAGTGTCTTCGCGTCCACACGAAGACGTTGTGCTCCTTGATCTGATGCGGAATTGAAGACTGTGGCTTTTCTTTCCTATTTTTTTTTTGTTCACTCTTCGCTTGTTTTCTCAAGCGTGCAAGCGAGGCTGTCACTGTCACACAATGTTAAACTTGTCAGAGGTGTTTAGGAGGGGGGCGCGCGAGGGAACGGAGAGATGTTGCTGTCAATAAGGAACGAGAATGTTGCTACACGTACTTGCAGTGAATCGGTGTATCAGAACGGTGTATTTATGAGTTACGCCAAACAGCAGCAAAATCCGTCAGCGACGTCAATGCGAAATGTGTTCCATTTCGCTCAAGTGGCACACAATTGATGCGCACTTATTATTATTATTGCTATTATAGACACTGGAGGACGAAAGTGCTCTTTCATCTGTTACTTTTCAATTAAATCATCGATGTGGTGTATATTTGGTCTTAAATGTACAAAGTTTATCTATATATAGTCACAGGCTGGTCTAGGCCGTCAGATCGTTCGATGGGGTGGAGCAGCACACGAGACCCAGTGACAACTGACTAAACTTTTCGGTGTAGAACTTTTAATAAAAAAAAAACACCTCTATACGTAGAATGCCCGTAATCGAACAAAAACAGATACGTCTCTAAGAAAAACACTACTGACTTGACTGTAACATTACATAAAATGCGCTTTATTATAATTTATTCTCATGTAATAATAAACATCGAGTAATCCACTGTCTTTTATAAGCTGTGAAATATATCTATATATATATATTTTCACAATATAATATCGAGATACAGAAAAATCCGATAATAGGAGCGTGTACAACCATCAGCAATTTCGCTAAACGTCTGACCCCGTCTGCGTTTTGTGAACTGTCGACATCTGATTCAATTCGATTCGACTGAAGAGAAGCGACGCATACAAATACATGGAACGAATCACTTTCGACCATGCAAGCGACGCTTGGAAACAAATATGCTACAGCGAGAGTACCACTAGCGTAATCTGAAAGGGCGAATCACCGGCAGGCGAGAAGAAGAAGAAGAAGAGAAGATCTGACGAGATTCAAGGATTTACGTGTCAACTTCCCTCAGTGATCGTCCCCTTGCGCCGTGGCCCGCGTCGTGCTCGAGAATCGAATTGGCACCAGCGTGTAAAATGAGTGCTGCCCACCGTAAGCGTCATGCGGCCGCATGCACCAAATATAGCGACGTATACGCATATTGTATATTGGGGCAGATGCTGTATGTTGAGTGACGGCGATCACCGAAATTGATTTTACTGTCGACAATCAACAATCACAACGCAACAATATTGGGTAGACAACAACGGTAGCCGCTCCGGTAACAGTACGAGCACGAACGACATAGCACTGTGATTGAATTACCCGTGAAAAAGGCCTACACGTGGACGCTTCTCGCCATTTGAATGGGCAAGCTCAGCAAGACAGTCGATGTTTGGCCGCGCCGAGTCAACGGTCGAGTCGAACTCGCGCGGAACGAATCCGATGGATGTCAAATCTGTGGATGGTAAAATCTGTCGGATAATGAGTAATCGCTGTCGCGTACCATCGTTGCCGATATTACGTATTCCATATTCGTGTGGAATATTGCGTGCTAAATGTAACTGTTAGTCTAGAGGTACACGTGTTTGTACAATTGAGATTTAGAGTCGTTGATGGATATACATATGTGCGTACGATAGGATGTATGAGAATATATTTCCCATATGAGTATAGAGCTTTGTATTATAGATAAGAGTCAGCATTAATATTCAGACAGTTATGTAAATTGATGTGGCGCGGCGTCTCGTATTTGTCCTGTAGCTTTTGAGTGATTGGATTACCTTCTGGTCTAGCTTCGACTCGCTTGGACCGGCAATGCCTGAATAGATCTCTCCCTCTTTTTCTCTCCATCACTCGTTGTGAAACGTAACAATATGTTACTATATACGATCTAGAAAGGAATTGTGTATTGTGTACTACATATTGTATTACATTGAAAATAAGGAGATCGGGTCCAACTGGTCACATTCGCCGTGTTTTTCGCTATATCGTACGCATGCACATATATACATGCATACTCTTCTGAAGAATTTCTAGGCACGGGCAGTGGTGCACCAGTAGTGGCACTCAATGTTCGCTACAGACATCGCTTTCCATTGAGTCCATTCGCAGCACCAACCAACTGGCTGTTATGGACAGCGGGATTCATTGAAACTAAAGAAGAAACCCCTCTCAAACTGATCCAAGAAATTTCCTGTTACGCATCGAGCATTGAGACATTTTCATGTAGGCATAGCAAAAGATGCATAATGATTGTCTTGAAGTATTTGAAAGTCATCTCCTAACAGGGTAACGCAAAGATGCACACTTTTCTATTCAGCTTCGTTCTACTCTCTATCGTTCTTTCCATCACGAGGAAGCGAAGTCAGCTATCGTACTTCAATGCATCACGAGGTCCCTATCTGACGTCGCCTCCTCCTCCGTCTGGAAAAGCGGAGAGCTGACAAAGATTTCGTTTGGTCACCGCCGATACCCCCAGGGCGCTATTCCGCTTCTCATTTTCTCGTTGCTGCTGCTGCTGCTGATGTTGTTGTTGTTGTTGCTGCTTTTGTTGCACTCGGCATCACTGTTGTTGAGGTTTCTGTTACTGCCGGTACAGCTGTTCTGTTACTGTTCTTCATTTGCTTTTGCTGACCGTCGTCATTTTCAAATGACCGCTACTACCACCGCCGCCAGCGGCAACCGTCAGCAGCGGTAAATTCGGCGGCAGAGTCGCCGCTACTGCAGCCGCAATAGTCGTCGTTGTCAAAGTGCCGAGGCGTCAAAGATGCGCTCTGCCGAGGCGATGGCGAATCAGCGGCCGCCGCCACCTCTTATGTCATACCGCGGTTGGCAGTAGTTCAGTTGCTTTATCCGCGATAGTGAATTAGTGGCCGAGCGGAGCGGAGGCCCGCTCAGAGAATCGCGCGTCTTTCAACGCCTGTCTTCGTCAGGCGGGCACCCAAACAGACGTACAGACCAACGGACTCACGGAGTAAATGACTGACACTCACCTGATTCTAACCCTGATAAAAACGGTGGCTGGCGCTGAGTACGCTCGTGATGATGATAATAATGATGATTTTGGTGGCAATAATAATGATGATGCGGACGACAACGGCGACGGTGAATGTCAATGCCGATTTTTGCTTTGCGGCTTTGGCGGAACGGGCACTGGCCGTTGAGCCACCTACTTCAGCTCCAGTCTTCATGTTGCTGTTGTTTTATGATTATTGCTCAGACGGTGGGAGAAAATAGATTGATGGCGTATATATATATATATATATATAATGTTACTGTGGAGCGTGGCATGGCGAGGCGATGACAGAATGGAGGGGTGGTCGTTCCCTATTATTTCATTTCATCTCGTTTCACTCCCTCGAACCAAAGAAGACAACGCGACCCGACGACGGACGATGAGATTTGCTACGTCTTCGCGGAAAGCTCTTGAAGATTCGGGCTTCAACTCAGCTTGAACGCTGAGATATAAAGGGATGCTATTTCTTTATTATTATCATCGTCGTCCTGCCATTGTTGCTGTTGCTGTTGTTGTGGTTGGTGTTGTCGTCGACATCGTTTGTTGGAACGACTCGATGTTTCTGTCGTATTTATTCTCTTTTTGCGGCTTGCGCATTAACGGCATTTTAATTATCTTAAAAGTCCTGTCTTCTTTTTCCACGCCGCTAGAGCCATTCGTTCCCGCCAAGTGCAAGAAATAACGAGAGATTGCTTGATCTACTGAGGCGTTTGACGGTCACTGACTTTGAAGGCAGCCGGAGTTCTGTCACGTTTTCACTGTGGGACAAAAACAAAAGCCTCGCCTATTCTAGTCTTGGTATATATATATGTAGTTATCTGTAACATAACACATAAATTGCTCAATTATAGGATAAACACAAATTGCTGCATTTCTATGGGTGCGCTGTGAAACTTCATAACAAGCACAATTGCCCTGTTTAGATGGGGACACACTTGAGCGAATAACAGCCAAGGGACGTAGTCAGACGGATTCTCGTGAAGAGCCAACTCACAGCTTAAAGGCAACATGAGATTTCTCAGTTGAAGACTGCCTTGCTCTATTTAAAGGAGTTTGTCGTTTTTTTTTAATTGTTGTGGGCTTTGTCACGATAACTCGATCCATTCCACTATATATTTACATAGACACGTACATTGAGTTCAATTCAGGCGGAAAGTTCCGTCCGGCTGATTTATGATTATGCGTGACACAGTGTAGTTTCGCACTTTTTTGTAGGGTTATGGTAAGAACCCAATGAAGTGCCATCTCTTCATGGGAACTCCTTATCTAGTACACGGTATATAAGGTGACCACAATCGTATGGAGAATCATCATACGTGTCAAAACTCTCTTCAACTTGACTTAGCTGTTGTCTCATCCATAAACAACCACTCGAAGCGAACGTGATTACAAATTGTGTCGGAGGAGCCAATATATCAAATATATGTGTGCACGGTGTCAGGCTCCACTTTTCTTTGTCATATCTCACTGGCCGCTTGACGCTCCGCCTTTTTCTCGTGTCCAGAAACACGAATCAATCGGTAGAGGCCGCTTCGGCAGCATTCTTACGACCCCACGCCGCAGAGAAGCAAAACATTTATACACACATATATATATATATATATATATGAGTTCGTATACACGTGTGTTGGGGACCAGCGTTCGACGGCGGCAGCAGCCGCAGCCTGTTCTCGTTATATCAACTTCCGTCACACTACGCCCGATGTTTACATCCGCGGAGACGTTGTCGGGGTAAATGACGTCCATAAAGTGCGTCTTCTTATGGCTCAACGCGTAGCTAGCTGTTCGATGCTGCCTGCGAAGCGGTCACGTCGAGGCCGCTTGCCATTTGGAAGCGGCATCTACGAGGAGACAGAACAGGAGCAAGACAAAACGTCCTAGTATGTCGTACGAATGCAGGCTAAATGGTGCCATGGTAGCGTTTACCTTCGGATATCAGCAGCAATAACAGCAGCAGCGGCGCCGGGTTGAAAACCAATCGATACAGGTCTATCAGAGCATATGGGTATGCGTGCACCCTCACCCGAGTGGCAGGATGGCGGAAGGGAGTAGAGTGAGATATTTGATTGTCGACACAATAGTGAACTGTGTAGACGAGGGAACAATGCGATGGGATTCGTTGAAGATGTGTTGTTTACATTGTAAACCAGCCCGTGCGCGTTGATTTTGTCGGATGGATGGGCCTCGAACGGCCGCTCGGATTTGAGTGGGAGCTGGATCGTTGGTCATTTACACCTAAGGTGGTTGGACGATGACAAGAATGGCCCTCCCGTAATCCATGTGTTTCGTCTATTTTCATAGGTGTTCTTTGGCACGATCTAAACAATGTGGGGAGCCGGTTCGCTCGAGAGAGAGATCCATTTGAAAGAAGAGACCACGAGCGGTCTGGAATCGTTTGGTTAACAACTGTCGCTATGTAACAACAGCTTTGACGCTAACAAGAAATATGATATTTGCAGTAGACATTGCCTTGTTCAATGATTATCTTCTTATCGTTAAACGAAGTGTCGGACGAAATCTATATTGAACACCTGATTATTATTATTATAGACATACATTATCGACATCGCAATTGGCCTATACAAGACGTATTATAATCTTGGTAATAGTGACTAGTGGTTATAGCAAGGATTAGCACACGGGTGCTGTTAAGAGACTCAACCAAACCTTGCGTATGCCCGTCGCCGTAACTAACGTAGTTAGTTAGTTAGACCGTTGCACAAGTGTGGTCGTCCGGACATCTGTTGTTGTGCAACTATCGAAAAGCTATACACGTTACGGTAGGGATTGCCTATTGTTGTCGATATTAATGATCGACAATCGGTGCGCCAACGCGCACAGTCGCGAAAACCAAATGATGCAAGTCCGCCGCCGCCGCCAGCCTCCTGCAAATCATCAGCCAACGTGGGCGGGCGGGCGGGCGGTCGGTTGGCTAATCGGTAGGCGGTATCGTCATGTCGGCCCAAGGAACGCGACGATCGTTCTTCGTCGAATAGACACTCCTCGTACGAATCTCGTTTACTCATTCTCCGGCTGTTGTCTACAGTCATATCGACGTGATGGGCGCACTCGTCTGAGGACCTTAATAGCTTTTCGCTCATAGAGCCACATGCATGCACCGAAAGAGAAAGAGACTCAAATAGGAGAGGACCTACTTCGTGCCTTTATAAGGAAGGCGCACAGACAGCGGTCACATTAACGCAGTGGGGTGGTGGTGTTGTTGTTGCGCCCTCGTTCACGACGGTGTCCTCTGTTGTTCCGTGGTGGAGGGCCGAATATCTTCCATAGAGCAGCGGCGTAAACGGAAACGCTGTCTCACAGAACAGAACTGCATTAACTGCATCACTCGCAGTGCAGCGGGGACGCTGTTTGTTGACAATAACGTTGACAATGAATACGTCGAAGGTTGACCTTTTACAGGCCCACGCCGCGTGTACAAAACCTGTACTTTATGGACAATGCGTTACTCAGAGAGTCGAGTCTGACCCAATGAAATACAGTGGCTACAAGGATTGATTTCATATATTTAGATGTACTAAGACAAGTTAAGGATTGTGGGCGAGACGAGGAGGGAAACCTCGAGATATATACGGAACGGCGATAGATACTATCACCTTACTAAATACATAGTTTATGCCCACGTATTTGTTAAATATAAGTAAATATAAGTAATAGTTTGTCGACCAAAGACAAGCTTCTCCTAGGCAATATTCTCGCAGAAGCAGCTTCTTCAAATGAATGCCAGTAACTCTCGATAGCTACTTAGGGCATGAGCCCGAAGTACCACAGTAGCCGTCTAGAGCGCGAAGTACGAGTCATGTCCACGTGTGGCGAACGTGACATTGATATTGGACTACAATTTTTTAATAATATTAGTCCTGGTCATAAACAATAAGTTCAAAGGAGCATACTATGACACATATTCATAGATTAAATTATGAAGCATTTTATGCTTCTAGCCGCCACCGCCGCTGCTGCCGTTCTCATTGAATCCTCGCTGGCGTCGTCCACCATATGAGAACTCCACTATACTCTTAGATTAGATGTTGTTGATCGATGCAGAGGATGGCCTTCAAAGGGGAGGAACCCTCGAAGTTGGAAGATATGCAGTTGTTTGAATGTGGACCAGACCGAACGCGGTCTATAGGGGAGCGCTCATTTCGAAGATCTATGGGAGCACCGCGACTCGAGACGTCCTTGACTGGCGCCAGATAGGAGGCCAGAAGTGTGAGGACATCATATACGCCTCATCACTGGTTTCGAACATCAGACGTAGTCTGTATTCGCCTGCACATACAATATATATTACCGGCTACGATCGAGCATGATCTAAACGTCAAACTTTCGAACTAGAGATGTGCGACGGATAATTTGGGAGTTCAAGCGGCTAGACGGACTCTAATGTAGTTAAGGTCAAGAAGGCGTTACTCATAACGATTTGCACTCATTCAGGAAGAACAGTCAATATATATATTTATAATATGATTGGCACACGCAAGATTTGTAGCCACCTCTGATCTCATAGTGTCACGAAGTGTAGCTAGCTTGGTTGGTTACATTAATGCTGGACGCTACGCACTTTAGCGAAGAGCTTTGATAGTGGCCGGTGTATACGACTGTGATCAGCAAAAACTCATCGAATAATAAACGCACACCCATATCCGGTATCCGGATACCACCCAGACTCTAGCCTGAAGCTCTCATTTTTTTCACTCCCCTTTCATCCTAGTCCACTCGGAGCCGGGACACAATTCGAGATCTGTGTGAGATGTGGGCGCTTCTAGTCGCTTCCAGACGCTTGTCGGTCAGTGCGTCCGCTAGGCAAGCCGATGAGAGTTCTTGGTGGTTGTTCCCGAGTGGCTTCGTTATTCTCGGGGGCGGACTTAATGGGAATCAGGGGTATGAGAGGTGGAACCACTCACTCGTACGCGAGGCGAACAGGACAAACCAACCGATGATGAGGACGATGCGGGAACAGAGACCAAAGACGGTGGGGCAGAGCAAAAATAAGAGAGGTTGCGATGAGTCCAAAGGACGACCTCGTTCCGCCGTACAGCAGGAACGCTTACGAGCAGCAAGAGTCGGACGGCGGACGGGTGAACAGGCAGGCGAGCCTTGTGAGTCACTTGGGTGACGCCCCCCGGGGGATACAATGAGGAGACAGGACACAGCAACCGAGGTCCTGCACAGACTCCGAAGCGACCGTTGGAAGGTTGGCTGCCAATCCAATAGACGGATCCTTTTTCTTCTTTAGTGCTCTTTTTTCCTCGCTGAAACTAGACTGTAATGAAAGATTACACTTGCGGAAGATTTCGTTTCGATGAGATTGGGACTATGCTACTGCCCGGTAACGATGAGTCGGGTGCGCATTGAGAGGTTAATTAGCTGTATGAGGTATAATTTTTTCAACTTGGCACAGTAACTAGAGCATTCTGCGGAAGGTGGCCAGAAGGAAGATCACACCGTTGTGCACTGCCGAAATTGCACAATTTCGACCGATAAGATGTCACGTATATGCCTGTTACGTGTGCGGATACATATTCTGAAATTCGTCCAGGTACAAATCCAAGAACTCTCTGAAAATGTCTGCCGACGGCCATTGGTTACGTGTACGACCCTTAAAACGCACGAATTTCAATCACAACCTATCCACAGCGTAGGTAGAAATAAGATAATTGTAAGCAGCTCATTGTACAAACTATTGCAATCGCCTAAGGAAGCGGGCGTGTGCTGTAATTCTCTCGCCGGATCAACATCGAACCCGTTTTAGGAATAGCCATAAATTATTTGTGAAAAACCACAAAGATAAAAACAACCACCATTGCCGATTTGGCACCCACACAAAACGTGTAGCAAACCAACAGCACAAATCGCCGAACTATCATTCGGTGGCAGTGATCAATGTAAGCGAGATAGTGATTCCATGACGGTGGCTCACCTTTAGACAAGCGACTGGATGCTCCCATCGATCGAATCGAAATGGATACATTTACTGTGATTGTGCCGCACCCTGTCTAGCCCTATCGAGCTATGGGTGCTAGCTCGCTCCTTGTGGGGTGGGTACAGGCTTTGCTAATGTGACGGCAATATATCTCGTAGACAGCTGGGCTGTGCGTTTGGTTCGTTCCGTTTGTTCAGTTCGGTTCAAGCCAGTTGCCGAAGCTGCAGTACAGTGTGTCCCAACCCAACAGAATGGCTATGAAGACATACATGGACGCGCTCCGTGTTAACGCCACTTCGTGGCAGAGCGCCGGCGAAGTGGCCGCCACAAAGCAAAACGGTGGTGGTGGCGGTGCTACTGCTTGTGCTAATCTGATTTACCGAACAGAGACCACCCTCTGCGACTGTTGAGGCAGGTGGCGGCCGCACGAGCAAGGTAAGCCAAGTCGTGCCGCCCAGAGTAGTGCATGATGCTGACGGTGGTTAGTACTGTGTGGGGAAGAAATCGTAATGCGATGTTGTATGCTGCGTCGGCTTCGGTTAGCTGCATACGCGTTGCTACATAGCGTACCATGCTATTTGGCTAGCTGTTGTGTTAGTAGCGCAGTGGTATTGTCGAAGATAGCCTCTGGGAACATTGGAGGGTAGGGGCTAGAATCATGCCCCTGGTGGTACTATTAGATATAGGCTAGAGGACATAGGTATAGCCGCTTGGAGACAGTCTGCTGGTTAGGAGCGCTGGCTGAGCTGGCGGTGGGAAAACTCCTATTAGGGGCAGACGAGATGAGGTTTGAGGGTGCTCAAGGAGACTGCTGTGTATATATATATAGACATCACTACCGTGATTCACATCCATAGAGCTACATGGATTCAATCTGCATTCAGTATTCCGTAAATCTCCCAATATTTGGATATTCGCAACTATCTCATGCGTCGCATGAATGGCACAACTTAATACGGACAATCGTTGCCAGGTGTGCTCACAACGATAGGCACATATCAATACATGCACAGGATCAATGCAGAATTGACGAGAAAAGAAAACCTATAGGGGCTGTGTACGTTGAGAGTCGGCATGGGATGGCAAGTTTTGCCTTGACGGAGAAATGCAGTAGTCTCGATATCGGCGTCAGTCAACCATTGGATCCTAGTGCTTGATATGGTTGGCCGTACGATCCCACTTTTTCTTCTCCTAGGGGAGATCAACACCATGCCGAGCTAGAGATGGGTCTCCTTCCTACCGCTGTCGCTTCTGTATAGTAGGTAGTTGGATGGCATTGTACAGGGGAAGAGCACGTTGGGGACTGCAAAGCTGCTATTGCTTCCGCTACAGTGGGACTAAAAACGCAACGGGTGTGAAAATTGTATAAACAAATTCCTTTGCGTTCCCCCTTAGAGAAAAGCCCGTCCGTGAAGGTTCAGCCTACCTCAGATACAGAGTCCAAGGGATGTACCCTATTTCTGCAAACCCCCTCCCGATCGCCACCGCTCCTCAGCCACCAGTGGATACCGACAGTCGAGCAAGAGGGCACAGCCGGGATGAACAGGCCACGTTCAGAATGAATGGAAGAATTCTCGACAGTGTGTCAGCATTGAACTCTGCTGGCCAAATGGTGGCCGGGGCTGCTCGTTCGCAGACGTGAGTCGGCGATCGCTAGGGCAACTCATTCATAAAGGAGAACATGAAGAAAGGCAGGCGCGTTTTGCGATACGAGGGATTGCGAGGGTTTGCGGCGGGCCGACGAAGTAGTACCGAGTCTATCGTTAGCTGGTGAGCGAGTACTTCACAGCAAAGAAGCGTGGAATATCTGCACTAGAGATGAACAGCCCGCTTGACAATAGATCTAGTCTCGCTGACTGGCCTCAATTCTCCAATTGCAGAAACGTAAGTATATGTATGCGAAGTTCAAGCGCTACGGTCGCAGGCCGAGGTGAAGGACTACGGCGTCAAGAGCAGCAGCAGCAGCAGCGTCTCTTTTTTGCTTTGTATCCCTCTCTTATTTTGAGTGAGGAATAGCAGCTCGTGAAGCAGGCAAGGTTAGCGTAGAAATGAGAGTTATACACGCCAAATCCTATTAAGTTCGTCGTGCCCTTGTGGGGAGAGCAGATCCCAACAGCAACCACCGTGAACTGTCTAGAGTGCGGCGGATTGAACGAAACAAGACCAGCACGATCGCGCTCAGCTTGGTAATTCACAGCTCAAGGAGACTGCAGAGTGTCTCCTTGCTTGGAGCAAAATGCGAAACACCACTTGGCGGAACAAGGAATGGGTTCCCATCTTCAAGGGGGAGGCCTTGGAAGGAACTACAAAGAGATGAGCAATGACCTACCACGATGGTGGTGTATTCGATAGACTTGCAGGACAATGTTTGCTCTCGCCGGCTCCCGTAGTTATTTTCTCTGTTTGCTCTAACACTTCCTAAGGCAAATAATGCGCTTTCAGTAGAACGATGACCATCCATTGCAAAACACTACAAGTAATTCTGTACCCGTATGGAGGCCCAAGTACAACATACGTCGTTACGGTTCATACTTCAAAACACTACCTACTGATTTCATGTGACAGCTTGCACTGTGAATCTATTTTGTAATTACCCATTTGGGAGTATTGGCGTAATTCCGTCAAACTTGGTTAAATGCCAAAAAATCGCGGCATTGAGCATCACGCTCGCTATCTGTTCTTCCCATATGGGCTGAGAAGCTGCCAACATAACTCATGCTCCCGTTCTGTGGTTTCTACCCTCACTTCTAGTCAAGCACCTTCGTTGAACACACATTTCAATACAAAATCAATCAATTCAATATTATATTCAAAGCGTAGTGTCTCTATTTCCATATGGCGCAGTTTCTTTCAACCATCTCTGCCTCATCTCTTTCATACGCGTGCATCCCCCTCTCAATATACGTTGCTCAATAAATAAATACCCTGGAGAAACAATGAACAATTGTCTAGCTTCGGTCAACCCGACCGCCGACCTTGGGTCGTCGTCGCTGTCGAGGCGTCGGAACTTGAAAAGGTCCTCAGACGGTGGTTGCTGTCCGCGGTCGACTCATGGCCAAACCGAGGATACACGTGGAGGCGTACGAATACATTATCGAATCGAAATATTTTTTCTCGTAGAGTGAAGTAAAACTTTGCATAGTATTGTATCATTTTGAGACATAGGTTGCGAGCAGTAGTGACTGTAGGTATAATAAATATTTGAATTTGCCGATTTCACTTACTTGTTTTGTGAGACAGTGTGACAAATACCGAAGCCGCCGTTCTGCCTATCCTCTGACACACAGTCGATGAAAGGTCAATGAACGTATTTGAGGACTGCAATGAGTGGGTTTCTCGAAAATTCTCACACTTTGCCTTTCGTTCTGTCAACCAACCACCGGCTTACCGTCGCTAATGAGGCGGATCGTACAAACCGTGCGTGGTGTTCCCGAGCCCGCACATCTTCCATGTGTGCTATATCGAATCCTCACAACTTACAGAGGGCAGTCTCTGTTTTCTTCTCTTTCTCTTTCTCTCTCTCTCTCTCTCTCTCTCTCTCTCTATCGGACAATCGCGATTGGAATATATTATGCGGCCTATACACAAGCATAGCACAATATTACGCTACACTCGTCCTCTCTCGGCTCCCCCAGGAACGTGGCGAGTTTCAATTGAAATTTAACAATAGACAATTTGCTTAATTCAAAGGCGATAACGATTACGATTTTCCTTTGCCTTGTGCCGTCTCCGGGAAAGAAGAAATGATTGTCTCCTTCATGCCTCGCACGCTGTGACACAACACAACACGCTGTACAGTGGCCTCAATTTATGGCCATTTTAGAGTTCCCGCCAGTCAAGTCAAAAGGGGGGGGGGGGTCGGTTCTGCCATTAGCCAAGTCTAGCTAAAAGGAATGGGGGATGCAATCGTACGGGATGGCCGATCATGCTCATGGTGATAGCTGAGAACTGAATTGGTCGGTGACGCAGTTGAGAAACGATCGATTCCTACCTCTGACCTTCATGTTCGTTTGCTAATTCGTCGAACGGGCATCCCCTCAATGTATTGCATTCTGCTGGTAGCATTTAATTGATATCGGATATCTTAGAGATCTGCATCTATTATAGTCACTTTACCTGAAGGTTTGTTTTTTTCGTAAAAAGCGCCCGGCACTACAAAGAGCCTCTCTTTGTCCGTGCGTTGTATTTGCGGTCCCTATCAGATATATATAAAATGCGACTATGTACGGTATGGTCACTATTACTACAGAACTTTCGCCGATGATAAATGCGCTTTAGGAGCCATCAATTCAACCAGCCATTTTCACCGTTGATTCCCTTTTTTAGACCCTTGATCTGCTAAACGAACAAGACAACGACCTGTTCCCCCGCTGGGATTCAGCACAGTATCGAATCTCCTATTTGATTCGATGCATTCGAGTCATTTCGAGTTCCTCCTTACGCGGACTACCCCCCTTCGCTTGTCCATATGAAACATATGCGACCACGCACATGCACGATTCATCTACATTACCCAAGGGTTTCATAGCATAGCTGCAATATTCGTATCGTCGCGCCCTAGACGCGGGGGCTAAGGGGTGATGGGGGGGTAGTAGACCAAAAAACTCAGTGAGTCAGTCAGATTTAGCAGGAGACAGCTTTTCCTACCTTTGAAAATGGCCACCCTCGTTGCTCAGGTCGCTTTTGCAAATGCAGAGAGAGAGAGAGAGAGACCACGGAACACGGGGAAGCTTTCATATCTACCTACTCAGCTCTGCTCAGGAATGTATCGATTCTAGCCCGAGCTAAAAAAGCAAACTTTCCATTCAAGACCTCTCGTCCCGTCTCTATGTTTCGGTTCGAGTCGCCAAGATCGCTAAACCCCCCGGCAGCAGACCCCAAACACAGGCAACATTCGATCACCACCATCCGTGTAGCGCATATTAATCACATACGAAAACCATTTTTTTACACTGTGGTGCCCCTATTGTTGACTGCATTATACTGTCTGTAGGTGTTACGTCCAACTACTACATATTACCGTATCTTATATAAACACGTGCCGATTTGACTCTCGGTTACATCTGTTGTTGGCAGCGATTGGAACCATCCATCTGCTATTTGTTGTTGCTGTTGTTGTTGTTGGCGTCGTTACTGTTGTTATTTTCGCTATATTCGAGGCGTGGGCGGATCTAGATATGTGTGAGCGACTGCCTGCGTCTGACACCAATAAAAAAAAGCACTGAGCTCGAACGGACATTGGCACACAAATAGCAGCTGGACTATTTACGAGCCGACGATCGCATCCACTGTGGCTTTGCGCCGCGCAACAGGGCATGAAATAATATAATATTATTGAATAATACCTATCATATAATATTATTGAATTAGGAATTAATGTTGAAAATAACGCTTTTTATCATATCCGGGATATTGGGAAGGTTAAAAGCGACACGCGGCGCATTTTTGTAGCGCTTATAATCAGTTATGTTAAGTGGGTTTTACTGTATACGGTTGGCCATGTTCCCCCTAGAAAGTCAATTTTATAGGCTATCGAATAGAGAATAGAATTTAAGGCACATAAGTAATATTTCATATCGTCATTAGACTATGTCAAACCCGTCTCTGTTCTCTATTATTAGTATTCGTAGTGAACTACAACAACTCTGAGCAGATGCGAATCAGCTGCCTGTCTCCTGGGGGCCAAAGCAGAAAGACGGCACGAGCTTCGTAGAAACACGGAGAGAGGTCGCCCAGGAGACTCGTCAGCACCCGGCATCACCCAGCACGGCCAACCAATCTCGAGGACAGGCAGCGTGTTGCTTGACAGCTATGTCCTTGCTGGACCAGTCAGCTCCTGTAGTCCTCTGTCAGAAGCCCTCTCTACAGCCGCCAACCATTGCTAGACATATACACAAGCTCGCACGAGACAGAGAGAGAGGGAGAGAGAGAAATGGAGTTCGACTAGGCAGAGTTGCCCAAGTGCGGAATCCCTCTGCCCGGCCCCGAAGCCTACAAGCCAAGCATTGCATCCGCCAAGCGCATCATCGTCAGTCCTCGGGTTGGCTGGCCCACCGCCTTTATCCCCCTGAGCTTCTTTTCTCCAACAGCCATCGTCTGGTTGGCCGTCGCAGCAGGAATTCATTTTCGCCATTTTTTGTATTTTCCTCGACCCATTTCAAAGTGCGCTGGACATGCCCGTCTCCAGCGTCCGCCATCCGCCCGTCTCTCGCTTCCTCCACTGCTCTGCTAAACTCCTCCACTATCGTGGAGGACTGACTTCAGCTCCGTCAGGTGAGGTCCGCTCGTCTCCGCGCGCTCGTTCGCCTGTAGCCTGTCCTCGATTTCTATTCGCCCCCGATTCTAAATACCAGAGAATGCCCAGATATATAATAGAATAGCGACGCCACGCGGCCTGGCGCGAAATGGCCTGTGAACCGATTTGATGACAGGCCTTGGTAGCGTGAAACCTACGGCTATTGGGTGGACACGAAGATGGATCTCTACGGGGCAGGATTCGGCAGGTGGACTTCAGCTTGGCAACGGTGTGGTACATCACGTTCGTCGTTTGAAACCATTCGAACGTGGGAGACACAGAGAGGAGCAGCTAGGAATATGAAATGAAGGAGCAGGCAAGTGAAGGCAGGCCTTCATCTTCTGTCTCTTCGTCGTTGATCGATTGCTTTTTGATTCGACGACTGAACGATTGAAATTGAGACCAAATATATTGAGCCCGCTGAGAGGTATTGCGATCCGAGTCCCGGTGGTTGCACATCATATATTTGTGCCACCCCTACACATAAATACACAAGTAGCAAAAGTAAGTTACATTGTATTATAGTTGCTAAATAACGCTACGAGCAGCTGAATAAATGGGTCGATAGATGACGGAGGATGACAGAGTTTTTAGTCGATGAAATTCATTTATATTATTGGCTTATAATCCTTGTGGCGGTCGGGAACTTCTAGAGGTCATGTATATTTTTTTCGTCTCTCTGTTGTAATACTCCAGCAACCAGACAGATACCGAACAACTCATACAGACGTATATGAATTCAAATCGAGCGCGCTGTATATTCACAAATGAGTCATTCCTTAACAATGCAGTGCCATCTATGTTGGAGTGATAAAAGATCGACCCGCCCATTGATGATGATAAAAATAATAAAACCAACATTAGTAGCTACCGTACAAGCAGACAAAATCATAAACATTGATTTAATTTATATTCTCGAGCCACCCAATTACAATCATTGCCTTACACAAATGAACAATCTATCGAGAAGGTGCCGCTATCTCTATTGTCCCATGGCAACTGTGCTATAAACGAGGCCGGCCTAAAATAACGAACCTGTCTTGCAAGGTCGATCGTTGTGCGACTTTTCACGGAGCCATGATTGTGTTGACTACGCACCTCCGGCCACCCTGGCACTCCCGACTCTACGACTAGATTTAGGGAAGAGCCACAGCTAGCTCTCTGTGTCTTAGTTTTTTTAATCACTAGGCCTTCACTGTTTCCATCGGGTCGCAGGGTACACCGCTCAAGTCGAATTTATGGCACCAGCTGAGCTCAAGGGCTCCGCCCTTTTAATCATCGGACACCCACCCCCTCAGCTGAAGCTATGGGACAGACGTCCTTCGTTAGCTTCTCTTTGCCAATACCTGCGAACCGGCTCTTCACTCGGTGGGGAATAGGGGCGGGTTATAGGTTAGGTGAAAGGCGTGAGGTGTGGGTGTTCGATGTCGTTGTAAAGTCCCGACGGGCGTCCGTCAACGAAAGGTGTTCAAGCACATGGGAAACAGTAGCAAGGTAGACCTACGATAATGTACAAAGGTAGACCTGGTGGTCGGCATTTATACATATCTAAAGATAAATAGTGAGCATACCTAGAGCTTACAGAAGGTAAAACGCTGAAAGGGTTCGCCTTTGGGGGACACGGTAGTCCTTTTCTAAGAAATTCATCAGCCCTGACATAACTCAGGTTTCGTTCAAAGGGCTGTTCGTCCTGTTGAATTGTGTTGAACACCGTACGCCAAACGAAATCCGACTAATCACTTGCCCTGGCTTGAATCGAATGTAGGTCATTTATTATTATTCGCCTACAGGCGTCTTCATTCCCTATGTGTCAAAAGATGATGTCATCGTTTTTAGACGAGCCCGTTATATATATACCAAGAGCGAACAAGTAGCGATCGCAGATTACCGCCGTCGGGTCGTTCCCGGACACCCCCGTCTCGTGCTGTATCTATCTGGTCGTTCCTATCTCAAGGCTCAAGGTCTTCTGCCTGCCCTACCTACGTCCATGCAGGCGGTACCATTTGTGGGCGGATGACGCCAGCACTGATGTTGCGTCGACTGGCCTAGCTTGGTTGCCATGCCCTTGGCTTCATAGCATGCCGTATGCATGCTCATATGTGTACCTGCACAAAGATCAAGGCCATACTTTGACTACCGCTAGGTAGCACCACCACCACCACCATATAGAGCATGTGGATGGCTTGCTGGCTGGCTTAGTTTTCCTCATTCTGTCTCGTCTGTAAAGTAAAGTACTCTGTAGTGTCCGGTAGCGATCGTCGGAGACCGCACAGCCGGCACCTTAAACACGAACGGCGGCTTCAGCCGGCTCCTGTTGTCCTTGCCACACCCTGGCCGGCCTTGCGTCCACCGACCCACATCTTACACCGCCCCTCCAAGCTGCCCATCCCATCGAGCCGCTGCCAACGTTGCCAAACACAAGCCCCGCGGCGCAGAGGTTCGTCGCATACCAACCCCAGTCCGTTTCCTCGATGAGGCGTGGAACCTCACCTACATGCACATCGGGATAATAAGAAATGCAAGCGCGTTACCTGTGCTCCGCATAGGTACGGCTTACACAGGGATCTAGGGGAGTTTATTACGTGGCAGTACGGAGGGGTTCCGAACTGTTGGTCGGCCAAGCGCAAGTGAGTGAGTGGTCGAGAGGGCCGTCAGGACTCAGGATACTTTGCCCACTGCCTTGTTGGCTCGTTGTGAGAGGCCCTATGGGATGGGAGAAACTGGCTTAGGGGAATGCTGCCGGAAAACCTTGAGGACTCGGAAGGTTGGAGTCATTCAGCTGTTTCACCTGCCTACGTTGCTTTGCTGCCCGTTGAAGCGGTGCATTCGAACGGCCTCCGATCTTTCTTTCATGCTCCCTCCTCCCTCTCGCTCTGTCGTATTCGTTGCGGTCAATTTGTCTTTTAAAGCCAAATTGCTCAGCAACAGAACACAATGCGACACGACGTGGTGTGCTGGCAAGTACGAGGAGTTCATTTCCGAGGAAGTCGTCAGCCATTACCAGTGTTTGCAGACGAAGTTCGAATGCGAAACGACCTCCAAACAGCTCAAGCTAGCATGTCGACGGAACTCGCTAAGCGTTCGAAACAAGCCCGGTGAACCCCGATAGCTCGCGATGCGTCCTCTGACTAGGTGGATAGATAGAGTAGATGGGCGCAAGTTTCGAGCGTCGCATCGATTCGAAAAGATGGACGGGCAACTTGGAAACGCTTTGCGACATTCACGAAGGATAATTGATATGTTCGAATTGCTTTGTTGGTGACTCTCTTTCTTATTGGAAATTGTCGAGGTTTATTTTGTCCTTGGATTATACCGAAACAAATATAGTTATGAGTCACTGCATGATCCATTATTATGTGGACAATCTAAGTAGCAAAATCTAACACGTAGGTAATGAGCTAAATGCTGTCCTTTCCCCCGAAATGCTTCTACGTCGAACTCGGTGGAATCGTCGTCTCCTTCAATGATTCTCGTTGGGTATCCAGATGAGCACAAGAACAAGTTCGTCGACTTAAAGAAATTCGAGTAACTGGCGAAAAGTCGAATGTTCAGGTTGTATTTTTATTCAAAATCAAATTCTCTCAGATTTACTAGTTCCTTTATGCAGATGAACAGAGGTGAGCTGATTGAAACGAGCACAAGAGACAGGAATCAACGTGATGAGGATTTACGAGTGACACGTCTGTGTCTTGCCGCGGGAAGCAGAACGCCGGCGATCGGCCTTCACGAAGTCCATACTCGGCCAACGTGCATGCAGACTCGATTCGTCTACGACTCTATCTGATTAAATTCCTCTAGAAGACAGATGCATCGTTCTACCTCGACAGTTGATAAAACATCTGGTGGCACAATTAATTCAATTTGGTCTTATTTTTAAATGATCCAGCAATTGGCATTTCTTCGATCATTTATCACATATTGCAGCTCCTTTAATAAACCAGTAAACCTTTACCTTTGCATCAGGGTAGTATACTGAAGTTCATTTAACAGTACGATGACAGTATATTAGACGATTTTCTCTGAGACCGTATGCTTGATCGCTTTGTAATGCTAACAAAAGCATTGGTTGGAGCTAGTTGTAAAGCCAGTTTCGTCTCAAGTTCCCATGCCCGCCCCCGCCGTTTCGAACCTCATATTAAACTCAAGCTCGGACCCATTCATCGTCGTAGCAATGGTTTGCTTGTAATCGCATTGGAGGTTATTACTTCTAAGATTCGCGGACTTTTGTATATACCGCCTGCAAATCAGCCCGTTAACTTGGTGCATATATTCTTCTTCTATGGAGGGGAACTTAAACTCGCCGGTTCCCGCCGGGATGAAATACTTTATTTCGTTTATTTCCGAAATCCGCGTACCCCAGTCTTTTACTGTTACCGCCCGCTCTCGTGTAGATGAATACAGATATGATACAAACAGTATATTTAGGTGGCGTATATTTAGTACGCGCGCAACATGTAACAACGCATCGACGGACGGATGAGCGTTGATCTGAATTATTACTGTACAAGAGTGCTATCAATTATATGAAATGTCAAACGCTAGGGACATGTGTCGCCGAACGATTTTGCTTCGGCTGCTGCTGTTGCTGCTGCTGCTGCTGCAGCTATGTGAATACGGCGAATTGCTCCGGCGGGGATGATCGACAAATATCTCTGGTGATCCGATGCTAGAGCTGCGGCGTCGGACAAGAAAGGCAGAAAGAATCAGCTGCCAGGGCAGAATGCTATTCTTATGCAAATTATGCTTTCTGACGACACCATCATCTCGGCTCTATATATGAAACGACACGGGGCTGCGGGGATGGGTCGGTTCTCCAAACTCGCTTCCCTCTGATACAGAGCGAAGCAGGCAGTGAAAAAAAGAGAGAGAGAGAGAGAGACAGGGACAGCATCGGAGAAGCCATATTACATTAATGAAACCTCTTTTACACATTTGTGGTATAATGGATGATAGCGTATTTAGCCGGACGACCAGTGGGTACGGCTTTCAACTTTATCGTTGACATTTGAAATTTACATAATCTATATACTTTCGAACTCTATCCGATGGCGGCTCTGGTGTATTCGGCTCGAAATATTGCCAATGGCGATGCAGTGGCGGGTCGACACGGCGGAGGTACCCTTTCCAAAATGTTTGGATCGGTCAGGTTTTAGCATAGATGATTGTTTGGCTTTACGGGCAGTTGCCTTTCGTTTAGCTGTTTATTGTCTGTTGGGTTTGTAGTGGTCTATTCACGACGTTCAAACATAACAAGATAAACGAGATTAACTAGTTCGCTTGTTATAACCAAAGATGGGGTGACAAGGCCAGTAGTGTGCTTAATAACTCCGCAATTGGTAGGCTCCAGGGAGGCTTATTCGAAACGCACGATACTTAGAAGGCACAGAACTTAAATTTCTGCGTGCTCAATAGACAGCGAACTAAATACAACTCCCCGCTGCAGATCCCCGTACTAAACGGGATGGCACAAATCCCTTCATTTCCGCGGCCGCTGCCATCCGAGGGCGACATAATCCCGTGGCGTGGTGGGCCCTCGATTTCGAGAACGTCCAACTGTATAGGTCTATGATATGCGAAACGAACTGTGGATGATATGGCAGGTCTGATTATCCAGGTACCTCCCTTACTTCACCGGGATTTCAAGTCAATCCTCGACCGGGGAGCACTGCCGTGATGACTCAATGAATGATACTGCGGATTTGCGACCGACAAGTCGTGGTCAGATTAAATCTGAGACATTCCCATTTGTTTATATCCCCCTAAACTCTTATTCCGATTAAGGGCCACTGCACATCGCTAACAGAGGTGACAGGGCAGTTTCTGAGGGGCACCCGTTCAACATGACCCCTTCCATGACATCCATGAATGATGTCTATGGGATCTGTTTTCACTCTCGGCAAGATACTCGTTCGCTACATAGAGTTCGTGGCACCTCACACATCGGTCAAGTGGTTGTTTAGGCGGGGATTTCTCACTTCTAAGAATGAGAGGAATAAGAGGAATGACAACAAATCCTCCTCCTGAGACTGATCGGTTAATATTGTATCATCATCATTAGACGTCTATAACAATCCTACCCGATAACGAAGCATATCATGGCCTCGTGCATCGTGGTTATCGTTACCCCGACCGCTAATGCGAGTAACCTATTCAAGGGCTTCTAGCCGGTCGGCAAATTGATGCTGCCTTTCTCAATCGTCATCGGCAACTTGAAGAAACACTTATGTGCTGATATGCAATGTATTGCATACGGACAACGATATGCACTATGCATAGGGGGGAACCTGAGACAAGCAACGTTGTTCGATGTCATGTCCAACCTCCTACGTGAGAGGCCTGAACATTTTTAGCCCTGACAAATAGCTGCGACCATATGCAGAGAAAATGATCCCCGCTGGCGACCAAAAATTGACCGCGATTCAATTTATCGTCGGCGGTGCTGTGCACTAAAATTGGAAATTAGTTTTCGGCCGCCGAACCTCATGTGCTTTCGCAGCGTACAGCTATCTGTGGAAGACATTAGATATGCTCTGCAATCAACTACTAGTAATTATTGACTCATTCGTATGAATGAATTTTGGTTACTTATGGGAGCCTGACAAAATCGTAATGATCCAACGTACAAAGTTATGCCGATGGGTCCTAGCAATATTGCATGCATATTAGCCGAATGGCCTAGTTGTATAACACGCAGCTGAAATCTGTGGAAAATGTTTATGTGAACCAGCATGGGAGCATTTCATTCTATATTGTATAGTACAAGAGTTCTTTGTACCTGTGTCGTCAATTTTTTTCTGGCAGTCGTTATCTGTTACACTCTGCACTCGATTGTATAAACGATGACTCGATTGTATGTTCATATTATATGACTGAGCTCACCATTTGTCCTTGGCACACATTCACCTCGTGAAAAGCTTACAATACAAATAGCCGACGTAATCGAAAATGTGAAAATTGACGAATGATTCAAATTCGCTCATCATTTAACAAAGTCATTCTGTTGCAATTGCTCAGAAGCATAATAACGAATGCTCCACTCTGAGCTTCCCTACTGCTCCGACCCCAAAGCCTATTCGTGTTCTGTGAGTTACCGCTTTCACGAAACAGCTTATGCAGCACCCCCCATCCGACAGATACCTTAGCCTAGATGAGGTTCATCGTCGCTCCTACGATCCCAATTCTAGCTCTATACATCGACAATAGGAACACACAGAAGCTTTACATCTATACAACAACCCCAGCATCATTTTGGGCTTCCCCATATGTATTCAACACCCATCTATCTGCTACTCTCCTTGTCGTCCCTAGCTGCGGCTGTCGAAGTTGGCCATAATAGTGACCATTGCAATGACCGCCGGTACAGATACAACGAGAGGGTGGTTATACACTAACTAGCGCGACCACCCCTGTGTCCACTCCTTGTTCGACCAGCAAATGTCCAAACCTTATGGGTATGTAGCTTCTATGTCTTCTAATCAATATATTATTGCATTCCCCTCTAGTCTATCTGTGCCGTGTTCAATGTGTTCGTTTACCGGTGGTGGTCGCCTAAGACGTTGATGGAAGACCGTCAAGGGGCTGAGGGGAGGGATCGAGGTTGCAGGGTTCCCCTATATGAAAGGCCAAGCAACGCCTGCCAGATTATATAGTACGGAATGACCATGACGATCCACTGGGCTAGGGTAACGCTCCTAAGTTCGAGAACCGAGCTGGGAGTTGGTGCAGTTTGGTATTGGAAGGAGGCAGCGATCTGTGGTCGTCCAAAATGTCCTCTGATCTCCTCGGCAGTTGATAGTTAGTTAGCTATGTGTGGGTCTGCGGACAACGGCAAACTTTGATAATGTCTGATTAACCCTCGTTTGCTTCTCATGCTGATGGTGGTCGAAGTGAGATTCGTCTCTCAGAGGCGTATACCAGTTGGATTTCTTGCATTACGGAGCACTGCTACTGAACGACCTGATGAACACATGTGCGCGAAACATTGCATCATCGTTGATAAACGAGACACTCGACGATTGAATTAGTCGTATCGGATGAGTAGAGATGAGAAAGAACATCTTGAGCTATATGAATGCAATGAGCATGATGATAAAAAAGCAAAGATAGTTAATGAGGTATTGTATACCTGACTCCCAACAGTACGCCGTGGTGATTTTCCCATTGAAGGTGAATTTGAGTGCATATACATGCGTGTTGGTATACTTATAAGCGTGACAAACTAAAAACGAGAAATCGGCTATTTGTACATGTATCTCTCTCATATGATTGCACTACAATGTTCAGCTAGTCTTGAGGAGACAGCAGGTGATGTTTTATCTTTTTTTTTTGTTATTATTGCTGATGGCTTGATTCATCATTCATTGTCGTTTTCTAAGCTAGGTACACGAGGTTCTAAGCTAGGTACACAGGTGTCGTTTTCAATTTGATAGGTACACTAAATATGCATGAATTGAAAACCATTTGGTATATAATGGCAGTTCGAACATGTTTAGACTACCATGTGAACAATGCCTTTCGAAGCACTGCCGAAAGCAGTACCGTGGATGTTAAATGTTGGCTGTTTCTAGCCTTGCATGCGCTGCTTAACGTGACAAGAAATGCATATATATATATATATATATATATATATATATATATATATTGGTAGTCATTTAGCTACAGTGATTCCCAGCGGGGGCTCTGAAATGAAGGCAACTGCCCAAAACTGTGTGCGACTGCGGCTGATAACGTAGGCGGTTAAATTAGCCTACAGGTCAATTTTGGATCTCTGTCTAGAGGGCGTTCCCTGGCGATCAATTAATCCTCGTTTGCAACGCTGCGATACAATAAACCCTTTGGCCACAAACACCAGACAACAAGCCCTCCGTATGCAGCAAGTTGTGTGCTCCATAAATAACACATGATCCGTTTCCCCCTGCGCCGATTTCCCAGGCGAACTTGTTACTGAAGCTTCGGAATGCTGCGTATCTAGAAAGAAGGTGGCACAGTCTTCGACTTAATGAGATTAGGCGCTGAGTAACAGCTAGTTGAGATATCATCTTATTGCTGGCCGGAGAACAGCGGCGAACAGATGTGTAATTATATAGATTTGGAGTTCCACGTATACATCGTCTCTGCATCGGCTCTTCGTGGCCACATCAACCATGACACCAGCTCATGTGAAGGTTTCACAGCGAGAGTTCAGCCAATCATATAACAATGCTAGCCTTAGCAAGGCAAAGCAATCGAGAAATGCTGACATACGTCAGTAGCGAACAATCGCCATATGCAACACACTAATTGTCGAAAGGCAGGTTCTAAATAGACTGTAATGCCCGTAATCTATAGATAAATTCAAGGACAATTTCGTGAGGTCATCACGAACGACAAACGCACGACGGTCACAGCTCTGCATAAATGGTTCGCATTACGTAGTTGTGCTTTACGCTATGTGATGGATATTACTGTGGATATTCACTAGTAATATATAATTTATACCATAGTTCTCGTTGTCGTCGTACTCAATAGACACATGTGTTGGCCACTCGTTAAAGCCTGCACATGTGATGTAGGCTAATATTGAGCGGCAGTCTTCACTGGTCTTCATCAGTCACTCCGTCCGTTCCTCGCCCCATCTCTCCATCCGTACTTCAAATTCTCTTCTTGTGCCCTCTAGCTTTCTGTCGTTGGCGGCGCCACCTACCCACGTTGAACATACATCGATATATACATAAATCTATTCCGCACCACTGCACTCGCACTCAAGTTAAGCTAACCGAAGCCAGCGGCGAAGGCTCGCTCACACACAGACGCACACGAATAGTATAGCTCTGCGGCGTGGGGGGTGGGGTGTCGGTGCTGGTGGAGGTCTGACATCGCGACGAGTTGTACCTACTGTTCTTCCCTACAACGCCCGGACATTGCCTGACAAACGAGTTCCCCCAGCGACGGCATTCGAACTCGAGACGAGTGGTGGAGTATGAAATAATGTCTGCACCGTCATGTGGTCTCTGTGCAGAAGCATACGGGAAGTGACCATGATCGGTCAGTTTACCGATTTCCTGTACATTAGGCCTGTAGATATATAAATGTGTGTGTGTGTGTTTGCACTTTGACAGTTTGAATTTCATTCGCGTTTCATCTCGTGGCGCCTGTGAACCCAGTAGGGTCGAAGGATGAGAGGTAGATGCAGTCTAGAACGAGATCGTGAGTCGTTCACCCCAACATATAGCACAACCGAGCACTCGTGGGATGGGAACATACTCGTGAGGGAACCTTGAGGGTTCGAGGCGCTTGAGCCTTGACTTCCCTTGCAACAGACACGGTTAACAGCTGTAATGCTATACTTCATCGACCCAACATTTGAGGCACATTCGTTCATACATGGATCACATCATGGATGGAGAATGAACAAACACGCTAACTCAATTAAATCACTAGACTTAGTTCGTGTGACAGCCCAGTTCCGTTTGTTGGCAATTTTTGTTCATCTTCATGTGGACGCCTCGGGGCGCTCCGTCTAACTTATCGAACCTCAAGAAATCATTAACTCGTCGCCATCGTCATCTTCTTTCTTGTCTCAGGTGTTCCGGTCAGCACGCCTGCCTATTCAGCTGGACACGGGACCACGTCAAAGACCCCGAGGCCCGAGCTCGTTGTAAGGGTGAGGGCATCATCCATGTGGCGTACCGATGCGTCGATTTTGGTAAGAACCTCAATTGATTGTGGTTGATATCGTTGATCAAATTTCGACAAAAACACAATTTATTCAACCAGAAACTTAATAGCGTAGATGGATATGGTTAAAACAGGTCATTCGTTTGGTCGAACAAGTGGACTTTGAAAATGAGAAGACTTCTTCAAAATAGACCCGAGCATATAATCGGCATTTTTCAGACGGATATAGTATATGAATACGTAAACAGTGAAGTTCATTTTAAAACAAAAATAAAGAGAAAAATGTCTTCTCTGTTTTTGATAAATTGACTTTTCTCAGGAAAATCACTGGTTGTTCTAAAATTTAGGGGAATCGTCGCAATCAACGAAAGTCCTTAACGATCGAGTTGTCCTTCTATTTTTGTCCTGTATAAACTCCTCATTCTCTCTACTAGCTGCACTTTGAAACATGTGCTATAATATATTCCTTCACATTAAGAAGATATTGATGCACGACAGTACACTTACTAAATAAGCAACCGACTCGAGGGAATTCAACGAAGCAGTGCTTGAATTTCTTTCCTACCTGTCAAGGGTTTTCAAAATGAAAAAAAATTGATGACAAAGCTGTGTGTGGTTGCATCTGACACCGTCGAACATGAGCAAGCCTCAGAATAGTGCATTAGCCACGATTGTCAGACGATCCAAATCAGGATCATTCGTACAGGCAGGACAAATAGCGGACATAAACCTATGGACACTATCGTTCTTGTTTGTACGACCTGCTTCTCACTGTTGAAATTAGTTAATTGCGGCCACATTGCTATGATCCACTACCTTTGTGGTTAATAAGTAACACAATCGTTCTACACGATAACCTACTACCTTCCGTAACACCACTCGCATCTTCTTCTCCTTGAAGATATATAATGTGTAGGATTGATTGTACAGTAATGTGCTGTGTGTAATGTGCTGTTTGTTGCTCAGCCCCGCATGCGTCACCAGGACGCTTGATGAGATGCTGGCGACGGTGGCATTCTGTCACTGACACTAAAGTATTATATATTGATAGCTGCTATTTCTGCGTACGCTTCCTCCCGATTGTGACCGATTTGGCCGAATGGCCCTTGAGGTCACTTGAACCGGCTAGCATAAGGAGATAGAGATATAGAGGGAGAGAGAGAGATGTCTGCCCTTGTCGAACAGTCTAGTCGCCGGCCGCATCGCTGGAGTTTGGCCTTTGTCCTACCTACATGAGTGTGGGTTTCCTCATCACTTGCCTTATTCACCGGTCCACTGGTCCGTTGGCAGCTCGTGAGTGCATTGAAGCGCATGGCCAGCTTCAAACTTGATTCCGCCTCTGTTTTTATTCTCAGATTCACTGACTCGCTGGTTCCCGTCCACAGGATTCGACGTTTGTGCCGCCGAGGCCGCTCACCCAGCCGACCCTGTGTTTAATATGCACCCAGTCCAGAGCGGCGAAGCAGCGTCCAAGCGACCTAGCGGCCTAGACTAGAAGCTCGTTCGGTTGGGTGTTCGTTCGCTGATGTGATGTTGTAACTTTGGAGAGGATTTATGCTTGCGACAGACAGCTTGACAGTTCGAAGTAAGCGTACCTCAGTTATGCAAGAATGTACATCATGATGGTTGTACTTGTCAAATGGATCGCTGTCGAACTCTTCGTTGCGCCTCTCGTTTCCTATACACAGGCCTCTCAGGTGGCGAGATTAGCTATAAGGATGAAGCTCAATCACTTCCGGCGCACAGCATTTGTGAGGGAGATCTGCTTTCGTACCATCCGTGAGATCACGTCACGGATCGGGGTATTGCAAACACTTGACTAGAAATTAGCATGGCTGAAGCTAGTCTATAACGTTGAACACCTGATCGCAAAGATCGCCAAAGCGAACGTTGCATACAACGATATGCGTTAGTATACATTGTCTCCTTAAGGGGCGTGAATGCTACCGCTGTAAGTGGCCGCTGCCAGGTGACATGGTAAGGAGAATAACACGGTTTTGGGGTATGTGGCCGCGTATTCAGGTGGACTTAATATGTGGCTAAATTTCGATGTGTTTTCATTATGGATCGTAATTATAATTTCTCAATTATAATGATAACTCCAAGCAATCCAGAATAGGCAATTGACATTTTGAGAAGACTTCTCTCCGAATATGTGATTCCGCCGTATCTGTCGTGTCCCCGTTTTCTGAGTGCCTCTACTGAATTCTACAGGTTACAGTTTTAGCATTTTGACGGTTATAGCTCTAGCAGCGTTGCGACTCTTCCTACCTAATATCTATGCATTTAGGTATACGTGCGGTAAATCCTATGACGAGCATGCGATGTAGTAGAAAGAAGAGACCGCCCCGCCTTCATCAACGACAACAAAACACAAACCACAATACGACGACAACGATGGCGGTGAATGTCCGCGACCTGCGCAGTCGACGATCGCGGCCAAGCATCAGCTTATCTATCGTGTGCTATCAGAGTTACTAAGCAGCGGTTACCATAGCGTTGAGTCGGGTCGCGGGCTGTTCTTAGCCACAGCTGTCAATCAGCGATAATATTCTACTCCGCTGTCCGTCGTATTTGCTGGCTGCCTATCCTAAATTAAGACCACTCATCACCCGGTGGTTCTCCCTCTCTCTCTCTCGCTCTCTCTATTTCTCGCAAAAGACGAATTCTCTCAGAGAGACGACAGAGGAGCTAGCCACCTCCACATATTATAGAGACATCAGCTCCGGCGGGATGCGGCGAGCCATTGCTGGCGGGATCTGCTCACTGACAATGCACATGCTGTCGGTACTGGACTGTGGAAGCTCGCGTAGCAGAGGACGATTCCGCAGAGTAGCGGTCGTGACGCTTGCACCGCCGTTGTCAACCTCATTCATCCATTCATTCGTACACGCACACAGACACATAGACTCCCCCTCCCTCGTACGCGAATGCAGGCACATACAGACACTTACTTATCTTTGGATGAGTAAGTACTCTACTCGACATATAGTACTTACCCATCGAAGGATACCGCCTCTGCCCAGGAAGGAAGAGACAGGTTGAACAGGCATTCGACCTGCTACGGCTGCGGCTGTTGCGGCTCCCCATCGATGCTTTTGAAACCGTCATCAAGACCGCTACCGCGAACGCCACTGCTACCGACTTTTGTCTACGCCCCAAATTGCTCGTTAACTTCGAACCTCATCCACGAGCGATGGCAGGAGCCGAGGGTAACGCCGACAAGGGACGTCCACTGGATATTATAGATAGACAATAGCGTGAGCGCGCGATGGGAAGACATCGGAGAAAAACATCGAGACAGAACAGGGTGCACTCAATGGAGCTGGGCCACATCCGTAGTGCTGGGCAAGGCACGTCGGCCGCTCGGTGGGTCTCGGTCGGAGCGCGGCGGACAGAGCCATCAGCTAATTAAATGTGTATAGCCGACGGATGGACAACGAACTGCTGCCGCCGGCACTGTGGAGCAGCCCGCAGCCGCAGCAGCAGCAGCAGCAGTGGTAGCCGTGTAGTCGCTGTAGGATGCTACCGCTTCGTGGCGCATGTCTCGCTCACTGAGCGATAGAGCGAACTAAAGTGAGAGAGCGGTGAAAGAAAATGTCCCGATCTCGATACTAAAACATCAGTCGTAGACAGACCCTGTGTATTGTATTGTGTGTGAATCGAGACAGATCGATTTATGATGGAAGCAAAGTAAGTGACAGGCATCAGGTCTCTGTTTTTGCTAAATTAAGCAGGGTCCTGCGGGGAAATAGAAACGAATTGTCGGCTAATTCCTTCGCCGAGCGCACGGACAAAGCGGATTGCAGCAGCACGATGAATTAATAAATAATTAGCAGCAACTGTCGTCCTGTCAGCAATCAGTCTCGCCGTGATTGCGATTGTCCGATGAGTGCGGACCAAGGTGCTCACTCTGAGTATGGCTGAGTGGGCGAGGAGGTCAGGTTTAGTATTATGAAATAGCTTGCGTTATTACGAGTCTTTCTGCGTGCAATCTAACAGCAGACTACGCCCTCTCAAGTGTAACTAGCACGCGGAAGCATAACGGCCATTTTCCTGCGATGGATCCTAAAAGCGAAGCACTTTCCTTGGGTTGATCTAAAACGAGCGTTTCACAGGGCGGGCGAATTCGAGCATAGCTTCCAAGTGTTCTCTGTTGCCAAATGCACTGAGGCAATACGAAACTGCTCTCGCATCGTTGAGAGGTGTGTGTGGGTGGGGGAGAGCTGATGGTCGTTGACTTATCACGGCAATGCGCCAGCTGTGCAAGTTCTGGTCACATTCTCAGGTTGATAGGACGATGCTACGATGTCCTGCCAACACTCGAGGCCAACACGTTCAAGCGTGCACATTGTCAAGGCCCGTTCATGCACACATAGGCAGATTGTCGCCCGTTACACTAAGGGAAGGTTGCTGGTTATGCTGCCGTCTCGACCCTCCTGATGTGTTGTGGACGCTGTTGTTATTGTTGCTGTTGTTGTTGTCGTCGTTGTTGTTATTATTGTTGCCGCTGTCGTCGTCGTTGTTGTTGTGTGTCGATGCGCACACTTCTTCTTGTTTAACCTCTTCGTGCCTAGCGGTCTTTTGTCTTCGACGATCACGGAGGCCGTACGAGGAAAACGAACAGCCCATCCATCCTGGTCGGCCAGGAGCATGCGGCCTGGTCAGGCCTCGTTCGCTGACGAGGACATCAGATGCAGTAGAAGCAGCAGCAGCAGCAGAGGAGGCTAGACGCCCACCGCCCCCTTTGCCCACCACTCAGTCGACGAAGTGACGACAAAGACGTCGAGGCCGAGAAAGGGAAGACGGGAACGAACGAACGAACAACGACGACAACAACAACAACAACATTGACAGCTAACTAACACTTTTACCCTCTGATCTGTGAAGATCAACCCAAAGGCGGCGTCGATGGCCAGCACCGGATCCTTGCCCAGCTAGATGGAGAGAAAGGATTGAAGACTCGTGGGCGCCTTCTGAAGGGGGCCACCCGCCATGAGCACCCGATATAGTTACATAGTTTATAAGGACGGCGTGCTTTTCGCGTGACTGATTGATTGCAAAGGCTACTCGGCAGAATAGGGAGGATCATGAGCAACAAATATCGATTGAAAAAATGTTACGATACAGCGGATAATAGCCAATAAATATACCGAGGTGTATGCGCAACCAGGGAGCTGCACGTCAGATCTACTACAGTAGCTGTGTTTGGTAAAATCTTTCGACTTGCAATCGTGCAAATGAGCTTGCAGGAAAACAACCATTTTGCAAAGAGAGAGAGAGAGAGAGAGAGACCGCGCGCGAGGAGTCTCTTCCTTTGAGAAACATGGAAAAAATCTACGCACACAAAACGAACGACTGTGGCCTTTCTTGCATGCACGTTTTAAGATCTAATATTTATTATACCAGCATATATAGTTATATACACGCGTTTACATCAACGGACGTATGTAGGCAATATGCACCGAGCAACCATTTGCCATCGTGCCGAGTGAACTGTGTCTGAGATACAAGTTCGGCGAGCTACCATCTGCTTCTTTTCTTGAAGACAATTTTTCTCTCTCCCACTCTCTCTCTCTCTCTCGATTTGTTCGTATGGGTGACGGTATGCCGTTTCAAAAACCCACGCGTGCGCGCACACAGACAAACAGACGGCCAGCCACATACTCCTCAAGCAGGAGCAGCAGCGTCAAGCTCAACTCCGGCGGACAGTGCCACAACGGCTGGCACCGGAAGCCAGACACCAAGTTGGTTGGTTGCTGCTGCGGCGGCGGCAGCGGTTGCCGAAGTCAACAGTAATGGAATTTCTAATCTATTTTCTCTCGCGTCGATTACAGCGGCACCGTCACTCGAACGAGGGTGGTGGCAGGAACTCACGTGCCAGATGCTCCTAGGGCTCCGGCGATCCGGGGTCGTCTTCCTTCGTGAGAGAATGAGGGAAGAACGAGGGAACGTGCGCGCTCTGTACCGGCAGGAAGATAGACAGACAGCCAGCCAGTCATTGCCACGATTTGACCATTGCTATAAGCTTCTCTACAAATAGACGAACACTTCTTGATACCGATATCGTCACGGTATCGTTGGCTGCGCTGAACGAGATCGATCAAAAGCTGGCGCCTGTCCCACCGACCTCCGCACGGCCATGTTGCCAATTCGTACAGAGGAGACTGTAGAGGCACACAAAAACCAGTCACAAATGGCATACGGTATTATTCGATACCTGAATCAATGCGTTCGAGACGATCGCCATTGTAACGACAGCGCAACTCAAATTGTCCCCCATTATCGTCTTGCCAGAGATGGCGCTCCCATACACACAGATAGAGAGACAGGGAGAGAAAGAGAGAGGGAAAGAGAGATAAAAACGGGCCAGCGGTGGATCTAGGCAGACAGATCAAAGCAGTGCGTCAAAGTGTCACAACTTATCTCGGTCTTATTCTTTCTCGAATCTGTTCATCTTCATGTCGTTGTTGTTGTTGCTATTGTTGCTGTTGCACCGATTGGATTCAAAGCATGTAATAGTCTGTGAGCGAACGGCTACTGCCGCTATCCTGAGGGATGGGGCATCTAATGTCGTCTTGGACTACCTGTCAACTATCGAAGTATTCCCGTGTATCCTTATGTATACAATAGATAATAAATACAGACCCCAGAGACATAGGCGGACCGCAATAGAATTTCGTGGGAGTCGCTATCACCAAAACGCTGTCGAATGGAGAGACTCAGCGGCCGGTTATCGAATGTCACCCTACTTAAATCGCAACAAACTGCCAAGTTACATTCGAACCCGCTTATCGTACCGTTCGGCCTTCTCTCAGCCGTGAAAACAGACACCTTTTCAAAATTATCTATTTACGATATAGCTACTCCTATACCTATTCCTTCATCGAGACGCTGTGCTAACCGCCTTAAGGTCTAAATGCTAGTACGCCCCCGGTTGTCCGCCCGTGCCGGAAAGTCGTTTAGCTGCTGTTTATGGCGGCTAAACGACTTGTCGTTCTCATCTCACCTTTTACTTCGAGAAGCAGACCCCATCCGGTTGCCTTCCTGTGGCCAACAACGCTGAGTGTTCATTGTCTCCGTGGGAAGACCACCAGCAGCAGCAGCAGCAGCATAGATGGAGGAAAACTAGGAGCAAAAGTGCGCAGTCTACTTTTCAGGTTGGTCGCTCATGCCGACGGCGTGCGCTGCAGTAACAGTTTTACAGCTGTCTCGTGTCTCTCTCTCTCTCTGGATTTCTTTCTTTCTCTCGCCTTCAGAAATTTGTCCACTCCCTTGAACGGGCGTCCGATAGCAAGCGGCTCCGTGGCCAGCTCACACCTATCGAGGTTCCGTTCCACGGAGCGACCTAGTAGGGTCTCTCGCTCGATCTCGCTCCCTCTCTCTAATAGACTCTGGTCAAAAGCGCTGAGTCATCTACCCCCATTTTCGGAGGACACCATCTCTCAGGAGCACGATGCCGACCGACTATGGCGCACCGCTTCCTCTTCGTCGTGACATCGAATAGGACCGGGCTTTCACCTCGTCTACGATGTCCTGTGGAACGTCCGTCTCGTGAAGCCGTTGTTCTCGGTGAGGGTTGTTGTTGTTGCCTCCGCGGCTTTCGCGTCTGTGGTCCAGCGCGCTCGGGTGTTCTAAATGATCTCCTGGGAGACAGGACGATCGAATAGATAGGTAGGTCCTTCGATTTCGAGCTGGCCGAGCGTCCCGACAACCAACGGTTTTCTTTCTCTCTCCCTCTCTGCAACACACTGCATCCAATTGGAGCAGCAGCCTGATGAGGCTGGGTCAAGCGCGCGCGGCCACGCATCTGGGAGTTGAGTAGGGCTACAGCTTAAATCTAGAAAGCACACAAGTCCACGTGGGTAGAGATATGAAGGCTGTATATATGGTGTTTATTTAATATATGAAAAGCAGCTTGCTATTGCTTTGTGATAACCTTATTGGATTTGTCCACCACCTTCCGTCGCAGCACACCGTTGTAGTTCGTATCTGATTGGCTGATACCTACGGCGATATCAACGCGATATGTGTACAAACAATATATATATATATATATATATATATATATATATATAAACAAACAAACGAAAGGGCCGGAGCCGAGCGGGTACGGCAAGATTATGGCTGGGCACCGATGCCAAGTTGTACTGAGCGTGATAGCTCGATTTTTGCGAGTTGGCCCTGTGATGGCAGTACACATGTGTGTGTGGTCGGCAAAGAAGGTCGTCAGAGTTCGGCTTGCTCTCCCGGGCGGCATTCGACTTTGGCGTTTCACATAAACCCACTCATGGTTCACGTGAAGCTAGGATACGGCCAATTCAACATGCGACGATATATGTGCGCACATGTTGTTCAACTGCCACCCGCCTAGCCAAATGGTTGCTGTAGAGAGGTTACAGTCGAAGCAGCGGTCCTTTTTTAGTTGTGACAATATATGAACCTACTTATTCAGAATAAAGTGAACGAGTATTCCATGGTAAAGATATTCCTCGCGGGCAAAGATTACCTATACATTCTATAGCCACTGCTAGCCGACTCTTGAAAATGGCGTTACTCGATCCAAAGGATCACGTCCACTCTAGTGTGTATTGGCCATATTGTTGAAGTTGCTGCTGCGGTTGTTGATGTTGTTATTCTAACCCTTCGTGCATTGTAGTACCCTCTAGAGTCTCGCACGATCCCGTATTCTTCCCGCATAAACCTAGCTGATTGACCACCCCTTGACCTCATTCCTTGACGCGTCTCTAAATCCGTTAGTTGACGAGCGTTGCTCCCCCGATTAGCTCGTCGATCAGAAGAGGTGCTAGCTGTCCTCACAGCGTATGTGTTCCCCGATGTAAGAACTCCCTGGTGTGTGCATTTGTATAGGCTTGCGATGTATGCGAATAATGTGCTGCTTGGTCCACTGTTCACACATCACCGAGCGGTTTGCACACGCTCCACCAAATCACTGAGCTAACACAATCGTATGAAGCCATTTATGGAGATTTGTCAGGTAGAGAATAATGATCTTCCTACCGAAGTGTCGGCCATTCTTGCGAGGCTGCTGCTTCGCTCTCATCAACTGACTGGTTCGTTCGACAAAACATTATGTGTATGACTTGAATCGCATTAAAAGTATTCGTAAGTTCATGTTCTTGAATGGGCGTAGCCGTCGAATTGAAATACCGGTCGCTAATATGACAGAGGAGATACCGAAATTGCTGCAATGTCACACATATTCCCATAAGTGATTCTGGAAAAGTTGCACCAAGGCTTCTACGGGTCAACACACCGTATTATTGATGTGGCTTGATGTCCAGTTCGTAATACCAACGATACCAACGACGACGTAAAAAAAAAATTGCTGAGCGTCAAAATCAACAGTGTCGACAAATCATAATCAGAAGATTTGTGGCATACGCTAGCGATACGAAGTGCAGCCAGCCATCGGTGTCCACTCCTTGCCTGCTTAGTCCTGGCGAGATCAACTTGAAGTTTGCTTGCCACCGTTACAGGAATTCTGCAGGGTTACACCGCTAGTCTTCGCTCCTCTGCGATCCTGATCCCCGGCCGAAGGATGTTAAGAAATTCTCGGTTGGCTGCTCCCTCCCTTCCTCTCTCGTTGGTAGAAGTTCTCCTCAGTGGCTGTCTAGACCCCATGAAGCGAGCAATACATGGACTAGACAGTCTATCTGCCACGTCTCACATCTTCCCTCCTTCCTGGAGATCGCGCCTTTCGGCGAAGAGAACTCGTGTAGCGTACCAGCGAACGACGAGTCACACGAGAGGAGTTTGCCGGCGAAATGTGATGAATGAATTTATATGTTTCATCGTCGCGTAGAAGCAGCCGCAAGAGGAGGTCACTGACTTGTAGCATGAAACAACAACATATAGACGTAGATGTAAAGGCCATTGCCAGATCATTGGTGCTTAGATGTTTCAGTCCATGCAGGACAAAAACACAAAAAGTATCTGCTGAAAATGACTATATGGCGGTAATACCTTGATCGTCCGAAGTCAACTCTCGTAACAACGTGCTACTTTCGTCTTGGACCTCTGACATTGTCGCCAGAGTGAAAGGGCAGAACGGAACTTCACCCCTCCGGAGTCGCTGTCCCTCCAATTAGATCGTCTCTGTGACTCTCATCATTGAAGTCGATCACCAACACCGATGTCTTGCCAGCGCTCGTAGCAAAACTTAGCCACAGACAGGCCGCACATCGTATAAAAAGATCGCACGCTGACTGTTGTTCATACTGGCGTACTTCCTCTGATGGAACCTCGGGCGGCAGAGCGCCTCCCAGTAGCGTTTCCCTGCCACAGAGGAAGCAAGCTACACTGGTTGCCTTGTCTGCCCAGAGTTCATTAGGATGACATTCCTACTAGAGGGCTATTTCTTAGGGGGACCGATCTGAACTGTAATCGAAAGATTTAGCCTATTCTTTAGTAGAGGCAGGAAAAAAAACTCTTTTCGCGCTACTTTGGGCGACTCCATTGCGTGATTACTTGGCTTTTTATCTTCCTTCAAGCGTGAACGGGTTTTATTGCCTTCAACGAATTCGGGCTTACACACATGAGTTCCGTCCAGAGGATTTCATCTGTGCCGTAGGGCTGTGGAGCTTCTGTGTCGATTTCGCCAGCAAATGAACTGTAGTTTTGTTCTAAATGTCGACTAAATTGCCACCTACCACCAATAAGTGCATTTCACAAATGGCCGGTTACGAGATACAAAAGTGAAATACGCCGAAAGCGCCAAGCTATTGCCGAGCCAAATGGGAAGAGAACACCAATTTTGAGAATGTAGCTCAAACAAGGCCCTTATGCATAGGTAGACAGATATATGTCATACGGCGGCGTGGTATTATGGGATGGCACCACTATATCTCTATGATCCATCTATCCATCAAGGTCCCCGAACACAGCAGCACAAATCACAGGTTGTTTCGCAGTATTTTTTCCTCGGGAAGGACTTGTATATAGTCAATGTTGGTGCTTACCAACATTGACTATTTTCAACCTAAAGTTGAAACTATTTAACGTATGAGTCTACGGATGTTGCTGAGAATAGAAAATAACCTTGTGTCGAACGTGCTAACAAATGCTACAATGCTGCTCCATTTCAAAGGGAATAATTCGATCTTCAGGTGGTTGAAAGGTGCACATGTAGGTGCTTAGGGCCCGAGCTTGACCCCACCGTGTTTCTTTTCAATCAACACTATATATATATATATATATATATATATATATGTGTGTAGAAAGAGAGACATAACGAATTTATTACGACGGATTGACAAAGACGCTATCCCAAGAGAATTATTCTCAGTTGAGCACATATTGTATATACACAGACGTGCAATTCGCCTACTTATTAAAAGCTGATGAAATTCGTCCACTCGATAGAGCTGATGGCGATACATTCTTTAAATGATGCATATACACTCATTGTCGCTACTTCATACACACATACATCTCCCATACACATGCACAATTTAGTAGCCGGGGTGCTTCTGTTTTGAACAGAAACGCACCAGATCAGCTCCTCCTCGCGTTCTCTCGCGCTAGAGGCACTAGAGCCCCTAGTATCATTGTTTGATGATTCGTTCTCTCTCATTCAACCCCTGTTTCGCCTGCTCCCAGCGATGCCACGTACCATGTATTTACATAGCTGGCAAAATTTAAAAGCCAGCTGGTGGTGTTAGTAATCACGAACAGCATCCCGCATCCATATGATGGGGCCGACCCGCTGGCCAATTGCGAATAGAGGCCAGAGCTCGAGGACGAGTGAGGTAAAATATGCCTACACGGTTCAAATATGCCTAGCGTTTGTTGAGATGGCACCTAAACAAAACTGAAAGCTTTCTTGCAGCACTAAGCTGCCGTGAAGCCTGCCGAAGGCTGCCGGATTCCAAGCTAATCTATTCAAGCGCTCTCTCTTCGATAGACTCATTCAGCAGTTGTTATCATATAGCTAAGGGAACTGCTGTTTCTCACAGTGCTACTGTAATCGGAAGCAGGTCGATCACCAATTATCTGGTGAAGAAGCACATTATGTAAAAACGTGTACTCAACGCCTAGAGAAACCGTATTCAATTGAGCTATTTCCTGACCCTTCGACGAGCCGATAACCGATAAGCCATATAACAACAACATAAAAGCTGTCAAACGCTTCCATCAACTCGTTTAGTCCGATCAAGTGGTGAAGTGACTCCGTTCTTTCCTTCGTCTTGTTGAGCATTTGATGTATGCTTGCAAAAACATATACCGAACACACGAAGGTTTAACATAGGTTCAATATTGCTATGCGATCCGAATATGTTCTATGAAAATGCGGAGTCCCTTGAATGTGGCACTTTCCATTGGCCATCCCTTACTCACCTCGTACGCCTCGGCAGTTTGACCGCCGCGTGAGGACACCCGTCAACCGAGGCTACTCGCTCGACGATATTTCTCAATAAACCTATTAACCATCCACATATGTTCCCATATTATTAAACACCCATAACATAACAAAAATGCTGTCATCGATAGGCGACGAGAGGCTCCAGCATAGGCATTCGGGGCGGCTGTGTATCGTATCTTCGATGGCGACGAATCGCGGCCGTACCTCTACCTCGCTCGTATATACTATTGTGTTTCCCTCGCAGCCGTCAAATGTGGCCGCTGTTTCTCTCGTTCTTTGTCTTCTCTATCTGTCCCTCATATATGGTAGCTGACCGTCGCAGTATAAGTATCACTATGGCGTGATTCTGGGGTAGCACCATCTCTCTCTTGGCTCCGTTTCTCCACCCCCTCGTATAACAACCGCCGAGCACCGTCCGCGTGTTCAGGCGCACATTCTTCGAGGCTCATTCTATCTGTGTGAGGTCACGAGCGCAGCTGTCCACGGTCGCGCGAGGGTGTTTGATCGGTGTCCTCGGGGCTATGTGTTCACCACGTTCGTCAGGACTCTCAGCGGCAACTGACTGGCTGGAGTCGTCCTGGTGTCGCTTTATGATCACGGCTTGATCGGCCCGACTGTCCCGTAACTACTCGCGTCGGGTAGAAGACTAGTACACACGGACTACAAAAGCCTGCTCGCTCTCCGCCAGTATCGGCAGTAGACTCCGGGGGTGCGCTGTGTTCGAATGCTTTCCTCGGTGTTCGGAGTTCGAGATTCGATCTGCCTTTCTCGCTGCACGCGCGCCAGCTCCGAGGATTGGCGAAGGGACAACTTCGATCGGAAAGCAGCACCTCACCAGCATACTTGGTCGGATTGGATTTTGCCTAGCGTCAGTTGCTGATCGGGAGCTCGCACGGGATAGGAGCTGGAGGCCACAAGAAAAGTGTCGTCATCGCATTCGACGTGCTCCGCTTATCATTGATCGACTACCAGGCTAATACCATGCTGGGTGGTGGATGCTGCTATGCACCAGCGGCGCCTCTCCTTGAAATCTACCTTACGACACTGACCACAATTAGACAATTACATCCGTTCATGGCCATTGATTGGCGGCATTGATGCGACGGTGGCGCCTGTATGATAAATCGTGAGAGGAAGCTAGATCAAGCTGGCAGATCGACTTTACAATATTTGAAGTGGCAGCTGAAGTACGGCTTTCGGGTAGTTAAAAGTCGTCGGAATCACGGAACCACTTCACACAAGGACCATAAGTATAATAGCTGAGTGGACTGTGTGGCGAAACGTTCGTTTTACCATCGCGAATGGAAAACGCATATTCTAAGCCCGTTTTAGAGCGGTGTGCTTCGATCGTTGGGTTAAGGTGTAGCCGCGTAGTATTTTGATGTATTATAGATTTGGATATCAGAGGAATCCTCCTGATAGATTTAGCCGTAATGCACAAAGGTTAATTCAAAGCGTAGAACATTTCTGTTCTCATACACGTAAATTAATCCCTCACACTACGCTCTGTTATATATTGTTTCTCTATCTCTTAAAGGCCTCGCAAGCATAGTTGATCATTTTTCCGCTCTACATAATACAAATAAAATATTGAAAAGTTTTCATCAAATTATTGTCAAGGTATATACGAAACAAGATATACGAAGCTCAGGTCCCCTCTAGAACAACTTAAGTCCCGAAGCATAGCACCACAAGAAATTTAGAACAGTTTGGAAATTCTCTGCGTTTCTTCTTTGACGAATAAGTGAAATATACATGAACACGTTTCGTCATCCATTGCAGCAGATTCATTTACTATAACTCACAAACATTTACAGCAGGCACGTTGAGTTCTTCGAATTGTCGCTCGCATCTCACATTTCCGATAAACGTTATCTCATACACATGACAGGCAAAACAGATTCGAGCCTATCTATACACACTCTATACTATGATCTATCAGTTTTAAGCTGTTCAGTTGGCATCTGCAGTAAATTGTGAGATCCGATAAACGGCAGCTGATCGCTCGCTATCAATTACACTAAAATGTAATCGTCTTGATGGGTGCACGCGTGGCGTTTCGTTGTTGTCGGAATGCGAAAAACGTCCGGCGTCGATGTCTTTCCGTTCTCGCCTCTCGGGGGTTAAACCTCCACGCTCACCCGTACCCCTGGGCCTGTCGAGGAGAGCATCCCCTCGCTGTGGATGCTATCCTTCGTCAGTTCGAGTTGCGTGGCTAATCTTTCAGCCCGACCGGGTGGCCCTTTTTTTTCGTCGTCGCTGCTGTCTTCAGCATCGTTTTTCGCTGTTCTACTTACACCCCAAAGCGGCGGAACGCCTCTGGGATCACTCCGAATCGAGGCCGTAGGTGCTGTAGCAAGAGGGTGGTGTTGCCGGCAAATCTATCACGGCCAGTCGACGGCTGCTGGTAGCAGCAGTCGACGCCACCGATTCGTCCAAGCGAAAATAAGAAAATGCAACTTCAACCTTTTTTCCGTACACCCATCGGGGTCCGCCTCGTCTTCCGTCATTGGGTCCGTCAACTTTTCGCGTCACCACTCTAATCGAAACTTCGAAAGGCCAACAGCGGCGTGACAACAAGTCAGTGGCTCAACTAGCAAGCGGAGCTTGCTTCAGGGTCCCGCCGTGAACGGTGGTCCATGGAGGCACGACGAGTATGTGGGACCGCAAGGCGGAGTAACCTACACTATGCGAGCGTGGCCTGGAATTGTTCGTTACTGTCGCGTCGGCTGCCGCTTCTGGTTGAATATGCTACGAGACCGCGAACTAGGGAGGTGACAATGGGGACATTTTGGGCCGATTCGGTTTTTGCGGATCATGATTATTGTACACTCGATACACAGACCTGTAGTATGTAGCTGCGGAGATGTAGAAGTCGATGCCTTGAGGGCCGACCAGGAGAAGGCCGTTGAATGGAACAAAAATTTGGGAAGAGCTCCTGATGGGACCCTGCCTGCGACGATGGACAAATGGACGGTCAGAGTGCTGCCGCGAAGCTACGGCGATGACAACAAATTCGAGCGAATTGAAAAATGATCAGCGAACGGCGCAGACAACAGCAGCAGCGGCAGCAGTCAGTATTTGGGAGTTGTAGTGCGAATGATTGCTGAAGTATTTCCAATAGTTCACATGCGTGTGCTGTTGATTCTCCTGACTGCTTCTGCTGCTGCTGCTGCAATGGTCGCTTATTGAGCGCGGCTCAGAGAGGTGTTAGAGATTGGTGGATGGCACGGGGCCTCGGCGGTTGAAGACCTGGAGACTCCGAAGTCCATCCGGAGGAGGGACCAGCCCAGAGAAAGTAAGCGAGAACGAGGCAGACAGGGAAGAGAACGAGTGAGAGATATAGTGCAAGTGGAAAACAGAGAGAGAGAGAGATAGAACCTCTGGGGTGGGTTAGCTGTGTGGCAAGCACATGCCTCTCGCTTCTGGGTGGCACTCGTGGACCAGGCGGCACCACCAGCACCGGCAGCGAAAGAATTGTCTGCGGACACACGAAAGAAAAAATGGGTAGCTTTCGACTGACTCACTGACTGACTGTCTAGGTCTAGTAGAGTCTCACTCAGTCGGTAGCAGCGGAAGGCTTTTCGCCGGCCGTTGTGTGCATCGGTGGGTGGTTGGGCATTTGGGTCGGTCGGAGACTCTCCGCTCGTTCCCTCCATGAGAACGAGTAACACATGTGGGAGAGAAATACATGATTGGAGTAGTATCGCTTTCCGATGGATGGTCCGTAGTCTCTCTCTCTCTCTCTTGAACTGCGGGTCGCCCCTGCCCACAATGACGACTACGGCGACCCTTGGAAACTGCTGCTGCTGCTGTCGACGCCACTGCGACCGTCTCTGGTCGCAGCGCGACAGCCGCACACACCGTAGCAGAACCCTACTGCGAGTAGGGAACGCACGGGTACTCGAAAACGAGAGCCTGGCAAGTTCGCCGCCGTTGGGTAGAGGAGCAAGAAGATCGAACGAAACAACGAGACTATGAGCAGAGTTGTCGTCGGATGGCTGCCGGTGGGAGTGCTGACGTTCGTCGCCGGGGAACGATGCGACCTTCGAACATTCAGCATGGTTTCATTGTCAAACCGACCAGTGTGAGCAGAGAGTGCGGTGTAGGAAAAAGACTGTGATGCAGCCAAAATCGAAAGGAAACCTATTGACAATAAGCTGTTGACTAATGTTTACCTCTCTGAATAGAATATAGTTTTCCTCGATAGTGCCTGTCCTTGCAACGAAACCAGTACCGTAGGAGGTCATTGTCGTCGTCAGACGCCTGATCTCAATCGATCGTTCCAGCAACCATCAACAACCAAATCCTGTGGTCATGTTGATACACTTCGTTCATCACTTGAGTCCGTAAGCCAACCTCGATTGATAAACAGATCCGTTGATATTCTTCTGATAGTTATTCCTGGTGTTTAATTAATAGGTTCGGCCTGTTGCTGTCACTTACCCAATCATATGTACTCGACTCTTCGACCGACGAGAATGTTCGCCATTGACACCGCTATAAACAAAGGTGGAAGGCACCATTTCCTGCTCTTTTTCGTATGTAGGTCTGTATGTGTCCACGTACTTTGTGCGCATCGTCTGTGTGGACGTATCGATCTATCAGCCGGTGGTGGCGACACGGGCGTTGTTATTCTCCCAACCGAAAATAGAACCAAAATTGCATTCTCGTAGCTACTCGTCTATCTCGATCATTTTCGTTAGCGCCTTGGTTGCTCACAGTACCGTAACAACCGCGACAACTCTATCCCTTTACCGGCCGCTGCTGCCGCTACCGCCGCCATTGCCTGCGAACAACACTATGACACATAGCCCTGCGTTCAAGCACCTCCTAGCCTGAGCTACATTATACGTTCGTGCCCTCGACAGCTTCTCTCGCCCGCTTGCATTCTCTGAGGATGCGCGGGTGGCTGCATGGAACGTCGACCCCGATACTCAATCCCCGGATAGATGGTCGTGTTCGTTACCCTTCGCGAGGTGCCCTGTTTCCAGCCAGCCTCGGCGTCGAGAGGGCGACGTCAAGCTCTTTTTAGCACCGTCGCCTTCGACGTTTCCTCTTGCCCTCAGGTTCTCGGCTCAGCGGCCGGGATTAACAACGCGCTCCTCGGCGAATGACAGTTCTCATCTCTTGGTTGGATGGATGGCAAGAGCTGCTGCCGCTAACGTTCGTTACCGAAGGCAACGGCCCCTGTTGTGGCTTTTGCCAGGCTTCCTCTAGCCCTGTCCTACGAGACGGAGAACAACCTGACGTGGCCCTCCGACCAAACCTCCCTAGTGGCAGAGACCTGTATGGCTGCCAGCGTTGGTTTGATTTTCTGTTGCTGTTCATACGAATCTCGGTTCAACCACTGCCGCTTGCTCAGCTATGCAGCGAAGCAAATATTTATCTTATTATCTCACCTCACATCCAGGCGTGTCTCGCTGATTCACAGAATTTCTAAGCGTCAGTAGTGTGCACTATACCCAAGTCCTTTCCTTGCATATACCGTTATGTGTTATAGCACCTTATACTCCCCAAGCATCTTCGGCATCACCAGGAGCAGGGACAGTGCCACAACCAATGAGCGCGGTGTGCTGCTGGTATTATCTTCAAACGCCCTTATCCATCGAACGTTCAGCTGTTCCGTTTCTACACACATTTAATGAACTCATTACCCGTACGGAGGTGCCGGCAGATGCGGATAATTAGACGCTGCCGGGTACTACCGGCGGCTACCGCTCCCCCAGGATACCAAGGGGATAACAACGAAAGAAATAGAGAGGAAGCGTCAGAGAAAAGGGAACGCTTGGTGGTGGAAGGGATCGCGGTGTTTTGGGCTTGGGAGATTCAGATAGATGGCAGGAACTCATGTGAGGAAGAGCTTCATCCGCTCCCGCCTAATGCACTACATCACCTTATGTAGCATCCACAGTTGTTTGCTCCTGTACCACTCACTCATTCTGAGTCAAGAAGGTCTTCCCCGCTGGCGGAGGTCTTCGCCACTCCGCAAGCTCCCTTCGCGTTCCATACAGTGTCTGCGTTTAGTATCCCTTTCTATCTCCGCCACTTGCCGCTCCCTCATGAAATATCCTCGCCTCTAAATATAGAAGGTGGACGGAGTCCACCACTGAACGTTGGATTCAGCACCAACAGCAGCAGAGTACAGCAAGATGGCCGGCACACCTTTGTGTTGTTGTACGTCAATACGTGCTGAAGGTTAGAATAAGCAATAGACAATAAGGTTAGCAGACAAAAATGCAAATTCGTGGAAACGATTCTCCGATATTAGCTAGGAAACTAGAGGACGTTTTAAGCATTGCACCCCTTGAGACGATCGTAATGATGTCGATGTAGGCAATCCAATTCAATTCACGCATATGAGCTAACGTATGTCTCATGACATTCGTGTGAATTCGTTCAGAAGTAATACATATCTAGTCTAGCAGGAAGGGCATTCATAAACCGATGGCCTCCAGGCAATAATTAGTGTCGTTTATTACGCGTGTCATATTATGGCCTGTACGTGTCCCTGGAGACGCGTTCGAACTTCTGACTAATGCGGATGTATGTCAGTTCGTTTAGTGAGCTAGCGCAGGTACATGGATTCGATTCCCACCGTTGCACATTAGCATTGTCCCCACGGTAGACATGTGTGTATGTCAGCATGGCAATAACCCTCCTTTAAAGAAGTCCGTCTTGTGAATCAACGCCGATAGCCGTAGGACGTTGAACGTTTAAGGATGTGCAGCTCGAAAATTTACAAATTTATGAATCAGAGTGCTGCATCAACATGTAGTATACGTATCATGGTGATCACTCCAGAACGCGATATTTAAGTACGTAATGCTAATTGAGCTGACCGAAGCAGAAAAAAAAAAAGTTTTTTTACATGAGGAGTGTTGCTATGCGGGCACATCCACGCACAGTGGGATACATTAGGCAACATCGTGACCGCCCGCCAAAAAAAAGGAGGCTTATGGCGTTGACTGTCGCATAAAGATCGATCATCTGTGATTTCATCAACAGACGTGAATACTTATTTTTTTTGGGTACACGCTTGCTAACAAATTAATCCCGCGTACCAAACTCATTACGAACTTTGTGCACGTTAGTACAATGCCTATTAATTAATTGTAAATGCATTTCAATGTATTGTGATATTATTTAGCTAGAAATCGTGCTACACACCGTAGGCCGCGAATTGGTGCCGGTAAACATAAGGATTAAATTACACCTTAACTTATGAGACCACTATGCTTGATGCTAACATTTCCTGACTGGAGTTGTTGTCTGTGGTTTTCTATATAATAGTTGGTTCTAACCAACCTTCTAATTTGATCAACTAAATAGCATTTTTTTGTTTCAATTCAAATCATGGTTTATTGTCGGAACTGCAGTGCTTTCACAATGCGTAAGTTATTAATTAGCGCATTCCAGATCAATGCGCAACACATTATGAAACACCAAACGCACTGAGCAATAGCAGCTTGTGCCAATATACGTACATTAAAATGAGAGTATATTCCAGCAAGGACTAGATAACAAATGCTGGACATTCAGTCATTCATCCAACTATAACATTGTTGTCGATATTATATACTGTTCATTTTGTTTACCTCATTGAGAACCTATATATTTCATGGAAACACTACCGAGTCTAGTATCGAAGTCTAAATAAACAAAAACACATTTAGCGAATGCAGTGTGGCTTCAATAGGCCACTAAAATGCGCAGCTCGAGCAGTGATTACGAGAACGCGCTCTGCTCGACGATTGGGCCTTCTATACACAAACGAACGCCCTTGCAATAACAACATCACGAGGCCGGGAGCCATTCGATCGAGTTGGCCGCAGGTTTCGCTGAAACCAAGCGACGACGCTCGGCGTGGCGGAGATCAGAGTACGTGTGTAATAGAGCTGTCAACAAGCTCGACACCTTAACGCTCTCAACGTGTTCGTCTCGATGTCATCCCGACAGACGATTAGATCTGCAGGTGTCGGCCAAAACACGGAGAACGGAGGCGGAGCTCAGATATCCGTTCGACTCATCATGTCTCCAGAATATTGAATCGTTCGATAGCCTCACTGCCCTCATTGAGATGGGGCTCGGCTTCGGAGTTCTATCACTGGGCAGAACGGCGTCGCCCTCAAATAAGATCACTGTAGTGTAGCGGTTTGGGGGATGGAGCCGAAAATTTTGATTATACTAAAAATTAAACTGTTAAACCGAATTGGAAAAAAAAGATCGTCGTCTGGACCGGCTCCGAGCCAAGACGGTAGCTTGCGTGGACGAGAAAGCGATCACAAAATCCACGGACGGCGGTATCAAAACACAAATTGTTTTGAACGGAGTCTACCGGGTAAAAGCCACGCGGCTCGCTAGCCGACCAACAGCAGACTGCTTAAACGGCGGTTGGCGACCAGTGAGCGGCAGCTTGGCGCCAGGAGAGGGTGTTGTGATTGAATAACAAAGTCTGCTTGGCGGGCTAATCATAGCCGATTTGAAGCTCGAAAATGGGCTTAGAATTACGTATTTCTAGATGGTTTGGGTTTATATTCAGGTGAATTATGCGTTTCTTAGTCCTGTCGGGGCCACCGTTGCTTATTTTCTCTACCTTGCTTGCACCTGGCAAGAACTATCAGATAAAGAAAGATAACAAAGATCTCCAAAGATTCTCCGCGTCTGACTACGAGAAATGTCAAACAAAATTTCAAATCCTGACGACCGCGAACCGAAGTCGAGAAAACCGTCGAGAAATCATAGACAGTCCAAACCCACTGGCAACATGATCACATTCAAGTCCCACTGCGTGACATATAAGAGGACTTGAGCATTGTAAAATTGCAGTTTCTTTAGTAAACCAGTAAAGCTTTACCATTACCGTATCTTGTTCACGGCACACCGTTCAAGTCAGATGATAGTGATTAGCAGGTTGAATAGCGTTTCCATGTCGGATTATGTGTACATTTATATATATTCTAGTAGCACTGTAACTATTTCTTTTTATCCTCTGCTTATGTCACTCATACGATAGCGTTCCGCCGCTGGGCGGCGTAGACACCATCCAAAACATCCGGTAGAGACCTTTTCCTTATATCGGAGCGCAGATGGGCTGATGAACGCGGGCCACGTTTAGCTACAGCCCGCGTTGCAGCCGTGTTCATGATGGAAACGATGGTGACAGCTCGAGCACTCACTCTCTCACTGCCCTTAAGCTTTATGAGTTGGGTCGAATCGGCGGCCCTGGTGGCAGCCGCTGCTACGTGGGCCACTGTCGCTGTTGAAGTACTGCCCGGCCCGACCCGGTCCGACTTGCTTCTCTGGCTCTTCTCGTTCTTCTCTATCGCGCGCCCACATTCTCTGTCGCCGCTTGGCTGATGTCGATGTGACCTTACCAAGGGGTCCACTAACCTACCGAGTTGGGCAGGCGATAGCGGACGGAACGGTCTGGAGAACGGACAGGAGGCGCGGCGGTTGCAGTGAAGAGGAAACGTATGAGTCCGTCCTACAACCGCGACTACTGCGGCCCCATAAAATGACCGGCCGAGCAGGCAGGCAAGCATCAGTCATATCCGACCTGGCTGGACACACTCTGCTTGAAGCGAATATCGCTGCTGTCGTACCGCTGTGTGCGAGTCACGCTCACTCCCTCTCTCTCTCGCTCTCTCTAGCTTGCTCGGACGGACGGACGGACGAACGAGCGGTTGGTCTGAACGTAAGGCCAAAGACGTTGATGCTAACTCGGTCCGGTGACCGAATGATGACGTTTATGTCTCTATATATATATATATATATGTATATATATATGAGTAAGAGAGACGGACTGATCCCGCGAAGATGGAGACGTCCGTTGGAGGCTGTGTTTGAGGTCATTGGATGAGAAGCTCATAAAGAAAGAACGATTCGTCCCTCACTAAACTAAACCAACGGATCAGATGGCCTTAGCTGCCGCTGCGCAGGTAGCGTAAGTCATGCAGAAGTGTAGGCAATGTCCGTTTAGAGATGACGGTAGATCTACTGGAAGGAAGTTAGTGCAGTGGAGAGATTTACCCCTCGCATAATATCCTTTGATATTGCTGCATAATACGCTTACGGGTGTGGATTTCAAAGAGAACAAAGCATGTCAAAAATTTCTGGCAACAGGAGTTTGTAGTGGGAGCCGGTAGGTAACACATGAGGTGGGTGAAGGAGACGGTCAATTTCGAACTCGACTACAGTGGCTGCAATGCTGGTAACTCGTTTGGTCATGTTATTTGTGAATCTGTAATACTATGTTTAACTTTTTATTTCGTCGAACTGTTTCGGTTACGTGTCATTGTGTATGGATTCTTTTAGGTGTCGAAATCAGCTGGAGGACGATGCTGATCTAGCTTTGTAAACTTTGTGGTGCGTAGCCTAATCCGGGCACATGACGAGGCTGTTTGTCCTCATTGCTGTATCCACTTGGTTCAAAATGTTTCTAGTGCTAAGAAGACAAAGAACGCTTCGAAAAGGGCCCAATGAACAATTTCCTCTAGACCTCTATGTATACGAGTCTATAGAGTTTGCACTTACTTCGCGGTCATCGTTTGCGGCCAAATGCTTGATACGCAATTACTCGCTCCACTGCCTCGATATAGATTAACTTCCGACAAATAATTTATCCTAAAGACACTTCGGATGGCCTAAATTAATAGCTTGCTTTCACAACAGCCACTGCCTTCTGACAATTATCTCAACAGTACTTTTCCCATTGTTTCGCTGGCAACCGAGAAGTTTTAATCTAATTACAACAGCGACTCTTGCGCAGCCTCAAACACTTGTCTAGACAGATGAAAAGGCCATAGAGCTCCGACTTGCTGTTTGGTGTATGGGAGAGTTAGTGGTATTTAGCAGAGGAGAGCCCGAGGTACTCGACTGCTGCTGCTGCTGTTAAAGACGGTGAGTGGAGGACACTGGTGTCGTCGATGTTCAGACATATCCAATAGTTCTAGCTTGGCTTCGTTCCTCCACGAGTGCGTCCCCTCCTGCTCTCGTTGCCGCAGGCACGGACGAAGTATTTCTGTGAGCTATGAGGGGGCAATTCGTCCTTGGTTTGCGCCTCGCGAAATGGGAATACGCCCAAGGGTTGTTGAAAGAAAATTGTATCCTGTCTTGTCATAGGCATAGCCATTGAGCTGCGCAAGTGATTAATAGTTATAAGGTCCCAGTAGTGGTGCAGCAGCGTTGTCTAGGTGGCTAATGTGTCTCCAGATGTTGGCAAGTCTTGGATGTTGGAATTTGATTAAAATCACCTTGCCTCTCACTCTGGGTCCTCTGGAGTAAACCCAGGTAAGGCTAGCAAGACCGATTCTCCAAAAACAAGTAATAGGAGACGACGACAAATGTGGTAATTCCTACTTCTGGTCAACAACCTCCTCCCGATTGCTCTTATAGAGCCGCTCTGACTGATGTTTGAATCGACAAATGCATGAAACAATGACACCAAGACCCGTCGTTGACGGGAAAGAGCGACCTATAGCAGTTAGTGTTCATATGATTATAGTGGTCGAATGGAAAAAGGCAGGGCACCTATAGAGGGGATGAATTATACTTATAATTTTTCCTAGATACATTTGGTGCTCTTATTTTACTATAGCTATATGACCTACGTTTGTGCTATTCAGAACAGAATTTTAGGAAATTAATGAGCTTTCAGCTGCAACCGTTGAGTTAGAATGAACGGACGAGCTCCCTTCGTTGCGTTTAACCATAAGGTAGCTGTTGATCTACAATTCTTATAGTGTACCATCGTGCTGTTACAGGAAATAGTTTCTATCACCTGTCGCCGATGTCCTAGAAGCGCACAAGGGCAAGGATATCCCTATACAGGGCTCGCGAATTGGAAGAGAAGAGAAACCGAAGGGGTCCTCCGTCAAACACTTGGGTCGGTTAGGCGTTCGGGGTATGTGCGGGCTGAGAGGTTAAACGATGCAGAGGCGACACTTTGCTCCCTCGATCATTGTCTTCTATTTCCTTTGTTTTATCGGATTTCCAATTGAATCCATTAGTTTTTGTCAAATCGACAGCAGTGGCAGGGCTAGCAGTCACGCGGAGCAGCACGCACACTGTCTGGACAGGCAGACACGAAATGATGCCACCATCTGAGCAGAGGCCAAAGAGACCTGCGCGTTGTCCTCGAAAGGAGGAAGGGAGTAGGCTCAGGTCGCTGCAATCGAAAAGTCGTTCCAGAAATGGAAGGGAAAAGCATCCGAAGGCAGAAAGGCGAGAAGAGCGGATCAATGGGGGTCCCGATCAAAACCACTGCGAAAGACCCTCTTCAATCTATAACCCCGGAAGGGACAAAGCGGGAACGATATTAGCGGAAATGAGGTGATTTATTATTTTATATATATATATATATATATATATATATATAAGTTGGCGTTCTCGTTTGTTGATTTTTTATGAGTGCCGTTCGTGACCTAGGATTGCCTAACTAGAAACTCTGGCAACGATTTCGAAGGGAGTACTACTGAGTCGAAATAAAATGCTGACCATTGCTAATCATTACACTGTGCCAATATAAACCAGTGTGCAGGTGGAAATATAAGGATTGGGGAGTTAACATATATTTTCATGCGACGAGTGAAAAGATGGTAGATTGTAGAAAGAGAATAATGGGGTGGGGACCTGGACGGCACGGGCATTGTATTGCACTTATTATTCTAAGTATATGCCAGAGACGATTAGTAGATTGTTATATTCCTGTCGGCGTACACCTGCGCTGTGCCCTGCTGAGCCATTCTATCTTATGTCTACGATGCGTAACAATACCGCCCCGGCGCACAATAAAACCCTTTACTACCCCCCCCCCCCGATATGTCTGTGTCCCTGTTCTCAGCCCGAGAGAGCAATGGTGATGGCCGACTACGGGACTGCAGGAGTCCGTCAGCGTTGGCCAAGATTCTCCACTCCTTTCTGTGTGTGCGAAGCGGCTGCAGCAGCGGCGGAATCAGCAGTCCAAATAGGAGTCAGTGCTGGCCAATTGCAGCAACAGAAGTAGTAGTGGCTGGAGCATCTCTTCTATTTGGGTACAATAATAATAAAAGGCCGTCTGGAACGACCAAATGGTCCGTCGAAACGGAGGCCACTGGGCGGCCGACGCTGGAGGCAACTGGAGGAAAAATAGCTTCTTGCCACTGGCGCCTACGCTGGAATAAAAAAAGAACGAAGACAGCGCGAGAGAAGGAAAGAGATACGAGGAGGGAGAAGCGGTAGAGACAGCAAAGGGAAACGATATTCTTTTCCCTTTTTCCTCGCCTGCGCCATCTACCGCAGTTCTACGAGGGTGTACCGGGACCGAGCTCCGCCCGTTCATCCCCGACCGCCGCCTTCCTCGAAGTTATGGTCATACAGCGGACAGTACGGACCGAGTGCCGGGTGTCGAATACTAGTAAAGGCTAGTGCCGCAATGCGTACTCGCTGCTGTTGCTGCCTCGTCACAAACAGCCCTCATCATGGATATCTAGCTAGCTACAAGACTACAAGCTTTCGGTACGAGCTGGTTGGCACAACGATACGAGCATAATGCCTCTCTCTTCTCGCGTGCCATTGCAGTTGCAAACGATTCGACTATTTGCCACCTTGCTCTTTGGTGTGGTGTCCAGCCACTCGCACTCGGCGAAAGGGCTGGCCGAGACTCTCGGCTCTCTTTTCATGAGCACGCTGCTCCGAATGAAAGAGAGTAGTGATATGGTGTTTGTTGTCCGTGTGAATCCATTCGTTGCCTTCCTAGAGATCGCCCGCTCGATCCCCCCAAGAGAATAATGGTGCCTTAAGGCGGAGCGATACGTACGTAAGGTGGTGCTGCCGGCGCGAATACGGACATATCACCCAATTAGCCGGCATTTGCAGCTCGATTGAAGACAGGCTCGACCTGATCAAGTGGGCGTGGCGGTACCAACTTCCTTTCGGATACGGAGCCTGTTTTTTTTCCTCTTTTGCTTGGACGCTTGTATCTCGGCTATGTATCAGACCTGGCCGGTTGCCTAGTGCTCCTAGCCTGAGCGCCAATGGATGAAATGACAAAATGATGATAATGTTGTCATCGTCGCACCCAAGTCGTACGTTTCGTTAACAAACAGAATGAAGCTTTAAGTTTTGTATTGTAAATCAGATGATTAGATAGCATGTAGAAATTCGCCAGTATAGCCATCAATCGCACAAGGCAGAAAACAATAGGGAAAATATGAGAGGAATGAACCATGTTTATTGGATACCTATCATGGATATGTGGTAATCATTTATTCATACATTATCAAGCTATACAGCAAATAGCTATATTGAGAAGCTGGTTCGGAGTTGCTATTTTTGTTACGTGAAAATTTTCAGACATGTATGTGTCCCACCATATATGAGCTTTATGCACAACTTCTTGAATAAACATCGGGATGAGTGCGCCGTCTTTCAAAATTTGCATTTATTACTTTTAGCCTGTGAACCAGTTTAGGGACACCGGTGCCCCAAGTGCGTCTTAGAATACCGCTGATTTCTTATCGATCTTTAATCCTGACCGGCAACTGAGATTTATTAATTAGTAAGCCTTATACGTTTACGCTGCAAAAGCTAACCAGCTTCATGCACGGAGGTTTGACCAAGCAAGCATTGATCCCTTATCTCAGATGCTTAAGACGGTGCGAGCCGACGCTATCCTCGTCCTTCGATATAACTTCGTAGTGAATTTTATCGTCATTATTTAATAGTAAAATTGAAATTACCTTCGGAGCTTTCTGTGTGTATATATCAAATACACAGCTCAAAATATATATCTTCATTTGCTTCTCCCACTCACTCCATACGTCACCCGGAAGAAAGTTAACAACGTCACTGTGTATTCACAATGACACACAATTCCACGTAAATGTCTTAGCCCACGCTCTTTTCGCGACAAAGATAGTGAGCACTTCTTCGGGCCGGCTGACTGGTTCCGTTGGCCCAGTGTCCGTAAGCGTCCGTACACTGGAGAGATCTCCTGGGGTTGTCTGATCCAGGGGCGACAGAAGCTTTCGTTAGCAGGAAAGGAGGTCACAATTAGCGTTCCCGTTCATTACGTCGACAACGGCGTTCCATCCGTCAATGGCTCGCAAACTTAGAAGAAGACCGGGTCCGAAAAGCCTAGACTCCGCGCTTCTCGACGAACTGCTGCCACCGAGCACAAGAACCAGCCGAGAAAAAGCGTCACACAAAAAAACACAACCCAAAAAGAGATCATGAGTTCCCGTCCTGACACAGAAGAGATCTGGATAACAACCCATTTTGAACGTGACCGGACGCAGGACCTTTATTGCAGGACGAGCTCGTGGTTGCTCCTAAATCTAATGTATACTTAGCTACCTAGCTAAATAGAGGTATAGATTTTGTTTCGTACTATTTGTGCTATATTCAAACGGACCGGCTCGTCCGAGAACAGGATCACTTCGAAAAAGAACATTTCTTCCATAATCGAACTAATACTCTTGCGCTTACGATACAAATTGACCGGGATCCCTATGAATTCTCACTGTGTGTTCCTTAATTTGTTCCTCTTTATTCTATTTTCTGAACAGCCTCAAATCCACTGCAAATTACATCAGTATGTTCCCGCCGGCTGGGCGTTGAACAGTCCTACGGCTACCTGATGTCGCCAGGTTTCCCACAATTCTACGTGGCTCCTCACCACAGTCGAAGGTGCAACTGGACTATCCAAGGCCGGCTCGGGCAGACCGTCACAGTGAACGTCCTCGATGTCCGGCTACGGCCAACGCCTAAACGTGGCTTCAGCAGTTCCAGCAGCAATCACATCAACATGAGGCAGACGTCGAGCAGCAACGCGATCAGCAGTGCCAACGCTAACGAGGTGCGTATCTCTTACATACGAGTATATCTGTTCATAAAGAAAAATGGACTTGAAAACAATTCGTTCTTGAATATTAGGCTTACATACACTATATATATATATATATATATATATATCATATTCTGGTTTTCTGTGTTATCGTTCATATTAAAAGAGAGTGGGGTATCGTAAGTGAATTGTATGAATTCCGCCTGCTCGTGCATTCCTGTTGCTTTTTTTTTGTACGAGTGCCGACCTTCCCGAAATACGACCAAATCGAACTCGGACCACGTGTGGGTTTATCAGTCATCTGGATACTATCCCATTGTATACGGTTCCAATTATCAAATTGTTGCGTCCTGTCTCATCTGAAGGAAAGGGCCACTTGCACATGAACACGAAAGGGATGGATCACACGTCGGATGACAGCAGCAAACCCAAGTCATCATGTCAGTCAATTTGTTCCAATGGCATATGGGCATGACGGTGGACGTCGCTATTACAAAGTTCCATACGTAGTTAAGGCTCAAAGGAAACTCCCGGAACGAAATCCGAATGTTGTTACAACGCCACATTTATTACATTGACATGGCTCACTTTCGTTCGTTTGCTGCGTTTATTGGCGTGCAATAACAGCTTAATTAATTGCCTGCAATTCTAAATTCATTCGGAAGTGAGTCAGATCTTCTGCCCCGCTCAAGTTTGTCTGTCCCGCCACCGAGGGCGCTGGCTGTATCAACATCAAGTCCTCTTTGTGCTCCACACACGCACACACATTCAGAGTCATCACAACGTTCTCTCTTCCCCCCCCCACTCCCCCCCAACGAACCCCCCACCAGCGACTCAGTGCCTCCAGTGGTGCTGGCTACATCTACTAGCATCTCGGTCGGTCTATCCCGTCGGGTTTGTCTCTCCTTGACCGGGCCGCCACCGTTGTATCGACGCCATAGCTGTGTTGTTCTCTAGATTTCGACGGCCGACGGCAGAGTGGTGATTGTGGCCGTAGGCTGAGTCGTTGAGTTGAAAAACAAGAAACGTTCCTCTTCCTTTCCACTGGGTCACGAGTCGATCTTCTTGATACCGGGTCTTGCCCTAGCAAGGACAATCCCTTTCACCTCTCGTCGTCAGGGCAGGCTCGCGACCCTCGCGTTCAAGGGATACCGAGCGCTAAAGTGTGCGTGTGCGAGTTCAAGAGAGCCCAAGACGACGAGTGCCGCTAGTTCGGCGTAGTTCGAAATAGACGACAGTGGAACCCTGTTTCTAGATATGCGACGCGTATGAATGTTCGTTCGTGTGTGTGTATGGGTTAGACAAGAATCAACTTTGTAGTTGGGTGTTCCTGGTGAGTACGGCAAAAGTGAAATAGCGGGAAATTAAATTCTGCCAGTGACGTTCGAAGGCTGAATTTATAATACATGCTGTATTTAAAGCTTTGACGACATTCGCCTCCGTTTGATGAGGAGATATGTACAGGGTGTTCGATTGTGCTTTGCCGAAGTCATTATAGTCATGCAAACTGCTTTCGCACATATTCTCACAAAGTTTTAGCGCACTCGTATAGTCTGTGTACGGCAGAGCGTAAGAATAATATTCTATATAGACAATATAATTTGGTTTATCTCAGACAGGGAGCAATCCTAAGATGTATTGATTAATGATTGATGATGTACAGGCTTACATATATGCTTTAGAAAATTATAGCATGGGAGGTCTTGTAAATATTGACCATGTGCCATGCGGATTTGATGTTTTTTAAAAAATACGCCGACAGTTTCAATACACACATCATAGTTAGCACTCGATGTATACTGAGAACATAATAATTTCGGTTATATAATTTCGTTAAAAGCTGATATAGAATTTTAATCAACAAGCAACTTAACGTCGACTAGCAAATATCTCCTACAAGGAAGTTGAACCAGTGATGTGTTGATTTTCAACATGTCGCTCGATTCGATAGCTCCCGAACGGATATTACTCCACGTACGGTATGTACCGCTGACAGAATCGTTTTTGAGGAAGGCATCCTTTTAACTCGGTGATGCAACACGTCATGATAATCTATGGAATGAGATTACGGTAACGTATGCCATCCTCAAAGAGTACATGTATCTCCACTTGAGCCTGTGGGGCCTCTTGAAACTCGAACTCCTCGCGCGCATCGTTTGTGTAGTAACCGCTACAGCTTGCGCGTTCTCGCCATCAGCGTTGGCCCTCGAAACGTTCACCGCTGATCGACGGCCGTAGCCGGCGCCCGGTGATACGACTCTCCCGAAGAACGATGACTGCTCTCGTGAAACAGTATAGACCCTTGGTGACAGTAACTGAAAGGCGGGTAACGCTTTCGTGTCCACTGCTTCGCGTCCGAACGGGTGATACGGCCTTACGTCGATGTTAGTCCCACACCTGAGGCCAAAAGAAAAGTAACCCAAGCAAGTATAATAACTGTGGCCACGGCCTGTGGATGATCGTGCCATTGAGTGATCGGCGTTATTGTTCAGCTTTGTAACATTCTTATTACGAGTCGCATCACGAACGTCACCCAGTGTTTGTTGTCTTAGAGTGATGTTTTATAAGCGTTTCCAATCGTTTGTGGCCATAATAATAGTTTTGTTTTCCCGATAGGGAAAGGCTCTCCTATTTTAGATATTTTTTCACTCTGAACATCTTATGAGTTACTAGCGGAAACATTCAAATTCGAACTACAGTTTACTGATAGAACTGTCGGGAACAGTCACGTAGTGGTCAAACGTGATCGTAGTGAATTTCGAGTATTATGCATTGCACATATTCCTTCTTTTTAATGAAGTGAGTATATAAGCTAAACTCTCCCAAATCTGTAATAACGATGTAGAGAGATTGCGTTCCGAACGAGAGTAATTGAAGCCACAAACGAATCGACATACAATTCAAGTGCCGTTCAAATCAGAAATAATCACGATAACCTTGAGCTTTAGGATTATTTAGAGAAAAAAATCAATCTATCGAGAAAATATAGAAATACGAATCGGTCTTGGATTGGGGCCCTCAGCAAGTAGTAATCGCGTTTTTGCTCGTTCGTTGACGGTGGACTTGTGCCCCAGACCTTATCCCTGGAGACACTTCGCCGCACTGATCCGTATTACGGCATTACTACGAGTAATATCGGAAGGGAAAATCCACACCTCACTGCAGCCGGGCCACGGCTGGATTTGAATCTGCAATCTCCGGTGTATCTATTCAAGCGTGTTTCTAGATACGTACCCTCGAAGTCATCACGGGAATGAGTCTTGGCCACATAATTCGAACGAACTTGCAAAGAGAATTTAGCCTTGAAAACCAGTTCCGTTGGTCCCACATGGGCAGCGCTGTTTCATGCTGTGTATTTACGCTCCCTCTAGTTGTTTATAACATTCGTATCTCAGAGACCCTTGTACGCCTATGGGTCGTAGCTGAAAGGGGTTAGGTAATAGTGAATGGACTACTGCTTTCACGACTACTACGTTTATGAACCAACTTTATGAAGTTCCTCTCTTGATGGTGTTGCCGAAGGAATAACTCCAAAATAGATTTGATTGATGGTTTTTTTTTCACTTTTTAGCCGTCTCGTTAATTTGTCAGTATGTATCTGAGATTATAAAAGATCATCTGCTCCCGCTGTTGGTTTTCTTCCAATATACTGGTGAGCGAGCGTCAGGCTTGTATTATTATTATATTAATTAACAAGTATATTTAATTTCCAGCATTGTATGAACTGCAGATCTGCCAATAAACCACAATTTGAATTCTCTCCTTGTCGTGTCATCCTTGTTTATCAATCCTTTATTTAGGAATGCGGCGACCTGCTTCGCCTGACGTCAGCTGATCACGGCGGCTCCCTTCTCGCCGATATCTGCGTTGAGCGGCAGCGCTATTTTCTCAATTCATTCTCGAGCGCAAACGCTGTCTCTGTACAGTTCATCTCGTCTGGCTTTGCCCCTCATCGAGGATTCATCCTAGAGTACAAAAGTAAGGCATGCAGGCCACACGCTGGCGACTATGAACTGATTTGAACGGACAAGTAGATCATTTTTTATAAAAGTCGTCGTTGTGGTGTGTCGGAGTCATCTGTAGCAGGAAAATTATGATGGAGTTCATATTTACGTACACTCCACACCATAGCACTTCATTACTCAGCACGAGAATAAAATATATAATAGTTAGCAGCAACGACGACAAAGCTGTCCGCTATATTAATATATATTGTAAGTTGAATCTGGCAGACAATAAAGCCATTCATGGATTGCATTTACTTCTTGCCACCAACAATTAACACGGAAAATGCATCGTTTCCATCAATTGGTTCATGGGGTCGTATATATATATATATATATATGGTTTTGGAAACTTGGAGTATCTCATTTCAGATTTTTAAGTCAAGATTTTAACTATTGCTGTTTGTTTTCATCCTCGTATGTTTTGTTGTTACTAGTTTCGGGTTGTCCCACCCTTCCGGCACCTCATGACGGTTTTTTAGAGTCTCGCAACACAACAGCAGCCACGTACCGCTGTCGAAGGGATTTCTTCTTTGCAGACACCATAACTCAACACAAGACCTTACTTTGCCTCAACGGCACCCGTTGGACGAACGGCCCGCTTGGCGAATGTCTATGTAAGCACCTAACTGATATATTTTTTATACGGTAATAATAATTATTATTAATATAACCATACGTATTAAAAACGGTCATCATAGTATTAACTTTAATTAGCACTCAAACGCATTATCGTATTTAATGCTGTTATATGACACAATGATAACCCTTTCAATGGCTCGTGGCAACGCGTTCGCGAAATAATGACGTGAAACAAGAAAGTGTAATTGTGCAAAAAATCGCTCACCAATTAGTTGACCTACTGCCGAAAACTTACCGTTGCCTACAAATGTGCCTTGCGTTTGAATTACAGCGACGTACCAACTCGCCTATAACGGTCACCTTCTTCTCGGATCGGGGTACCCTTCCGGAGGGGACGTTCCGGAATCGCCAACGGACACCGGCGTCTCGAACGCAATTGACGACGCGTCGTCATCGTCTGAGGATCTCCCGCTAGCGATCACCGCACAGCAGGCAAACCGTGCCGGCGCAGGCTTTACAAGGCGACCGATCACGTGGTCTTCTTCGTTGAGCTCGCTGTCCCGCATCATGTCGGAGTACGCAGACGTCATTGTTCCGTCAATTGTTGTCTGCCTGCTTCTATTGGGCAATGCTATCATTGTCTTGTACATCTACAGGCTGAAAAGGTGAGCGGATTCGTCAGTTGGATTTCGCTTGAGGCGTACACTTATATCGCTGCTGCTAGCTAGCTCAAATTGCCATCACTGTCCATCATACCAAACACGAAGCAATTCTTCATAAATTGAGGTCACCTTCGACAAAACTAACAAACAACACGTATAGCACACGCAAATACCCAGTTTAACGCCGTGTGTATCCTTCTCTATTATCTTGACATTGCAGGCAGAACAAACAGCGCGTCTGCGCTCGTAGTCCTGTTGAACTGCCTCTTGAGGACCGGGACGAACAAAAAGTCGCGCCTCTAGCCACGATATAGGCGGCCATGCGGCCTCGGCTTTGCGCGGCCTGCGGGGTCGTTGAATCGTGCAGAAGACCAGGGAGATGATACCCAACAAAATCAATGACCCCTGGTCCGTCACTGTAGTCCATAACGTAGTCGAGAACCTACGACATAGCGGCCCTCTGCAAAATTCGTCTTAATCTCCTTGCCACTGGGGTCGAGATAGCGATTCTGCGTTATCGATCATCGAAGGGAACAGAGATATATTGTACAATAACTATATAATCTGATACAAACGTCTGCATCCGTCGACACTTTAATACGTGCTAATTACACACACGTTGGTTTCCCATGAGCATGAAATTGGAATTCGATTGCATCCAGCATCACTACAATCCCGTCTACGCAACGAAACCATAAGAAAGATACGCTCGAAGATGAATACGCTGAGCCAACAAGGTCACTGCCGCCGATGAGATGAGACCAGAGACCTTTGTCCCTTAATGCCATATCATCCAGTTTTTCATTATTACTATATTATTATTATCATTTTATTGATATATTGACATTCATTATAAACTGTATCTTGTCGCTATCTGAAACGTCATAAGTAGTGATCACCCATCATCGCATTGTTGTTGTTGTTGTCACGGTGGCCACCGGGGTCACGTCAACCTCTCTTGGTAGTATCGTGCAGCCTCGACTGAACGCTCGCATCTGTAACCCCCCCTGGTGCGTTCGTCGAGCACTACGCCGATACGGCTAACACCGGTAGAAGCATTCCTAATAAGTGAACAAGTGACATCGGTTGTGTATGTTTTTGTTCATTTTTTGTTCGCCTTGCATTTCCGATTATAGGATATAACGAGGAAGATACAGACGAGAAGAATGGACCAGAGGCGAGACAGAGAGAGAGACTGAGTGAAAGATGAGATTGTAGAGAGAATGATTGTAGATGAATGGCCTAGGTATTTATGTACATGTGGGTGAATTGAGGTGGAACGCAGCGGATTGCCTCGAATAGATATTGTTCCAGAATCCCAAAAGTCATTCTCGTGTAATAATGATTCACAGGCATTGCTAATAGCGATGGTTTGGACTTTTCCTTCAAAACTAGCTGCATTGAGTAGCGCAGGTTATAGCGCGGTAGCTGTAGTCGAGAATCGAGCAACTGGACTGACGACGAAGTTGTTCGAGAGGTCGTTTACTCCACCCCGTCCCGTGTCCCACCCCGTAGTAGAGATCCTGTCATAGAGTCTCCTCAAATAGAAAGGTAGATAGAACGAGAAATTGAGCGAGAGGGCACATCAATCGGCCTCAAATCCTGGATGCTGTTGGCCAATGTTCAGTATTCTCTGAAGATGAATGATGGACGCCAAGACGCACAGACGTACTATACGTACGAATTTTCTTTAGATTAAGCGGAGTCATCGTGGTAGTTACTCGGGATAGACGAATACTGAATACGTACCTAATATTATAACTAGCCGAAAGAGAGGGGTTATCGACGTCATCGGTACATACACAGACAGCGATCAACATAGTGACAAGTGCATCAATCAGTAATTTGGAAGGCTCTCTTCTTGTCAGTCAATCGAGTAGAACACAGCCAGTATGTAACGTAACAATTGGCTAAATACTTTTTTAAGTCTCTGAAAAATCTATGACATATCGAGCGGCCGCAGCAAGACGAGCAACAAAATACATTGGATATATATAATATATATATATATATATATATATATATATGGTCATGCAGAGCAAACAGCATCCGGGATCAGAGGAACGAACAGCAGGACCGTAGCTTACACCAACATTGTATAAAGATGGCCAAATATGATACATCATTCGTGTAAGCCGCGCGCAGCTTTGCGAATTTCGTACGGCATTCGCTGACGACGGTGGATGTTTTCACAAATGCAAAGACAGACGTACCGGTTTGTGTGTATAGTGCGACTCATGACTCGGGCATACCCCAACCCCAATAGAGAATACCTATTATGGTATTACGTGTAGTGACCAACCGAAACAAGAATAAATATAACAGACAAACGACGACTAGGAGGATGGCGAATGATAATGATGACAACGGCGACCGATAGTAAATTAAAACTATATATATATATATATATATATATACAATCTTTATATGGATATATAACCAATATGATATATAAATATTACAGAAATTATGATCGACGCTTGTTGAGAAGTTCCTCCGCACCTACTGCGTAGGCTGCCGGGGGAACCTCACATGCCGAGCAGACTGCCGACTAGTGTAATGCATATGCATCTATTTATTTATGATTATTATTATTATTCTTAGTTGATTGGATATTGAATGACTGAGCGATGGTGTCGCCGACTGCTAATTTATTATATTGCTCCTTCTCCGTAACGCGACACGTGGCCCTCCCCATCCGAGCCGAGCACTCTTGGGCTCACAAAGTCTTAATTTAATAGATGCTCTTAATAAAGCCGTCTTTTTCCTTTTCGCCTGTTCATGTGGTAAAATTACTATTTATTCCGTTCTTCCTATTTATCCATCTCCCACATAAGGGTTTTCCTATGACCATTTATCTAGTATTAGAAATGACAACACTTTATGTAAATCCGTATTGTGTCAAGCATTCATCCTTCAGTCTTCGAAGCTCGGAGGAGACAGAATGGCGTTATGCTCTCGCTGTTCGCGGCGGGAAGTAGCAGCAAGCTTAGAATCGACTGACGAAATTCAGAGCTGGCAGAGCTCGCAGAAATGACAGAGCTTCGTCTTGCTTCACCGCTGAAGGACGCACGGCGACTGAAGGTCATCAAGATGATGATGATAAGGATAGGATCAATGTTCGTCCTGCACGCGAGCCGATAGGAGGAACAGTCAATAACAGGAGACGTCGAAGATGAAGGGAGGAAGTCGATATCAAAAAGGAGACAGAAGAAAATACTACAACAACAACAACAAACACATAAACAAAGACATAAACAGAGCCTGTATATAATGTTATGTTAATGGACTTGAGTCACACTGAGGCGAAACGAGGGGGGAGGGGGGCACGGCAACGAAAGAAATGGATAACAGACAAAGTCAAGGGAAAGAAGAAAGCTTGAGAAGAGAATTGTAAGGACATGATCAGAAAAAGAGAGAGAGAGAGAGCGAGAGAGAGAGAAAAGAGAGATGTTCTCATCGAAATAGAGGAAGATTAAGGAGAAACTCTAGTGGAAGAGATGGGGAAACGTGAGAAGACAATAGAACGCGGAAGCTGTAAGATGGTGACGATTGAAATAAACTAAATCTGTGAAAAAATGTGGACAACAAACAAATACTATGTTCATTACGAATGGGCGATGTTATCATAGAGCTCAGTGTAGGACACGGCCACGAAACTGTAGAAATAGCTTTCGTTGATTGAAAATATCTCCAGTATTGGTCGTGGCGTACTTGTAGATTTTTGCCACTTGATTAATATTTGAATCAACACGTGAATCAATTAATCTCTACGACTAGGCTACTTCTCTATACATTCGAAAAGGTGCCAATTCGTTAAAGACCGAAGTCCTTTTTGGCGGCGGGGGTATTGATGCTGAGAGGTTTCCAATGCATCTGATTTCCCTCTAATCCCATCTCCCTCTGATCTCTTCGTTGTTTCTTCGACAAATAAGGGAAAGGCTAGATCTGTAACGTGACATCGACTATCATAAGAAGAACGAACGAATTTGGCGCAACCGTTTGTTCTTTGTACCTCAAAGAGCTTTTTTACAAATTCACTTAGATATGTACGATAATGTACAGTAAATTTGTGATATATCTAACAGATATGTACATACGCATATTTACAGGTATCTCAAGAATTTCGGACATAATTTACAGTAGTTCGCTTCACAATGACTCTACGGTGCTTGAGCCGTAGCCTGGCACCCATTATCTATGTGGGCTTTCAACCTCCTATGAATAAAACGCTGGAGGTGCCCTCGGCAAAGGCACTTACCTACGGCGGAGCCTCATGCCAAGTTGCAGTCCGTAAGGTATTTACTATAATCAGATTTGCTAGCGGTGGTTCTTCATATCAATCGTGTTGACCGTTCTGCACTTTCGGAACTGTCAACGAAGCGGGTTGGCGGCGCCAATGACGCCTTCGATACAAATCGTATGAGCATTTCAGAGCTAAGACATTGTCAGTGTAATCGTTTACGCATTCGCTGTATCGAGCGTGATAACTTCGGCCGTATAGTGCATGGTGTTTCGTCTTTTTCTTCATTGTGCTACAAAGATGGCTGTCTCTTCGAAGTCATCACGTTCGTAGTTCCACAAATCGCCCTTTAACAAGAGTCGTCCAGATAGAATGACAAGATTCATCGTAATACGTTGAACGCTGAGATCGGACGCTCACCAAGTCCAGTGTCTGCTTGGTCGCGAACATGTTTCCAGGAAGGACGGTTGAGGAGAAGATACTCGATATAGTCGCTCGTGACATAACCGTCTCCAGGTAGGATAACAAAAACTGCATATGGTTCGATAGTCAGCTAGTCACCTTCCGGGCAACGATCTGCAGTACTGCTTATGGGCTTCGACGGGTTCGCCACAAATGTAATATCCGTGGGTCCCGACGATGGCGACCTTGGGGGAGCCATAGCCGAATGATGCTCCACTCCGACTTTTGTAAGCAGTTTTGTGAACGCCTTCTTGCAGATGTCTCTAAACGATGCCCGGATCGTCGGCGAGCAGAATAGATAGAGATAAAAGTTGAACGAGTAGTTCACGTAGGTCAGGACTCGAGCTGAAGATCGAAACAGCTCGAAACCGATGTCCGTCGTACGCTTACGAACCGTCGAGAGAGCGACAACGGAGAGCGCCATTGGTGTCATGCACACCACGAAAACGGTAGTCATCAGTAGAACCATGCGGATCAACCTACAGCGTTCCTTTGCCTGGATGTCACTGGCATGGCCGCGCGACAGCCGACGAGTCTTCCGTCGCAAGTAGACAACGATGAACGATAGATTCAAGAGAAATACGATAACCACTGGTACGAGACGTGTGAGAATTTCGCGAAAGAAAACATAGCGCTCCACAGACGTTTGACGGTGAAAGAAACTCCACGTACACCGGTAGCAGATAGGGCGTTTCTCAAGCGCATCGAGGGTGCCTTTAATTCCCACGGCCATGAGGCTATGCTGGAATGGGTTCGGCGAGTACAACATGAACGCAAGGCTGAATGCGATCACAGCAGCCGAGCCAGCACGAAGCATGCCTTGCTGGGTGTGAAATGCCAGAGGTCGGTACACCGCTATTAAACGGTCGGCCGTCAGAGCCACGATCATGAAGGCGCTTGCACCCCCGAACGCGTTCATCACGGGCATGATGACATGGCACGATAAGAAAGCAGAGCCATAGCCAAAATGCCGGTAGAGCGTTTCTATTGTAGTGAGCTGATAGATGACACTGGTGCTTAGGGTGCACAGATCAGCGATTGCTAACCAGAACAGATAACGGTATGCACGTGAGCTAAATCGCTTCTCATTGAGAACGATGAGGGCGCAGATGTTGCCGACGATGCCCATGGCAACGATCGGCGGCACAAGAAACACGAGATGTATATACCTGAAAGAGAGAGGGAAGACAGGATGTCAGTCGATGGATAGACGGATGCTAGGGGAACCTAGAGCATGCAATCTCCAATCCGTTCGTATGACATTGGCCCATAGACAATTTCCATTAGAAATGATCACTATCATCATATATGATACATTACCTGATCAGCTCGAGGTCATCAGAGACGTCTGTTGCTCCCAGCTGCCAGAAGTCTGAGCAGTAGTCGTATGGTGCAAATGTTGAGTTATCCTCATTCTCCATACTGGCCATCGTCGGTGCAAAGGAACTGAGAGAGACTGGTAGAGTGATTAAAGTCCGTTAATCCGATCCCTGAAGAAAGTTAACATAAATTTAGTGTTAGACGTAATCACGGTTAAGTATATCAAATGAAATTACGACTTTCAGACTCTGGGTAACACCTTTCGGGGAAATACTTTGAACTCGACATCACAATGGGGAAGTCCTCAAGTACTGAATGCGGTTGCCGCCTTGTTGATCGATAGACAGGATTAACGAGTTGTGAGGCCACTTAACAAAAAGACGTGTTTGGAACATAAGCAAGGGGCGTAAGTGATATGAACCGATAAGTGTCAAGCGGTTATTACCCGCAGATATGCCTTAGAAATAATGCCGGTAATTTTACCTGGCCAAGTGTCAGCTACTGAGTGAACTATAGGTTGCTATATTAATACTCATAAAACATCGACACCCGATTAGTTCATTGTGCTCTAAATATGAGGTAGTAAGGTGAACTGATTGAATTCGGTAAAAGGTATTTGCAATTTTGGTGGAGGTTTCGGACACAGGCATAACTTTTGTATGTGTAGCCGTCAATCGAACCCACTGATGGACTGGGTGCGATGTCTATATAAAATAGTACGAAGTAGTTCGCACGTGGGAAGTCAAGAAAACATGCGTGTGTGAAGCTGTAGTGTCTTTTTGAAAATTTTATCCCTCAACTTCTTTAAAATAAAAGTTCAGAAAACAGCGATAATGTGCTAGCATGTAGATTTGGTTTAAGTAAAAGGGCAACGCGCGATAATAATATATATATATATATTACTCATAATTTTATACTCGGCTTCGTGATGGGAAAGCATACGGGGGTATCATTCAGTGATGCTCACCACCACTGGGCCACTAGGAGGTAGCTATTTTATCGAATATACAGAATCGTCTAAAATACTATTTTTATTACGGGGGTTGAAAATTGGAAACGTGATTGAATAACACAAAAAAGCTAGTCATGCAGTTCGCTGGGATTGAAACACCGCTCTGGGAGGGCAACAACAATTATGTATATGTATATATTATAAGATCTGTGCACAACCCACACGATGATGTGATTTATCTAGCACTCACAATATGCCATTGGCCCTAGGTTTCAATGATTCGTTCATAGTGTCTGATTCATCAGAACAAGCAACTTTATCCGGAACTGTGAAAAGACACGTGGAATAAAAACGACACCCAAAACTCCAAACAACGGCGGACATTCGTCTGACTTAGAGTATGACTGATCACCACTGTTTTCACTGCATCTTCTGGCATTCACCAAAATCCCGGATAGCTCGGTTCCGCTCACTGGATATGTTTTCACCACACGGTATACAATCAATAATCGGACGTTGCTGAGGCTCTAGAAATGAAGCCGCATGATCAGTATGGCCTGCATCTACTCAAAGCTATCCTCACTGAGTTATCCGACTGAACTGGCTCTGGGACCTGATCATCCCTAACTTCCAACACTATGTATGGCTTACTTATTCGAATCGAACCTTTAGTTAGTTTGGACAGCTATGTCTGAAAGGCCAAAGTAACTGTGAGATGCAAGTGGATATACGCAGCATTATGCGTTAGTTTATCTTCCTTAAGTTTGACTCACGCACAAGCAGGCCGCGCCTAGTCACCAAATGTGGTCGTTCTGAGGTCAATGACAACAATCACGCACAAGAAAAACGAATCAAGCGTCTCATTTAATAGTCCCCTGACGCGTGAACGAGTTCAGTTTTCATGGCTTCGTCTAATGTTCAAAAATGCTGTATCCCAACGATATCAATGGAAGCTTGAAATTCAAATTCACTCGGTACCTTGAGGACGTTGTATTCCGACGCGCATCGAAGGTCAGCTATGATCAAGACTCGTTGAACCAGTCATTGTTCCGTGAAAACTATGTGGGTAAAATAGAATCGATATGTAGACACCCGAGTTTGTCGACTAGCCTCTTGTATCGCATATGCGGATGGACCAGTGATTGACACAATAGGTAAGTGGCTACACGAGCCGTCCACGCTGTCGGGGCAGGCGTGATCAAGGAGACGAACGACAGACGATGCTAATTCCTGCCGTGGTCACCCGTGGGACTGCAATTACATACATCCGTTGCAATTCTTGTTCGAGAGTCTCTCTTTAGGGAAGGGAAATGTCGATTTGATCAAGGGGCTCCCACATTTTGTCGTCCCCCTAGAGAATGGAAGCCCTCGATATAAATTTACCCGGTTCGTTACTACTACTGCTACTACTACTACCACTATCTCGCCCAATCAGGGAATTTAATTGGAGAAGTATATTTTAAAACGAATGCATACTTATTGGCCATCAACTTATACCAAATGAACGTTAACTAATTGATATATGCAAATATGCACCAATGTGATTACAGCAAAACGGCAGGCCTTTTTCTCCTAAATTTTGGTGAGCTTTGGGACTTTTGCATGGCACACGCAATGAGTATTTTACAAAATGGGTCCCATTGCAATCCCCATTTTGGTTTGGTTGAGTTGCGAAAACAGAGGAGGCTCTACGAGTCAAAAATCCATACAGTCGAACGCGTATTCAGAGAACTCATTGGCTAATCATAAATTATGTGCTTGCAGTGATATTCGACCAGTCCGTTAGCTATGCTTGGTATATGATTGATTTACTGTGTTACCCGTAACACGGTGATTATCGGGATATCGTTATCCGCATTATCACGTCTCACCTCTCTGTAGTGAGATACTAATCACAGAAGCTGCAGTATATTCAAATTCAATTTTATATCTATTTACTAGAATATGAAGCTGTCTCGTTCTACTGCCCGGCAAGAGAGAAAGAGACTGTTATGCACGATATTGCCCTTTGCATTATGCAAAATCCATAAATCTTCTTACGTTTCAAGCCTCTCGGCGTCATCCCTCATCGAGGGCACTATCTTGCTTATAAGTAAGGTGAAGTTCAACGTTTTATATTGGTTTATTAACCGAACTGTAGTTCTACGATGCTTAAGTTCTATTCAACTCAAATTGATCCAAATATAGATACGTAATCTTGCGTAATAGTTCCTCGTTTAGTTCGTAGGCCATTCAATTGCCAAGGTAAGCCCAAAGTTTTGACGGCTTGTAGAATCTGTACTGGGGAAGGGTATCCTCCCAACGATGTTCCTAGCCTGTTTTATCTCGTTATTTCGAATACCACGAAATGTTTGAGTTCACGCCCGTGTGCCGAGACACGATGCGTGATTATAAAAGAAAGTGATCGTTAAAATCCACGTGTTCACATCTATTCGAACGTAGTTTGTGTTTCGAATTCGCCCTTTCTTTTTTGAGCCGACCAGCACTATACAATAGAGCAAAATGATTCAGCAAATCTTCTTATCTCTCTGTTCTATTTCTGCCGGCTACCGTTATAAAAATCCAGTGACACTGACCTTGTACGGGCTGCTGCCTGATGGATTACCGATGACACTATTGTTATATTGTTGTTGCGTCTGGGCACGACACTGCCACCGGGTGGGAAGAAATATTCACCGAATTTGAGTTCCCATGATTCCACAGTTCAGCCTCTAACTTACGTTGAATAGCATGAACAAATGAATGACTTGCCGAGATTTTCTCTATTGTTAAGCTTAGCCTCCAACTAATACTACTACTAGAACTACTGTTGGCTACGCCAGCATACACTGCACAATCATTGGCGGCACTATCGTCGATTGCAGTGTATTGCTTAGTGACCGCACAACACGAAGGTAACGGGAGATATGGGAAGGCGCATTTCGTTGGCTCGTCCGCTATCCCTTTAGTGAGGATGCGTGCGGGTAATAATCACCTCGCCGCACCGATGTGATTTAGAACGTTTGCGCGGCTCGGCGGGGCCTTAGCAAATTGATCTGATAACTCGATGGACGTTCGCTCGATCACTCGTCCGCTCGGAACAGATGAGTGAATGCATAAACCAGTGTAGCGTGACAAACAGATACGCTTACAGCGACTGACGAATGTTACCATAGGACGCTATTGTCATCGTGAGTTACAAGGTACAAATACAAGCAACTTGTTGCTACCAGAGTATACAGAGTTCGACTACCGGTCGATGGCGTACCAGATCAACGGGTTTCTTTCTGTTTCTACTAATATATTATGATTTATGGCTGTTAACACAGACGAAGTAAGGCCAATGCAAGATAAAACTATCGCTCCGACATCAAGTTACCTAACTTGATGTCGGAGCGATAGTTTGTTATAACAGGGTCTGTGTGGTAAAATGAAGATAGATTTATAGAATCTCTTAAATTAGACTTGGTCCCAGCTAATCCCCCCCTATACACCCCCCATAATCCCTAATTACTGTATATTTTTATAGAAAAGGTAATAATTAAGTTAGTTAATTTTTCGTTGGGGGCTATTAAATATTATTTGCTCTACTGGGATTAAAGTCTGTAATCCGCATGACGCACGGTTTATGTGGATATAATTAACAATCAAATTAATTGTAACAAGGACTCTTATATGAAAGCTTAACCTTGTGGCCCTTTGGCCTGGAAGGCGAAACTTCCTTTGATTTTATTAAAACCTATCGATTTCAATATTGCAATATTACCGTACACGATGTGGTTATGGTAATTAGATGATCTATAGATGCGTTTAAAATTTACCAAGCACTCGCTTGTAGTCCTGCAACCCTTGGACGCAGGGAGACGGAATTGACGAAATTGGCTGTGAAAAGTGTACTGGCACGGAGAGAGCATGTCCACTTTAATCTCGTCATTGTACACAGCTAATAAATAGGCTTCCTGCAAACTGCTTAGCGCCTAATCAGAAAGATAGTTCTAGGACGCTACCATATTTATAGACAAAGTACTTTGAGAAAGCCTAACTATGGCAGCGTCATTGAACTAATAATCTTTCTGATTAGTCTTTAAGATAAAGACGCGGGTGACAGTTTTCTCACCTGGAGGACAATTCTGATCCATAATAACTTTCACTTATACTTCCTTCGGCAAGAGCTAAAAAATAAAAAAAATAAAATGAAATAAAAATATTGTCCTGAAATAAATACTAATACTTGTACAAAAGACGCATAATAATCGTAATCGACTGTCAACCGCTGTTCCGTTTATTTGAGTTCATCAATCGGAGTGTCCCACGTTCTATATAGCACATCTCTCCCATTAGACCAAGCCGTTTTTCGGCGATATAAGAACAAGTACGGAATACCAAATACAACGTAACTTCTATCTATGGCATTATATAGGTGGACCTATTTATGGACATGCAGCATTCAAGCGATACATATATGTATATTTTTTTCATATACTCGTAAACTAAACGGGATGTGTACACATTAAAATGGCATAATTATCGCGTACGAATACATTTGCGATTTAGACCTCTTCTAACCCAGGATTCAGTTTCTCTGTACTATTTGACACAAAATCGCGTTAGGTTGAGCGAAGGATCCTCAATTGTTTGATTATTACTACCTAGGTGAGTCTTCTTCAATCGGGTGACTCCCTCCCGTATAAACATTCGCGTCGGATGCCTAGAGATGTCATTCCATGAGTTATTTTAGCGAAAATCATACGCCCAGGTTTGGATTAACGAGTGCTTTCTTGATATCATCAAGTTTCTTCATATCCTCCTTTAGGACCTTTATCAAGTCCGCAATACCTGGAAAACGGAGGGAGGACATTGGATGTTATTGTGTCGAGGCAATTTGGACGACAAGGCAAATACATGCTGTCCATAACCTGCAATAGTAGAGTTAGCGACTCTGAGTCCATATGATGCTAACAGAACTGAGCCTCACCCAAAGTCACTGATACGATTATTACCTGCACTAGCGTATCTTCTAACCATCTGATCACTGAACACTTGACGTACATAAGAGAGTGTCAGAATCGAACTTCTGCACTGTGACCCACAGAGCACCTTCCGTATTTTCTAATTCATAAGACGTCGTCGAGCATAGACCACTGTATTGTCATCTACGAATTTCACAAAGACTTTGCCGTTGGTAACCACGACGCCGGACTCCACTAAATTCGTGGTACGTAATGATAATGGTTTTGCTAGTTTTATCCATTACAGAGTCAAAACAACATCCAAATTATTGAACGACAACATACCGCGATGCTGTTGGGCTAGAAGCTGGTTAACCTCCTCGTTGACGGGTTCAGCAGATACAGCGTGCGACTGTGAATCCCGTGGAATGCTTTTTACGCTCGCCTGCAGCTCGTTCAGCTTACCACGATTGAGATGATCCATCTCGTTTATGATATCCTCCAGCGATGCCTAAAAATTGATTAACGAAGTATAAACACCTGCTCCATACACACACACACACACACCTCTTGCGAGCTGAAGGGGTCATGCGCTTGTGTACATCAACGGGGTATGGTCTGTCTACCATCTATTACGTTCATCATCGCCTTTCGATACTGGCTCTTCGTAAATTATGCTATCGTTAATTTTCCTCTTTCATTCTCCACCTAAATCGTTTACCTTTAATGTCTCCTCTTCACTCTGTATGCCTAGTCCAGTTTTTCGGTTCACTTCGAAAACGACCATGACCTTGAGAACTCGGTGCGCGAGATTCTGCTGCTTATTACGGAACTCATCAACGCGCGCACGAGCCTGTTCGCACCTCTTCTCCAGTTCCTCGGCTTCGCGAGCCATCTTTTGAAGACGAACCATCTGACCTGCCTGGAGGTCTCTCTGGAAGTTCATTCTTTCAAGACAAACATTGCGACCATGTTAACAACATCGTATGAACGGCTCAACCACGAGTGTCAAATGTGGATTATTTTCCAATATTAATAATAACAGATCGTACGGCGAGTATATATATGTATATATGCAGAGCGCCAAAAGCTGCTGTGTAATTTGTAATCTAGAGAAAGGAAGCGTTCCTTCTCAGAAGGAGTTACTATTATCATTATTATTCTACCTCGGGACTGCGACAAGACATGCCCCACTGGGTATGCTGGATATCGCAGTGCTATTCGAAAGACACCAGTTAATCCCATTAATAACGCACTTAGATATCGATGACTCAGCTCTCGAGAGGGTTTCCCAAGGGCAAGCTGGGGAAATACATTCACGCTATTTACCAAATCTCTAATTCCCCGTGAACATCCCCTGTGATTGTGACGTATGTGACGGGCTGATGCCAGTATGGGAAAGTTGGCGGCGGCAGGAACAGCTCACCCAAAGTAGTTTATTTGCTGACGGGCGAACGTCATCAGCATACTGACCCCCACTCGTTCAGTTTGATCGAACCGACTACCTTCTATTATATTTAACAGTATCATTCAATTAACATAAATCATATAGCTATGAAACTCAGACCTTCATTGAAACTGGATATTACTGATAAATACTAATAAATTGTATGGGAGTTGAGGGTGGCTGGGGCAGAAACAAACTTAGAGTATCATGCGGAGGTCGACACGCCATATAAGCCCCAGGTTTCTATACCTCAATTTGAGATCCTCGAAACCAATCAGTGGGACAGGTACCATCCGCTTTGGGTCGGGATTGTCGCTCTTTGCCTGCTCCCACAGCAGTTGATCAATTCCGTGCGGTGGGATTGCCAAATACTGTTCCAGTTGACTCTGATCATCCGTAGCAGGTGACAAACGGTAGAAAAAGATGAACAGCACAAAATTCGGGTTATGATAACAAATGCGGGAAGAGACAAGGAAAATGTTACTCTTATAAGGTGAATAATATTTATTTTTAATATTAATATACATTCGGCAGTACTACCCGAATGGAAACTACAATCAATCAATGTGCTCAGCGGTTGTACGTACAATTGATATATATAGATATATATCACTTGCAAGTACAAGTGTATATGTATATATAATACTTATTATTCCTATTCATTTAGCTAAAATTATCTATTCATATGACGGCTCAACGTAGGGATAAGAATTTCATTCAATTCAATTCTCTCGGTCAGCTGTGCGCTCACGTTGGCTAGTCTATACCTTATTAAACTCGGTTTTCTCTGCCATGTTCACAACGCCGAGATTGGTCAAGGCGTTTTTGCACTGCGGCGTTTCCAGGGCAGAAAGTAGCTCAGTCGATGTGAGCTTCCTTGCTTGCCCGGACGGACTCTTCTCGAGAACGTAGATGACGACGTTACACTGCGAACTTCCAGTATCGGTAACAGAATCCATGAACACTGACAACTCCTGCACCCGAATGACTTCCTTGTGCAGAAGTTCGCTAAACGACGGCTGTGTCATGCTGCGAATGTCGCTAGCTTTCTTGTTGACTAGCAGTGAGACGAAGCCTTCTTCTGGTCGATTCGTTGGTAATGTATTGTACGCGATAGCCTAGAAAAGGAAATCGACGTATCTATTTATTGTGTGCCGATCTGCCAACTAACTGACTGATAACACAGTAAAAAAAAATCGCACAAACATGATGGGATCGCCTTATTTCAGAGCTTTCGCCGAGAACGACCCGTAGTTTTCCCACCGAGAGCCCAACAAATGGTTACATATCCCTGAAACCTTTCAAGGCCTCAAACAGTTGCACGGCATTGAAAACTCAAGCGAAATATCAGAATCAACACGTTGCGCCTATTGTCACTATTAGCTGAAAATTAACCAAGTTGTTTTTTTTTTTTGTTGGTGGTTTTGATTTAATTATACTGCATTAGCGCTGTATCACCACCTTTGAGACTCGATTGTAAGGCTCGATTTAGGTTCCGTTAGTGCAACAGATAAACACAGCGCAAATCGCAGCTGCTAACATGGTCATCATAGATACTACGATCGAGTGTCCCCATTTGTGTAGAGCTTACATACCTTGAATTTGCAGAACGGGTTGTCCGAGGTAAAGTTCAGTGGGGGGCCAGATTGGGCCATAAACCCTTTTCCGACACCCCACTTAGCTTGGATTGAGTTGAATTTCGCCAGTATCTGAAACGGCAATTCGAGAGATGAGTCTAGAGCAGATCAATATATGGTTTCCACCAATGGACTATTTCAGCGATTCTACATCAAGATCATAACATGCATTAGATGTTGTTGTCGAATAAATATCTCATAATTGAATATAGGCGATATAACATAATATCTATATTGACACAATATTTAGTACAATTGGCAGCAACGTTATCGGCTACAATAGCCGAATTCTCCACCCATCCCACGAACTCCCGTGTGCCTTTTGATCAAGTGGGACAGAAAGACAAATAGATAAACCATCAAATAGATAACAAATGCCTCACTACCTAAAAGGAAGCCATCACCTGTGAAGATTAACAGAAAAAAAATGAAAACCCAGAGGGAATAAGATGATAATACGTACACTGTCACGCTCGTCTCTGTAGATACAGGGATTGCCAACGGCGCAGGCAATCCTGTGCGCTTCTGCCTGGGCGGCTTGTTGAGCAGCAGTGGCCGGATTTTGAATGATGTTGGGATTCGTACCGAAGACATCTGCGAGAACGAACACCAACCAGCCATAGCAATGCGTAAGTGACAATGAAGATTGAAATAATCAACAGGATACTCTCCAAATCACACCATGTTCTTACTGTTACTATTATGATATATCATAAGCAGATGGGATAAGCCAGTGTTCTAGTGGGGCTAGATTGGTTTCACGATGATCTGCGCAGAGATCTAGATTCAATACTAATGTGGGCAATTATGCTTTCGTCAGGTGCCGACCGAAGGATAATGAGTTGTTTAGAAATTTGTCATGAAACTCCAAATTCGCCCATCCAATACCAATCTTCCACTAAATATCTAATATTACTTCCACGATAGCTTGATTACTTGAGATGTGTTTATCCACTGTACAGCACATTCATTCCGTCAGAACTCACTGCTTTGTGCTGTCTGTTGTTGGCCGAAGCCTCCCGATACTGGCATTTGTCCGAAGCCCGCACCATAGTTGCCGGTAGATGTGGTTACCTGGAAGGCGTTCTGCGGCGCCCCCGCGAACGAGAAGCCGCCGCTCGGATTAGCTGCAGGTGCGCCAGTACCGAACGCTGGCATGCCAGGCGTAGCCGTATTGCCAAATGGTCCAGGGTTGCCGCTCCCGAACAGCGAAGTGGAAGCACCTCCTTTAAGACAAATTCATAACTTTAATCATAATACTAATGTGAAATAATAGCAACTCGAATTATATTAGTAGAGAATGTGTTGCAACTAAACACCTAAATAATTTGTTACTCAATTGAATCAAAGGGAGAATGGAGATCGATAACGATTCTGGGCGGAAACGGAATCTTGGCTGAAGAGTTCATCTCGTAGGGTGAGAGCATCAATAGAATCATGTTGCACATATATCTTCGTAAGTAACTTTCAGTTTAGACTGGCAGCAGACAATTGTTGCATTGGCGGATTTCACACTTCCAAGCACTTGACTCGTTCCGTTAATATATTGTATTTATAATCTCGCACTCAACACCACAGAACGCGGGTCGTCTGAATAATTAGATAGAAGAACCTAAGAAACGATCGGACCGCCTTTCTGATTTCTTAGAGACTCTCTGTACATTTGACAAAAATGTTCTCAGATTTTCATCTGTATTGTCTGCATCCCCCTTAAGGTCTGCACATTGAATGTTCGGAGTGTACCTGTGCCAAACACGCCGAATCCCGTTGACGCCGTTGATACTGGAGCCGTTCCTGTCATACCGAAACCTGTGGTGCCCGGCGTCTGGGTCGGCGTGCCAAACACATTGGATACATTGCCGAAAGGTGCTGCTGGTCGCGGTGCACCGAATGTTCCGGGCTGGGTCGTGCCGAACGAGCCTGTCGAGGCCGCTGGCGTCGATGTACCAAAACCGGCGCCAAAATTAGAGGTGTTACCAAACCCTGAAAGTCGGAAGCATTTCCAATTGAATGCCCTGTTATTAAATGATGGAATGATACTTCGAGGAAACAATTATAGACTTTCGCCTTACGATAGGACATCTTGAGCTGAGCAATGTTGTTTTTTCTTCGTCAGATGCCATATTTAGACTTGAGCAGTAGTTCTGTTCAAAATCATCTATGCCTCTAGTTTAAGGCAAACGAGTTCGTTGATAATATTTGACTATGAACATACGGAGACTATTAGGACGGAGGCTTCACCTGAACCGATTTTTGTCTCGGTGGGATTTGATAACTAAAACAATTCCTTTCTGAAGCATATTTTCTCCGAGCCGAGCGGATTCTCAGATGATTTGTAGTTCCGAGCGTCTATGGCAGATAATCTTGCGACAATTGACACGTTAGAATATATCGCCTGTTTTCCGGTGTACACCTGCTGTAATTGTAAATGTGCGACATGCTCCCCCCATTCGTTGCTTCGAGCGAGCTATGCATATGTCTACATGCCTTCAACATGGGCAATCGTTCCATCTATTCGTTCCGTAGGTACCTAGTCATTGGTTAAGTCAGGTGGGTAAGCGCTTATCATCATGTTTGACATTTCCAAAGGTCAGGAAGTACTAAGCAGGCTGACAGGTAGAATGACGTGAGCAACGATACCTCGCGCTCGGTTTCCACGCGTGAACATTCTAAACAGCCGCTGCCAGAATAGAAGTCACTGGAGAAGCGGTCTTCGTTGTCTTCGACGATTGCGGCCCACAACCAAAATCTCCAACAACACGCAGAAAATATCAGGGCGGCGGTTCCAGTAATAATGCTACGAATTTTCGAGTGTATGGAGGAGTAATGTAGCTAATAGGATTTATTAAAACAGTTGTATAGAAGCATGCTGTTATTTCATAGTATTGTGTGTCTTAATATATGCAACAGTTAGCGACACAGATGGCGAGACAGGGTGTCATTTTGGACTTAAATTTCTTGATGTTCCTCTTTGCATACCTAAAAAAAATACTTTAAATCCATTATAACAGTGGGCGACATTTGTACCCTCTGCACGTGAGATGCGTCTAAGAACACTCTTCTTTATATATTCTTAGTAGAATGTCTCGAACAAGGATAAGATCTAGAACGAGGTACTCTAAGTAACTTTTGATTAACTAATTTAATAATCTTCTGATTCTTCTAAGATCCCCAGCCCCGTGCTTGCTTTTTGCATTTCAGTCACTTGCCATTGTTATCTCTAATTTCCTTACATATTCGTTTTATTTGTTGTCTCTGGCTTACTTTGTACGTTTAAAAACAAACACTTGAATTAACAAGTGAATCTTCTGTATCATTTATTCCCTATTTCGCAGGACGAGTTGCTTAGAAAATCCGTTGACGGAGTCTATCAGTGATACGACAGTTTACAGATTTGGGTTCCGTAGACTCTGAACTTAGATGTGTAGGATTAGCCTGGTGGATATTAAGCAGATTAAAATACACCAAATTATGACGGGATTATACCAGTCCCGCAGCAATATCACCTGCGATGCTAACGTAAATGTATGTCTGTAGAGTAAACGTCTGTTTAGAATATAAATGCAGAGCAACTGCTTTTATATCCGAAGAGAGCTGAACTTCACGACAATTTCAAATGATTGCTTAGACCACGGTCATCACTGCCAAGGTGTCTCGATCTTATCGAACAACGTTATATTGATCGATATAAGATAGTTCTCTATTTGATATGCATTTACGAGTGAATACCGCCGACAGGTTTGTCTCCAATATTTGTGCAGACATAATTAAGAAAATCGATGGCGGTTCAGTCGAGCTTTGCGTATCGCTTCTCACTGATCATAATGCTGTCCGCCGTTAGTGCGCAGCCAGAGGAAAGGGGCACACAGTCAGTCGTAAATGATTAAGATAGATAAAGCTTATTAGATTATTTAAAGCGCCCTCCACTTCCCCAACACTTGTTTCGATGTGCAGTTTTCTGTGCGTGCTCCGTGTGACGAGGTCGTTCGGACCGGCATGGAAAATGATGACTTTGTGTATACTAATAATATTATGATTATTATTACGTTCTTGGCAAGAACCGCATTCCTTGACCTTTTGCTGAGCTAGAGATGAGACAGCATACGCTTTTTAACTATACTTTCTTGTAAAGAGTATGAATAGCAAGTAACATCGAGAAATCTCAATACCTCCGGTGGTTGATCCGAACATTATTTGATGTCTTCAACCACTTTCTCAGAAAAACACTTCTCGCAAGCTGATATATTTACACAACACTAACAAAACACATATCAGACACATAAGTAGGTGCACAACAACCTACACCAGTCTATCGATATATGTATATACGCACTAGACATTTATTAATCATCGACATTCGAGTCTGCCTAACGCTTTAATTTGAATTGCAAGTAACCAAGTCAAGTATCGAAAAAAAATATCGGTTTGTCCCGACTCTACACCATGCGCCGCACTTCAAACTTGTAAACATTCGATGTTTAGTCCGGTAGATTTCAATGTTGCCGCGCACGGCCCCTGTCTCTCATTGGTCGAAATTTATTTTGCTATTTAGAGAAGCCGCGTGTTTATTTGTCTCTCAAACGGCAAAACTGCATATCCATCATTGTGCACTGAGTGCGCAATATTCGTCCATATATTGCGTCATCGACCGGGCTTGATGATCTATTGCCTGATACAATGGGTATAAATATTACATCAGATGAGCTATAGCAGATGTGAGGGGGATTTATATGACGTTCGTTTCTACCTAGCGCGAAGGGACTCTGTCTGGGCATGCGAGAGGATGTCAGATACGCTGGAGGGTTGAGATATACAGGGATCGCAGCAGTCGCGCCCCGACAATGTGTTATTCTCTCTACTACTCTGTCTGTTTACTCTCGTTGTGGGATATGCGCGTGCGACTCAGATGTGCTGATTGATGTCTCTCGTGCAGTTGGTGATTTTACGACGCTCGTCGATTGACGGCAGCTCGTAAGCGATTGGTACTTAACCATTTGTGCTTGCGTGATTAAAAAGGAGAAAAACAAGTATTCTCCAGTGCATACCACGATGGGTGCCGCTGACCGGCCAGACCTCAAACGTGAGGATGTTCTTCAGGCGGTTGTTCTCGCCGAGACATTCTGCACGGAGTTTCACCCGCTCACCGAAAGTGTACCATTTGTAAGTGTTGCTGCTTTGGTGAATTTTCGACTATCCACGTGGATTATATTTACAGCTCTATATAACGAACAGGGTTTTGCGAACACTTGTGCCAGCGGCTGTACCACCACCCGTGACCACTACTGCGATCTGGCTGATGCAATCGTTCGGTTAGCTAGTACCATATGGCCGGCCAATGGGATAGAAGCCCATAGCGGTACTGTCAATTGGAGAGTTATAAAAAGAGAGTGTACTTTTATCTAGCAGCATACAAGCACGTCGTTGTTTTAATCATAATTTTCAGCATAATTATATAGAAATATGATAAGTTATGATTAGTCCATGTTGCTCAAGATGCTATTGTTTTTAAAGCACCGCTAGCCTACGATAACTGTAAACCATCCATGCTATGTAATCTTTATATATAATAAGAGAATTATTGTTTGCTCAAATGGGTTATTACATTATTTGCCGAATATTATCTAATTCTTACTCACAAAATATATGAAATGTCAATGTCATGTTATTATATATGATTTTTTATTGTTAGTTTCATTATTGATCAAAATTCGGGTAGTAAATATTTCCAGATTGTTAGTAAACTGCTCGCATACTTTGTGGTTGCGGAACAATCTTTGTCGGGTAATGAATTTTCATCTGGTTTACATATTATAATATTCTAGATTGCTGCGAACCGTGTGAACTCGTTCTTCAAGTTATCATGTGGCCATTACCCAAAAATTAAGTTTTCTAAAAGGGAATGTTAGGAATGTCGTAGGAAACGAGGAGTAATCATTTTGTAAGCCAAGGAATCACCGTAAAACCGTAGGGCAGGGGATCAGCCGCAAAGTCCAGATCAATGATCAGTTCGCGCTGTGATCACAAAAAACTAACCTTAAAATCAGTACGTCAGCTGCACCGCCGCTGAAATGTGGCAGCCAAATATTTTAGCATTTTTGTTGTTTTCTTTACAGGCCCTGCTGCAACTGCAAGGTCGGCCACTGCTCGACTATAATTTGGAACTCTTACACTCGAGTGGATTCCAAGAAGTATATATTTTCTGCCATGGGCATAATGCTGAACGCATCAAAGCGTTTCTCAGGTAGGGTAGATTTTTCTTAGTTATTCGTCATGCCATTAGGTTGCTTGTGTAATCGCGTTTTCTCATAACGCACGTAGATTGGTGATATGAAAGCGTCTATCAGATACACATTTGGGATGAAATTTAGACCTTGATTGATTACCTCTTTAACAATAGTCTCGATTCAATGCTCCGTCTTAGAGCATACTTAACGTTTTGTTCAATTGCTGATTCACTAACTAGTCGAATTTTCTTCGTCTGTTTAGTGCCTCAAAGTGGGAATCATTTGAAACGAAACGGTTTTCTGTGAAGGTGATCTCCGCCGACAACTACATGTCCTTTGGAGATATGATTCGTGATCTAGATGGCAAGGCGTACATCAAATCGGACTTCCTTTTGTTGCAAACTGGCGTAGTGTCAAACATCGACATGGAGCAACTTCGTAAGGTTAGTTCAAGAGTCTAAGATATATATTAGGCTGATATATTAGACACATATACATTTAAATATCGGCTAAACTAAGTGAGTTAAAACAAAGGTTTGATAGTATGAGTTAGAGGTATGCACCTCTTTTCTTTATACACTGGTCTCAGAGTTCTGGCGGCCTTCTGACGGCTAGGTATGTACTATTTCTATTACCATTTATAACCTCGTTATTGAAGGCCTCTCTGCGCAAATCGATGTTTGCATACCTTTGGCCACCTATAGCTCTCTTTACCTGATGGAAGCAACCATAGTCACACGGGCTTAAATCGAGAGAATAGGGGAGGTGACGCCATCGGTCAATCTCGTTGACCTTTAGCCAGGACGTAATTTCATTGCTACGATGTGCTCTACCATCACACTCGGTGCTTCCTATTGCCATGCCAATTATTCATGAGTCCCTTCAAGAACTCGAGATATTAAGTCGAAACCATTTTTTTTTTGGTTCCAAATCTCGTAGTAGCATATTCCGTTGAAATCCCTGTCAAGTGCTACCATTACTTTCGAATATATCTGATACTGCTACTGCCATTGCCTGTTCACCTCATCGTAGGCACTGTTTCACTTGATATTTTTCGTCCCCTATACAGGCTGACCCACGTCTCGTCCGCTGCAACGGTATGCTCTAGGCGACTCGTTTACTGCCCATATGCCTTCAAATTGTCTCGCGAACACTCCTCACGCATTTTCAGTTGGCCAGCACCGAGTTAATGAGAGACCCATTTTGCGCTTTTTTCTGCATCGTGAGATTATTTTTAATCATCCGACCACATTTTTCACGAGGGACGCCAATTTCAGCCGACAAAGTCGTCAATGACCAAGCTCTAGTTAGCTCAAAAGCTTTTTCGATTATCTCGATCCGTTCGTCGAATCGAGATTCGGGAAGGGGTGGGCGCCCTCAATGTTCATAATGTTGCAGTCACCTTGCCTAAACTGTGCACACAAACGGCACTAACCTTCGATGGATTTCAGCTGGACATTTCTTCTCTTGAAACATAAACTTGACACCATTAACGATGAGATCATCAAGTAAGAAGTGTTTCTCTCTTTCGATTTGATTCTAGGCACATCGACGAAATCAGACAACGTCAAACGCCAAGAGTTTGATGACGGTCGCTGTACGGCGAATGGACCCGTCGCATCGTACACGCTCAAAAAACGAACACTTCGTAGTATTTCTCGATGCGAATAACAAAATTCTCCACGCGCATTTCAACCAGAGGAAGACAAAATACCTTGACGCCCCACTAGAGGTAGGAATAGTGAACATGCAGCTGGGTCCATTTTCTCTTATTGATGTCAGTACGGGAAGCGGTTCGTGTAATCTCTTTTATGTTGTAGCTTTTTGGAGGTTGAAATAGAGTAAATAGCAGCCCCAGTTTTCCCGTTTATTGTCTCAATGTTCTATTCAAAGAAAACTGTATATTTTCATATATATTATTGCTAAATTTAAGCATTTTAAAATACTATACTTATATAAGAGAAAATTCAGATGACTGCATCCGCCGCTGCAGGGAGTCCACTTGGGACTTACCTGGTTTACATCTAATGAACACATGTTTAACAATAGATATGATCTGTAGACTCTGCTCTAACAGTCATTGTTCTAATATATAAGCTGATTGCCCTGATCATAATTCATGAGTACGGAGATTAGAAACAAACACTGTCTATCATTCGCAATTCCGTGACATACAGTACAGACAAATCGACTTTCAGTATCACCGAATCAGTAACTCCTGGTACATCAATCATTTATTCTACTAGCACTCATCACACTAACCTTTTTGCGAACTCATTTCTGAACTTCAGTCCACCTCGCACTCAACGCCACACACGTAGAGTTAACTTGAATCACGCTTATAATTCACCGTTATATGTTGAGGCGGAAATAGACTTGGTGAGCTGATAGTCAAAGTCTATGATTATAACGAGAAAGTCAGTCGGTAGCTCTCAAATAAACACTCTCCCCACGCTGGAGCGCACTTCACCATGCGTATCGTTCTGTGTAACTGTCTATGTTCCATGTCATTGGTCGTTTACATACACGGCAGCTTCAGCTGTGACGCAACACACACGCCGATCTCTCTTGTTAGCATTTTCTCATTCGATCAATGATTTCTTTTACTCGAATGAAGCAGATGGCAGTATCCAACGTTCATCTGTTGTACGTTGCTTTCAACACATCACGTGCGAATCTGAGATACGAGGCGGTGCCGTGAGGAGCGTTGTAGTGAGAGAGACAGACATACACTTGCTGTGCATTTACACTACGGAGCGTTTCCCTGGATGGTCTAGTGGTGAGCGTGTTGTACTACTAGACGGGAGGGACACATGTTTGGGATCAAATCCTGCGGGCAGACGCTTTGGGGAATCTTTAGATTTCTTTGTCATATTTTGTTATCTGTTGATTCGTGACGAGTATGTAGAGGTTTAAAAACAAGTGAAGATGGCCCCGATAGGTCCTTGAAGTAATACCTAAAAGGAGGCTTCGAGGCCTATCGTAAAAGGGACTACTGGGAGTCAGCTCAAAATTACTATCTACGGAGTGTTCATACACTAAATGTACATCTAAGGCAATGGCTTGCAGCTTCATCACCGATGTCCTTAATGAATTGTGTACTGCTAGTTGAGTCGCTTCCATTTACTCGATTTCCATACTAATTCTATCCGCCATAGAACAGAACCCCTCATTTGCTACAGTTGTTGCAGCGACATTTCTACAATTTCGATGCACCCGCCTTGCTTGTTTCTTCTTATTATAGGGTGTACAGTTCTCAACAGTTAGCAAGGACTTACTCATTTGCATCATGGAAGGCAATATTTGCAAAAGCTCGCTTCTTTACCAGCGCACAGACGTTGAGAAAGCTGCCAGTGAAATCAGCGACAGAGGGACTCGCCTAATACATTTCTGTTTTCGGCGTTTCTTGAATAGGTGTTGACAGCGGGAGGGCCCGTATCGGTGCGCGCTGATCTCGCTCAGACGAAGGTAGTCTTCTGCAATCAGCATGTTCCTGCCATCTTCTCTGACAACTTTGATTATCAGGACACCGACGACTTCGTAAAGGGTGAGAGAGCACATGAGAAGTTATCGGAGAATGGTCGGAGTAGTCGACTTGGTTGTATTTGTGTGCTTAATCAACATCATATATTCGAAAGCCGTGCGCATCGGCAATGGCGGACAACGCCAGTAAAACATGTCACTTCCGCTATCTACGATCATTGTGATATATATATATATATATATATTTATATATATATATCCACGCGTTTACCGATATGGTGCAGGACGCCCTTACGACGATCCTCAACCTCCAAATTCCCTAGGCAGCACCTCGTTTGGGACGCCACTGTGGTTGATACCCCAGCACGCTCTTATGTTAATCACCGTAAAACCACCCACGGTTACGCGCTGTCCCGTGCCGAGCGGGCCAAGCGACGAAAGAACACCGCCCTTCAACACTGGGCGGGTTCGGCCCTCTCACTGCTAACTGTGTAAATTAGTTGTAATTTTGTGTCCTTGTTTATCATGAAATTCACAGGTATTATTGAGCACGAGGAGATCATGGGCAATTCGATTCACCTTTACGAAGTGCGCGACGCATATTGTTGTTGTGTAACCAATCTTACGATGTACTCAAGGATCGCCATTGACATCGCCAAGAGATGGGTATGTAGAAACCGATTCTGTTCTTTGCTTGAGATCCAAACACCTATAGTGCTTGTTTCTATTGCTGTTGCATCCAGTTGCCGATTATTGACGTTTATCTTACCAAGGCATCAAACGCCTTAACGAGTTACACGGTGTATAATGTTTCCGATTCCAGCGTAACGGTTGCATTTTGATGATTTCAACAAGAGGCCGAACATTATCAAACGTCTTTATTCACGTGGATTCGACCACGGATATACCCGCTTTCGTCGTGTTCTGCTTATTATTGTAAGACTATATTTATTGTGAGAACCCCTTCTTGTTTACATAGTTTGTACACAGCACATAGTACTGCTACTGGCAACTCTTCGATTTGCAGACTCACCCGTACACTGTTGATATGTACATTCGCGACTGCCACTTTCAACGGGGTGGCTTTTACGTCGCCACCACGGGTCGGATCGCGCCCTCAGCCATTGTCAGTCATTTCTCGGTGGTGCTGGGCTCTGTTGCCGAAGGAGCGAGAATTACTCGATCATACGTCGGTGAAGGCAGTTCAGTAGGTGCGTCCGTCTCTCTGAACGAAGTCACCCTGGGCAAGAACGTTATCATTGAAGAAGGCTGTGTCCTAAGTCATTGCCTCATCGGGGATGACTGCATCGTCTATAAGGGTTCGTATTATTTATCTGTTGGATTGAGCGAACAAGATTGTATTATACAAGTGCGCCTCAAATTTTTTTTACTACTAAACTGGATACTGTTTTCGTTCGCCTGCAATGGTTGCTACTTACTCCGATCTATGACGATTCGAATGTGTTTCGAAGTGGTGAGGGCGCGTACCCTGTTGTGATTAGTTGTTGAAGTCTGAATCAACAGACTGAATGATTCGCCCTGTATTCACGATTGCAGATACGACGCTTGGGCGTTGCATCCTGGCAGCAAACGTCAAAGTAGGACCCTCAGTGCGTCTTGAAGATCAGCGCTTGCAGAGCTTCCCCTTCAACGACGGCTTTGGCGACGAAGCGGACGAACTTGACGGAGACAGCGGCGATGGCGGTAACGCGAACGCCGCGTGCGATACGGCTAAGTTTGGTGCGAGTAGTCTTGCCTTTGAATTTCTAGAAGAGGGCGATGATGACAGCGAAGCCGAGGACGAACCAGGTGAACTCTTGCAAGAGAAGTGGGGAATCCAAGATGACGGAGGATTCAGCGACGGCTTCGTATCGGAAGATGAAGATTACGTGGAATCTGAGACTAGCAGTACTGGAGATGGTGATGAAATTGATGGAGGTGAGCGTAGTGCGATGATTGGATACGGATGTATTGTAGCTATACGTTTTGGTATAACTCCCAACAATCCGCAACATGCATCACATGTTTACTTTCTCGCAAAACGTTTAGTGCTCTAGGAGGATCGATGAGGAAGGCAACGCAGTAAGACATGTCATATTTTCATTAAATAGATAATCAAAACGAACATACAGGGGCATAATGTTTTACTAGAGATTCAAAGTATGACTGAGATCACTTACTAACAAGTGTTACACGTTGGTACCTATGGATTTCAGGCATAGATCCCGCAGAGGGAGCCGAGGACACGAATCTTTTCTTTAAGGAGGTGATGGAGAGCCTCCAGAGAGGCCTCGAGGAGAACATTAAACCGGAGAATCTAATTCTGGAGATAAATTCTTCAAAGCATGCGTACAATGTCACCATATCGGAGGTGATCGAAAACACCGTGCGTGCCCTGCTATCACTTTGCGTGAGGGAAGAGGTTTGTATTAATCTTTTGGTTTAATTAACTAATAGATGCACATTATATCGTATATATATATATATATATATATATATATATATATATATATATATATATATATATATATATATATATATATATATATATATATATATCGCTTTACTAAATAATTATTCTGTAAATTTTTCTAGAAAACCGGCGAAGCCTTCATGGCTGCCTTCAAAAAGTCCACGAATCAGATTAGCGGCATTCTCCGCAACTACCTAAAGAAAGAGGACTCGCAGCGAATTTGTATCGAGGAGATCGGCCGTTTCTACGCCCGTCAAAGATCATCCTGCGACGAAAGTCTACAGAGGACGATGCAAAACGTTATCAATTTCCTCTACCAGAAAGATATCCTTGCCGAGAACATGATCCTTGAGTGGTTCGCTGACCTTGCTGATGAAGTGACGAGAAAGCATATGAAACAATTCGTCGCTTGGCTTGAGGAAGACAGCAGCGATGAGGAGGATGATGATGCGGATGAGGACGAATCCGAAGAGGATTAGTAGAGCCTTTGTGGTTGAAATGAACAACACGTGGGGAGATATTGGAGGATGCCAGCCCGATCGAGGTCGCATCCTTACAGCAACGTCGCGGCCGGGGGTATATCGGGGTAGCTGTTACCAAGGGCTGTGTGTAACATATCACCTATATATAAATCTATATCTGTATTGAAAATGTTATGTACGATGAATAAAAACTGCTGAGACCAGCTTTGATACAAGGATACCGGTCATGTTCGAGTAGCTTTTGACAAGATAGTGAATGAAATGATGAGTGAATTTCTGGAGCGGGTCAAGATAGGGTGGGCGATTTATCTTTATGCTCGTACATATAATTTGTAATTTTAGTTCAGGCTCTATTCAGGCGAAGAATGGTCATAATATGGCTTAGATGATCGTGCGCAATCTCGAAAGGGATACCCATGTTCGATTTCCAAGTCAAGTCAGAATCACAAACGTATTTATTTGGCATTTTGCATTGGTAAACGTCTAATCAGCGAAGCCGCACCTATCGTAACGCTTGTTCTGTAGCATGTTGCCCTCTAGTGAAATTAATAAGTTTTTCTTGGTCAATTTGTACCTCTGAAACTCCGATCTGCTGGAACCCTCATATCAACTATTCAATGCATCCGGTGTCCAGCACAATCCCATAAACTGTCTCAAGGCACGTTTACAAGAGGAAACGCTTTAGCGTCATTGAATAATGTGTCACAGTAGTGTTTACCCTGCACAGCAAACGTCCTAGCTACAGGTGCGTCGTTATGATTATCTATGAGCTTTTATGATTAAGCGCATTGCGAACAATTGACGACAAAGGGGCGGTCTTGAATTTGTCATCGTCCCGCTGTTGGTAACTAGACCCATTCCACCGCTGATCCCACTTAACCGTGTAAGAGAACAAGAACTAATACGCTTATAGTAGTTAACCTTCATTTCTTGGTTAACTAAAAGTAATAACACAATATGTAATTTAATAAAAGTGCTTAATCAAAGTCAGGAAGAAGAAGACAGCGTCGTAGGCTGCCCCACCACTTACAAATAACGTAAAATTTTCCCTTATCTCCACGTCCATATCTTGGTTCCAACAATCCCGATTGAAGATCAAAACGATAAGGCCAGCTTGCTTGCAATGCTACTGCAGCAACACTTTTAATATTCATAAAGCGCGTAACGCAAAGAAAGCGTTAAAGTTCCCAATGACGGAGGTTGTTCAAAAAAATACTCAGTCGGATCATCTCTCGCCAGACAAGCGGATTTCAGTGTCGCCTCGCTAACAAAAAACACCTCGAACAATATTCACACAACCATTTTGACCATTCATATAGTGTTATATACATACATGAGGATAACATCACTATCACAGGCATAACTTGTGAGAGAGCTATTCAGTCGATAATATGGGCTCACGCAGCAGCGCAGGATGCCTGTTGACCGCTGCATACATCTTGAAAGTGAATTTATCAGCAAGGTCCTCTTCTTCTACCAGCGCGACAGCTGCTGATCTGATATTTTGAGTATTATTATTATGCTATTTCCTGGCCGAGGCGGTTCTGGCAAATAAACAAAATGCAATTTAGTAGAATACCCTAGGTGAGGGCGAATATATGAGGCGTTCTTCCCTGGGTCGTTTCCGCTTCCAGCACAAACAGCAGGCTAACGTTATCAGGCCAATAAGAGCCATTCCACCGACACCGACACTGACACCCAACAGGATGAGCCAGTAGTCCCGTTTGACGAAATCCATCGTGTACCACACGCGGTATGAGTCTAGATTGAATGCATAAAAGGTGAGATATGCGCATATTAAGCAAATATCATGCTCGTTTAAATGATTGATGACTCGAAAGTATAGAATTAATTATTTATCAGAGAACGTAACAGATAACGAATTAATTTATATCGAAATGAAGAAGATAATCGAGAACTGATTGCTCAATCCGCTTCAATCCGAGGTCACTTGGTACGAACTAGCATCTATTTTCGGGTGATTCGCATACGAATAGCCACATAGCGTGATCAGACCAGTGAGCGTTAAAATAGATGATAAAGGAAGAAACTGATAGTTGAAATTAATCCATATGCATCGATTCGTATGTCGCATCTAAATTCGAATTGAGTTTGGCCCTCACCGTCAAGAACGCAGAGCTTATTTTCCCTATGGAGCTCAAGTTCGAATCCATAATTAGACACATGTAAATATCCATCCCTGTTCAGGAACACACATTCGAAGGTGGGTACTGATGAACCCTCTACAATTGAAAATACATGAAATTGTAATATTTAGTAGGATCCTTCATGCTTACTATTACGATTGGTATGGTCGGCGCGGAGGCTTGGACAGCTAAGTGTCTGGTTTGATACAGCTGCCCAGGCCTCTGCGCCGACGAACGCTGATTTTAGTCCCGTAGCCTGAAAGCTCGCCTATAATAGGCGAAGACAAAGGTTTACACCTAAAAAACGGGTTGGGTTTACGGTTGAGACATTTGCTCCCTTAGGTGAAATCTTAATTTCTCCTAATGGTGGACTTATCCCCCACTGTAAGGATACTTGTATCCCATCCTATATATATATATATATATATATATATATATATTACCAATCATTAGCCGGAATCAATTGAATACCAAATTGTTTACCGCGTATAATACACGTAGCGTTGAGAAGCGGGTTGTCATCCATCGTCTTCAAACACAACCCCCTGCTGCCAGTGCAAATGATCTGTGGGGGCTGTTTATTGCCTTCTGGGCATGAGTATTCGCAGCTGGCCGTCCCATTCACTGCCAAGTTGACCACAGGTTTCGAGAATAGTGCATGATACCGTCCTAAACCTGCAAGTGTATCATACAAACGAAGAGCACGAAACAAATGTAACCTTCCGAGAATTTTTCTGCCTACGCTTTTCTGTTGAGATATACTTCGCACTGAGAATCTCCTTCGGAATGGTAACATGTTACTTAGTTGCCGATAGGGTTGCGCGACTTTCGAAAAAAAAACCCGTATATCTGAATACTTCTCGGGAAACTTGTAGTGCAGCACCATTTTTCTTTTGTTCTTCGCATTTGTTGAATATGTAGATGCTGCATACAGGGTGACTATAGAGTTTCTCCGTTTCCATCTTTGCTGAAGTGCAGATGTGAAGTTTTATCTAAGTCGAAAATCAGTGACGTGTAAATCTATCATTTAGCTGTTATATATTTCAAAATGTTTTCAACATTAAAGTACTTCGAGAGGGAGAACAACTTGAAGTTCTATTCCTGAAGCTATTATCGATGCCGATCTCCATAGTAAATTATATACAGCCTGTTTATTTGCGCCATTTTAAAATAGCCATCCACTGCTTAAATATAAATGAATAATTATCACATTAACAATTTCAGTCCTGCCTATACACATATGAGAATAATGATGATGATATAATGGCAAGTTCCCTTGCACAGTCAAACAACATTAGATGCAATATGTCGTGGCCTTCGCTGCGATTATACCTCGGCATCGAGCTTCGGCATCAGCCACGCCGTTGTCCGTGTCCGCAGCAGAGACAAAGCCTGCCCAGACTACAGCGCACAGCGCAAGCGAGCGCATTATCCTTAGAATGTGTGTAGCTGTGCTCGGCTGTTGACAAACTGACCACAAGAAAAGTCTTGACTTTAGACAACCATTGCCTTTGTCAAGAACGAAACACCTCCATAGTCTCTAACAATAAAGAGTGAATCACAGTAGAAACGCGATTACCAAGTTATATAACGGTCTTGCCCAAGATGCTTCTTCACATTCCGTTTGAACCCTGCGGGTGACGTATAATCCACATACATGTGTAAAGGCCAGTGTGATCCTACATAACGTATCTGTCCAAAGTGATTGAATTATTGATTTCAATTTATAAGCAACTTACAATAGAGCAACACGTACAATTTTAGGTCACGTAACAAGTTCGAGCCACCTAGTAACGGAAGACGTTCGAGACCGTCGTGCAAGTTCTAGCCTGAGTCTATGTAGGATCGTGAATTGTCAAGATCAATTCAGAAGACCCGCATCGTCCGAGATATATGCTTGGCATCCAACAGTCTTGAATGATTCTCTTCGTGACCAAGGCATACTAATACAAGGGTAGACACAGGACATCCCTTCAACATCGTCTGCAACCTACTCATCACCGCTGATATTCAATTGACAATTCGGGAATTTCATCTCCGGACTTATGCATTTATACGTAAATCACAACAGGTATTTCGTCAGGAAATACCAGCTTTTCAAGTAAGCGTATTCTCTGTACAGCAGAATCACACCGCTGTGGGAATCTATGCCACAGACACTCTAGGAGGGCGAAACAAATCTTGTGTTGATGAGCTAATCTAGCTTTGCTTTGAGGAGTCTCAAGATCCAAGCGACCATAGTGCTCTATCAGCTAGAAATTCACGTGGTGAACCTACAGAGAGGAACTGTCAATCATTTTACATGCGTTCGATTTACACAAAACAGTAAAAAAGAATACGCTTCTCTGAGCTAAGGAAGAAATGTTCTACTGCGATAGGTGAACTAGCTGCGAAACCACAAACTTCGAAGCGAGGCTAACACTATAGGACACGTGTTCAACCGATATACACGAAGCCAATCCAGTGACGCGATGTACCAAACTGCTCTATTCCCAGTAAACGGCCTCTTGCGAACATTCGTTTGCAATAGAGAATATTGGACCACAAACGTTTATCACAACATACACAAACACATGTCAACCGTTGAAACGATAGTCACAAGAAGTTGCGCACGGGAAGAATGATTCACAGACCGTTGTTCTAGGTGGAGATCACCCCGAGAGGGAGAATTCTTGAGCGAAAATAGGCAGCGAATTGTCGAGGCCTACGGACGGGCACACAAGGCATTACACGAAAGCGTTATGGTTAAACCGGTTGAAGCCTATTTAATCCTCTGTGTCCTGCCGATAAATTTCGGGCGCCAGTGTCGCTCACTCCTCATCCCCATGTATGTTTTGCTAAGCTCAACGATGTGTCAATCACCTTGTATTTGCAGAGCCTAGTGAGTTCATCTTTTTGGAATCATTAGTCAGTCAATATCAATCACGTCAGCCAATACGTACCGATACCAACATAACGATGTATCTACTGGACTGATATAACATAGGCGATTCGTGGAATATTGTACATATGTAGTCCTGCCTCAAACACCTGTGAAATCCTCAAGGTATCTATTTACAGGCAAGCATTAGGAGAAGATAAGGAAGAGTTCTAATAACAGAAACTAAAAAACCGCCGATAATGGTAATTCCACATTCAATAACGTAAATGAATTCGAATCAATTGTATTAGACTGTTATGCTTGTCCATTAGCTCACTAGTGATAGAAAAACACCCTGCTCGTCAACAAAGCCCGACAGAAAACATAAATTGTGTCAAGTCGTAAATCAAAACGACTTCTTGTTTCTTGAAATCCCATGGCTTTTGTAACTCTTTCGCGGGCTGTTTCAAGTATTCTTAATAGGTTTACCCATACACATCACTAAAAGCTTGCTTGTCAGTTAGAATTTTAGGTTTATCGCTTAAGTAGTAGTTCATACTATGGTTCGTAGCGTGCTGAGCACCTCGCTTGGTGTACTGTTAGTGTATGGCCAGCCAGAAAGTAAATGTTACGCCCGTACAGGGAAAACCCCAGATATACTTTGTTGTGCTCCTCAAATGCTTCTTGTCTCAAAGTGAATTAAGAAGTGGTTATATTAAATTATGCAAAATACCATCTCTAGAGATCAGTGATGTATTTTGCTTTGCAGAGAAGTTAGAAATGCCATTAAACCTCACTATCACTGCTGGGTGTGGAACGGCCACCCTCCATCCCAAATCAGTGTTCGACGCGATCCTCTGACAGCGACGGTTGCCCAAGTCTCGCCGAGACTTTCTACCGACAATAATTCCATTCTCCACTTAGGCTTCACTCTGTGACCGCCCGGATCTTCACTGATCACTACTACGGGTCGGCAGAAGAAGTACCACGTGCCGTCAATGACGTAAAGTGCAGGGAAATGTTTGGTTGTCTTGACTATCGTACTTAGCCTATACGGAATTATTCGTATGTGTCGACAGAGTAATTGTAATACAATAAAATGAGAAAGAATAAGTCATTGATTGATAGTTGTATTGACAGTATTAGTTTCGGTTTTAAGAGGTAATGCATTCCAAGTGAATTCTCAGAAGAGTGATTACTCATATCTCGGAGACATGGCGTGGTCCCAATAACAGCGGCCCATCCGTGAAGGGCATGATTGTTTGGGCGCGCCTGCTAGATCACGGAAATAGATATGCTTATTCCTTTCAAAACGATTACTCGCCGACGCTGCACTAATACCTTGGCATTATCATCGAATGTATTAATCCAAGTCCCGAGTCCTCGCTGATAAACAGTCATTAGCAGCCTACTGTTAAACATCATACTTTCGCGACTTTTCGTAGCCGTATCAGTACTCAGTTATTAAATAACAACTTCTAGTGAAAACTTTAAATCCTTGCGGTGTTTCTGATGAACACCGCTCGATCTTCGTCCCGTCACGTGGACATTGGAAAAGTGGTTAAGTGAAAGACCCCTCCGATTGCTGCAAGTGTCGCTTTGTTGGCTTTGAATATCAATGCGGATAAATAGCCAAGTAGGTCACAGAGTATAAGGTGGTGAGCGTCCTTCAATGAAAAGTAGGTTATCGGTCTGCGTGATCCGTTTGGCCAACCTACCATCCATTGCCAACATGAAGGTTGTCAATTACTGCTGTCTGAACACCCCTGAACCTTCTGATGACCTTCGGGACGTCAATACTCCGGCCATGCAGATACCATGCCTTGGCATCCGCCTCCGCGTTCCGCTCGTTAGTGGATGGTCTAAATTGTTTTCTAGTATTGTGCAATGTCCAGCCGGTCAAAGTTTAATTTGTTATGTTTTGGCTAGCCTACAACATGTACCCATTCTACACAACTGAGGATCCCATAAAAAAGATGCGCCTTTAAAGAAGTCCGTGAAACCGACCCTCCCTCACGCGCAGTTTGTGTGCCCTTGGCGTGTGTCTACGGGAGTTCATGTTGTGTGTCATGAGCCAAGAAAGCGCTACTAAGCCGCAATCATTAAGTTCTACATCGGTATCGACCCCCAATAGCACTGGCCGGAACCTACGCAAAACTAGATCCAAATCGAGCACCTCTGCGCTGTTTACCAGAAGAATTAAAGTTCAGCCAAGGAAATCGAGAGGTCACTCAACTACGAAACGCAAATGCACGAGTTCTCAGAACGGCTCCGCGTCGAGCTCGGCCCGCTCAAGATCGAGCTCAGTGGCGTCCCGGTTCAATCTGACCAATCCGTATCGAAGGTCGTCAAATAAATCTAAACCCTGGAGTATGCCTCGACTCTGTTTAAATAATCCATATAAAGATAGTCCCCAGCTTCCTGCTTCTGAGCTGTCACCGTCTGACCCTGTTCGAGCAACGTCTGGAAAAATTTCCCGTGGTGCCACCACCCCCGTGTCCCCTCTAGTTTCTGATACAAATAAGGAGAAAGAATGTACTATTCAGACAAACCCCAGTTCACCCCCGAAGGATCCTGAACAGGAAACCTCAGAAAACTCCAAATCGAAAATCTTCTCTTCGGATTCCGTCGACCCTCCAACGATGAGTTTGACGGCAACGGTTACTAACGAAACTATTGATTCAGATGTAAACGGTTCTGCTGACCACACAGGTGGCTTGACGTCTATAAAGGACTCGTCGGGAGAATGTCCAGGTGTATTGGCACCGTCCGCGGGCTCCGAGGATGATAGACTCTCGAAATCGGTGTCGAGCTCTTCGGTGAGTTCCTTCTTGGTCAGGATGCTAACGACTCTGTTGTGTACACGTTGAGAGAACATCTGGGCAGCGAATCAGGATTACGACTGTCTCCAGCCTGTTAACTACCAGATCCCGGGCTCAATCCTCAACAGACGCTTAGTAATTTTTCGAAATGTATTGAGTCACTCAATCAATTGCGCGTAGTTGAAACTACCGCACGTATTTCGATAGTACTACTCCCGATATCAGCAAGCTGTGCACTTACCTGTTTAACTAGGATGAATGTCATCATTATATCATCTGGGTTTTAAAATATTCCAAACAGATGCGTATACATTACCACCAGCTATGAGCCCAATACGATGTCTCGACGTTAACAAGTTTAATCCGCGTACAATAACTAAGTTATGAATCTGTACTTCACCTTAGCTAAATTTGTTACGAAGCATCGTAAAATATTGAGAATTATGATCTGCAAAATGGAACTTATAAATTCGAGCGAGGTGCCATATCAAAAGGCACAGTGTTACAACACTCAGCCTCAGATTGCTCAAATGGGTCCCTAAGGTGTTCTTAATGTTAAAAGCTAACATCATGCCTGTAATAACCGTTTCGCCTGGGGTCACGGCGAGGAAATTCGGCGATGAACGAATTCTCCATTGGTTTTTCATTTCATCATTTCTAATCGGTCCGCAGCCACCCCGCTGTCCATTCTAGTCGGCAGGGCCTTTATACGTGTTTACCATTTCTCTGCATCTTATCGCCAGACTTCTGTTTCGTACAAACTACCTGAGCCCGAAGCTGAAGACTGCGCGATGAGAGCCAACTACCGTAGAACATGGGAGCTGCATTGAAATATTGACCTCGTTGGAAAACCACACCACTCGCTGAACTTCCTCGCCATTGTTGCATCATAAAAGAATCAGTCAATGCATTGTTCTAGGACAACGAAGAGGGATCAACTGCTTGTTCGGGCACCGTTACACGACATAGAAACGTTTGGGATAGAAACGTGTGCTTGATTTGACTTAACCTCTCACAGCGTCTTTGGCATAGCGTTTACTTTCACTTCGGCGATGTGTGCGCAATTCCCGCCGTTATCTGTAAACAACGCAGCGCCGACAAGACCTTCAGCTCGCAAATGTACCTTCCTGTGGATAGCCATAAAACCGCTATAGTCCAGTTTGTTGCTGCCCAATAATTCTGAACAGTGGGGCCATATTGTTCGCTCGACTTTGGGGGCTCCCCTTGGGGGGCTCGCTCAACACTGCAACATTGTGCTGGACCGGGATATGTACTCCCATATAATTACACTACTGACGACGCCTGAAGGATACACGTGTACCCTGTCACCGATTCCTGCCAACCCGATCTGCCAATCGATCATATTAGATCCGATGAGTGTAACCGCGATCTTGTGCTCGCCTAACTGTGAGCTGTGGGTAAGCCCAGAATCCCCTCCCGTTGTGTTGCCCGTCTCGTGTGACGTTGCGTTCTACGATCGGGACACTGATCATAGCATCAATCCAGTGCCGGAAGCAATCGAATCCCGAGCTAATGCGACTTCTGTTCCACTCTCCGAAAATGTTCCCCAGAGTTCATGGCCGATTGCTGGCGGTAGTTCCGCTGCGGAAGCCTCTCCCAAGCAGCCTATTCGCCCCTATGGAGGTCCGGCAGGTTTGCCCCCTTTACCACCAATTGGCCAAGATTTAGCTCAGCCAAGCTTGAGAGACCCTGTCGAAAGCGAACCTCACGATAGTGATCACAAGCTAGGCCACGATAAAAGGGTTGCTCCTTCTACAATTGTTGAAAAAATTCGGCAGCAAACGCTGAAGGACCAACTGCAAAAACAGGATGGAAAACAGGCGCAAATACATCGTCGGACAACAACGCAAAGGGCCATCGCGCTTGGTGACCATTCATACGAAGTCTTCAGTTCACAAAGCGATCAAGCTAATTCTGCCTTCACCAAACAGCCTCGTGGGGTATTGGAAGTTCTGAATATTGGCCTTGACAAATTTTACAAAATTGCGCAATGTTAAATATAGCTTTCACAGGGCATCTCAATATGAGAGGTATGTCTTGGTTAAGTTTCTATGCGTTAATCAAATACATATTGTGGTAATCAAAGACAGTTTAACCCCGACGACCAGTGTGTGTATGCGATTACAATCGGCGAATACAACGGTGTACTCCGCACAACAATCGCCTGATCTCTGACTTATTTCAGCTTATTCGTAGGTTCTTAATTTTAACATCGACCAAATAAAAGCGTAAAGATGTCATCATCGGTCCCATCATCGTGCCCAACCTATAATCCGAAAGCCAAATGGTTTCTTATTGTTTAGCTGACCTTCACCCACACGAACAATGATGGCCCTATGAAAGGCGTTTAGCAGCGCACATTGGTGAGACCTTTCTTTCGAGAGGATCTGCGACGCTCTCATATGCGTGGCAACGGGGAAAGCGTGTAATGGGTCATGCATTGCTTGAGAGAAGGGAAGAAACCTTTATACTAACCATTGGACCAACTGGGGTTCTAATGTAAATGTTACTCGCGCTTGTGATTTGTGCATATTTTTTTCACTAACGTATGGCTACCTATGAATTCGTTCAAGCTATTACCTACGGGAGCCGAAGTGATTTCGGTCTCACGTACGACGGACAGCAGATCGCTAGAGAGATCCACGTCGAATCGCTCTGACGCACCTAGTGTTATAGTAATCGTACGACGAGCGGTTTGATGGCCGAGCGTGTACTCTTTGTACATTGTGTCTTCCTGAAGACAATCTACGACAGGGTCTTCGGGGTAACATTTCGCCTGGGATCCGTTTTTTTTGGCAATCTGACAACGTCATTCACTCACGTGGGAACTACACAATTAATTTCTTATCGCAAAAACTCCATCCATTTTTGTTGTTGAAGAGATTGGCGCCGTACTTTGTAAATGCATCAACGGATTTACAAGCACGATCAGTTCAACTACTGACATTACTTTGTCTAAATTGTTATTGCTTTTATCTAATTCAGGCGATCCTGCTTGATACTTAATTCGACCGCCGAATTTTGTTTTGCCGCGTACATGCCCGTGCGATGTATGGGGGCTCTCAATTGGCGTATGACAACGAGAAATTCATGCGATCATATATCAAAGCGCGTTTACTCATATCATGTACTGCTCAAATTTTTCGAGCCCTTCAAATATCATTAGTATTGTTGTTTAAATGATTTTTCCTCGTAATCAATATACGTAACTAATCACCTCGCTGCCGGACCTGGCAATGTGAACTCAGTTTGTTCGTCTGCATTTCTTTTCGTTTGAACTAATTCCGAAATGGAAGCACCCTTCATCGAGTTTATTTTGGTTGTTGACTATTGCACCATTGCAACTGTGGCCGTTTTTTTTTTCTTCATATTTACCTTCCTTACAGACTCTCCAGTTCCGATTATCACAGAACACCATAAGAATAATAAGCGGCAGCCCACGGAATCAGGGTCGAGGCTCATACGAGAAACCAAAGACGCGATCGCAGCAGAAAAAACTTCGCCACCTGGCCTACCGGACACGTTCAAAACAGGTGACAATCAAAGGGTAGATAGTCTTTCAGTTGTCACTTCTATACGACAGAGGGTCTAGAGCAGAATGACTTGCGCTGTCTTGTGCCAATTCAAGATAGTCAATGTGCTCTCGTACTCACACGAATACGACCGCAACCATGTGCATATTCCGATATTGCTGAAACTAGCGATCAGTTGTTTATCTCTATGATGGCAGGACGCGCGTAACCTCTACCGAGCAAGTTATTATTAGGCCACTGTTGAAATTTTGCGGCTTTGCTGAGCCGCCCAATCTTAACCTTTGACGCGGGAGCTGGTTTGTCGTTCCCTCGAATACGAATTTTCTACTATAGATGCTAGACGATAAATTGCATCCAAACAATTAGATCATGCTTGAACTGTGAGTCTGGTCGGAGTCTGACCTTGCAGAGACCTTGACATCCCAAAAAAATACTGAGAATAGTATTGAGACGTAATAGACATACATTTCTATCTGTAATCTATTCTGAGTAATAATCAATTTGTGCCCTATTTCCTGTGTCGTGACTCAACTCGAAGGCGTTAACTGAAGGTGCCAAAGGGGGCGCGATGTGTAACAAAAAAAGCAAACGCAAAGAGCTCAGCGAGATTGCAATGATCGACAGTCTACCACAGAGGAAGGACAAGAGATCACGTGCGGGTGGTGGCGTCGCGCTGCGCAAGGGCCACAAATGCTCGAAGTATTCGAAAGCGGCGCCAGATAGAGACAGGATGGCAGTACCAATAGCACAACGAAAGGACAAACGGAACAAGAATCCTTTGCCGGAGGTGGCGAAGCAACGGAACCAGCACACTGCTGCTGAGGGTCAGCCAGATCGTATGAAGGCGAACAAGAAGACGAGTCCTGGGGACGGGAAGGACGATGCTCAAGGCAAGAACGATAAAAATCATAAGCACCAACCTCAGAAGGCCCAGAAAGGCCCAGGGCCGCACGAGTCTGCTGAATATGATTGTGTCGACTTTAGCCAATGTTTTGTTTCATAGTATTTGCATCCTCGGGGGCACGTTGATTCGATCAGCTAGATCAGGCCAGAGTCACGGCCTGCCTCGGGTGAGGCCCCGTCGGGGCCACAATCTGCATTTGCATTTTGTCTGGGATTGCTAGAGAAGGAAAGGTAATGCACCGGCGAGTTCTCGCTTCCAGCTATCTATAGTACCGAAACGGGTGAATGGGTCACTGCAACGTGAGCTTGAGGGGAATCGATTTTCGGTTGGGGGTGTTGGCAGTGGGGGTGCGTTTCTTAGCGAAATTGAAATTTTTACTACCGACCTACCGACTGAGACAAAATGGTGGTACGATTGCGAGCGAATACAGTGAATGGAAGGCGACAACAGTAAAAAAAAATAAAAAATAAATAAAAGATAAATGTGAAATAAGGGGGTACCATATTGAAAAGCGAGTAAAATTCCGTGTTGTAGCAAATAAAATAGTAGCCGCCAATATATATACATATCTATATATTGTATTGTATTTGTTGAAACAGAAAAAAAAGCAAATATATGCCGTCATTTATTTCTTGAAATAGCTTTATCTTGTCTTATATAAAATACGCATGCATACGAAACATTTGAGCATAATAATATGAGGTGGCATTTGTCCGTCATCGTCCGAAATCGCGTAGAGTGACTTGGTTTTCAAGTCACTCTACGCGACTTGGTCTAATCATTGGGAGGGTGGTCCCCAAGAGAAGAAGAGTGCTTGGTTTTCTCTCTCAGCTCACAACACAGATAATGAAGATGAACAGATTTCCCCACGGATTCACTCGTTTACACCACATGTCTCCTGAGCATGGCGTCCTTCTTTCTACCACCAAAGCAAATAAACAGTCGGGGCGTACCCCCACGCCATGACTTAATTAGCGTAACCTTGGCCAACGTTTGAGAAACTACGGCATTATCTGCAATGATTGCCCAATGAGGAAAGATGCGATTTCCCCACCCGCCGTAACGTTGAAGAACAATCACCTACTGTCGCCAACGACTGAAATCATAAGTAGCCATCGCCGTTCAGTTCTGTGTTCGCAGGTACGTTATGATACACTCAACTCGGTATCGCCCTCCTCAGCCTCCTGCTCTCACCTGTGGGTTGTAGCGCCAGAACGTCTTGTATTTCGTTACACGCTTTGATGAGTACTGAATTGTAGCGTCCAGATATCTTGAGCCTATGGCATACAGGCGTGCGAATAAGTATCACCATACTCCCGGTACCACTTCAAATGTCAATGCTGGATCAGCTGCATGCATCTGTTATGACCGTCCATAGTGTTCGATTGTTCTGTGCGATGAATCTATGCCGACGCAGGCTAGTCTGCGTCGGCGATCGATGCTCGAGATCGACTCTCCAGACCATATGTTATTCAGTCATTGCAACTTGCGTACTTCGCTCAGTAATAATAATAATAATAATGCAACCAACCTTCTCAAGTGTCCCCTTACTGCCCGACTCGCGGCTATGAGTACTGTGTCTCACTGCTTGTTACTGCGACCGGTAGTATTAAGACTACTTCTGCTGTGCCCGCTTGCCGTACGCCCAACCAATCAACCAACCAACGAACGATCAGTGCGTGCTATCAGCGTGCACTTCAGCCAGTACACGGCAGTAGTGGCGGCCTGTTAAGGCGGCCTGTACAGTAGCGAGGTACTCCAGCGTGCCTTCGTTCTTCGGCAGGCTTACAACACAGCAGCCTCCACACGCATATATGTACCTACTGCTCGCCGCTGTCATTCGTTCGCTGTGTGCCTGCGTGTGTGCGCGCCTCTGGATCTGGCTGGACGAACAGCCACGGCCTGATCGGCTGTGCGACCTGCAACTTCGTCTATCCCTCCTGCCACTCGAAGGTACTCGAAGCCACTTCAGCCGCTCTCGAAGCTGCGCCCATGCTACTGCGCCTACTGCCGGCATACGCGCATACACAACTGTAGCTTAGCTTGGTTTTGCTTCGCTTGGCCTAGGTCAGCCTGCTTGTCTCCCTCAATGCCTGGCTGTGAGCAGGAATAGGAGGATGTGGTAGCAACATCGGCTTGCTGCTGCCGCCGCCGCCGCCGTCGTCGTCACCGCCTCACCGAATCACTCCTTCGCTCTGGACCTGGCTTTTGCTGTGGGTTTTGTTCGATCGCGTCAACTCTATCCCGAGTGTGTCTGTCTGCCTGTGTGCCAGCCTCTTGAACGCAGCTGAGAATGATCCCCACGCTATTGGTTTGGCGTTGTTGGTTACCTCGTCAGCATTATCCAGCTAGAATTTGAACGATGACGCCGCGAGCTATCATTCGTTCCTCTCTCCTTTCTCTCGCTAGTATTTCCATGCGACCACCAGAAGCCACGATGCGACTGAGGATTATCTACACCTAGAGTGGTACCAATGGCAGTGGAGACCCTCCACCAGGCAGCCCAGAGCAGGCAACCGAGCACCCTGTGTGCTGCTAGACGAACTGCAGACGAACGGTATCGGGACACTTGAACAGCGACGGGGAACGGCTGCATGTCGAGGGGCTTGGACAGAATTTAATCGAGCAGAGAGAGTGCGGTGTGTCGGAGCCATATCGAGCCGAACTGCCAAAACATAATAGCATGCTGTTGAAACGCACATCAGCTATAAGATTCTACCTATACTCAGCAAGAGAGATACTCGCGTTGGCATAAACCACTCTCTGGGCATCAGAGCGAACTCCAAGTGGATGTAACTTGCCTGTTGAGATTCGACAGTAGATGGCATGGTAGATCGAGTTGGCTAGACTAAATTTGGTGTGATATCATTCGGAACGGTTCGGAAAAGACAGATTTTGATTCATGCCACAATCGCGTACTTGCGAACATCTGCAGCGCAGAATTGCGAACGTTTCGAAATGTTATTATATTTATAAGGCACTGTTGAATAAATGAATGACTAACTAAATAAATGAACATGCTATGATGTTTGAATAAAATATAAACCCATGTACTTAAACCTTTCTCTAGCTCGCCAGAGGCGTGAAGTTATTACGAATTTTCAAATGTGTTTAATTGCTAAATTCTCTGTATCCGCTGTTACTTCTGACGAATCAAATGATCGACGGTCGACACGCCCAAATTTGTCAGGTGTCCTAAGCAGAGTCATGAATGGCATGTTAAATAGTCACAGTCAGTTAACATTAACAAACAATGTGGCTAGTATTATTATCGATCATCAATTATATATAGGTAGCTACAGAATGACACTATGCAAACAAATTGAAATGTTTATACAGTAATAATAATAATAATAATGAATATATATATAATATAATTCATCATATGAGAACGAAGGATTTATTTAGACTATTACTTTTAACACTGAACGTATGTTCATCCATCAGTTTGACCGTTCCCAAACTATTGTACAACTTTCAGATATTTAAAGATTACCGCATTGCCATCAAACGTTGCAGCTTTCATAAAATACACAAGTATACATAGTAGTCGGCCACAAAGTATATATTATAGTCGGCCTCGGCCCCGGTCCCCAACTAGTCTTCCCCAAATAATTCCTAGAACTAATTCCTAATTATTGTGTGTTTGAATAAATCATTCCTTAATATTTCTTTCGTCGTATACAATGCAGTTTTTAGTATCATTCTCGTTTCAATTCTCTTTCCTAAATAAATATATGTATCTTGTCCAAGCTGGCGCGATTTGACCGCTCGAGATAATACGGTATTGACTCTTCTAAACATAAATTGTGAATTTAAAAGAAAGGCTATCTCAATGTGGCACCTGTCAATCACAAAATCAATGAGCTTCCTTCCTTATCTGAATGAGACGCTATCGAGTTGCACACGTGCCCGTTTAACAGCACCGTTCCATGGTAAATGCACCGCCGAGCTGCAGAAGATGGGCGACACAGTACGATTGTACAAATCACGGAGCGAGCCTCGGAGTGTAGTTGTTTTGACGAATTTCGTTGACAATTTTATATGGAAATGCGTTAATGTGAAGAAAGAAAACAGCAGTGATACCTCGAGGTAAATCCCATATTCTGCTCAATGTTTTGTGGTGAATTTTCGCTCAAAAGGTCCCAAAGTCGAGAAATGCGGCGTTATTGAAAAAAAAACAAGCAAAAAATAAGCAACTCAGATAAAGAGTGTTCGGATTTTGATCAGACTGAAGACAACCTGCAACGAATCACTGTGGTATTACTCACACACAACAGACGATTTAGATTCGTAAGAAAGCGCTAATGAAGAGGTGAATATGAGAAATAGGCATGGACGGTTGAATCAGAAGGAGATTGGTATTGAGTTCCGAAAGAGGGAATGATGTTGAAGATCAGAGAATCGAAACGGCTTCTAATCGAACAATGCAGGAAGAATTAAACGAAGATTCCAAGACACGAGTTCAAAATTTTAGGGAAGTGTCCCGTCCAACAGGTCGTGCTATAACGCATAGCATGAAGCGGAAAGAAAAGACCACTTTTTTTCGGCTAATCTCAGAGTAAGTTAACTAAATACGACAGAATTCGATTTATTTACTGATCTATTATTAATCTGTTTTGACCATTGCAGTGGCGGTATAACTAGTAAATTCTCTTATTGAAAAGTAGGATGTAACATTATCTTTGTTGTTCGTTAACAACACGTCTAAGCATAATCTAAATTCGATTTACCTTGTGTAGAGAAGAACTTACTTTACAAAATTATATTATAATCATCTTACAAGGAGGTTAAAAGCATGTGAAACGTATAAACCATCTTTCCATGAAAAAACGACCACATAATTCAAGTCGATTGTTGATTCATATTGTATGTTTAAACGATTCTTCACCTATCGCCCTTGATATAGGTAAGCAGGCCAGCAATGCAAAACCAAGCTGATAAATCCCATTTTGAATCATTTATTAGTCAATTATAAAAGTGGACGAGTTGTTTTTGTTGTTCTTCTAACAAAAGCCTTGTAGTGTTGAAAATTGTCGGCAATCTGCCATTGTCATGATACCTATTTGCCAGCGGCGACAAAAGCACGATGTCGAATCATTACGAAATTTTATGCATTTAAAAATCTGTGGTTATTTTCAAGCTGACCAATAAAAACAGACCTTGCACACAGGAGCATTTGCTTCCAGGGACTGATTTAGGTGCCCAAACGATTTGTGGGCAATATTCTACGTGAAAATATGAACCTTGCCAACAAACACTCGCATATGGAGGGCCGAAGGAGGAAGCAATATACAATATCATCAGATAATGAGTTCTGCCCCGTTCCCACCAAAAACACCAGTGGGCGCATTGAAGATGTGGTAGCATCTATGATTTCTTCTGCCTTTTCTCCGACTATCATGTCGTCGCTCGATTTGCATGTGAAGCAAATATAGAGCCCTTCTACAAGGGCATATTGGCGAAACCATTGGCTAGCACAACCTGAGAAGAGGAGCCGCTAGCCCACCGTAAGGGAACTAGATGCGAAGGTAAACAAGCCATGTACAAAACCTTCAAGATACCTGCTTGTTTAGGCCATTAGAGGGCGCAAGCAAGCGATAACCTACGCCATTACACGCAAACAAGTATCGGCAACTTGGAATAAATGATCTGAGCGACAAACCCAGGACAACCTCAGAACGTGATGTAACTTAAAGCAGCGCAAGCCCCGAGCCAGAGAATCGGTTACTGGACCTACTAGTCTCTTGGACGCTACACCGTAAACCGCCAAAGCAATAGACTTCTTCGCGTAACATACGAAGCAGTTTGAGCTCTCCATCGAGAGTTTTTGGGCGAATGCTTCGAGTTTATCGCATATCGTCAACTTGCCTTAACTGCGTGAGAGGCAAATGCCAACCTACATATTATTATGTTACGATCCTAACCGTAAGGAACAAGGAATCCTTTCTATAAGAACTGAGGTTAAGGGTCACTCTTGCGACAGAAGGCTCGAGCCACTCGGACCACCATGTTATCAAACGCTCTTCACATCGCAATTGCTTACACAATATGCGTGATGAAATATGGAACCGGTCCACTGTGTCAGTTCAGCGGGTTGCAATGTAGTAATAGCGGACTCTTAGCAAGCACAAAGGCATCTGCTCACGTCAGAAGTAGGCTGTCGAAGTTCATTCCGTTCCCTTAGTTTCGGCGGAAAATATAAACGACTCTTAGGGGAGAAACTACGTCTTCGATAGTGCATGGCCCTTTCGTGACTGTACCACGTTCACCATCCATTGCGTCGAATTGCGTCCAGCTACAACATCCGGCCTACCGAAACAGACAGTCCTTCACTTCGCCGTCAGGTTATCACTTTATCTCTCTCTTTCTCTCTGTCTCTCTCTCTTTCTCTTTGCATTTTTCTTTCGCTTCGGGCTCTCTGAGTTCTCCTTCACTCGGCAAACTCTAGCTAGTTTGATGTTGGTAGACGTAACTTTGATTCGCGGAAAACATCGCTGTCGGCTGAAAACCCGACAGAATCCGGTGGCAGTTGACAGTTGGGCCGAGCTAGCAGACCAGCTAACCAACTCACTCGACGGCCAAAAGCGTGGACTTCTATGTAAGTGTGGGCAATCCGTGGGCAGCTGTCGAGGTGGCGGTGTCAGACGGTGTGATAGTTTTGGTATGGGTCGAGGACACGTCACTTGCACGCGCGGGGACTTCTTTGATGGCGCTGCGGCCATCGTACGTAATGAACCAACAAACGAACCGACCAAGGTGGTCGGCTGGTTGGGCTGGTTGCGTTAGCCGCCTTCATGCCGCTGATGGCCGCGGCGGCGGCGGTGGTGGTGGTTTGGTTTACGCGGCGCCGGCGGCGACCACCCAAGCGCCTCTCCCGCTCACAGGCTGCCCGACCCCGCCAACGCTGCTGTTAGCAGTGGTAACGACATCGACATCAGGCCAGAGCAGAGCATTGGCTCCGTCAGTGCCATATTGGCCTCCCCACCGCAGCAATTACCGTTTGCTGATTGTTTAACTCGATTACCCTCCTCCGCCACGTATCGCCCCGACCGACGCGTCCCATTGGTCGCCAGGCCTCTGCCAATATACAGTAAGCGACGCTGCAATTGGCGAAGGTGGGTCTCCGAGGCTCCGCCTCCCTGGTACCCTCAGCCGTCGGCCGGAGAGGTTCTCCTTTTGTGTGGTGTAGTGCTGCGGTGGAGAGCCCTTCACTTGAAGAGGCTTCAGTCGAGAGTCTTCGTGCGCTTTTGCTACTTGCATGTCCCGTGTTCACGAGGCGGTTCGCTTGGCGGCTCGTTGGCGACGACGGTGAACGAAGCAAGCAACGAACGAACGCTATAGCAGGCAGCGTTAACAGCCAGCTATAGAACGAATACGGTACGAAGCCAGCTACGGAGGACAAGCAACGAACAAGTCCCAGGCGGCCTCGGTTTGTAGGCAACAGCTTTTGTCTGCCTTGCTTATCCGTACATCCGCTGAGAATCAAAGCGAACGAGAGCAGGCTACGCCAAGGCAAACGCTTGCTCAAGCCACTGCAGCCGCCCCTGAAGGCAAGCAACACTGACCAGGTTTGCTTGCCTGACTGACTGACTGACTGCCTACTTACGTACCTACCCTAACCTACCTGCCTGATACGACACATCCGGCAGTGGCTCGGGATCCAAGCCGAGCCAAGGTACGCTAGCCAGCCAGCTGCTTCTACTGCTGCTAGTACACAACTGCTGCGTTCCACCGCAGACGGCAGCCACCGCTGCTGCTGCCGTAGTGGCAGCAGCAACTGAGCGACGACGACGACGACGACAACCAGCCGGGTCCGGTCTGAGAGGAGCTGCTGAGGCCAAGAGGCTGCTCGAAGTGTTGAGAAGAGCACTCAGTCGTCCTCCAGAAGAAGAGAAGCCATCGGGGAGGAGTGCCGCTCGCTGCCATCGGTGCAAGCCAAGTGCCATCCAGAGCCAAGTGCCCCTGGCCCTGCAGGGCTGCTGCTGCCTGCAGCTGCTGTCGCTGTCGCCGCTGCTGCCGCGCCTAAAGCGCGTCATCCCCTCGTGCGGCTGGACTTGCTGCCTACGTACGGTGGCAGGCCGCAAAGCTGAGCAGCCGGCTCGCTTGCTTCCCTGCTAGCCCGGCTCCCACGCGCACTGAGGGCCCCGGCGCGACAGGCCTTCAGCGCCTGCCCTTGTGCCTTCGGTGTTACGGCCTCTTGCGGCCGTAGCGTTTGGGCGCCAGCCGGCTCAAGCAACCGCGGCTGTCCGCGGCTACTACTACTGCTGCTGCCGCCGCCGCCGCCGCGGCGGCTTCTATTGCCGCCGTTGCCGTCGCGCTGTGTCGTCGTTGTCGTCAGCATCGTCGGTGTCACGATCGGTGGTGATCCAAGCGCCCCGCCGGTGGTAGTAGTGCTGTTGCTGGTGGTAACGGACAAGTACCACCCAACATCCACGCCCAAGTCCAACTGTGTGTACCCCGAGTGGTGTCTCGTCCGTCAGCCGCGTGTGCTCCGTTCAAGCTTTCCGCCGTAGTTTGGTGCGTCGCAAGAGTACCTGTCCGACCGCCGCCCGCCCGCCTGCCTCCATGAGTGACTGACTGAGTGCTATCATCTAAGAGAAGAAAAGAGTGCCATCTAGCCTATCTAGCCCCCCATCCACACATCCCCTGCCAGCAGCACACAACTCTAGTCATCACCACCAACATCACTACTACAGCTATTACCACTACAACTACTACTCCTGTTTTATTTCACAAAGTAAGCAGGTTGGTAAACACTTTTGTTCTTCTTAGGACGAGCCTGAGCAATTCGACGTGGGTCGAACGGAGCAGATTCGTTGTGGGGGTTGCAAAGGGTACGGATTTGCGGGGGATAGTCGGCGTTTGTGTTCGTTGGGGGACAAAATCGACCGATGTCATAGTTGATGCCAAGTACCTTTGTAACTTACGAAGCCGAGTTGACAACGATAACACTTGAAGATCAGATGTGTGCCGTCAGGGGCTGCTCGCATTCACACCGTAATCTCTGGACGGAAAAAACGAGAAACGTGTTTATTGCTCTCCTTATCAATGCGTTCTGTCACAGTCTATTATGCTGATGCCGTCAGCGGGCCACACTTAGCATAAGCGATGTACTATTGTACTTCTAGAAGTATAACACCTGTATGACATGTGCATAGTAATATTGATATCGTGGCTACGTGCGTCGGACCAACAGATTAGACCAGATGGCCGTGCTGTAGTCATAAACCCCTCAATCATGGGTGTCCTCCGCCGACTACTGCGAGTACGCGGACCACATCTGGAGCTCTTAGAATACATCGGTTAATTGATAAACGCATCGTGTTGCCATCTTCCTTTATGATTATAATCTACTGTTCGCATTCCGAATTAGTATCTGCTAAATGGCTGCTGTTATTAAAAAATCTCCACGAATCATTGGAAAGTGCTCCATTTAGTTCCACCGCCCTGCGTTGTGGTGCCTTTCGAACATTTTCCAATGGTCTCTCTGTGAAATCGATACCATATTTTGTGTGGGTGTTTGGATACGAAATAGTTATTCAGGTGGTTAGAAAAATATCAGCATGACTGTAGTACAACACGAAGAATGGTCACTAACCTGTGATGGAACGTCTAACGTGGCAAAATTGTTTTGTTATGGGTTGACTACGCATAGCTAGTAGCTCTGGTAGAATCAGCAATTATATTTTTGCTTATCATAGGAAAAGAAAAGTCTCTCAGATACTAAGGGTTAGCCATGAAAGAAGCTAAGAATCAGTCTCGGAGAGTTTGGCGATTTATTTTTGAATATATTTGTTGTCATATCGAAAGTCAGTCTTCTGTGTGTCGTAGAAGTTCCTTAGTTCATTCAATGCGTGTATGTATACGTCGCACGGTATAGTTATATATGAGTGATATAGGCATAATTTAGGCGAAGAAGGGTCTAACGTAAAGACGTGTACGTGTTCATATCACAATTCAGTAGCATAACTCAACGGGATGTCGTCGATGAAGTTGGAGCCCCAGCCTGTGGCCAGCCAGCAATCGAATCCCTTCCTTGTTCCTGGCCTAATCTCGGAAGCGCCCGGTGATACAGCGTTCGAGATGAACTCCTCTCCTGCACCGGCACCGTTGACTGCCAATTATTGCCAGCCACCGCCACCATTCAATGTCAACAGTATGCAAGGCAGCTCGGGAGGATACAATCCGGAGACTCTCTATCAGCCAGGAAACCAGCATCCGTCGTGGTACACCTCCACACCTCCCCCAGATCCTCGCTTCGCAAGTGAGTTCCTAATTGTATCTTATGCATGACGCCCAATGTGCTATAATATTGAATTGCAGACCTCTAACATCCTCCTTTACAAAATATCCGTATGCGATTGTATGCCGTCATATTTGCGACATAACGGACACACTCGTTCGATAAACCAGTTGGATTTTCTGCACACGAATTGCGTCGATTCATACCGCCCAAAAAGTCGCCCACGAAGAAGCATCAAGAAGCATCTAATTTAGCCTAAGAGTGTTCTATCTGTACGTGAAGCCGAGAGAAAGTCGGTACGCACGATCGCCATCAAAAATGAATACTCACTCGAGGCCAACAAGCCAACATTGACGGAGCGTACAAGCAATTCCGATATAGTCAAATTCGTTCGTACGCTCTGTCTCTCATATGTTCGATGTATCTCTGCGGCGTGTTTTTCGTGTCAGAGTGTCGGCAGTATCGGACGATGTCGAGAAGGCTTCATCGCCTTTCTCCCGTTAGCTAGCTAGCAAGTCAAGCAGGCTGGCATACGACATCTGATAGCTTTTTCTACCCATCAAATGCACCCCTACCAGCACCAGTCGTCGTGGTCCTTTTCCTTCGCGCGGCGACCGGTTGTCTCGCCTTCATATTGTCTTCATCGGCCGGTCCCGCTATCCGAGACCATCTCCTTGTGTCTCCATCGCGCGATGAGGGCGACCAGTCAGCATCGCCTGCATCTTCTGTAGTTGACAGCAGTCATTCATAGGAGTGGCGGCATTGGATGGTAGCAGCAGCAGCCACCACCATCTACACAGCATTGCCTTCGTCCTGATTTGCGTTCCTCGTCGTTCCCCTTCTCGGCCATCGAGGAGCGCCACGTCGACATCCGCTGAGGGTTCCGTGGTCCCGCATCACGCGGCCTGCCGCAGCCGCCGGCGCTGCTGCTGCCGGTAATAGGGGTATCATTCTCTTCCCTATCTCATCCCTGCTGCTCCACCCAATACCCAGCGCGTCGCTCATCTTTCTCCGTCTGCTGCACACAATGGTAACCGCGGCCAGCCTCTTATCCGGAACGCGTTCTGCCTTGCACCCCCGAGATCGTATCGTATTTCCAGCGGGCCTCCACAGCCACCACGGCTATGTAGCTAGCAGGCCAGCATACTCAGCCGAGCTGGCATTGATCTTAGATCTAAGTCACCGCCACTACCGTTACCGACAGCAATTCGTCTCTGATTTCCCAAGTAGTCACAAGTAGCGAGTCGATCTCGCGCGACCTCCATCATCGAATATGTGCACTGTTTTACAGAGAGAGGTGAAGACAGCAGGCGTGGGTGAGAGTGAGAGAGAGAGAAAGAGAAACCAATAGAGGCAATCGCTCCCTTTGAAATTGCGTTCTGTTCAAACGAGAGACGATGGTCAGATATATAATAATAATAATAATAATAATAGCAATAATCATCTTACAATTCGTAGCTCATATAGTTCAATCGTCTCACTTTGAGCCACGTCGTGACTCTGATGAAGCACAGAAATAGGGGGTCAAACGTGCTTCGGTACTACCTACAAGGGGGAGTGGCACCAGCCGCCTCTGGTGTAAATCTTCCCTTCTCTCAGCACATGCAGCCCGTCCGCTCGATGTGCAATGTCTACGACTATCTCGACTGGGTGCAAGGAGGTAGAGATCTAGTTGCCATTCTCTAGCTACGACCAATCTTATTGGGGGGCTATTGTGAGTGCGGGGCAGCACAAGTTAAACCTCCGCGCCTTAAATCTCGTCGGATCGTTTACACCAAACGCCTCTATTGAATGGTGCATAGTACCTCTACTGGTTGCATTGTGGGTTGATGATCGACACGATCGCCTACACCCAGGCTCACGCAGAGACTAACCTATACAGCTACCTATTGTATTCAACGATATGTTGGTGCTGGGAACAGGCTCGTCTCAGGTAACATAAGGATAAAGACTGATATTATTTATATATGCCAGTGAGCGAGTCCGCTGTGCACTGTGTATATACAGGGCATAGCACTGGTTACCTACAGCTCACTCTGTCATCAAACGAGTTGCATTGGTCGTATCGGCTTCAGAGATGAACCACTAGCTGTGCGTGAAGTATTGGTGTATGTGGGCAGAGAAGGAAATTAAAGCGACTGAGGAGATAAGTTACGTAGGTTGTTGGGCTATTGCAAGACATGAACGTAGTCGCTGGCTCTGAAGGGTAAACCATTTCCACTGTTCCCGTACAGGCGTGTCTATTAGCTGGGCCAGGTCAGGCGAACCTTGGTGAAATATAGCGTGCTCGGCCACTTGCTAACGATCCCGTAACACCGCACGTACCCAGATAATTCTCCCTCTATTATCAATCCTCGGACTTTGTTCGAATTCGGTTCTGACCTCTCATTTCTAGTCGTCGAACAGCCAGGCAGCAGCCAGAAATCAGCGCACCTGTGCCCACAAGCCGAAGCAGGCCAGACTCAAGCTGGCTTCTCCCGCTATCGGCTTCCATTCTTCACTGCCGCTCTGTCATTTCATCTGTGTCTTCTCCGCCGTGGCTCTTGGCTTCTTTGTATTGCTTGCACTGATTCTCGCGCTCTTCAAGCAGAGTGACCAGATCTCACTCTCTCTCTCTGCAATAACAATCAGGTCGATGTTGACGACGACGTCAAACACCAGTTTTGATGTGTGGGCTCAGGCCGAGTAGAGCCAGAATCGCCTACGAGCTGCTGCTGTTGCTGATGTCTTCTGTACCGTCAAATTTAGCTCTTCCTCTTCTTCATCTCGTCGCCTCCGGTCTTCGGTGTCTTCACAAATCGAATGCCTTAGCGATGTCTTTCTCTAGCCGTGCATACACATGCAGACATATTTATATACCTGTATACGTTGATATTTGGATCTGTCCGTCAAAGTGACGTGTCACTGTCGTTTCTGTCGTTCATCCTCGAAGCGCTAGCTCACTCATATGACGATGTCGATGATGATGTCTTCATGGCATCGCCGATTGAAGATTGCGATGAGATCAGCTGTATTTGCGCACCGACGATCCGGCAATGCATACATGAAGACGTTCTTATGTATATAATATATATATATACATATATATATATATATATATTCACACGAGAACGTGAGAGACATGCAGGCACCCGCATATACACACACACACGCATATAAGCAAACACAGGATCATATTTTTGTTTGTGTTGCGCGATTCCTAATCGGGCGTCGCGGGGGACTTGAGACGCGAAATATCAATGATATACAATATAATAATAGTTTGACGCTCATTCATCGAATACTAATAATATTTTTGGTGGTTGTAAAATTCGTAAAAAAAAGGCGATAGCAGTAATCGTTGCTATTATAGTACTAATTGAGGCGTCGATTTTAAATCGAAGATCTACCGAATACAACTACATGAATTGTCGATTCGTTATTGTCGTCTATTATCTGCCATGCTCTATCGCCATCGTGTTGTACAATGTTCTCAGTGGAGACGTCGCTGAAATGAGCCCAGGACATTCTACCATCGTGATTGTTCTTCCATTTACTTTCGTTTGCGACGTGGTTGATTGATTGTAATTGATGTCCGCTAGACAACGACAAGCTACTGTGTAGTGTGTCAACCAACAAACCAACCTCTAAGAGCTAGCCCCTCACCGCGATGTCTATCGAATATACCGCAAGGTGAACGTACGGCAATACGCGGAGCCATGTATTGTTTGGATTATTACCTTGACGATCGTTTCCTTATCTGCATAATGTATACGTATATGGCTGGCGCAGTAGAGACCAGACCGCTCAGAACTCACTTGCCGCCCTGATGGTGCCTGCTATACAATGTCCTTTACAAACTCATAGAGAAAAAAAATAGAAAATTATGTCTGAAAACGAAATATTTACGAGAAAGCAACTGCTCACTTAAATGCGCCCATAGTGTTCAGATAGATTATCGATGCCAGAGGGTAGGATCGGAACGAACTTTCATGTACTGACTCTCAGACGTCACTAATTTGAAGCGAGCCGGCACTGGTACAATTCGAATGTGTCGAGTTGCAGCTATTAGTGTATTTTCTACAATAATATTAGTCTCATAGTGTCATAATACACAGCAGGCATTCGTATGCCTTGTTTTATAGCATGTACGAGACTCGATAGTGAATTCAACGAACGAATCAGGCCGAGTCGACGGCAGCCACCCGAACACAACAGGATCGTAATAACGACATCGCGTCCTAAGATCTCCATAACGAATCCCTATTTGTTTATGCTTATTAGCATCGACCAATCGGCACTGACCAATCTCTCACTCAAGCAGTTAGCTTAGCCGCCTATCAGCCACTCCATAGACAGGACTAAACTATTCGGTCTACAAGGAGCAGAGGTGGCGCAACGGCTGTCGCTGTCGTCGTTCTAGGGGATTTCGCCGGCCCACCAACTCGACACGGTGGTTGGTGGCCATGTTTGGCTTGACATCGGACGATGCGGGCGTAGCGGTTTTTGAAAAGCTATCACAATCTTTCTTCTTCGTCTTCGTATTTTTCGTCGGCGTTTCTCGATCCTCTCTCTCTCTCTCTCGATCGTTCTCTGCTTTTGCCTGCTCCCTGTCATTTGACCGTGTGGGGCTCACGGCTCCTGTCTCACTGCGCGGAATGCCTGCCGGGCGGGTGGGCGTTCATCTCTGGCCAGTTCATGTTCATCAAGTGCCCTTGAGGTGACAGACTTCATCACTTTATCTCTTTTCTTCACTTCGCGGTGGCTCTACGCGCGTGGAAGGAGAGGTCGAAGGCGATGCCGATGGTGGTGGACCTCAGTCAGTCGGTTCTGTTTGGGGATAGCTGGGGAAATAGAGAAAATGTCAAAGAAGATCTCTCTCTCTCTCTATCTATATATATATATATATATACCTACCTATCTATCTGATGTTGCTCTAGCCAACAAGAACAACAGATGATGGCAGTGACAGTGGACTCACTTTGAGGAGGGCCCAAAGGAGACCACGACGGCGACAATAACAACAACAACAGTCTCTCATAATAACATCAAAGTCTATCGAGAAGGGCTGGAATGCGAATAATCGATTTAAGAGGTCTCACGGCCTTATGTTGTATAATAATATTATATATCATACACACAGCGATACAGTCATGTGGCAGAATTGTAAATATGATCATCCGCGCCAAACTTTGCGCAGCGCCGATACGCCTCAAATGCTAATTGAGTCATTCTGTTCTACATGGTAGTAAAAGGAGAAAATAATAGCTCTCCCTAAGTCATAAAAGGAGAAAATAATTTTGCCGCTTTTGTAATGTTGACCAGAAATACATAAGGTGGAGACATCATGGCATATGCTGTCCGAATGCATGTTATCTACGTGAGCGGAAGTGGTGTACAATTCTAGGTCAGTGATAATGCGTTTTGTTCTTTCGGTTATAGTGGAAAATGATACTCATTTGTTCTTGTCGTGTTACGTTCGTCTTTCTCTCTCTGTCTCGCGTAGTCTCGCGGCTGATGAGTTCGTCGTCTGGGCCATCATTAGCACCGTCTTCCGGAGCACCTCTCCAGTTTCCACTGAGTCAGCAGCGCCGCAAGCGACGTATCCTGTTCACACAGGCGCAGGTGTACGAGCTGGAGCGGCGCTTCAAACAGCAAAAGTACTTATCGGCTCCTGAACGCGAGCATCTCGCCAGCCTTATCCATCTAACGCCGACGCAGGTGAAGATCTGGTTTCAGAACCATCGTTACAAGTGTAAACGGCAAGCGAAAGAGAAAGCAATGTCGGAGTCGCACCATTCGCCGCGAAAGGTGGCAGTGCCGGTGCTCGTCAAAGACGGCAAGCCCTGTTCACCTGATATGATGCACGACTCGTCGTCGCCAGACAACATTCACCAGCAAAGTGAGTACTAAAGTGGCCGCTGGAACTCTACCAAGTGACTAGTTGACTTCGTGCAGCAGCAGCAGCCGCCAGACGCTATCACTGCGCTATTCGTAATTTGTGCAATGATTATCGCGAAACGTGCGACAACTCTAGGCATCTTAGCCAGTGTCGTATTGTTGCACACATTGATAGTATTATATAGATATATATGTATATTATATATATATAATATATATAATACATATATATATATATATATATATAAAACAGGTGAATGTATCTACTGTAATGTTGTTTTGTCATTGTATGACATACTTTTTCCTAACCAACATCAAACATTATAATGATCCCCTCGTGATTCTATCAATTCCAAAAGCAGTCTTTTCGTGCTACGGAATATTAGTTCTGCTGTTTTCAATCGGCGTTCAACGTTTTCGAGAGATGTACGTTACTTTGATTTCTTGTTAGTAGACCAGATGCGCACCGGCTGCATCTGCAAGATTTGAACGATGGTAGCTCACATCCTTATTTCATGTTTGTATTTCAATTCATACACAAGGACCACGCCGGTCTATTTTGTGTAAACTGTCAGAGGATTCCCCTCTCTGAATATCGATTGGCGAACCGGTCCGTGCCAAACCGCACTGTTTGCCAAGTTCTCTCCCAGCGCCGCGATTGAATCGGGCGCGGAAGGAAAGCCACGAACACGACAAGTCTGAGCGTCGCTAAAGTAAACGTGGACCCAGAGTGAAGGAACGCTTCGGGATTGTAGCGGGCTCTCAACAGCTACAACAGCAGTGGACATTTAAGCCTCTTTTCGCCGCTTTCGACTGCCTGCTCGGCCGTTCGTCCATCAGTCCGCCCGCCAGCCCGCCGGCCCGCCCGCCCGGCGCAATCATCGACTAAAGCTGTTGCTGCTACTTGAGCGGAGTCGGCGGCGGCGGCGGCGGTGGCGACGGCGGCTGTGTCGCGGAAGCCCGGGTCATTCCTCTTCCTCAAGCTTCCTCGGCTTCATAATACCACGGCAAGGGTCTCTGAACGTGCCTGGCGCGGTGGGCTTCGTTCCATTGCCTATTTTGTCTGACCCTGTCAAAGTGCCGACGTAAGACAGTTTTGCTAGTGATGGTGATGTGCGTCTGCTTGGCTTGTGGGGTGTAAGGGGAGCTCGGAGCCTCTGCGGACTACCACTGCGATCAGCATAAGCAACAACATTGCCGCATTTGTCGACGCACAGCTTCACCACACGGGTTGTATGTGTCTTCTCGAGTGGGCCAGCCGCACCGGCGCGAAGATGTGTGTGGTTTAACACAAAGCTGTGCGCGGCGGGCTGCTGTCGAAGACCGTATGCAGTGGGTCTTCGTGGCTGTCGCCCCCGTCGGCCTGCCTCTGCAAGTGGATTTCATTGAACAAGAAGATCAGCAGTAGAAGCGGTGGTGCCCGCAGTAGTGCTATGGCATCTGCAGCAGGAACAGTAAAGCGTGCAAGGCGATGAACATGAGTGATGCCGAATCATTTTGGCAAATACGTTCTCTCCAGAGCAGGCCCCGTCCCACAGAGCAGTGCAGTTTTCGCGTAGTTCAACGCAAACACCGCTCCTCTTTCTATTGACGATTGACCACACATCAGCATTACATTCATTCATCTGTCCATATATCGATGTATCCCGCCTCGTTCAGCCACATCCATGAATCTGTTTATCGATGTTTTCGCCAGGGCTGGCGTTCATCATCAGCAATCAAACCGAAGCTGCCTCGTGTGTCGATTCTTATACTTCGGTGTCAGGATTGATGTGGCTGCCATTCGGCGTTGCCAATCGCCTTCATGACCGCCAGCCGATCCGTCCCACTGTTGACGGCAGCTGCTGGTAGCGCTACTTATGGAGCCGCTGTGGCCTCGATCGTGGTGACGGTCGACCGGCACATGGAGATATTGAAAATCCAACAAGACAGCTAGATCTCTAGCCTGGTAACATGATCTGACAAAGAGCCGCGCAAACATCTCAACAACAACAACAACAACAACAACAACAGCAAGAAGAACACCGATGACGCTGTTGCTACTTACGATGCCGATTGAATACGGTGCTGACCGCGGCAGTGTACGGTTCATTTCATCCAGACCACGTCAGTCGTGCCAGTGGATGAGTGGTGAATGTGAGTCGACTTATAGCGACTCTCGGGCGACGGGGGGGACGCGGTACAGAGAAACGGCTTCGTTTCGAGCGTCCGTTCGTGTTCGCATCGTTCAGTGGGAAAAACGCGGCGCTCGACGCCCGACCGACGATGTTACTCCAACTGGCATTATAGCGAGTAGCAGCAATTGGCAGCGTCAGATCTACGTCGATGACGACACTGGTGACTCTGAAGCAGGTTCGAAGGGAACGAAATTCAAATTCATCGTCGTTTATTTGATCATTATTCGCTTCTCGGTATTCGCTTGGTCTTGCGGTCGCCGTAGCAATAGCATTAGCAGCACGATCACCGCCAGGGGCGGGTTGTGTGCTACGCGACGTCTCTCCAACCTCAAACAGCAGCAAAAGAGAAATAGGGAGGTCCACCGATTCCAGCGAATAGCGTGGGCCGAGCCTGGCATAGAACGTTCACAGTTGCGTGGGTGATGCGAGCATGGGGCAGGGAGCTCGAGGTGCTTGAGTTTTTGATGCGATATTGCCACTCGACAACGGACAGACGAACGGAATTGCGCCCGACGAGTGAGCAGAGGGGGAATAAGGTATCCCGATGAAATGCAGGAGCGTTAGGGCCTTAGGTTGTCGTGGATATGACGACGAGGCGAAACGAACAGCCACGAGCAGAAAAAAGCAACTCGCGCAGAGGAGAGATGTCAGCGCTCACGTATGGCCACACACAGGGAGAGAGAGAGATAGGGTCGTCTGCTGTTGTAAAAAGCGACTTACTCAACTTAGAGAAGGAACAATATTTTCTTCCTGTGGCAAGGAAGCTTCGCCAGAGCTGCTTCCGGATGTGACCCCTCCAGCCGGCCGCATCAACCCCGGCAATTTTCCATTCGGTTGTCTATCTGTCTGGTTTAGCGCATCTCAACAAAATATCCATCACCAGCATCACCAGCAGATGATACCGCCGGCAGGTTGGTTTTCTGCCTTCACAGCCGGCTGCTACCCCCATAGGTTCGTATGTTGATAAGAAACGGTGCATTGGCTGTGGGAGATGAAGGCATCCTTACCGCTATCCTCCACCGCTATCATCACAGCGAGCTCTAAGCATCTGGCCGGCTGTCCGTCACCCCGCAGGGGTCAACTTCCGGACGTGTCACAAGCACTACTCTCGCTCAAGTAGCGCATTTCTTCTTCATCTTCGTCGTTGTCGTCGTCATCGTCGCCTTTTCTCTCCTGGAGACTTTCTCCTTGGTCAGGTCCAAACTCGCTGGCGTTCGTATGTATGATGATAGCTTGCTTACCTACCTACTCACTCACTGGTGTTCCTCCGACCATTTTGCTGCTGAACTGAACGCCCCGGCGAATGGGGTAAAGGCGTGTCGGCCAATGGGGTAAGGATGGACGCGGCAGCACTAACGTTCAGCAGGCTTATTCAAGTACACCAATACAATCGCCTGGCCGACCTCGTATCGTCACACTACACTGCAATACACTACACCCCCGGCCTTCTTCCGAAACCAAACAGGAAAGCTATTTTGTCCGCTTCGATCGTTGTCCTGCACGGACAGGTCTGTTAGCGTTAGCCAGCCTCTATTTGTGGGCCTAAATCTTCCCGAACCACCGCCAGCATCCGATGTCCCCAATGTCCTAACGGGTAAATGCCGGGGCGGTGGTGCACAAATGCCCTCCGTTCGGCACAGGGATACTACTCTAATATCTACTAACCTATTGGCCGGCCAGGTTCTTCTCAAGCGTCGGGGAGTGCAAACGGGTGAATTGAGGCTGGGGTGACAGGCCGAACAACGGATCGAACAGTCGAACGCCCGTCCACCGAGTCCAATTGAGTGGTATGGCAACTACTGAGGCAGAGGATACCCCGAACGGCCACCAGACGGACTCCTGGCCGTCTCCTATCAACGTCTTTAGGACACTTCTTTCTCGTGTTAGCCTGATGCTGTGGTCCTCCAGCGACCCCCCCACCCACTCATTCATTGTGTGGCTGTGCAGTGCTGTTTGTTCCTGACCTGACCTCCCTCGTCTTCACTTCTCTTTTGATCGCCGCCGTTTCTGTATGAGTTGAGCTTAGTCATTACAGCCAGTCATTGGACGCACTGTGTCACTCCTTCCTGACAATTTCATCCTGGAGCTATTTTGGCGATATAACAAAATACAGTGTTCAGTAAATCGAATTCATCAATAGGCTGTATCTGAAATTGCCGAATTCAGCTTTGGACATTTATTCCTGCTCAAATGGCCAAGTGCTTCATTTGAAATTCGCCTGAGTTTTACGTTCAGCTGGACGCGTAGACTACCTACTGTTGCACGGTGATTCTTCGAAGATCACTGGATTTGTCATCACATAATCCTACGGTGTTGCCGTGCTGCAGTAGCATTTAACAGCTCATGATCTTAGGTTACAGTTTTCGATGTCCACATCAAATCAATGATCTGACAAAACCTTTTCTTACGTTCTTCGTTTTTCTATATTCCAGTGATGTCATGTTATCCCCACGACCCGCAAACGCAAGCACAGCTCCACTCACAGCTACTACAGCATCAACAAGCACATCCGTACCCTCATCCACAAGCGCAGGACACCGGCCACGGACATTTACCACCAAACCACCCCTATCTGCATCTTCAAAGCAGGTGGTAGAACACCCCGCCACTCAGTCGTGTTCATACAGTCGACGCCGCCGCCGCCGCCGTAACGACATGACGGACAAATCTCCTGAAGAATCTCTCAAGCGATCCACTTGGATTACTGATATCAAGGTCATCCACAGACGACGCCACGAACAGACACAGCCCTGGTGACGAACTCACTGGTCGCGGACACCAACTGAATGCTGGCGGCTAACGATCGCCATTGCGACACCATCACTATTATCTTGCGTTTCCTTTTATGATTTGGAGATATTTCGCACAGCGTCCTACATTCGGCCATCAGTGTTCCTGCAAAGCTAACTCATCCCTCTCATTATCCGGACATCATCCGAATTTCCATTGTTCACCAATTCATCGAAGGAAATAGATAGATCATTCAGTGGAATGAAATCAGCAATTTTCACAGGTGTCCCAGGAGTGGCTGCATTGTGATGACCCCTATGAGCCCGTCTATCATCCGATGAGATCACGCTTGAGGGGAACCACAACGAAGAGGAGTCAATGATCATCGATCGAACGGACGCTGTTTGCATCTCCACTATTTGCGACTGCATGCATCGCCAGAATGCCGAAGGAGAACACAAACAACATCTGCCGAGACGGGCATCATCAAACTGCATGTATAAACAATATATATATAAATTATGCCGCTGTCACAATTCCTATTCTACCTGGGCTAGCAGGGTCGGCTGAGAAGGAACTACGTAACGACAACCCGATGTCCTGCTTGTGATCCACCGTCATGATGACAGCAACTACAGACTATGCCATTTCATTATACACATAATAATAATAACGGTAATAATAGCGATTACTATTATTATTATTATTATTATAGCTACAATAGAAGTTACTATGTTCACGAACAGCAAAATGAAAATTACTAGATGTACTAGCAGACTAGTAAGAGCTAGAAAGTCAAATGATTCGTCCCAGCCAATCTCGGCAATATCCGGTATTCGCGTTTGGGTCTGGGTAGATCGTTTCGTGTATCTTCCTGCCAGCACCAACGACAATAACAACATGATGATACAGAAGAAAATACAAGTTCAACGTCTTCTTGAGGAACATACGTCGAAGAGCATACTATATGCGTGGACGAAGATATATCGAGAGGGAGACAGAGAGCAAAAGAAGAAATGAAAAAGTGAAGATCTAAGATTGACGGGTGTGGTCCGATCTCCTGTATATAGATAGATATAGACATTCACTCATGGATATATCTTCCATCCATTCGTGAAACGTCGCGAGAGAGCGTGCTGGAGCTGTAAATAGTGTACATATTATATAAGTATAAGCTATTACTCTGCATTTAAATAGACTAGAGCGTAGAGTAAGTGATAACAAGCTAATGAGTCAGTAGCAGTTTAATGACAATTGTATATCCGAATCGAAAATCAACATTCAACAAACGACAGCTTGATATCGTGTCCACTATCTACCATAAATAAAGATATAATAAATATGTACGTCCTTCTCACCGAGTTGCTCCGCTGTACGTACGAAATATAAAATTGACCCATCCTAATGGCTACTAACGGTGATGCGCATCTGATGACGGCACGTGGTCACCGTCGCCGCTGTCCGCTAAGCTGGCCTAGGTTTCAGCAGGGGTGAGTTTCACGGTGCCACGTACTCGATAGCAGCATAGGTTGACAACGTCGTTAGGCAACAGCTGGTAAGGAAGAGATCATCATCTTGAAATGAACTTTATGGCCAAGACCATTACTGTGAAGTGAGCGATCATGATTACTGATGACGAATAGACGGTTATGGGCGACACCAGATACCGCAAATATAAACATAATGACACCAACAACAGCAGCAGCAGCAAGTATAAATAACGACAGATACACCACGAATTCCATACGGAGATCACTGAGAGAGCGATGTGTGCTGAGCCGTGTGTTGCGTACGAATAGCAGAACAGCACGATGAAAGTCACAATGAAAAATAATCAAATTGAAACGGGAACGAAAGAGAAGGTGGGTGGGAGGGTCTCCTCGACTCACTCTACCCTGTGTATCCTATAATCGAAACAATGTGAGCATGAAATAACGAAGTGAACGAGGAAATTAACACAATACCACTTACAGAGACAGACTAAGCACATAAATAATTGTCGACGACAAAGAACTGTTGTCACAGGCGAATGTAGAAAAAAAAACAAAGATGATGATGAAACGAATCGAGATCGAGCGAGATTGGAGGAACGCCGAGTTCAGAATCCTGCAGCAGCAATTCAGCCGTGACTGAAAAACCGAGCGAAAAATAAATGCGAACCGTCGATGTTTATAATAATAATAATAACGTAAGCGTGCCACTTGTGTTATCTTTACGTCGTTCGTTTAAACAGCCAACTTTCATAGTCGACTCCTCTGCCAATCAGCTGTGACGTCAGAGTCACTGCATATGACTTAAAAGGTGGGAATTTTCAGCAGTCTCTATTAGGTGCTCTGTGTAAACTTGCCGGCAACGTAGCTTGAGTTTAACTCACCAATTTATCACGTGTTGATCATCAATTCTGATATTTGTGTGTGTGTTTACTTCGTGGCACTCGCGCGTAGGCAAAAGGCCTATTTTACGTCAATGTCCTTCAATGGGTCAAATCGAATATCATCTATTTTGTTACAACGATGCCAGCGTAAGGTTCTTGGCTTCCTCATGAGCTTCTTTGAGAACGCTAAAAATATTCATCATCTGTGATTGCTCGAAGTCACTACCGGTGTGCGCTTCAACGAGGCGAAGCTGTACAACAATTCACAGCAGGCACAACAATTACTTCAGAGCATCACTTCATCGGGTGTGGTTGCGGTAGTACCGTTAACCGGGACTCCAGTTCTTTGTCGCTCTCGCGCTATTGCGACAGCTCACAGGCAGAGCCATCAACTTCGGCGCACCCGTATCGACATGCGTGCACTCGCCTCCCAAGAGCGACGAACAGTGCCTACTTCATATATCATCGGCAAATCAGCAAATCTAGGTATTGGATTTCAATTCGTCAACATTTCGAAGGCGCCTTAAGTCATCCGAGGACACCCGGCAGAACAGCGCGACTAGTCATCGCTGACTGGCACTTCCACTCGAGAGCAGCCGCGCAACGCAGTGTGAAATCTATATATATATAAGCCCCCCTGGCCCGAAAGGAGCCAGCAGCTCGATGTCGCCGAGGTTAACTAACCACTCGACAGGAGCGTCGACAATAGCACGGGACAGCCACGGCAGGGACATCAGCTTGGCCTCGCCGCAAAGGACCTTCGAATTGTGGTAATTCGGTGAGTACTCCTCGGACGAGATGAGGTACGTGCATCTTGCTATTAGATATCACAATTGCACGTAAAAATTACCATGAGCGGCCGCTGGTCAGACACGGAAATGTGAATCAAATTCGGCCATATATATATTATATATATATATATATATATATGGAGAACCACGGGTATTTAGAAAGCTTATGATAATTACATAGTTTTGTGAGATTGGCACAGAGGTAGTCGGGAGGATATGACTCAAGGTATCATTCCAAACTAATTTACACACTAATTTATTTTAGTTCGTATTCATCGCTTTTCTTCGATTGACGCTATCTTGTCCAAAAACAAAAAGCTCATCGTCCGCAATGACGCAAAACTAGTTGGCGAAATCTCAACCATTACTACTGCAGTAGCCAGTCTTAGGTATTGCCCATACTCACACCTGCACATGACTTGTCATACGTGCGGTTGAGCGTTGCAAAGAGCAAATTGAGAGTTCTATCTGTAATGATTTCAAAGTGACTATTTGAGTATTTCTATACTGCTAAGTACTATCTGGTTATCTGAGAATTATAGGCTCAACGTCTCGCCGAAAGGCTAATATCAAATTAAAACCATTAATAAATATGAACACGATGAGGTTTTGGTTGCGTTTAGTCCTAAATCGACAGCTCGACAGCCCGGTTCACTCATCTAATATTTCCCACTTGCGTGACGCTCCACACGAGTCTAACCTCAATTGCTGCCAATGTCCGTGATTCGCTTGCATCTATATATATATATATATATATATAGTGAAACCCCGCTCTTGGGTACTTTCTCACTCTGCTCGGAGTGAGACGTCGCTATAGATATGTTGCGGTGCGGGAGCCCTGCGGTGCACCAACCGAGCCCTCCGAGGCGCTCCTGATGGGAATGTCATCGCGCAAAAAAAGAACTATGGGAATGACAAACGCCGAAAGAGGAGTCTCCCTTGTCGACTACATGACTCGATTAAATTCAAAAAGTATTCAAACGCAAGAAGAGACGACTGTAACAGAGACAAAAATGTGCTAACGACAATTTAGCAATGATTTAGCATGGCACGATGGCGTACTTCAATGTCGAGTGATGAACTCCGCCAACGATTCCTTTGTGGGTCGAGAGAGAGAGAGACAGCGGGCGAGCGACAACGACACGTCGATATTTGACAGGACGATATGGTAACAACAACGGATGTAGTTAGCGGTCGATGCAAAGGAAGCGACATAAAATAAAGAACAGGGGTGATTTCGCTTAATATCGATTCTCAAAAAATAGAGACATCATTCGAACTAGGTGCTAATGTCGATGACACGATGGGCGGCACAGCATGGTACAAGGAATACCCTTTTGTCGGACACTAAGCTATACCATCCATCTAATGGTTGTTCTCGATCAACCGTCATTGCGGCGTAATCTCAGCCTCAGCTCCTGAGGTCGGTTAATCGTTAATTCTCGATTCACTGGTGATTAAATTCGCTCCTTGTAGTTGTTGGTATTCGAAAGACGAATTGGTATATAACTACACAATCAAGGGAAATCCAGTTTCTCAATTGATCTCAAGTTGTTTGTCAAGCACTGCTGCGTTTTAAAATACACCCGTTACTCTGAGACATACGAACAGCACAGGTATACACTGTATACTATGACGATATGCGCTAAACTCAGAGATATTGTATTCGAGTCGGCTATGAGCATGCAGTAAGCATCGTTCCAATTACTAAAATCATGAGAAATTTGCCATTTTCATATACGCATCATATACCTATCAGCATAAGCATGTCATATGTTCATATATAATCATCGATATTTTTTGCATCCCTTGCCAATGTGCACTGTGCAACAGTGTAGTTTCCGTTACGCCACTTTGCTGTGGCCATCCTAACATACACAGACTCCATTTTCTGCTTTCAAATCATCAACTGCTTCAGCACAGACGAGCCCCAAAAAGACTCGAACCCATCAACTGTTCGATGTCTTTGAGTCTCACCAGGATACATCATCTATCCGTTCGCGGAAGAAATCAATCTATGAACCCGAAGGCGATTGTCAAGCTCTTCGGGCGAATCCCGCCGAAATGATTCGCTCGCTTGGTTTGCGGCTCCTTCGACGATGAACTCCAACAACTAGTACGAGTAGCACTAATAGTCATGGTCATAGTACGAGCTGTCTACACAACGTGCATAGCTGGGCGGGTACACCTGCTGTCTTTTCAAATCGAGCACAGCGAGCAGCAGCAGCCGCGCAGAAGATGAAGAAGAAAAGGAAATTTGTTTGTACAAATTTGTCAGAGCCAGTTGTGTATGTGTGTGTAGTGTTGTGTGTGCGCGCGCTCATCTCGACGATTTGAGCCGTGTGAGCGCTAACACACGAATGGGGTTTGTTGATCTTCGCCGTATCGGTCTCTCCGTCGACAAAAGCCAAAGCGAACGAAGTAGGCGCATTCGGACGACGGCCACAACATCAATTGTGTGTCCCTCAATGCCGACGCGCCAACTTGACGAATTCACAAAGATCTCTCATTCGTTGCTCTCTGCTGCTGCTGCTGTCTTCGGTGGGCAGGTTTCAAGTCTGAGCATGCTGAAGAAGAGCGAGCTGGATAGAGATCGAACGAATTAGCGCAGAGCTGGCCCTCACTGTGAGTCACTCACTGCGGGCCAGTGTCTTCGGGTATGGACAAATGTGGATCTGCCTATGAAAATGCAAGTGGGTGAACGATCTTCTTCGCTTAGAGTCCAACCGCGAGGGTTCCGTTAGGAGCTTGCGATTGTATGACCTGCCTGCCGTCTATGCAAACAAATGCCACGCTGCTTGTTGCTGGACGCGATCTCGTTAGCGATAATGAATGCTGGAAGGCAGAAGAAGACTTTACAGTTATATGCGGAACGCACAAGGGTGACAGTGATTACAGCTGCCTGTATCTGAGCTCCGGTTTGTCTTCTTCGTTTGATCTGTCGTCAAGATATTGTGTCGCTTTTACTTTTATTTGCAGCGCCTTAGCTGTAATTTCGTCGAAGTCGATAAAAATGAGGTGAAAACTGTTTTAAAACTGAATCGTTAAAATCTTTGTGTGTTCTGAAATAGAAAACAAATCCATTAGATCCGTTGGTTGGCTGCCCTTCGTGATCTCACCTAGAGAAGCTCTTCACGGCAGACCTCGAGGCCACTCCAACTGAGATGAACATTTCTTGAGCCTCAAAGACGAACTGAAAGGCCGAGCTTGCAAAGAATTTAGCAGCTTAAACAATCCCGCTGTGATGACTTCTGAATACAATCGGTTAACGTTGATCATGTAGAATATGTTCGACGCAGAACAGAAGCGTGCCGTAGTCCCAAGGCCGAGCTGCGGAAGTAGGAACTAAACGAAATCAAAGGCAAAAACGTAGATCCTGATGATAAATCAGGTCAAGTTCGAGTTGTGTACCCATCACCGATGTCGGGTGATGCCGTATTTCGATGCAAATCAGGATATCGATATCATGCTGAGACCCGACGAAAGAGAAGGTTTTGCACAGATCCCATGGCGAGCTTGTCAAAAGGTGCCTTGGGTACTTCGCTTCAACTCTTTGAGACATCGACCTACTGCTTGTTTTGAGGGCAGACCCGGCAACACTTCAGTATGTGGATGCCATTATTGAAGGTATGACTTTCGAGTATTTTAAACCTGCAATCGCAAGCGATTAAGATATGAGAACCCTTTCTGAATACTTTGAACTGTATTCTCACTTTGAATGTTTTGGGTTCCAAGACGGTCGCAGCGAGCAACGATAAGCAATACAATACAATACGTTTATTAACGGAACTGCGGTCTTATCAAAGCGCTTAAGGTCTCGTAAAACTGATAGTGAGAAAGAAGTGTCGTTTCATGGTTTATTTCAAATGCGGCCGATTTCTGGAAACAGCATTATTTACATCCATTTTTAGTTAGCAGATAGTCATTAACATTTTCTCCTTGGTAAACAACTTCCATACCTTTCGTGCAGTTCGAGTCGATCGACGCCAACCAGGTGACGATATGAAGTTTCGCAAATCTCCACGCACCCAGTGGTCATTCCCTACGCAGACGCAGCTTGCGTCACCGTTACCATCACACAATCTATCCACAATACATCGTTTCGCTGACCAATTTATGCGATCTCCCGCCGTCGACACCACCTACAAATGTGGCCCTTTCAACAAAAGTGACCAAACGCGTCGACTTAACCCAATCGGGCCAAGCCCATAGTTCAAGCTCGGTCAGCGACGTTCGTCTCAAACACGGAAACACCACCCTGTATTGTGGCGACTTCATTCGAGAATGTGCAGTGATTGCGATGCGTGCATCCCCCCCCCCCGAAGGACATCGCTCTCCACTTCGTCGTCGTCGTCATCATCATCATCATCCTTTTTCGAGATGGTTGAAGTATCGATAGAAACTTCATAGAGGGCGGGTGAGAGAGAGAGAGAGAGAGAGAGAGAGAGCGATAGGCCTCTGTCTGGGGCGGCCGCGCTGCTCAAACGAGGAAACATCTTGTTGTTGTTCTCAGCGTCGTTCCCCTCGAGCTGGTGAACCGGCAAATCATATGCGCATAAATTGGCCGGATTCGTTTTTGAAGTCGTCATCGTCCTCTTTCTATCGCCGGATCGTCAATAGCCGAGCGGGCCGCAATGGTGGCGTCCTTTATTAATTTTTGTCGATTCCCACTTCCTGGTTGCCTCATCTCGAACGAACCGACAGGTCAAGAGACGGCCTTAGCATTAGCTGATCAAAGGTTGGGCGGTAGAAGGACAAAAAAATCACTTTCTTCACCACGAACTCAACAGGTTCGCTCGCTGGACAATGACGTTGTTTTCGTTCGTACATGGGAGGCGTGGACACCCCTGACCCTTCATTCTTTCAAAATTCTGGTACATACACATCGTTGACCTCTTGGTGACCTGGGCTACGACCTGTGGGTGTGCACAGTCGTCAAGGGTGCACGGCCTTACGAATCGTGCTGGTCTGGGGAGCAATGTGTTGAATCGGAGACGATTGCCGAACGTTGATAAACCATATTAGATTATAGTAAAGCATTTTAATAATTGTCAATTAAATAAAATTAAAATCACTGTGCCAAGTGGCAAGGGGACGTTTCCATGTTTAAAACAAATGGAAAACCGAATTGGTATATGACGCCATGTGTGACACCCTAAAACCAGTGAAAAAAAAAAACGGCTGCTCCCTGATACGGCAGCGTTCAAGTAGACCGATTGTCACTGAAAAGGAGGCTTCACTGCCTTCAAGTTGTCCAATTGTCACTGATGTTAACTAAAAAGAAAACTGCTCATCAAGGCGAGAAACCCATCCAGAGGTTTGATCCTCGCGATCAGCAATATAACTAATTGATCTGACCACAATTGAGTTGATTTCAAGTGGCAACAACGCGGTCTCATAGCTTCAAGGATAGCGAAACGTCCGTCTTCATTCTTCAAGCGATCACAGTTGAACCGATGCGGCACAACATTTCTGCCCATTTTCGAATGATAATGATATACCTGCATACGCACTGAACCTTCCCTCCCCCTGTTTGGCTGCTTTGCTTGCAGATGTCGACTTGCCTCAGTCGGCCCTCACTTCGTTTGAACCTCCCCTTGGGTAATGCTACAGACTCGTAACGGTCGCTTCCTTGAAGGGCTCTTGAGTGGGCGGAAACGACTTCACGTGATTTTAAATAGAACTTAAGTTTTGATTCCGCTTTGAAGAATTCGAGTTTGATTGAGGCCGTCAGGCACAAATTGCATATGCCTGTAGGGCGAGCCGAACTGAAGCGGTCGTTTGTCATTCGCGAAGGCCAGTTTTTGCATAAAGATCGTAAACGTAAGTTAAACTTGAGAACACCAGACATCCAGAAGTACCTAATTTTTTATTATCAGTAGAATTTTTGTTAGCTTTTTTCTATAGAGGAGAAGCATTTTTCGCGACTAATTCAAACCTACATTCGTCGATCAGCATCATCCATCTTTCCCAGAGAAAGATTGAGTAATCATAATCTTGTTGACCTCAAATACAGAACTTAACCACGCTCTATCACCCACTTTAGATATGAAGCAACATATATATATATATATATATATATATATATAGCCTTCGTGGTGACTGCTGGGTGATCAAGGAAAGGTTTATAGATATGATCGGATAATCCCGAAGAGCACTACTCCTGTCAACGGCGTGTCAGAGTCAGATCGCAATCATATTTGCGTCTCAGATTGCAGCAAATCCAATTGAGCTCATTACAACGAAGTTGATGGAAACAAGCTCGTGTAATCGCTGAAACGTCCACATTTGAGTAGCTTCTCTTACTCATGATGTCAGTCGAAAAAAAAGCCTCTTTCTCATCGTGTTTGACTGACAATCATGAAGAGTCAATGTGACTACTATACCTCAGCAAACTGGAGAGGAGAGGTTCTACTGGGCCCGTATCACTTCGATTATATTATCCTGCACATTACTTACATACCTATAACCCCGCTCCCATGTATTATTATTATTACTATCGGTGCACAATTATCTTTTTCAATTGACCATTCTTCCAGTTACTTCTAGAGAGTTACAGAGGGAGATCTTTTGTTGTTGCATCTAACAGTGACCTTTCCGACACCTGATTGCTTTACCTGTCGGCCCGATTGATCAGCTTGATGTGATGACCCGTCACGACGAATTGTATCGTTCAGACAAACATCACTGATAGCCACTCTCACTCCCACAAACACACCCACCCTCATTGCCAACAGAACCCCATAGACAAAGCAACAAAGAGCAGCGTTTTATGAGATCTCCAGAATATTATTGTACACCCTGTAGAAAACGAGGCTTTCGAGATCATGTGCTTCATTCATTATGGTACTATCGCCTTTCGCTTTCTACAGCATCCTGTCATGAGGAGGCAGCTCTACGACGAGTCAGTCTCTAATCTCTCACGACCCTGTTTCGCTCGCTCGCTCGTTCGTCCCGTTTACATTTCCGCAGTGTGCGGTACCAGTCAGAGGAGTAGAGATGAACAATTCGAAAGTACAATTAAAAAGGCATCGAATTTAAACAATCGCCTCGTTCGCCTTGCTGTTATGCCCAGTGGGGTTTCCCCATAGGCTCAAACTTATCACTGCTGAAGCGCCGCCGACTAACGTAGCTGTCGAATGGACCAAATCGGTTTCGGGGGGGGGGTAGCTAAACAGATTGCGGTGATGCGAGCTGTAGGTAAGGGAAAGTGCTCCTCGCGTGGGTCTGTATGTGCACCCTATTGAGCCCACACAATTGGTTGGTTGAGGTGGCCCGCCGCCGGGAGATGGCTGGTGCAAATCGCACTTTCTCATATGGCCCAACCGAACAGCATGGGGAGTTTGCTTGGTTGCACCCAGCGGGCCCTGGGAAACAACCAACTTTCCGCTTCGCTCAAGTAATCCCTTTGACAAAGTTGTACAATGCCATCCCGGGGGCTGAGTTTGGAGTTCTGGATTATCACATAGACATATGATAGAATAAGTTTAATATACGGAAAGAATTACAACGTATTTATTTCATAATTGTCTTAATGATAACAATATAAGATTGGGTGATGATGGGCAAGATGATTTGACGTTGCTTAGTTCTTACGCGTTTAACATCCACGGTGCCACTGGTTTCGACATCGCGTCATAAGACGGACCACTTTCAAGGCACATGTGCAACGGTGGGATCGAATCCGTTTACTGATTCCAATCGAATGCATCACGCTACCGAGATCAATCGTTACTCACCTGCCATTCGTGAAGTAGATCGGCCTATGGTGCTCATAATCATGATCTAGCTCGAGGGAGTCTTCGATACGACACAGATACAATTACAATTAACGCGTCTTCCAGTCTAACCCAGAGATAATTTCTCGTAGGAAGTGTACATTGAGAACGTCGTTTTATGCGACCGTGCACGATCAAAAGAGCCAGTCAGATATTCAATCACGGACAACAATGTCAGTTAGCGATATATTACTTTGCTATATAGCATAACCTTTGTTTCATTCTGAAGCCCGCAAGTCGTTCGCGAGTCGTCCCATCATAAAACGCTTCGAAAGAAGACACTGTTCGTTTGCGTCTACGATGTATTAAGCTTCTACACTTCATTTTGTGAACTACTCGCTCTGCGCTTGTTACGGTGTCGACATTTCGGCTATGCGTCAAGTGTTCCACTGCTTTCAATGGCAGGTTGGTCCGCCCAGTTTAGCAAATATCAAGCAAACCACTTAGAGTTTTCCTGGTCGTTTCCGCTAGAAGCTCTCTGAGAAAACGCTGGGAGAAGCGACCGTTTCGTCTCTTACTGCTCGAGTCCCGTCCTCAACTCACTTGTTCGAGGCAGTGACAGCCAGTGTATATGTGGACATGTATATGTAATATATTATTATTTGTTACAGTTTGGTCACAAAGATCAGTAAGCAACGTTTGCGTAGCTTCATGGGGTGAGCTTCTATGGCGGGTACGTTGGCAGACAATTTCGACTTTGGGTCTGTATTCGCGGCACAAAAAAGTCATCTATTGTAATCACAGCTTGATACCAGCTGTAGTTTCACGTTAATATTTAGTAATGAGATGGTAATGTCATCCTGTTATATATCGTGGTCATGTACGAAATGATACCCGATATACATCATTCTCAAAGATTTACAATTTTTTTTCCAACTACAGTGAGATTCCCTTTGTCGATACAGCACCAACGTAAATCTTCTCAAAGACTTCTCATTAGATTAGATAGATAAATAGGGGCATCCTTAATGGAAAAACGGTCCCATAAAGGATTACAGTTTCCCAATGTTTGGAAGGACCATATTCGAGACCTGAATATCCCTTCTGTTTTGACCAGTTCCTCGGTTTCCATCATCAGTATAAGTATATCGGGACATAACTACTCGGTCTGTATGAATTGAGAAAGCAGATCCCTACGATCTCGGACAGGCGACGAAGTGTTGCCTGTCCGATATTCTTGGCTTCGGTATTCTTTAGAAAGCGGCGCATCGAACACACTGATACGTCGTTCGGCCAGGTAGCGCTCAACCTCTCGTTCCTACCTTCAATCATGATTGCTACCCAGTGGTGTCATCGATTCAACAAGTGGATCTCGCCAACGTCTCACCTGACCTGGGCTATTCGTCACCATAGGTTTAGGTTACAATGCCGCACGACTTGGGGCAGTAGAAGGCAGAGACTCGATCTTCACGCTGAGAATACCTTTGCATTGCGAGCATTCCTCAGACGGATTATCGCTCACCCACCTGACCTGTTAACGTTCCCTAATTGAAGCCATTGCCGTTTCGGAAGAGCGATAAGGAGAGATGCACAACGTCGTATACACACATAGAACCCACGCAACTCGTGGTGATAGTGGACTGGTAAACTGAAACATCGGCCGTATATATATATATATATATATAGATAGATAAATAATGGTGTAAAAAGCGTTTTCCCTTATGAGATCTCTGGGGAAATGCGGAATGTTGGCTTAACCCCAAGGCTGCGGTGAATTCGACGCGTTCCACTGAATCCTGCGGGACCGAGCATTGCACATTTGTTTTCAAATAATAATGGTCTTCTTGAGTGTGTCCACTTCCCACAACGTGCTAAACTCAATTGGAATAATAATGATAGTCTGAATGTCTATGTGCGTGGAGAGATCTTCAAAACTCACAATGAAAGACAGGTATTCAGAGAGTTGCCCATTTTATCCTGTATACACTAGAACAACGTTTGAACAATCGCTTGAAATAGAATTGTATTGAGCAGCAAACATGTGCAGCTATGAATATCATTTGATAAAGACTGTTACGATGTTCCTTCCTGCCGCTTTAGTCAGTGAACTCCTTTAATTGTTTACCATCCACTCGTAAACTCGACCTAAAAAGTCGACCAAAATCGTTACTCTGCCCATGGCGGTATAGGTACGGGATAGGAGTGCAGTAACAATTAAAGTGCTCCCGTCACATTTCGTGCTGGCAGGATCAGCAATCACTTCTGGCCTCAAGTACTGAAGTACTTCTGGAGTACATGGCCAAGTACCTCAGTGTGTTTAAGTGTAGCAGCCATACATCAGATCTTAAGTGAGCCCAAACCAGACCATGCCGTGCATTTAAGAGCGAAAAGCTCACACCATCACGGCACAGTACAGCAGCAGCAGCGAAGTACAGCACAGCGTCAACTCACGCTCCTTGAGTAGTGACGCTGTAGCACTGACGTGGACAAGTGGCTACGGGTATAGTGTACCACGCGATCAAAGACCTCTGCCCACCACCAGTGATCGAAGCAGAATCGGCATCAACAGTACAATGTACCTTTTTCGATCGTAGCATTTACCGTCTCGTCTGTGTGCTTTGCGTACGCCTCCGCCTCCATATCAATCACCTTGATTCGTACATACTTGTGACCTGCCTTCTCTCTCTCTCTCTCTCTCTCTCTCTCTCTCCCCGTCTCTCTAGCGCGCCATCTCCCATTCGCACCTTGGCCCAGCCAGGTGTTAGTCGCTTGTCTGTCAGCAAGCCCCTCGCCGTATGAGTTTATGGTGGTGAACATATCGATGATGATCTGGGTGCTGCTGCCCCAATGAAAATAGGCGCTGATCTCTCTTCTTCCGCATGTGCCAATCGCATCGTCGCTGGCCGTCTCAATAGCGGTCTGCCAGCTATAGATGTGATATAGGCGAACCAATGCGAGACGTACGTCTCACACCACAGATTCTACAGTACATGCTGCTGCTGCTCCTACGGTCTATCGAGACGAATCTGCCCAAGAAAGACGCACCGATCGGAGTCGACGCAGAGGTTCTATGAATGAAGATATCTTTCTGATGTTTGCAATGCACTTGGCTACTCATGGGGCACATCGATGCTACCACCGCTTGTCGGCCATAGGGTAGATCTCTGCTTTGTCGATCTTCTGCTGCTGCTGCTGCTACTGACGAACTCGACGTAGCCGCAGCAGCGAAATCAGAAGCCAGCCCAACCCAGGCGAACATCACGCCTTCACCAAATACACACAGGCACACACTGTTACGCGCACCCTCTCTCTCTCTCCCTAGATATATATATATATATATATATATATGTCGGATCGTCCGTCCCTCCAGCCGTTCGGCCACTCTATAGGTCGCTTCGTGTGATGAAGAGGACATTGAAGATACCTTCTTGGTTCGTTCATCCACTCATATCATCTCATCTTCGACTGTCACATTGCCGATGTTGACGATAAGAAGTGCCCCGACATGAAGGTCAACACACGTTGGCCCGTCCGATTGAAGGTCCGTGGCGATTGTGGCTACAATCCAGGACGCAGCTCGATTTACAGACTGTCAAACAGCGGACGGTCGGGCAGCAGAAGAGCGCCAACACTGGCTGCGGTTGCTGCGGCAAAAAAATGAGATCTTCGTCTCATTTTTTCATCGTCATCATTCGCAACAACAGCAGCAGCAGCCGTGGCAAATAGGCTGACACCGTCCGTTGTCCGCAGGAGTAATAGTCCACACCAGAAATGGGATGTCCCAGAGAGATACTTGTTTGTTCAAGGAGCTACAGCATTCAAAGTTACGGCGTGAGGCAGTCGTCAGTCAGCGACTTGGCTACCTTCTGTGTAGCACAATCGTGCACAGGAGAGATCTGAAGAATTCTCGCATAGGCAGGAGGTAGCAGCAACGGCGGCGGAAATCAGCCAACGCCGTAATAATGGTCGGACAACGCACAGCTTCTCGAAGTGTTCGCTCTGCCGTGGCTATGTTATCGCATTTGTCTAGATAAGTGCATGACAGTCTCATTGATTCAAATATTCTGCAGCCTTCATGTGCTCCACTCTGACCAAATAGAAAACGAAGTAGAAAGAAACAAATGAACAAGAGAACTTCAACGTCTCAAGATGGTCATGAACAGCTCATCATTCAACGCACAAAAAAAATTTGTAAATATTGCCTACCCTCGATCATCTTGCATAGTACAGCATGCCGCACATCCGACAATTCGTAACTTTTTTTTCAGTAATAATAATAATGATGATGATATTGTGAGTTTTGAAGTATGCAATATCTGCATTCACTCACTTATCATGATCCAAGTATACGGCTGGATAAATAAGAACAGCTTTTGCACCTCACAGCAAAAATGTACCCAATATTTTCGTATATGTAGTAGGCGAATAATCACGGGTTAGCCTTTGATGACAACCATGTTTTACACAACAGTAAATACACAAAGTGACGAGCTCCTAGTCCAATATTATGCTCTATTTTAGCTAGTTGTCTCGATGTGATCAGTCAGAAGCGATCCCACTCCGTGTAGTCTGTTCTGTGGTGTTTTTTTTTATTATTAGCTGTTCCTCGTTCGAAGCGGCTGGACCGCCGCCAGCGACTCCGATGATCCCAATTGTGGATGCCCCTTCTTCGCGACATGAAATTACGAGAGCACCAGCCAATTAGTTCGACCGATACGAAGTCAGGGCTCGGATGAGGCATCGCGCGGTCACCTCAGGGGGTCACTAGACCTCTTCTCGTGGCCTGACGATGTTCCCTCGGGCGGACCCGGTCCCGAAGTCGTTCTTGGGAACGGATCGCAGACGAGAGCTAGCCCTGTACGGACCAGTTTAATTGGTCGAGGCATGCCCCGATCGCCTCCAGCGATTGCATATCCAGGCTTGTACATCTAACTGCTTAGAACAAACGAGTCGAACAAACAGAGAGTCGAAAGGTGGACGGGCAAATACCATTATCGATTATGTGCAATTGTTTGACGAACAAATCTGAGCATTCTGTACTCTCAAAAAACGGTTCTTGGGTTCTTGAAGATTGATTCTTGAAAGTTACGGCAAACGGCTTTCCTCTCTCTTTCTCTCTATATATATATATATATATATATATATTCAAAGGGTTATAGTTTTGGTGTCATTATTAACGAAGCGCCTTTTGTAGCGACATTAGTAAGGCTGGCCCTGCCAACGTAAACACATGGATCATTTTAGTCGATGAAATCTTGAATCAATGTGTTATCAAAAAAACCAAAACACGGTGATAAGAAAGGAAAAATTGTCGTTCACAAAGTTTTTGTCAAAAGCTTTTGACCACCGCAAGGAGAGTATATGCATGACATTTTACCTTTGGCGTCGATGCCCATTCAGCAATACAAACGAAAGCGACAGGTCCCCAATCCCACATGTTAAATCAGACGTATTGGATGTACTCGCATGTACTTAGAGGGCCTGTCTTGCTCTATGTAAATCCACATCCAGCTGATAGTGAAATCTTCAAGTGCTCCTCCATGTGACCACACTGTGCGTCGTCGTCCGCGGCTTAACTTGAGGCCTTCGCCACCGGCTTCACCAGTGGCACCCACAACAAGCCTGCCCCGCGTGCGCCCCCAGTGCAAACTGGAATAATCTCTTCGAGTTGAGATTGAAGACGGGGCGACATCGCTCAGACGGGCGATGCACCGCCAGCTGTCTCAAGCAGCCTTGCGGGACTCCATTCGAGCCGGCACTATTGTCACCAGGTGAGTTTGTCCGCTTCCTCAACTGCGCGCCGAGGCCGCTCTCTGCTGACACAGTGACGGTCACGTGAGCCACCAGCATATTTGGGACGGCAGCTGCCTTATTAGTAGGGCGGAAGGTCCGGCCAGGATAGGGAAGGATAGGGATCAGGAAGCGAGGATGTGCCTCTTATTGATAAAACTATTGCCGCCGCTATCGTCATGTCCACCTCTACCATCGACATTCGGCATAGCCTTGCGTGTAACCTATATAGAGACTACAAAGGCACACATGCACAAATATATATATATATATACGAGTTCAGTTGGCCACAAACAGACGATCGTCACGATGTGATAGACAAAAGTCCGTAGGTATACTATAGTGAAATGAGTGGATGCAGGAGGCCCGAAGGAGGCAACTGTCTATTCGATTCGAGTCTACTCTATGATGTCTACTGAGAGGCACCCTACAACTGTCTCCTATAACCACTACGGGACTACGAGGCGAGTGGCCCCGGAACACTCTTCCCGACGTTGCAGGAGTCGTATAGGGGACTCTGTAAGGGACAGATTCTCTCCTTATACCCTTATACCACCGTGGCAGCGTGCAAGCGCACAGTGTATATCTGCCCCAGTCGAATCGTCTGAAGAGTGTGTGCCTCACGGTTGGTAGTTGGGTCGGAGCTGGGCTAACGATTGGATGAATCGAAATTCAACGAATCTGATGGTAGCTGGTACCCCCCGAGAGCAATACGCTCGTGCCAAGTGAGTCGCTCGTTCTCTTCGAAGACATCTACGAGCTGTTGTCCCATATTGGCAGGGTTGGGCTTGATCGGCTTTCATGCAGGACCCGCAGCCGCCGAAATCTCGGCGCAATTTCCAAAAGGAATACAGTCAAGGAGTCGATCAACATCATAGGAACAGATTGTCGGCATTATCGTCACTGCAATCAAACTGTTGAACGGGAAGAAAGAGCAGCCCAATTTGGCCACGTCGACGACGAAAACACAAGACGGGTATTGACATATATTGATAATAAGGAGAATTGTGATGATGGTAATAGCAGTTTTGTCAGATCGTCGTAAGCGAAATATAGGGAGACGTGTATTAACAAATTGTCTCTTTTGTAGCGCCCCTCTCTCTCTCTGGACTAGTTTCTATGACGGGCCACTGCGGGGTCAAAGATATGAGGTGTCGACAAGGGAGGAAGAAGTAATGAGACGTGGGTGATTCCACCGTCCATCTTCATTTAATACTATGCCTGTCTCACGAGACACAGCTAAGCACGATGGCTCGGTTTCGGTAAGCGGTGCTTTCCGTATGCTTGTGTTGGTTTAGGAGACCGATGGGGAGTGGATTTCGATAGGAACCACAGGATGAGCGACGATTGCATATATATATATATATATATATATAGCCCGGGTATTTAGAAAGCCAATGTTGTTCACATAGCTGTATGTGAATGGCAGGCGAGCATAGTCGAGAAGGCATGACAGTGACTCTGCATTGGTTTCAAATTAACTTACTTGGCAAATTCCTCTCTACTGTTGCTATGTGCCTACTTAAAACAATATAAATGAAATACATATTATCAAAAACCGGGACGCTTCCTCCAAAAAAAACAATACGATTTGTAGAGCCTGTAGTCTTTTGGCCCTTCGTGAAAGTCTCGAAATGTTGCGTATGAATACAATTATATCCAGTAAATATGCCATATTTGAATGATGAGGAAATGCCTTCAGCTTGATCAAGGCTGCTCGTATTCGAGATCAAGCACCGCATCGAGCGACATTCCCTGAACTGCATTTACCTACCCCCGATAAGGAGGGATCGTCTGCAGTCTGGTTAGATGGCTAACGGTAGTCGGGAGTGGTCCATCTGGGTGTCTGCTCAATCATTGGCCAATCAGTGATCCAACAGACTGAGCAAATAGTCGATTGATGGAGGGATGTGCATGTATGCATACATGTAGTTTAGTTTAGACCGTGTCATCTAAGCGAGCGAACGCAGCACGACCAGCGAGCGTTCGCCTTCGCATCGACGCGGAAATGTGCCACCACACATGTCTATAATAAAACATATATATATATATATATACATATAGTGCCAATGCGCATACACGCAGCGTACACGCCGGCCGCGGTGACGCCGGCGAGAGATCAAGAGGCGGCTGGGCTTTGATGCCATTGTTCGCTTGGCCCTAAAGAGATCATAATTCGCGGTCAGTAGGCGCGAGGCAGCCGCTTCAATAGCTTCGATCGGTGGAAGCGAACGCTACGCTACCTCGCCGGTACGCGTCTTAGCATTGCACCCATCGGAGCAATTGGCTTTCTTGGCTACCTTTGTCGCTCTTTTTCACCGACTCCGCGCATTGTCTGCTTGTAGCAATGTTGCGTGTGCAACATCATTGTCGTCGCTCGAGAAAATATCGCGCGAGAACATTGCGACCAGCGGGTGCTGTGTGAGCCACACTCGCTCCACGAGTCGACCTTAATCGGCCTAGCGGTGGCGATGCTGGACATATAGATGGCCCATGGAAGGCTTTGCCTAATGTGTTTGCCACTGGGTATGTCTGTCTGTCTGCCTTTCTGTACGTATGTGTGTAGGTGTATGTTCATGTATGTGTCCCCGAGTCCTGACGCTTCATGCGATAACCTGCCGTGTCCTTCAGGCCCATCTAACAGCTAGCTGCCGGTATGTGGTCTACTTTCCGCTGTATTCGGTAACATGTAGGCGGTATGTTGATGGCGGAGTGCTCTCATATTGAGTCATGTCGAGTTGATGTGAAGGGTTCGTTGCGCATGACTTCACCACTCCATGCAGTCTCCTGGCCGTCTCTCGTTTGAGCCCTCTTCAGAAACCCGAGAGAGAGAGAGAGAGAGAGAGAAAGCGTCTACTCTCGTCTGGTTGTATCGCCGCAATCGCCACTTTCAGTGGGACCACGCTGGCGGGATGGGATGTTGCCCTGGCTCAACGCTGCCCTCCCCGTCGAGCCCCTTAATCGCACTTGAGGGCGTACGTCATAACAGGCTAATTCATAATGGAAGACAGCCTAGGAGCGGCTAGATCAGAGATACAGATAGAACAGAGAGGGCAAGAGAGAGATGCCAGAACACACCGACGAGAACAAGTGGAACGACAATTCCCCGGCAGGCGTTCTCAAACTCAATTACGAAGGCCCAGGGCTGGCCGGACAAGCATGCCCGCTTGCTGGTATCCAAAGTATGTCCAGGTTGAAGACGAGCCTTGCGATCGATCTGCATAAGCCGCGTGGAAATGCCGCCGTAAGGAACGCGATGTCATAATGGCTAACATAGAGGCAGTTTGCACGTTGTAACAGAATGTATTATAATAGATTAGATAATAGACATCCCCCCCTACATCCCCTATGCTGTATTGGCCATATTTCAGAAATAAGTCTCTGCCTTTATACAGGGTCTGATGTGTGGAGTGCTTTCCAATATAGGCCCGTTACCCATGTCAGCACAGTAAAGAACAGGTCAAGCTCTGATAAACATCTAAAGATGTCATTTGCTCAAAGCCTTTATTCAAAATATTCCTCAAAACAAGTTAATTTCGTTGTCCGTTCCTTATGATCTTTCCTCATTACTAGAGGCAATTTTCCTGTATTCCTTTTTGTGAAACCCTCTGTCACTGGCACACATGGCGCAATTCATTTAATGACGTATCTCGTGTCCATTTCACCGCCGGCTTGATTGTCCCAATGGCTGTTGTCAATACGAAACCCCCCATCCAACTATCACTATGACGTGTAACAGCAGTATATAACATCATACTAAATATTTGACCGACTTAAGGCTTGCTGGCATCATGGTGGCTTAACAAAAATGCTTTCACAAGTACTTCAGCAGTTCGATCGTTGCAGCTCCAATTATCGAAGTTCGTGCTTAATCGCTCCAGTGCGATCCAACATCGGGGAGCGGGCTGCAGCATGTCGTCCCTAGCAGGAGATCTTTAGTCCGTGATGGGGCCTCAGAAGCTGAACTGTCTGTACTAGCGTGCGATAGGCCGCCCTCATTGCTATAGCACCGTGCTCTCGCTAGCTAGCCTGATATACGTTCCCTGATGTTCAGCCGGCGCGCCCCCTTCGTTCGAAATCTCAAAAGTTCCGCTTACACTCCCATACCTACCCCATATCTCATAGCCTGAGGCAGTCCAAGGGCACGGTGGTAGGAAGTCGGCTTCTTTGAAGGCCAATGACGAAAAGAGTTTGCCCCTTGGGCTGGAATTCAACTCCGTGGGGCTCATCTGGGTGGGCGCACAGGTTGGGGCTGCACTCATATAGACCGGGGGACAGACGATCAACTTCCATCTGTATCAGTCAGGCGAGAGGGTTGCACTGATTGCTGGGTCCGGTCACTGCCTTCGCTCCTGTCCCTGACTCTGCGCCATGAAGCCAAGTAGTCAATTGAAGCGTAAGCAGGGTAGTTTGCCTAGGTCTGCATAAGGCAGAGCAATGTCGGAAATCAAGCATTGCTTCGAGTGGCTCCTAGCACGTTATTCTCGATAGAAACGCCCAAAGGCCACCGTTAAGAAGAATAGGAAGATACAAGACCCAACGGATGACTCGGAAGTGAATATACGATGCAGACACTGGATATGGGTTTATCAAAAAATTTGTTGAAGTATACAGCGATGCATACTGTAGATGCGTCAATATTTATGGGCAAAACACACACACTATATATTATATATTCACGCATATATCCCTATATCCCGTATTGTATTCGTTTCGTACGATACGCATTGTGTCCAACCAAAGGACGAGGAGAGAATAGTATCGTTGGATGAAATTGTACATGAACGGTTAGAGTGTATGTGCAGGAAAGCCAGATAAATTGTGGAAATATTAACTGATTATCGAAGAGGAAATCGGCAGAAACAATCGTGCGCTCTAACAGACATATATTGCTCTCGTTATACTTTGTGCATCAACTGCCGTTGTTAGCGACTATTTGTTTGTTATCTAGCTATTATCCAGCCCGACCTTACTGCTTCGGCCAGAAACAGCGGTGAACCTGCTATGATCGCTATATGGCAGCTGGCCTGGGAGAAGATTATTCTTTTCCTCCGCCCACATATGCAGGTCCAACTCGACCCCTTCGCCTGCCCATCTAGATCTTCTCGGATAGAGGACATATACCTCTCCATACCCGTCCTCTGCCTCTTCCACTCAGGATCGTTGGTCCATACTTTCGCTCGACTTGGTGGTCTCCCATTGTTCCGTTGTTCCTTCAATCTCTCCTCGTTTGTAGGGCATACACAAGCCTACAGCCGTTGTCGCGCCTCCAATGCAATCACCAATAAGCCGATGTTGTCTAGTGTCTCCTCTGATAGTAGTATATGTTAGAAGTAGCACCATCTAGCTAGCCTGGCTAGCTCGGCTTCTTGCTGTCTTTATTCCTCTCCCAGTTGTATACTGTACCTTACCTACTCAAAGCAGGAGGAGGAGCTAGCAGGAGTTACTGGTAGTAGTAGTAAGAATAGTAGTGGTGGATAGTAGGCACTGTGAATAGTAGATTGTATATAGATGCACACGTATAGATAGACAGCTATCGACTATATATACGAAGACAGGCCACGCTGCCTTCTGCTGGTGTTACGACGATCCAATAGGTCCAACCCATCAGTCCGTCTGTGTCTGTGGTCTACCTACCCCTAAGTAAGTGTAGACATAGTTCGTATGTACGAAACTGGCTCAGGCGCTCTCGTGCCCTCCTCCCTGAAGAAGCAAACGGCCGCTCTCTCTGTAGACGTTCTGCGAGGCCACTTTTCCTTCCTTCGACATCTCCCCATACAAACATCTGTGTGTGTGTGTGTGAGCGTACGAGCAGTGAATGGAGCGAACCGACGGAGTATTTGGTTACGATCACAATGTGGCATGCCATAGCCATCGATGATAGAGGCACTAAGCGAGAAGCAAAGACAGAGGCAAACGAGCGAGAAATCATCATCAGGCCAGCGATGGGCATAGCTCATTGCGGCTGCTACCAAGTGAGAAGCGAAGCTAGTAAGACCAAATATTTAGCGCATGTTCTGCCCCTGCGCCAGGCAAACAAACAAGCAAGGTAAGCTGCAAAGGAGAATCGAATCGGTGCCTACCTTCAGCGTATCTCGGCAACTCGCACATTTGTAGTGCTGATATTCTAACACTAAGACGAATACCTTAGGCCTGTCCTCCTTCGTCAGCTATCGTTCAATATGTCAACAATATCAACAAGCAGTTGGATTCACCCTTTGGTGGTACCTGCATCAAAATACAGCTATTTCTCCTTACCCCGGTGAAGATGTACAGAAATCTACCTTTTCTAGAATGGTTTGACAATATTTTATTACGCAGGTTTCTCGTCGCGACTGTAACTTTCCATGATATGTATTTATCATTTGACAAAAAAACAGTGACAACTGAAGTCCGTTTCTCAATGACAGCAAACTCATAGAAATACAATTGCCTCCCTGGCAGCATTGATTTTTATGTATTTATTTAAAGTACAGGGTATAACGTGCGAATAAATGATGAAGCTAGTATACAACGTAAAATACAAGGTCACACAAGGGGTATTCACCCTGATATCTTACATAGCGCGCCCCGTTTAAAGCGTACCCACCCAAGCACACATAAATACGCCCATATATCTACAGGCACCAACACATGGCCCAAACAAGAGCACCAAGCGCACCAATACTCCTATAATTTCCACACTTATAAAGTACCCTGCATGCATGCACGCATGTATGTATATGTGTCTGTGTGTGTGTTTGTGAACATGTTCGAAAACAAACGGGATAGAAGGGCTCAAGTCCTTGTGCGTGACAACGAATCGTGACAATGTTACCCTCCTCCGAATTCCGCGATACAAATCCTTCCTCGTATCGTTGGCCAGTGTCGACATTGTCGTTGTCACACACGACGGCTATAGGGGCTGACGTGCAACGGGGAAATGTGTTATCCTTCTTCATTTTCGCGCTGCCGCTATCATCGCTATTATTGTTGTTGTTCCCTTCAGCAGCGGCCTGTCGCTGCTCGTCATCCCTCGATGTTCCTATCGATGGGGTTTTTCTCTTCGTCCCGTCCCTGCCTCCTTGTTCATCCTCTGCTGGGAGTTAGGGGGAGAGGGGGCAGCTTGATTCGTTCTCGTGTTTGATGTCCAGCCGCGATAATCCTCAAACAACAGGGCCGGTCCGGCTTCGCTCATAGCCTGCAAAGTAGTGTGTCCATACGTTGAGTAGCCATCGGCTAAGCCAGGCGGACGACGACGAGGACGCCGCCGCCCTTTTCTTCTACTGGCCTCCCGTCCACTACAATCGTGTCGAAGTCTTGGTGATGATATCAACGTTACCCCGACGTAGAGGAAAGAGAAATATTGTTCCCATCCAACAGATTCCCAATAGATTCGACTGCATTGTTCAATAGCGCATCCTCAATCATTTTTCCCATTCGGGAAAGGCCGCCTGAAAGCAGTCTGCGAAGGCTGGCCAAAGTGGACAGCTGCTCGCCGAATGGTAGACTATGTGCCTCGGCCGGCAAGCGCCTCTCAAACTCAAGAGCGAGTTGAACTCCACTTACAAATCAAGGGCGCGGAAACAATGTCCAGCGGAGCAGCAAATACTTGTGTTGGTGCCATTGGTGTATTGTTCTAACCTGCTTGTCTGTGTAAGTAATGTTTTGTACCTGATTTATTGGGGTCTATAGTTGTATTGTTTGAAGCGCAGAACCTTCCAAGGAGAAATTGGAGAGATTGATTGTTTTGGACATATGTACCGATTGCTATAATCAATTTATGAAGACCGAGACAGAGTTTATAAAGCTTTATGGTTTTAAATTTTATAACATTGGTGCAATTGGAGACATAACAATATCCAATATGAAGATATAACGAATATCATACAGTAAACGTCAACGTGTAAAACAGAACCTTTTTGAGAGTCCGTCCAAAGATTTGGGAGTATGTATATATGGGATTATGCGGCGTAGGGACTACAGCGAACTAGCCATTGTTTCTAAGACGGGTAATGGATATTCCTGATCAGACATTGCTCATTTTTGTGAGATGCATAAATTCATTTGACCTGATTTGGATTCACGGAGTGTTTTTACCGACGGAAGAGGTGGTCTACTTGGAGCCGCGTTCCGTTTATATTTACCCGAATTTCACTAGAACAACGCGGACACGACTCGGTTTAGCATTTCCCTATCACAGTTTTGCACGAACCCAGAGGTACGTTTTCATGTAGAAAGCCGAGGCAAAATATTCTTTATAAATGTCAAAACATTGAGCTATATAATATTATACATATATAGGTTGTGGCCTATAGGGCCAGTTATTCGAGGAGCTATGTAGATGAGACAGTGTGTCGTGCAAGTGCATTGACGAACTAAGATATATCATTTGGCTGAGCTAATGAAAACTTTCCATGCAATTGATCTTCTCTCAATTAGTCGTTTGTGAATATACATGTTAGCATAGCAGTGTATAGTTCAAAACGGAATCAAAAGGAAAAAAATACCGCAAACGTTACCCGTAAAGACCTTGAATTGAAAAGTTAAAACACTGATTGGATATTAAGAAAAACGTTACTGTTCTCTACGGAAAACTTTTTTCTCATTGTAAAATGTACGTTTCTATCATTTGATGAATTTGCAGAAAGGTAAAAATAAAAGCTTAAAATTACGTTCGAAATCTAGCGTACATGCACTGGATTATCGTTTAGAACCGACCGATGGCTAAATTGATGCGTATATTGTACTGCTATATTATCAGCATAATCAGTTAGCTTATTCACGCTAGATTTTGGAGATTTCTGGTTTTGTGCTTGACGCTGAAGATCTGCGATGGATGTGCGACCACATTTTGAGGACATTCACGCGAAAAGAAGGGTCCGCGCGGGTTTGAACGGTGGCGCATTGTTTCGCTCATGATCTATTTTTTATACGACTGGGAGCAGTCAACAAAAGCCGGCTAGCCTACGGTTCTCCACCACACGTATCCCTTCTTGACGATTCTTCCCGTACATCTCCTGAACGCGTACCACACTCCCGTTTGGGCCTTCGCTCGCCATCCTATTGAGCAGAATAGAGCGAGTGTCTCTGTGTGTCGGATCACACACACACACACACATCTGGCGTACGATCTGGCGCGCTTGGCCGGTGTGTTTCCGTCACACACATGAGCGAAGTCTAATTTAAGCAATTTGCCCCTCCACAGAGCCACATGACACTGTCAGACCTGGCCCACTTGCGTCCGCCCACAGCAGTTGCGAGCACAGGCGGCCTGCGCGAGATCGGCTCTGCGCAAGCCTCGTATTATACGCTTGCGACGCGAAGGCAACCACCAACCCAATCTATGGGCTGTGGCACGTTGCCCGCCTTGCGGTGTGACTCGCAGCACGCGCGGCACCCCGCTTGTAATTCTCATGGAGTACTTACTATAGTGCGGTAAGCTGAAAACCGGAGAGGGAATGAACTCCGACGAGCCAACGAGCTCCGCCGCCTCATCTGTGTTGCCTGTCGTACCAGTGCAGACAACCCAACGGAGCGGGCCCACTGAGGAGACTCACGGTGCGATCCATTTGCCCGTGTATCTCTCGCTACAGCGGTCCGCAGGGAGGGAGAGAGAGAGAGAGAGATAGAGAGAAGGCAAGCACAATTGTGGCTGCTTTGGAGCTTCCACGCTGAATGGCAACACTTGAGGCGAACAAAGCCTCTTGAGACGTCCCGCCCCAGTGGCGTGCCCCCATTGCGCCCGTTCTTCGTTCCCAAGCCGCCTTCATGCAGTTCCATCTTTGTCGCGCTACTGCTGTTTCTGCTTTGCGGCGGCGGCGATCAGGAAAGACGACAATTCCCCTTATTCGTTTATTCGCCTTAACAAGCCATAGAGCTATGGAGACGACCACACTTACACGAACTCACATAGAAAGACACCGCGCAGGATGGGTATTGGGCGCTCCGGCGTTCGCAAGAGGGGACGAGGGGGCTCTGTGGAGCTGAACAGCAGCTCTGCTCTATGGTCCGCTAGCTGAGGTCGCAGACAGCGGCACCACTCTCGCGCTTACTTACAGTGTCGTCTATGAAAGCCACTGCGAAAGCGACAGCTTCCACCGCTCTAGCTGCAGCCGCGGCCGATGCCTACATATTGAATTACAGTGACCCGCACCCAGTCCTTTGGCCGCGCCTCCCAGCGGCGTTCCCCTCCTACCGCCACAAGCACCGGCCCCGATGTCCGCTAACGCTGCCATCAGTTTCTCCCTCTATGGGCTTCTTGGGAAGAAGTCCCAGCTTCACCTTAAAACCTCCCCAAAAAACGACTACCTTCCTTCCTTCCTCTCCGCTGCTGCCAGATCCATCCCGCACCCCTCCCCTCAATGGCGATTTCACTAGTTCCCATTGCTGCTCTCAGTCGACCTGTCCCATCATCATCATTGCGGTCATCATCCCTCTGAGCTTGCTGGCACCGTCACCTGCCTTCTACAGAAAAGCACGGCAAAGCAAAAAAAAAACGTACCGTGACGGCCCTGCGAGCAGAGCGGACGTGGACGCCACGATTCGCGCAGGCCCTCGTCCACAGGCCCATCAGAGTCGTCTTCCCCGCAGCAGCTGGATAGCGCCAGGCGGCGCTATTACTGGTTCGCCGTTCGTATAATGCAGTCCGCCTGTCTCGCGTCGCTCAGGATGTGATGCGAGGAGGCGACCGCTCTGGTTGGTCGCCGCTAGGGGGCGATGCTCCGCCCAGTCGGCTGGTGCACGACGCGCGCATCAGGGCCCTCTCTCCGATAGTGGATGACAGTATAAATAAGAGGGTCGTCGAAAAAGTTGATTTGGGGGGATTTGGCGGCGGCGGTTATGTATTGAGAGACTGTATTGTCGAATGGAGTGGCGTGTATTGAGCAAATGAACGAATGAGCACGGTCGACTAATTGGCGATGATGGTGTCCAATTAGCGGCAGTTTCTCTACCTGAATAAAGATATGGATGAGATGAATTCCCGATGCGTTCACAAAAGACTCCTCCACACGAACTGTTCTTCACCTAACTGACAAACTGTGAAACCTTCTGCAAACGTTGCAGTATGTACGTACTACATTGCTAGTCGAGGATGTGTATTTTTTAATTAATACAAATAAGTTGTCATGCCTAGAATAGAAGCGGCAATCAAAGCCAACAATAGCGCGACTTCAACCAAACGACCGCCGTACATTTATTGATTTTTACGGTTTGCTGGGAACCGCGTACAGCGTGTGCGCTTGTACCAGTAGTCATTGTATCGTTGTGCGTATATTACATTCGTACAGTCCCATTCCATTCAGATATCCGTTAAAATAAGACATTTGAAAGTAAATAGCGAGAGCACAGTGTTTAAGCGTAGCTGTCCCGAAGATTGAAATTACAGTTTTCAAATAAACTATTATAAGCATCAATTAGACTGTAGCTCTAGTGCCCGTTTAGTCATTCGCTGATGAACTTTGCAATGTATCTATCCTGTATATTCTGTATGAATTTCAAATTCTCCAAAAGTGTTATTCGTACCTTTGAACATAAATATAGACCTTGAATAAAGCATACTATTATTGCTAACGAAATCACAAATTAGATCCTAGTTTTCTTTTAAAAAAAATCGATTTCTCATCATTGGGGGTTTTGAGCGGCGTAGATAACGAGAGACCGTCTGTTCCCTGGTGGATTGTGAACCTTACCATTGTTGACGACAGTGTTTGGCGTAATCAATTTCCAATAGTAATATCAGTACGAAGCTATTGATGACTGATTATATAACTGATATATCATACGATTGTCGTACGATTGGATATGCATTCGCCTTCTTCCTGAAAAGTGCTGATCATATATGAGTTCGTAAACGGCATATTGTTTGTCTTAGACCGATCTCTGATTTTATCCTGTTCCACCCGCACGACCCGTATAATCGAATGAAAAACTATATCTATTATAGAAAGTGACCTATTCAGTTCAGAATTCCCTCTCTATATCACACTAATTATATCGTGCGAATTTCAACGCGATTTTGTGTTTTTTTTTACCCAGGGAAACTGCGGACCTCGTAACCGCCGTAACCCTGTGACGTCGTTGATGAGCTGCACTCCTCACAGATTTACTGCGCTTCGAAGTGTATGCTACGCCAACGTACCACACACATAGCAACCACGCAATGACTTTATCTATTGATGTGTCCTTTGCGATAACATTCCCACACATACGTTGTATATTCTAAAGCAACTATCTCAGGCGTCACGCAGACATTGTTTTTTCACGGTCGCTATTTCTAGACGAACGCCAATCGAAACACAATTGACCGGATTGATTGCAAGGCAACGGGTTGCCATATTCGCTGCACCACGCTGCGGAAAACCCCCTAACAACAAAACAAAAACAACGAACTGACTGAACAAAACTGCAGCCTCGTCCTGCAGCAATAATAAGGGACACAGCCGTCGTCTCGTCTGGTGAAGATAACACACGCGCGCGCGCTTCGTTCTCTTTTTCTCTCTTCGGTCATCGAGGCTGTTCCTACTGATGCTAGAAGCTGTTTCCTCTGAGCAAGAAAAGCAGCAGCAGCAGCAGCAGCAAATGCAGCCAGCCAGCCAGCATCACTGCCGTAGCGGGCTATACAGCCACATCATCACCATCACCGTGCGTTGAAGTGCACTCGACATCTCGACCGAACCGGGTCGCAGCAGCAGAGGCACAGAATAACAGACAATGATGAAGACAGAGAAGAAAAAGCAAAATAAGACCAGCAGCCAACGAGAGGAGTCGATAGACAGAACCACGCCGCCGCCAACGACGACGATAACAACAACAACGACCCCCAAAAGCTGCACCCAGCAGCAACAAAAACAACAACGACGACAACATGTGCAGAGGCAGTAACAGCGATGGTAGCGACGGTGGAAGCAGCCGCGCGGCCGAGAGGAACGAGATATCGTTATGCTATATGGCGAAGCACGTTCAGTCGGCGACAGTAAATTTGACGTCGTTGTGAACTTATATACGTATGCATTGATTAATCAATTCTGCGTTTTTTTATTGATAGATATTTAGCTATTGTCATTTTTCCAGTATGGACCTGTAGACAGCAATATTTGAAGCTATCATCAGCTGATAATGCAGTGGTAGATTTACCCTAAAATGTTTGCCTCAGCCAATATTTGACGTCCACGGTACTGCGTTTAGCATTGCTTCGTTAGACGGACCGTTGCACATTTGCATTTAGGTAGATTTAGAGCCTAGCCTTATACTAATGTTGATCAAATCAAAGCCGCGCGGTTGGGTATTGCGAACGAATACGTATCCCACACTTGTCATTAGATAATATAATGGAGCATAAATCATTTTGATTTTACACATTTCGTCAGCATTCGTGTGACAGCTGTTACTATTCAAGAGACACATTGAAAGAAGTTCATCACGGTGTGAAATATATTGTGCTCATTCAACACTTCGAAATGATTTAGCTTTTATTTTACCTCGTCTATTTTATATCAATTACCAAGAAAAAGGGTATGAAATATGAGCTTATTACCACGTCGGATTATAAACCCGCATCACATGCCAGCTATTATTATCTATGTATTTGCTCTTTAAAGCATCCACCGTTGTTTCGCAAAACAAATGAAGCAATTCAGGCTAATTTTTTTCTTAGGCTAAATCAAATTTCAAAAATTCTTATTGTAGTCCATCTTGCTCCGTAGTGCTTGGCTCATCCCTAGAGATTATATAAATATCCACTATACGAGACATTGGCCGCTGCTGCAGTCCGCCACGGCCAGACGCTTCGACGTCCCAGATTACAACGAAAATACACAATTTACGTGCCACAACATTAGGAACGATAACTCGAGGTTGTTGTTGTCAAGAACCCCAATTTACACGCCAATACAAAATGGAAATCTTGGATAAGCTCACAATTTGTCAGCGACAGCAAGCCTATTACATCCTACTTAGCCATACGAGCGTCACGTTATTTTCACAAGCAACAACGTACCATGATCGACCAAAGCAACAATTCTCATTTCTAACAGGCGACAACATGCCACTCCAATGATCTCTACAAATGAAATCGAGCCACTAGATAGATGTGTCGTTCTGACGAATTCGAATTCGTCGACAATTGCCCGACAGCTTTACAAGTGTTGCGTACATTGAGAGACATTTTGGTCGTGTTTAACAATGCGCACATCAGCACGCCGAGGTTTTGCAGATGCGAATTACGAATCACTCACGCCGAGCTGAAAGACAAATTAAGCGAAGGCATCAAATGAGTGTTCCTTGCCGATCGATGCACTCAGTACGCAATAGAACGGGGAGAGAAAGTTTTCAATTTTGATAAAATTCGAATTGTTTAGGTTATCACTAAACCTGGTATACAGGCACTAAGGCGAAGCAGAAACTCCGTGATAAAAAGGGGATGTTTTTGGGTCAAGGACCCTTAGATTTCTTATCTGGCCACTTAGACGTGGGTACCGTAGATAAAAAAAGTGTATCAATTCGCAGAGAGCACTGTACGGATCCCAATATTAACCCGTTTCAATAGATCACGATGCAAAGTTGAACCGATTTCGAAGTGCCCTGCGCGTTCCGATGACAAAAAAATTGAAAACTTCATATTTCCCTTTTGTGTTCAGAAACTTGTCTGCTGGCGTCACCTGACGAAGCCAAAAGGTGGTTCGAAGATATTCGACCTAAAAACTATAATAAAGCAATCGGAACAAATATTTGCGTAATGTAAGTTTGCGGAATCGTACACTCTGCTCGGGAGCACGCGTTGACTTGCCGCATCAACTAGTATTTACTTTCTTCCTCAGTGCAAGATGAGCGTACCTTGACCAACGGCTGGTGCTTCGGTGGAAAGCATGATAGGTGTGTCTTACAAAGGTGGGCGGCAACCAGACGAGGCGAAGGTAAGATAAGGCCGCAGCCCTCAAAAGGACACCGACACCGGAGTGTATTCCCTGCAGCATAGCGGGTTTTAGATCGACATTTTCGCATATTATAGCAGTAAAACGATAATTCCAATATTTCTTTAACGTACAATAGTCATCTCGTAAGAGAGTTCAACAATTCAGACAACTCTCACCTTCACTACATTCGGGTATACTGCTTTGGGCAATGTCATCGTGAGGACCTGGCTGTTCCTCGTGAAGTTTCCTGCAATCAAGTTCATCATTAAAAACAATTTGGAGCTGCTGATATATCTCTACTTGCTTCGATCGCTTCGGTTGGTCCTCACCGCGTCACCGGCAACAAGCCTCGAACGTAAATATACTTCGAGCTTTCGAATCTTAGAACAAAATAAGAAACGACTGTATAGCTAGGACGAATCACTTGCCAATGGACACCGGTAGTGCGTCTTGTGGGCTCACCATGTTACGCGCTGTGATTCAATCGCAAGTTCATCATCAGTACGTTCATTTGAATTCTGTGCAAAGTGCTGTTCGCCTTTGAAATAGCTATTGTTAGGACGATACGGCCATAGAGTCTAACAAACGCCCTCGATAGACGCTATGCTGAGCATTTCACCCTTATCAAATAATTACTTGGACTGTCACTGCCAACATACTCAACTTCCCGTTCGACCTGATCATCTTCTTCTTCCAATAGGATAGTCTGATCCTTCTGCCAAATTGATGTGGTCTCGTTCGAGTCACTGATACTGATAATAACATTGACGTCCTGCTTTGTTTCCGCTTCCTCGCAAGTGAATTTCGGTGACTGAAAGTAAGTAGAACGAGTATAAAACATTTCGCCAGCACTTCATCGGCAAAGAGGGATCTGTCGTCGGCAGTGTGTCACTTCGCTCAACGAAGATAACTAACAGAGGCGACCTCAACGAATCGAATGCGAGTCAACGTTTGATGTTGTACAGAATTTCTGTTTGTGCTCGTCAAACAAGAAGGGATACGTGTTTGGAAACATCAAAATGTATACAAAATTCAACCTGTCTAAAGGTTGCTTAAATGCTATGTATTTCGAAATAGATTAACTTGTTATGTATTATATTAACCATTCCATTGCTACGTTTACAGCGTATATTCATATAGAGTATTGAGTTGAAACGTAGAACTCTTTCCCATACAAATAGATGAATGCAGAAGCCGGCTTCATTGCAACAAGCAAAAGGCGTATTATAAAATCACCTATAGAGAACCATGATGTTAAAATAGTGGTTGTATTCTGTTTCCGCTGACGTGAACACCTAAACTTATCATATATTGTGATGATAGTTTGCTTACTGATGCATACTTAGTATAATTACTATCTTTCGTCCCATCCTAATCAGGACGTCAGGCCCGTAGATATCAAGTTCGTCTTGAGTTCATCCTAAGATTTTGAGGTCATATATTAATTGTGCCACACTTGGAACTCACCACTTGCCTGCCTTGAAAAAGGCATTTCTGATGGTCCCCAGTGAGCCCGTTCTGTTCAGCATCATCGCCAGCAAGGTCATTCGAAGAGGACGAAATCTCGTACACCTCCCCTGGGACAGCTTCAAAGGTTGTTCTTTTCCTCTTGCGCCCTCTGCCATCGGTGCTCAATAGAGAAAGGACGTCATACAGGGAGGGCATTGGCTGGAAGATGCGTACCGCGTCGCATTCAAATCGTGCCTCAGGCAAGCACTCCATAGGCATATGGTTGTGCACGTACCTTCTGTAAAAGCATGGCGATTCATTGTTCATGGTTAGCTGCCTATAGGAATTGTGGTGCGAAGTGCTGCTGGAACAAACGAACGGATTACTATTGCTTCTATTTGCTAGCCCTTATTCTAGTTCTAGGTTTGTTCATCTACTACTCGGCAATAATCTCTGAATGATCTGATCACATTAGTCACAAACGACCTTTGGCTGCTGCTGTATGCCTCGCCTACCTTCGGATCAGAGTGCCATCGGTCTTCAGCACGGCAAACACGTTGCACTTCTGCGGCAAATGGCCATAGGCTTTTTTGCGCGTTGCATGCAAACACCGTAAGTTCACTGTGTACGGAGTCTCGTTTGAGGTGCACCGGACCATCGTGAATGGTCCCACACCTCGTTGACCGTCCGATGTCTCAAACGGCCCAAATCGATCACACCAACGTGCGTACTTCTTGATGCGGGATTCACTTTCACCTTTCACCTCATAAAGGATCGACATCGCGTGACTTGTTGGGATTATTCACGATTACAGGCTACATAAATTACTTTAGACAATATGAGGGTATATATCATTAGTTATATGAGACGTATGGGTAACACTAAGCGACTCTGTATGATTATTCATTTTTTAACTATCTGACGATATTTTAAGAGTCATTAACACGTACATGACAGGTTATCAACTATTTCAGCCTTATAATTGTGTACAATAAAAATTGGAATTCATTGCGGCGAGTGAGCATCTATCACCAATAGAAGTAAGTATTAATTACTTTTTTCTGAAAAGTCTCACGGACCTAAACAGATATTCATCAACACAACCTCTGTACTGTAAATAAATATAGTAAACAACTAGCTTCGAACGATTGTTGTTTCATCTGGTACTTGATTTCACATCTGGTCACGAACAGTTGAAATTAACGCCTAACGCTAATCCAAGTATGGACTCTACGGTATGGGTGAGCTTGAACAAACGAATGCTGGCAAATACTGGTAAGTAAGTGTGGTCAAAATCGCCTCGCGGGCAAAACCCTATAAAATTATCTAGGACAAAATCCTTCTGGAATACAACAGCATTATACCTTCTCTGTGGATTGTTTCGCGTATAGTAGCCTTCGCTGGAGCCCACGAACTGGAGCTCGTTCTGCAATCTTGTTCTTATCGTCTCTGGCTGTATGTTTCTCAAAGCGAACTGTCTCGACGAACACAGCTCGAAATGCAAGAGCTGACCTATTGCAGAGCACAGACGAATCTAAATCCACCAATCAAGCCGGCCCGTCCAATGATCTATCGTCCCAATGCAGACGTCGTTTGACTGGCACATGCAATGCAGCAGGGATAACACAACGTAAAATGAACATCTCGCTTAGTAGGTTGATCGGAACATTGAAATAGCAAATCTGACAAGACCGTCGCCGCATATGGTAATCGATTATCTTTGTTCAACTGAGCCCTGACAGTTTTCTGCATAAAAAAATCGAATAACGTTTAAGTAATGCATCCGCTGTTCTGTCATTTGGCTCATCAGTGTACAACGAGGGCTCGTCTGTTTGTAATCTATAGTCTGTCTGAGTTTCATAATGTTTCCTTTGGTGCATATTGCATTGTATGTATGAGAGCGTGGATATACTTACTTTGTTTTCGCACTCCTTATATATTCTACCATAGCGTCGACGATTTACGAGAAAGCCTTTTCTCCTAGTCGGAGCTCTCGTCCCATCTGTGACCTAAATGAACTTTCGCTTGCGGCTGGGCCGATGTCGCTCATCTATCAGACGTTTATCCTCTCTACCCGAGTTTTGTTGTCCCTACGTCCCTGTATTACAGTCCTATATGATCACCTTACTTAGTCAGGGATGTTGCAGCCCCTGGAAGTGTAGGCCAGACAATCGTAAAGCACACGTCTGGGCAATGTGATGTCCATGACGTGCGATATATTTAGCTATCGTGAAAACAACTTCCGAGTTTGCCCGCACAGAACGCATAAACAATTTATTTTCCTGACGTGTAAAACGAGGGACAGCCATGATCTGCGGTACTCCAGGAATGCCAGCCACACCCATGCTAAGGATTTTTCCACCGGGCAGCGCACGCAATATGCCTAAGGATCATACAATTCGTGCACCGGAGCCGCAATATTGATATAAAGAATTGAATATAATAGGCTTTTGGGCTTCTATATAACTCAGTTCAATGACAAAGAATATTTTTTAAATACTGCTACGAGTTGCGTTCCCTTCTACATATCTATACTAAGATCTTCTATTCAGTTATGTAAGTTTAATGTTCGTCTGAAGCCACGTCGAACACTTAGAGAAATTATCTGAGAATTGAACAAACCAATTGCGCCATTAACCCGTTAGTTCGGCACTCTAAATAATCCACAACCCCTCCTTTTGTTATTGTACCTTACCATTAGGGTATAAAAGGTAAACTGACCAATATGAAATTTACGTCTGAGCTTCGTATAATGAATAGCACATTTTTATCTATCCTGCTACCGTTCCAATGCCACTCCTCACATGATATTTATTTACAAGTGCTGAAACCGCTCCACACTGATCCCTAGCTAAAGGCTTTGTTTTATTATGTGGCTCGGCTTTAATCCTCCCCATCGTCAGCATCAATTTCCCTAGATATCTAGTTTAGAAGGAGAAGCAGGTTACGTTCCACGGGAGAAAAAGAGTCAGAAGGAAAACACCAAATTTCCATATTTACATAGTGTGCTTTATTATAGATTCACTGTAATAATAATTATTATGATAATAAACATAGTGATAATACCCATCCAGTATTAATTATATTTTGTGTATATAACGAACGTTTCCTTAACGTATGGTCATATCTTACAAATTTTAGAGGCTTGAATACACTTCAAGGATGAACTGTTTTTGTTCTATTGTTTATACAGTAATAACTTGATCGTATCTTATTTCTCTATGTATTTTTCCTTTGTACAAAACCGCTATTCTCAATCTCCTCGTGGCGTATTCGAGCGCGTTAAGTCAATCCATTGTTATATTTGATGAAATTCCTCCGTCCAGCAGCAGCGGCTAGATGAAGGCGATACGGCGCATTGGCCAGAGCCACCGTGATTTTCTTACGAGATTTTACACGGGGAAATTCTTCACAATATCGATGACTAATCACTCTCAGATCCGCTAGATCCAAAGATCTGTTCCTTGTCTCCTTTTTCCCGTCCACTCCCGCTGCCAGACCCGCCTGACCCTCCGCTCCTGGCTGACGACGACGAACCAGATCGGCTTCGACTTTTTCGGCTGCCACTTCCGCTTCGGCTTCTAGCACTACCTCGGCCCGCGCTGGCCGAGCGGCTCCTTGAGCGACTCCTGGAGGCAGCAGATTGAGACCTCGAGCGTGATCTCGAGCGACTTTTCGATCCTGAATGAGACCTTGAGCCACTTCGAGACCTCGAACCTCGTGACTTCGAACGCGAACGAGATGCAGTTCCAGAGCGTCGACTCGAGCGACTGCTACGCCTACTGCGACCACTGCGCCCACTACGAACGCTTTCCTTGTCAGAATCCTTGTCGTCCTGTAACCGATGACAAAACATTACTATTATTACAACCGTTTTACGAAACGGATGCGTGCATCCGTTATATATGTTGATCGTTTGCGAACTTGTGCAAGTCGTTGGAGGTTTACGGTGTTCGGAATAGACACGCTCATTTTAAGTTAATTTCGTCTGCCTCAAGTACGGACAAAACATCGTCACCTGGAAATGTTACCCTTTATTTTTCAAAGCTTCGATTCTCGTTCGATTCATTAATGTCTAATTCCTTAATGCAAATCCCTCAATAGCTCGCTTTTGTTTAGCTATCTATCCCACTTCGAATGCAACAGCAGCAACAGCTTCATCAATTCTCGTAACTCTGCATATCTAGGTCGAGTGTTATTATATGTTTACCTTGTCAGCTCTTGCGTCACCCTTGTCCGAAGTCGCATCGTTGTGCTCCTTGTCATTAGCATCCTTTTGTTGCGCCCCATCACCATCACCACCTCCCTCCTCATCATCTTCCTGATCTTCATCGTCATCGTCGTCATCGTCGTCGTCGCTCTCTTCGGCTGGCGGCTCGAGATGAGACAGACGCATCTGCTGTTGCCGATGCTCATTCTCGTTTAGAACGCGGTGCTTAACGATGAGTTTCGAGTTGTTAGGCGCCATACCGGGCTTGAGTCGCCGTTTGCTAAGGCGAACCCTGAAAAATTAAATTTTGCACAACATCGTTAGCGCAACTTTACCCCTGTCTAAGTTTCAAGCAGTACCCGACGACTATCAACCAAGTATGCTTTACATGGCTAGGATTAAGTCAAATAAATAGGTTCTCATTATTGGAAATATGGAAATATTATTTCACTACGAAACATATACGTTCAATTTGAAATAAATGAATGATTGCTTCAGTTCACGATGGAGCGATTAAGCCAAGAAAGCACATGGTCTCACTAGATGATAAAATTATAAGACTTCACCTATTCACGAATCAATTTTAACGAAAATACTTTTGCTGTCCTCATTGTGTACCTCGTCTCCAGTTCGTTGTAGAATACACCACCCTCTCGGAACACGAAGAAATAGTTCTCCTCGTAACCGGTTGAGGTTTTGTTCTTGACGTTCCAGTTGTATTCGCGGGTCATCTTGTAGTCATACTCCTCTTCGTCGCGGAACTCGACGCCGCTCTCATGATCTTCGCTACGCTTTCGCAAGGTGCCTTCGGTAGGCATGAAGTATGCCACGAACTGTTCCCCACTTTCATCCATTACGCCGCGAATCATCGCCTGCGACATTTCGTCCGCCTGGTGAAGAATTCGTCAGTGAAGAAAGGTGAAAATGAATTCGTAAACGACACTTTTGGCAAACAACTGCGGTCGCGCTCGTTTCAATTAGTGGGACATTGAGGATGTGAGGGGTGACCGGCCGTTTAGGTGGGCAAAAGTCAAATAGCTGCGTACTAGGATATTCCTCTAGACGAATGGCATAAGCAGCACGTACGAAATAGTTCATCGGAAAAACAGGAAACCTAGGGAAGATTTGGCCCAACCATGGTTTCTATTAGAATATGCGCCACCCATAACTTTACTTGCAAAATGAACTTTACAATCCCGAATATCTTCAGTTACCTTTGTCCACATCACACATACCTGTGTTATAGGAGCGGGTTCGTTGTCGAAAAGAACCTGCGCAAACGGGAACTTCCACAGATCGAAATCCGGGAATAGCGGCATCACTTCGACAGGTGTGACATTTGCCTTTGAATAATGTTGTGCGATAGGCTTTTGTGCTTCCTCGAAAGTCTTGTTGATAGCTTCCACCTGCGATTCACGGTCCATATAAAGCGACCTCTCGTTGAACATTTTCTTCACGTTGTAGCCAACCTTGGTTTCTGTGTTCACGCCTGACTGTCCGTAGCGCGAGAATTCTGTAGCAATGTATTCAGTTTTCTTTACCCAAGGGATAACCATATTGTGAAGCCGAGAACGCTTCGAGTCCGCCGGCGTGATCGGCTCCTCCTCAAGAATCTTCTCGTCATCGTGATGCAATACGACATCTAAATCAGATAAAGGACCGATTAGATAACGCATATATTACGTACGTTGCCTTGTGACCGCTTCGCCGAACGGAGGAAATTTAAAACTATAACAATCCATACACTAGAATAGTACGCAATAAGAAGTTTAGCGGTTGGTTCAATGTTGAGTTTCAGTCTAGCCATTTTAGGTGTCTTACCTTCACCGGGAGGCAGGGCGTAAGTGTCAGGGTTGATCAGATCGATAGTAACTCCGAGATCATGTTCCGTCAGCAGATCATATTTGTACGCAGCCTCCAGCGATGTGCTCTTATATGAGACGAATCGTTTGCTTTCAAAGGGGAACGTCAGAAACTTCGGGTCGAATGGAATATCTGGCAAACTGTTGCAAAACTTTACTCTACATAGGAGGTCCGATCTGAAATACCATAGAATGAACGCATGGTTAATTCATCGTGCTGATATATAGGTTGACAAGTTTATGTTTTTTTTTTTTTTTTTTTTTTTCGAGCTGACCCTCAGCTGTTCTCCTATCAGACAGGCCTCAGCTCTGACAGGCCAGCGGGGAAGTTGAACTAGGTGGCCTAATTTGTTGACAATTGAGTCGCATTTTCATTTAACTGGGACGTTCTTGAATTCACGGCGAACTTATGAAGATATAGCTAGGCCGATACCTCCGTGTCCAGCTCAATGTCTTCATAAAAAAGTTGACAGGTTAATCATATACAAGTATATATCTATTCGCGATAAATGTTCGGTATTCGTATTTAAGTAGCCATTCATTCTGTTGGTGCGATTAAGCCACTAAACATGTCCATCGGCTGGTGAGAGAAACATATATGTTGAGACAGCGACGAAAACGGCATATATTAAGCTATGGCATATCATGTTTAATATCACGAACGTATAGTATTGCCCGTATATACGGCATTATAACAAGCTAGGTAGACAATCCTTAAAATGATCACGGGTGTGTCGCTCGTTCGTAGATGGATATAAAATAGAATTATAAGCAATAGAAAATCACTATCCGAAATAAACCCCAGTTCGTTATCTAATGCTGCCTGTACTAAACAATACCACAGCCAATTTCGAGTACACGACTATTTCGAACGTAATAACAAACGTCTGCCTTCAATGATTAGTTGGTGGGGCCAGCGGGGAAGTTGAACTAGGTGGCCTAATTTGTTGACAATTGAGTCGCATTTTCATTTAACTGGGACGTTCTTGAATTCACGGCGAACTTATGAAGATATAGCTAGGCCGATACCTCCGTGTCCAGCTCAATGTCTTCATAAAAAAGTTTCATAACAAAATGAAATGTGTTCTGTAGGATTCGCCTATTTTTCTTATCAACGTCTTAATTTGCTCCACAAAAACACAACGAATCAAAAATGTTTTTCATGGCATTCCGTAGGGAGAGGCTACCACGCGCTAAGAACGCACTGTATACCTGGAGGAACACAGTCCCCATCTTAAAGAACTTGTTATTTGACGTACATTCGGCATAATAAACCTGTCACTGTTACTGGAATATACTATAAAGGCGATTCATATATGTTTGCGATGCTAGAACTCCACATACGGAACATAAACTCAGCTGGGTGAAGTAGCTGATACAGCATGCTAAAGGAGAATGAAGACCAGAATACTGTTGCACTTGAAAAAGGTTTCGTAAAGGCATTCGTCAACATTACGTCTAGTATTCGCCTCGAATCGCCACTGGACTATTCCTCCGTTATGAGACGATCTGCTGAGATCGGACTACCTTTTTTCCGGCGGAGGACGTCGGGTTGGTGCCCCCCTGTTCTGTGGCGAAGGTTGTATCGATGGTGCCATTCTGCCTTCGACCTGAGCCAGGTGAGCGGCCCGCGCTGTAGCCTCACACAGACACTGTGTCAAAACGTCAATGTATCATCAAACCATAGACCTCTGGCTTGACACTCACAATTCCACTGTTTCGAGGAAATTGAATCTACCTCGCTATTCTCGCAAACACCGACATTCATCGAACGGGCGCAATCCTGAGTATAAGCGGCTTTATTTATAAACAGTTGACCGCATACGTAGAGCAACTCGACACCACTCTCGCCGGGGCGAGCGAGCGGCAAAATTCAAAAAAACACATTGTCGAGTTGTACGTTATGTATTCTACGTTGCATTATTCGAGTGGTACGCTGCTGCTAATTGTTTCCAATAAAATTTATATTGAAATGTTTCATCGATTCTTCAGACGGGCGCTAGAACCACTGTTATTCCCTTCCATGCATTGGCGATTGCTCTCATTGGGTGAGGGTCGAGGTGTGAGCCAGCGTCTGTTCTTGTATCTCGCGCTTACGGCTCCACATGGCCGAATACATAGACAATCGAATTGGCGTTGTGCTGCTGCAATTGCTGGCGGCTACTGTAAACAGAAGGTCCCCTAGCCGCTTCCAGGCGACGTCGTGCTTGTGCAGTGTTGGCGCTGAGTGGTTGGCAGAGAAGAAATTGATCGATCATTGTTCGTGTGTCCTGTCCCATACGAATCGCTCATTGAGTCGACGTGTTCGTTTCGATTGTGGCCGTCCACGACGGCAGAGTTGGCAGACGCTGAAGAGCAAGTGGCCAGGATGGAGGTTTCAGAGAAACAGACCGAACAAAAGGTCACTCCATGGAGTGTCGAAGCAGATTCGAACACCGGCATCGACTACGACAAGCTTATCGGTAGGTATCGTCAATTGCGTCTAACGCGTGTCCCTAGAATTAGTCATTAGTAGCAGAAGTGTCACATGGGGGAACGTCTGGAATCAGGTAGCCGAATAGATGAGGCGTGTGTGAGGTGATCGAATCGGTAGCGGCGCCGTCTTCAACCGAGAACAGAGCGTGCCTTCAATCCTTCCACACTACGGGGTCTGTTGGTTGAAGAAGAACAGACGGACGGCTGTCCGATGATGCGCTTCAGCGGTTTGTTCTGCCTGAGTAACAATTGTACCGTTGTTGGGGCGTCCGCTGTACGGCGGCAGTAGACATTTTCATATTAGTAGGTCAACGTTGACGATGATGTATGGGTAAAAAGAAGAGGAAAGCCAATGAATTATGACCTGTTCAATGAGTGAAGGTAATATTGGAACCAATTTTTTTCTATCATTGTCGATGCTAGCGTGAAGGGTGTGTGGTTTGTTTGAGGTCGTGTTAACCACGATCACTAAGTTCTGCTGCTGACTCAATTGGTTTGACGTCAGAGACTGCATTTCTTGATTTAGGAGCAATTTTAAGGAGTTCAAATTATCAAATGTATTCGAGCTCAAATGCCCGCTATTAGGCTGGGGAAGTGCGACCGAGTGAATTTTGCCGCAAGGAACACCCGCAAATAGCAGCAGGTTATAATCGCTAACTACTACTATTCACCATAGGCTACCGGTTCTGCCTATCATACGACCGAAATAGCTTCTCTGTTTTCAATTAGTAATATTTTAAAGATTTCCTTGCTCCTATGAGAGCTCAGACAGTGAATTTTTATAAAACTAGAAAAGTATAACTATATGGCACATACACGCTTCGAGCGTATATGCCCCTCGAGCGCTTTAAGCATTTTGAAGCATGACATTTACGGAAGTAGTTTTATACTTTTAGATCATCAGCCCGAAAAAGTACTCGACAACTAAATCATTTTCTATCGAGATGTGAGTTATACTCAAGTCTCTTTACTCCCGACAATAGAGCCGTTACGTTTACCTGTTTCTTCCGGAAGCAATTTGTCGATGATTATTGCTTCGCACAGGTGTAACATCAGCCACGTTGCCCGGTTGATTCATCATCAGCATCATCAGCATGAAAGCATAAGCAAGCTTTGTCTGTTCGCGTGATGATTAAATATGTGCATGCTCTTAAGATTTATAGATGCCACCTGATTATGCTTGGTTTCGGGAGTGCTGTTGCTAATGAGAACATGCGTTTTGTTAGTAATTTTAGCGATGACCTCAAAAAATATTGCTCATATGCGCTGCGCGCACGACAAGGTTTTCGTCGCTTTCGAACCTTGATACAACCAAAAAAAAAGATCGTACGCAGTAAGGATTTGCTAAAAGGCAATAATATGTGTCCACTGAAAGTGATGCGTCGAGAACAGCTAGACTTGTTAGACACGTCATCAAACTCACACTCATTCGTACACACCCAGTTTCTGAGGGATTGTAATGACTTGATCCTCTCTGTGGGATTCAGCAGTTGTATTGCAGCACAACAACTATCGTTGTTGTACCTGATACATGTAACAATTGTCCCAAGGTCAGAGTTACAGATTCAGTATCTTATTGGTGATTATTTATTCACTTGATTCAGCTGTTATATGGCACATCAGAGCTATATCTCCCGATGAACTTAACTAAAAGCGCAGTGAAATTGAGCCGAAGGAGGTTAATTCCCACCTCCGGGGGAGACTCCATTAAAAGTGATGAAACTTCATCAAAGGATTTTGAATGAATCACTCGTTGTAGTTTGCTATTGCATGGTGCAATAAGCAAGTATAATCGCCAATGCTATTGCGGTGACATCTAATGTATGGGGTGACGCTATGGCATTATTTGATTGCAGTCCAGTTTGGCTCCCAAAAGATTACGCCTGACCTGATTGAGCGCTTCGAAAAGCTGACCGGCAAGAAAGCGCACCATTTCCTGAGACGTGGCGTGTTCTTCTCACATCGGGAATTCAATGAGATTCTCACGAGATATGAACAGAAGAAGCCGTTCTACTTGTACACAGGAAGAGGACCTAGTAGCGATGCTCTTCATATCGGACACCTGATTCCATTCATCTTCACGAAGTAAGTTACATTTGCCAGCCATCTAGGCTTTTTCTCTCCTCTTTCAATTAATTAAGAACATTATCAAATTTTATTATTAATTAAAATTGGAGCCTAGTGTTTTACATATATCAATTATATATGTGTGACTGTAATAATGATAAAGAACCATTGCTGTCGCGTTGGGAGCTAGTCTTGGTTAACTCTACGTCCTTATTAAGCGGCCGTCTACGAACACGCTCATTAGCTCTGATGCACGTGGATTTTCTATTTTGAACATTTGAGTAGCTCTTAAATTTCATTTGATTAGGTCACACTCAAACAAGTTCAAGGTTGTTGTAGCTATTCAAGCTGTCCTGTTAAACACTGACACACATATCGAATTAATTAAGTCGGACAAACGGTAACATGAGAAGATACACAAAATAGCTAAGAGTTAAGCTGATAATTTCTACGGGCGGCTTCTCTCTTTAGTGGGAACGTTGAAACCGGCAAAGGGCACTAGGGAGGCCATGGCAAGCGCTCGATGACGCCGGCGCGACATCTCTGTACCGCTTTTAGCTGCAGTACGAACAAGCATGTGCTATTAGTGCTGCTTTATGGACAAATAGACTCATACGTGACGAACGATGTTGGCAAACACGACATCTTGCTAGCTGCTTGTCTGCTTTTTTGCCTCCCAGTTGATACACGGAAGAGAGAGAGAGGGGGGGCGGGGACTGTCCTTTTTATTAATACTAGTCACGTTAATATTCAATATTTTTGTCCGTGCAACTCGAAAAGTTTATTTAAAGATTGCGGTCAGGACGGTAGATAAATGTGTATGAAAATCGGTAACAAATATGGCACCAGAAATTGCTGCGGCGTCAAAAGGGGTGAATGACTATTTATCATCTCCCATCAGCTACAAATGTTTAAAGAGTTCCCTTAACAGTAAGGTAAAAAAAACTAAAACAGTGCTTTTATCATCAATATGTGTATGCCCCGCAGCTGTACCGTAGAGCAATTAGCACTACTAATATTGACGTTGAATCTTTACAATGCCACAGGTGGCTGCAGGAGGTGTTCGATGTCCCGCTCGTGATTCAGCTCACAGATGACGAGAAGTTCTACTGGAAGGATCTAACAGTGGAACAGGTCGAGCAGATGACCAAGGAGAATATGAAGGATATAATCGCGTGTGGATTCGATCCTGAAAAGACGTTCATATTCGCCGATTTTGAATTCATGGGGTAGGAACTGTCAACACCAGTCAATACTGCGTTGTCAATTTGTTTTTATCTTTAATACTATTAGTAGTCACTTAATTCTTAATTACTCATTACATTTATTTATTTATTTATTTGATTCTCATTTACTCGACTTTCTTATTGGGGGCTAGTGTGCACTATATTCTTCTCATCTGTCAATCATAGTTCGAAATGTGATGAATTGACTAGGTAGTAATTATATATAAAATGATCTGATTTTTTGACTACAGTTATACACCCTTTATATTGGCGATGTACTGAAAGCTATTGCACATAAGAAAAACATATAGTTATATATTATTTTGTTGCGAATTCTCCGTATGGGAATCTCTATGTGTGTGCGTGGGTGTGCCTTCTGCGGCCGGCAGACCACCGTTCTACCGGAACGTAGCGCGGATCAGAAATTGCGTGAATTACAATCAGGTGCGGTCGATCTTTGGTTTCACCGATTCGGATTCGATTGGAAAGATCTCATTCCCTGCCATCCAAGCAGCGCCGGCGCTTTCAACGTCCTTCCCGTTCATATTTGGCGATAACAAAGATGTTCATTGCCTGATTCCGTGCGGTATTGATCAGGTAAAGGAGAGCGATAATCCAGCTGACAATTAAAAATCATAAAGGAATATAAGGATCAAAGTGACAGCCTCGTTAAACTTTAGATCCCGACGTGGTTGCAATTTGTATTATTCGCGATTGCATTTGCTTAGCATCGGCCGTGAACGAATGCGCCTAAGTTAGCGCGCCTTCACACCAAATAATCGTCTATTAGCTGAACGGTACTGACAAGGCCAGGATTTCAACGCGAACGTACAAGACACTATTTATTTTAATATATAATACAAATATTATAATTATTATTATTATCGCATAAATTCATTTTGAACTTTTTAACTGGTAAAGCGTCTCAACTCCAACCTTCCACTAGGGTTTGTTAAGATAAATCAACTAATTTTTCAACTTACTACACTTTCGCAGGATCCATACTTCCGGATGACGCGTGATGTAGCACCACGGTTAGGTCATCCCAAGCCAGCGTTACTCCATTCGGCCTTCTTCCCGGCGCTGCAGGGCGCGCAGACCAAGATGTCGGCATCAAATCCTAACTCATCAATATTCCTTACTGACACTGAAAAGCAGATTAAGAATAAGGTGAACAAATATGCGTTCTCTGGTGGCGGCGATACCGTTGAAGAGCACCGCGAGAAAGGTTAGTCGGTTTCCTCATAGAATGTGCTTGGGTAAAAATGGACAAATGCATAAATTGATTTTGCACAGCAGCAATATGTGAACCTGCATAGGGCGTTCTGTCTTCACGTATGTCTGGAATTGCACAGACTTATTACGAGGTTTTTTTATTTTTTGTTTCAGGCGGTAACTGTGATGTCGACGTAAGTTTCCAGTATTTGCGCTTCTTCCTTGAGGCTGACGATCGATTGGAGCAGATCCGTAAGGATTATAGCTCGGGAGAACTTTTGACGGGCTACCTTAAGAAGGAACTCATTGGTGAGGGCGCTGCGTGTTTTCTGTTTTCCAACGGATAGTGTAGAGGGAGGTAGGATGTTAAATCCTATGAGCGTAGTAATAAAGGAACTGGTTATTGTTGATGTAGTTAAATGAATATATATATATATATAGATATACAGAGAATAATTACTTTTGTACTTGGATGTTCCCGTTATGAGTAAAATCGCGGCTATCAATTCCAAGTCAGTGTTAGTTGTGTACCGATGTTGCTCGTATTTGTTACAGAGATACTTCAGAAAATGGTCAAGGACCATCAAACGGCCCGTGCCGCTGTCACCGACGAGGTGATCGCGAGGTTCACCACTCCGCGCAAACTGAACTTTGGAAATTGAAATTGCTGCTGACGAGATCAAGCAGTGTGGAGCTGCTATCTGTCTGCCTGTGACGCGGCTGACAGCGAACGCGCTTCTCGGCACACAATGTGATACATTGATACAATAAGTTTATTAATAATTATTAAATTATGTCCTATTTAACTAATTGTCTCATTATATCAATATACAATGCACTTTTCACCTGAATCAAGCTCGGATGTTGTCATTACTACGAGTACTATCTAGCTAGTTAATAGTTAGTTAGCTTGTGTCGACGCTCCATGTAACACTTGCAGTAAATAGAACAAATTTTGTAAACGTGCTCGGTTTTCTGATGATTTTCTTGTTATGACCTTCGCCTATCAAATTCATAGTCGTATAACGTCGACCGTCTTAAGTTTTACTGTTGTCTATTGCCGAGTGTTCTGAAATGGGGGGCGGTTGCTGTTATATTTGGTATATAGTGAACATATTCATACTTCAATACTATTTTGACTTGAACCCGCCAAGCACACCATTGGAATTCACAGGGCTCGGGATCACGTTGTAAAGGCTGTTGAGGCTTTCAATGTGGTTGAGCTACAATGCCAGTAAAACGGAGCTGGCATTGTAGCTCAACCTCACCTCCTCACACCTCAGTGAATTGGTCGCTTAGAGGCTCACAACTGGTCTTGCCCCAGACTTTCAAATGCCTGGGGTTTAACGTCTAGAGTACATAGATTAGAGTCCAGCGAGAGGATCTTATCCTGGTTTATAAGGCTCGGCTGCTACCAAGGCTTTGTTACACACTACTCAAATTTTCTGTAGCCTCTGTGCGCCTCGGAACTCTCCAGAACTGGACAAGCCGATCCAATATATGGTTAGTGACCGGAAAACAGAAAGAGCAGCTTTGCATATTTCTACTAGCATTTCAACTACATTTATACTAATTGTGTTTAGTGAAATTGTTCATAAATTCAATATTTCAGTTGAATGGTCGAATTGCGATTTCGTTTGCAGGTGCCATTACTATATTTTTCTGCATACGAATAGTGAACAGTTGCTAATCAAAATGCTTACTTCTCAGGCAGATAAGGGGTATCAGAGCGTATATCGTGTTATCATGATCAAATTTAATGCGACTTTTCATTTTCTACCCTTGCTAACCACATCCCACTATTCACCAAAATGTTTTCCAATTTTTTCAATGTATCCGTAAAATGGCCAGATTTCCTTCCAAGGATACGAATGAGTCTGCTGGTGCCAGATCAGGCTGTAGCTTAAATACCAGACCCTTGAAGCAGATTACCCACAGATGTACATAGATAGACATTGGACTATCGCACTCACCGCACTAGAAGAAATTCGGACTCAGCCCAGACAGAGAGTAATATATTCTGCAGGTAATTGTGAGGGCATATCTTGTAGGGAAATGTTATTTTCTATAACATAGGGTGGTCGAAGGGTCGCTAGTTGAGCTTCATTAAGTTGTGTACTTCGCCTTCGTGGAATCACCTATGTGATTGCTAAAAATTGCGTTTTTTTTTGTTTAAGCATATGCATCTTCTTTCTGCCACATACGCCTAAGGTGAATGTTAGCTACATAAAGATTTATGAGCGCCCTCTATCTCGGGGCTCTCTGCCGAGTTGGGCAATCTCCACAGTTGGTGACATGTTTGCCACATAACTAATTTGTCATGAATCGTGCAGAACAACTCTCGTCATAATCTTCATTTGATTGCAATTTTGCTAATACCCTACCCATGATACAGCTTGGTCAGATATATGCTGTGATTCTGATTCATTCATGATATTCATTTTTACTAACACGTCCTAAATTATGGTCATCGATTGGGAATGTTGCACAGGTGAACACCGTTTGAGTGGTTACCGTCAAAGGGCGCGAGACATTGAAAATTCTTCACGGCCCTTGTACGCCCCAGTAGCCCTTGTGCGCACGAGCCATAGTATTTAGGTGCCGAGTGATCTAGTCTCTCATTAACGATAACCATCCGTTGCATACGCAGTTGTTTAGATGATGCCTAAACGAAAGAAGAGATACAGGTCAGCGTGATTCATACCATTCATTCCATACAAACTACATAACGACGCCAAACGTGAGAGGGTAAAGGTAAAGGTAAAGGTTTATTGGTTTATTGAAGGAGCTGCAATTTTACAATGCTTAAGCTCTCTTTTTTATGTCAGGGTGAAGCTATAAAGGTGGGGACTGCTAGAAATAATAGAACGGGTGGCACTCTGTAGGTTTGCTGCTGCGGAAGGACATATAAACATGGTATATATACAATTGTTAGTATTTCTATAAGAGAGCGCATCGCGTACGACGTAGAGTATAGGAACTGGCTGACTTTTGAGGAACCCATCGAGCTGGGTCGGCCTGCCGTAGGGCTAAGGCCGTGTCACGGCAACGGCCTTACGAAGATAGGCCAGACAGGTGGTAGAATGGCCAGATCTGCAGGTGGTCATTTTGTTTCCGGTCTATCTAGCAAACAATAATGCGGGCCGCAGCAGATCTCGACCTACTGCCGTCGCTCGTAAACTTTATGGAGTACCGTTACAATCGAGGCAATGTAACTACAATGAAAATCCAATGATGCTACTCGTGTAGAATACTAGACATATTCCTTTCAGTATATTGCGTTTGTCTGCGGCATCAGTAGTACGAAAAATTGTGAACATTCAATTCAGATGTATCCAGTAGGAAAACTTGGACAAGAATGTCGCCCATGGACGACATTGACAAAAATGAACCTTAAAACTAGTAAGTCATTTTTTCTTCGGTAAAGAAAAATCAGCCGTTTGTCTTTGCCGCAGCGGTAAGCAGGAACGGCGTGTCATGACACGGAACTATATAGCAACTGTCTGTCCTGAGAAGTGATTCGTCTGTGCACCCCCGACAAAGCACCTGTGTTATGGTGTCGGTTTTGTACCGCGTATCTCTTACACATAAACAGTTATAAAAACAAGAGTGTTTGCGGGCCAGCACTATGACTCAGCAGGAGTCGTGTGAAGCATAACAATGCATGCCCATAGTAACACGGGATAGAATAGAAGGAGCAATTGCTATTGAGGTGACTCTCGCCCGAAATTCGGCCCAGGCTATTCGAAAGGCACCACCCTACTGGTTTCCAATGAGGTGCTGATTTGTATTTCACAATTGAAGGAAACCACGCCCTCTTCAGGCTTATAAGCGACGGTACGTGGAGAAACTAAGACGTCTCTAAGCAGATCTTGAAATCGCTTAGTTATTAAAAGCTCCATGGATTGCGTTCGGTATGGCTGGCTATCGCTAAGTTCCACTAAAAATAACTTGCAGGAGGGAGTCCACTTCAATCGTTAGTTCTTTGTTTTCGATGGGAAATGCAGGTGACGAAAACGCTTAAACAGCGATGCCTCAATCGCCGATTATTGAAGTGATTACTTGGCACCTTTTTGTGAACAAGTCGACAGCCACCGGTGGCATTGCGCTAGCCTTTCGTTGACCTTTCCCTTACATTGCGAACCCGTTCAGAGCGTTAGCCCTGTCCCGAAGGAACTATCTGATCGGCTCTGTCCTGCCGTCAAAGCCGGGAGGTGAGAAGCTTTCTGTCGACTCATGGGACGTTCGCTCACCAAAAGACAAGTGTGTTCAGTGTAGCTTCTTGCCGAGCGTTGAACCGATCGTACGCTGGACCGAGGCCCGTCAGGAGGGCGAAGTACAGCCTCGCTCAAGGTAAGTATTTGGTCCTCGCTAGACTGGCGTATATATCTCTCAAGGTATTCGCGCTCGCCACCGTTAAAATGGCAAACGGATGAAGGGGCGAACAGAGCGAACCACAGTCGGTCATGATGGTGGCACCAATTGGCGGTAACACAGACGCGGGCCACCGGCTGAAGGCAACATCGGGTTATCTAGCGAGGTACCCGTTCTAGCGGCTATCGTGTACCGTAAGAGGTGCTCACTGTGCCCTGGTATGGCCGAGGTTCGATGAGCAGCGTGGCGTTTCTGTCCAACAGAGACAGTCCTCGGGGAATGTTTCAACAGGCAGTATGCGCCGCCGGCAACGGCCGACACATAGCCAAGGCCTTTGCAACTGCCGGGTTCTCCGAAGCCACCGGCACAGCTTGTGCGCTGTTGTTGCGGCCATTGAAGTCGTGTGAGAGTATCTCGAGACTCGACCGTCCGTCGACACAAAACGGCATATCTAGCAGGCAATGAGGAACGATTCTAGCCGAATGGAAGACTTGTCGCGCAATCATATATCTATGCCACTAAAACTACTACCATCTAGCATTGCTACCGGTCAAAAGGACGCAGCCGTTTCGTAGCTGTTATTTGTCGACGTATAAATAACGTGAAGAGAAGGGCTCAGCCCTGAATGAGCGTAAAGGGAGTAGTAATAATAATATACGGCTAATATATCGCGTGGGCTTAGGGTCTCAGTCACTGACGGGAGTAGAGAGTCGATGAACGCCGTCTCGTTACCTGGTCAGGCACCATCACCTCTTGTCGACCGGATGAATTCTGCCAGTTGAGTTGAGCTGTGCGTAAGTGCTCACCGGTGATCAGTCAGCAAGTAGTTGAACACGGAAGTTGAAACGTGGTTCTTTAAATATCCTGGCGAAACGACGCCTCAAATACAGCTGAAGCTTTAAGACAACGCAACACACACACATATATATATATATATATATATATGGACATTTACCTGACATCGTGTCATTCGAAGAAATAGTTTTGCAGAATGGCAAATGCATACTGCGCGCTTCTAACTCAACGCGTTTAGAATGAGTCGGGTATAAACAACGATACGGAGTCTGACATCCTCACTTGACGCGGCATGAAATTTGACTGATGATTTGACTACAGTGGTGGGACGCCGATGAAGGGATGTACCTACGCACATCACGAATTCGAAGAGATTATATTACCATCAACCAAATCGTTTCACGCTGACCAAATATGCTGATATTTTTACATTTTCATCTTATACCAAGCTACAATATATACCAAAAGGAATGTGTTGGATATGGAGTTTTTTTTCTTTGTTTTCTTTTTCATTAGTGTGTTTCAAAAGTGGCGCGGCTTCGGACGACCTTGACGTCACTGTTCTTTGTTGTAGGTTCAATGTTTCAATCCGTAGTCTCGTGTAAAGCCCGAGTATGACTGTACGGACCGACTAGCGCCGGGCGGGGACCCTCAGAGATCTGCGAGATGTATGCGCTCTCGGTGTTCGCCTTCCCGCCGAATGAGCCTTTCCGAAACCTCTTCCTTTTCGATAGGAGGGCCACAAGATAGGTTCGTTTCACAGACATCCACAGGCAGACCTCTCCCAAGCTGTGCTCTCCCTCGCGAAACGACAAGGCCATTAGGTCCTCTAAGACGGTTGCGTCGCGAGTTCTCGTGTCACTCCGTTTCTGTTCGTCTCGGCAGTCATCGTATTTTCCGCGGCCGCCCGACCACTCAATAACCCTCAAAATGCCTAGGCACTGGAAGCGACCCCTGACCCAGATGTACAAGATCAATTACAACTATGGAACCTCGCTGTACTCCAACTGCTTGGACGAGTTGGACCGCAAAGGCAACAACCGCCTGAGCGGAATCTACGATTACGGCAGCGGCAGTGCTTCGAGTGAGCGTAATATCCGAAGCGCTAACCAGCTTATGGACGAACTCAAGGCAGAGGGCGATGCATTCGTCGCTGATCAGAAGCACAGTAAGTCCCAGTCTTCGTGTGTGTGTGTGCGCTAACGTTGGATACCTATAGTGGCTGTATCTGTCAGTGTTAGCCAAAGATGTGATATCCAGGTGTTTCTGAATGAGTCCTGTATACATGCTTAGTGATGTGCCCACTCACGACGTAAAGGCTGTTTTCGAATGGATACGATTGATTGTAACCTTCAACAAGGTGGTCGTTCCGCTCTTGGCGCCAAAGTGTCGACTATAGCTGGGGTTACGGTGTCTATGAATAGGAGGCGACTTGCAATTGTGGGGATGTTAGGGGAAAACGTTCACGGGTTCTAATAACACTATTTTCATCGCCCCTTATAGCACACCTGTTTGATAAAGCTGTGTACATTTTTATCTGAATGTACGTTTGGATGTAGATCGACGCTAGATATACGATGTACGCCCCGAGTTTCGGGGCGGCAGTTCGTCGTGTGTCGAGTACCAGTCACTGCGTCAGAGTGTTACTTGTCTATGAATAGAGTTGGTACTATTAAGATTTGCCACGATACGAACACAGCGAGCAGTCCCTGTAGAAAATGTTGCTTGCTTCTTATTGTATGTGGTTTATAAAAAAGCCCTTGATTCTCCAACAGGCCGGCAGCGCCCTCGCACCTACGGCTTCTGAGGCTAGCGTGTGTGTGTCTGTGTGGTAGCCTGGCAGGGTCATGAAGTGACCAAAAGAGGTTATTAATCGTCCCAAGTAAGTCAATGATTGCTCCACGCAAGCCGAGCCTCGTCGCGCCCGCAGTGACCTTTTTTTTCGATGAGGCTTCTTCACTTCTACTTTTTGCGTTAAATGGTGCTTCTGATCTCGCTGCCAAGCATCCTTAATTTATCGAGGCGTGCGAGTTTTCACTTGGTTTCGCCAACGTTGTTGAGCGTTGCAACCTTGACGTTTTTGCAATAACGAGCTTGACCGTAACCCTAAACAGGTCTGCAGTCTACTACCAATTCAGTGTCATTTATGTGTACACGTTGAGTTAACAAACGTATGCCCGACGCGTCTATGTTCAAAGTAGTACATTATTTGTGGATAAAATGGTGAGCCAGAAGATAGGAAGCCCAAAATGCGTTCGTCTGAATCATCAACGGATCTCGTCTATCGACGAATGCTTAATGAGAGTAACTGGAACACGAACCGTCGAAATGCAACGAAAACGCTACCTGGTATATTGTACACAACGCGTACGCTTTGCTCCGCAGCTGGCTACGCCAGAAAATCATTATGTTGTTGGTTTCTATTGCGGTTACGTCTGCTATGTTGACGATGAGTGAGTCGCGGCTTCTGGGCGGTATTGCCAGAGAGGACAACCAATGGTTGACTTGTAATCCTCTATCCTACTCGCTAGAGGGATACCTCAGGTCGTTAGCCGTACATTCTGTCGATCGAGCCGCCACAGCAGCATTTCATCTTTCCCGGTGACTTTTTCACCTCTAATGCCCGAAACATGGAGGGATGAAGAACGAGATAACACGTCGATAATAGGCCTTGACAATAGACACCCTTGCAGTAGGTGTTGTCGATTGTCGGTTCAGGCGGCTGTAGCCAGAATCGCCTGACCTGTATCAGGTGCTCAGGCAGCATAGAATAGGGCAGAGCCATTAGCTCATTTGAGGCAGCCACTGGTTACAAAGGTTACTAGAAAGAATAGCTTTTTTTTCTAGGTATTCAAGAGGGTAGACGATTGTCGGAGTCACCGCTTGACCAACTCAGGCCAGTCTCGAGAGGACGAGCCGTAGAACCTAGACGACCTTCCTTTGTAAGGCCCTGGTGGCCTTCGAAATTGTGTGCCGCGCTTCATTGTAACGCTGGGTGTGAGTGATTGGGGACACGCTACGTGTCAGCAACGGATGAACGCTGTGGGAAAACACTCGAAACACATACTGCGCGGTGGAACCTGGCGGTCTATATATGTATATATATTAGACACTCATAAGTGACGTTGCTAGATTTCTACGAGTTTCTTTTTAATTTTGCTTTTTCCTTCGCCTGACTGGGAGTGACGACGATAATGACTCATGTATATACACACACACATATATATATATATATATATATATATATATATGTATATATAACACTTTTTGAAAAAGTAACCGGCGCTTTTCTATTAAAATATTTTAGAACTATCAACTATATGTGAATGTACTAATCATTAATATGATTCACCTGTGATTATTATTATTATTCAATGAAGCACTGATTCAACTGAATATAACATTCACTGAAGTCGGTCATACATATTATAAATGCAGCCATGTTCAACAGTATTCCAAACTATTCCTGCGTTTGCCCGAGTCAGCAAAATCACTTAAACAATGTTCCGCTCCACCGAAGCCGATCTTATATATATATATATATATATTATAAGGCATTGTTCACGCAGACAAGTTAGACTGAAATTTAGCGTCTGTCTATTCGCTGTTCCTGTTTGGAATTAACTGCCACGCAACTGTCTGGGTCTCGATATGGTCAGCTGATAAATCAGAGATCCCAGGGCCCTTTAGAGTATGCTTTAGGTGGTTGTTTCTGAAGGGTAACGTGGCACTCACATAGAGATTTTAATGGGATCTTTTGCCTCAGGATATCCTTGTGGTATTCACTATCAAACGATAAGGTACTGTTGCCGTAAGCAATCATTTCAGGCTGCACTACACGGGGCACGACCATACAGTGACTCCAAAGTTTTGCGTTCGACCCACGACTGTCTCGTACAATGTGACATACAGTCACCACCGAAGTATAAGCTTATGGGTCTGTGGTAGGTTCGTTAACAGCACACAGTTCTAGCGAAAATTCCTTGTCACAGGAAGGTAACTGATACGTTTTCGTCAAACGGCATGTACTCAAAATGGTACGATACTCATGCACGAGTATGTTTGTATGTACTACCTAAACTGTTCTAATTCCAAACATGCACTCCCTCACATATGCAAACTTCACTTGGCTTTTATAACTATTCTTGCAGTTCCATCTGTGATAACTTCAAAGAAGTCAGTCAGTCAGTTAGCCATTGGTCGAATGGTGCACAAGTCTTCCGGGCTCCTACTCGACAAGTGCTGTTGTTATTGTCATTGACATTGTTCGTTTTGACGTTATCGCATAACAATTCGTATAAATAGTATGTGAATAATTCTCTCTCTGGCAAAGCCTTTTCTTGTTGGCATGACCAATACAAGCGGTTTTTATTCATTCTTCATACAGTTTCGTCATTAGCACCTTTAAATTTCTTGTTTGCTGTTTGGCAAGCTTTTTACGTAAGGTGTGTCTCATAGCCTCAGCCTCGTCAGTGTGACGAACATTACAATTACCATCTTCACCGGAACCATCATTGTCAACGGCTTGAAACGTCATGGTAAAGCCATATAATCAAATCATCACACCGAGCATTGATGGCGTCCATATGCACCAATGGTTATTATGTTATGATGTTGGTTATGTGTTGATCAATTGCAGACGCAACGACAGAGATCGCCGCGATATAGGCGAGGACGATGCCAGAGATGCGGTTTTCGATCAGCAGCAGGTCTCTTTCACCCTAGTTCTATATTTACCCTCATTTAACAGAGCTACAACAACAAGAATAATAATAATAATAATCGCAAATGATAGTACCACAGTCCCTAATAGCAGTAACAACCTCGAGAAAAAGCAAAATGAACAGAAACACATATCGCTGCTTACCCGTTCTAATACGTACAGTATATCGTCATAAAACTGTAAGCGTGCTGCTTATCTAATATCGCATAGACGCAATGTTAATAACTAATATATATATATATATATATATATATATATACTAAAAAAGAGCTTTGCCGCTTCAAAAAAATGTCAAACGCACATCAAGCGGGCGGCTGCTGCAATTTCATCATTCGTCTCCTTTGAATAACACGTAGACAAGAACGGCTAGTCACTGGGATACACATTCAAGTTGAAGCTTATATTTATCGAAGATAGGGTCAACACCGTTCGACGAGATAGTTGTGAATCAGCTCTACGAAGTTGAGACGAGTCTGGGTGTATTTCCAATCATCATACTATAGTAAACAGCTTACTCAATGGTCTGATAGTGTTGTCAACTCGGATACTCACAAGAACAGCAGAATAGTGTGACTTTTGTCATGTATTTTATTAGCTCGTAGTTTTTCATCTATTCAAAGGAGATTTAACAGCCACGTGTTTCATAACGGCAATCATTGTGTTACGCTTTACTGACATTCAATGTTTTCATGGTTATCATTTATGAGCAGGCTTACTCCTGCCTTGCTAAGCCTTGCCCGCTGAACGAAGCTAGTTCTATGATTTACCTGAAATTATAAAGGTTCGGTTAAAATTTCGGTAACCTTCTGCCAAGGTCGAGTGAGGATTTAGGACTTTGTCGACGAGGGAAGGTTTTTCTCTTCTTCTCGCTTTCTTCTTTTCTGTGAATTTAATTCCAACGTTGAACGTTCAACGAGCTGCAAGTATTGGGTGTCACCGGAGCTAAGCAGAACTCATAAATGAAGATAAATACAAGTTATGCATAATTGTTGTCGTTCTTGCATTTACCACATGATATTAGTTATAATTAACTACGTCTCTAGTAGTGATATACGTTGAAGCTTACCTTTCACCCATCTTGTATATTTAAATATGCATTGAAACAAGAGATTCGCAGTTCAAGGTGTCGAGATTAAATGCTAGTCTAACGACTACTAACAGTTGCAATGTGCTGCTATCGTTGATAAGGGATCAGTATAATATAAATGTCTGATAGTCGCAACGATGAATTTATTAATTATTTACTACTCTAATAATTATTAAATTAACAAATTCATCGTTAACATTGGCTAGTTATTTCTACAAAATATCCGTTGCTCATATCCGAGGTGGTAAATGCCACACCATGTTAGGGCTTTACTATCAAACTTGTCCACAGCTATGATGGCTTCGTATAATTCACCAATCGAGCATTGTATATTTCAATCTTGGTCTTTCGTATTTGGAAAATTTATCAATATTTTGAGAATTAGAGATCGCTCGAATGTGATATGCACTGCGGCCAAGTGAATTGAGGCGATTTTTAAATACGGCCGATATGTTGGCAATCATATATCATGTCTACGCAGGTGGTAAATATAAATAAAACATCTTCACCGTTAGCCAGCATATTTCACGAGGCCTTTCGTTGTTATCCCACGATATTCTATTAAACGCACGTATTATGAGGATGCAATACATACACATAACATCTAACATATACCTGCCAAACATAGTGGTCAGCATAGCCTTCGAGGGAACGAACAGTTGGCAAAACAGATGCCAATTTTCAGCCACTTACCCGATAAAAGCTGATACCCTATATATTTGACATGAATGAAAGGCTAAGCTAACTTCACGCCTCTTGCTTGGTTGTGTATTGCAGCGGATGAGCTGATCGCAAGATCGATGCACGAGGTCCAGGTGCGCCGACGGCACATTCTGCACTCAATCGAAGTTTAGATGATCAACCAGGAACAGCCAATGGAAAACGATTTGTAGCGTTCTTTCTTCGTCAACAATCTCGTTAATCGTAACACTTATTATACTACTACTACTACTGGCACGTCTGTTATTCGCTACTTACCTACTATTCCCCACCATTATTTGCTCTGTGAAAGAATCAACAAGATATAGAACAAGGTACGAAGCACACAGTCAGCTTTGACCGTTTTTCGGCTGCTGTGTCGGAAATAGCCGAGGTCATCCAATATCGTTGTATCAGTCTCTACGCCGAGTTCGTTCATCTGAGCTTCGATTTTTCAAAAGGTGTTACAGCAGGTGGCTTTTTTTACGTCAAAAAAAAAACTAATATGATGCAGACGCTGATGTCAGACGCGTTTTGAACAACACTACCGACATTCTCGTACATTTAGACATTAAATCACACAACTACAATAGCCAGCATATAACCAGCATAGTCTGAAATTCGTGTTGACAGAATCGGAAGGCAATCAGATGCTGTGTTAGGATAGGGTCAGGAATCGTTTGGTGTTTTGTCCGAACAACCTGAGCGGAAACAAAAATGAGAGAAATTAGACCAACCACGAGCAACCATCAAGCACCGTTTATATTATGCGCTCCCCAGATGCCGATTTAATTTATATATATATACACATTGACACACAGATACACTCAAATACACACAGCGAACCACCACTCGCAGAGGCGAACAGGAACACCACCAGCAGTCAGCGTCGATAAAAATACTATACTACCACGGTGATGATAGCAGGTGAAGAGGATCGATACAATACCGTCATGCCAGATAGCGACTCATGCCTGAACTCAAGCAGCCGAAATATAGTGAAATATTAAGGAAATGCCAATTATAGAAAAGGCCGTCGTTCATCCCCGGCGAAAGCGAACAACGACAACAGGGAAATGGACTCAAAAAGTAAAAAATTCGACTACTTAGTGGTGGACTAGACATCGCTTGAAGGCTTGAGCACAGTATGGTATGTGTATAGAATCATGTAAATATAACAGTAATAATAATCATAATAATAATAATGATTGATAAACAAAACGAGCGAGCGAATAAACAGCGGATAATCAACGAATATGACACGCCCCACGATGGACATCATGGAAATAATAAATAAAAAAAAAGTTATGAAAAAAAGCTGATATTCGAGCTAGGCTCTTCAATGGGATTCGTATTTTAATGGCAAGTTTTGATTAAAATGTGGCAAAATTTGCAGGAATCCTTGCTACTATGTAATGTATTTTCTCGGGGACATAGTATAGGCTCTGTTCTGTTCTGGCAGTTCTAGAAAGCCCGAATGTCAGACACAAACGACATTGATATTCGGTGTGCTACAAACGTTAGCTTGAAGGTTCACTATAAGGTCCACTCTCTAAATGCCTATTAGTACATTAGTCGGTCTGTGTCTTGTCCCCGATCTGGACGTAGACCTCTACCAAGCATTGGCACCGCTAGTAGGCACTGTTGCTTTCACATACGTTCCTTTTTCGCTCTGCTTTGCTAGGAATGATTCCCTCGCTGTGCAGAGAGGCAATACCAGCCATCGTCTCTCTCGGCACAATGACGGCCTTGGTCTAACATCCTGTTCCCAACTGCTTCTATATCCATATCTACATTTTGTTTGCCTAAGAGATGAGACAATATAGGTTTTCGGATTAGAGAAAATGACCAAAATACAACCCATTCGGGAAAGTCCATGCAACCTCATTATACGTAACTGAGTTTCGGTCAAGAATGCTACCTGAGTCAATACGGTGATACTCTAAGCAGGGTAATTTTGACTATTTGTTAGAATTGGTGAAATAATGCAATATATGGACTTTGTTTTCGCGTAATGTTTAACACAACAAAAACATTTAACCAATTTCAGCTATCATTTGAGAACGAAAGGTAACAAATTACACCATTTGACAATTAACATATGTATATATATATATATATATAGGTGAAATATGGCTGAGAACACTGACGGCTGTAGCGGCCAACAAAGGCAGTGTCAATTATTCACAGGTAAAAAATGTAATAAATATTAGTCGAAAATCCAGTCACATAGAAGTACGTACGTCACATAGAAGTACGCACGGACACCACCAGGAACTGCTCCATAAAGGTGGGCCGATCTAGTGCTCTAGTACACGTAAGTGTACCCTCAAAATAGCTACACATCTACCTAACCGCACTCAAAGCTTATGACATATATATGACACCGTCTAATACGCCAAAGCAGTAGCCGATGAGCAGATGCAACCCTCTAAGGATTGACGTCAAAACACATTCATCTTGATTTTTCATTATCATCATCACCACAACCTAAGCAGTACATTGGTTGCGCTTGGATAGATCCATCAGGTATACGCAACCCCATCAGTTTTGAACTGTTCTAGCCTGTTGATCCTTATTTCATGCGTCAGCCATCCGTGTCCTCTTCTACTCTTCACGTGCGTGTTCTTGAATTTCTGTGTCACCTAATGACGTGGAAAGTGGACAGCTCAGCTGAACAAGTATTTAGGGTAACCGCGCAAGGAGTGTGTCCTCAACTCGAAGCTAGGCCAATCGGCCGCTGCTGCTGCTACTGTTGCTGGCGCCCAATTTTTAGCTGTGCCGCCTGTGGACAACGATCACTTAAAGCGAAGGTGGCCCCAAGCGTTTCGAGATGGCCGAACAAAATATTGACATGCATTGAATAGAAATCGCTAGGCTACGACTAGCAGCTTATGCAGCCGAACAGCCAAATGTAGTAGTATCCATTTGCTTTCTTGTTTGCTTGCCGCCGCCGCAACTGTCCCGAAGTCAGGCTACCCTCCCTGGCTAATGACAACATCCTCAGCGATAGTTGGTCGATCGGTCGCCTAGCCTCTGCTTGTGGCGCACTTGAAATATTCCAGGGTTGATGTAGTAGCTCCACGGCCTTGGCCGAATAGCCATCGCTTTACCTAGCTCGGGTTATCCTTTCAATGGGTTCACAAGGTTAGAAGGCAGGCCAGTCGGAGATAAGTGCAAATGGTTCATCTTCTAAGTTAAATTGATTGATCAAAGTGAACAATACTAATAAATGATACCCAATTTTATTTCCGAGCAAATCGATCGAGGATTCACCGGCTGACCCATATTGTTATGCTAATCAATAAATTGCCAGTGATTCTGATTGAACATGAAATGAGTTGCGCAATCTAGCATTGGCGGAATAGTTTTAGTGTAGAAAACAAGCCAAAAGGCTTGTTTTCTACAGGGGTCAGAGTACCCGCTGTGCTTAGCTCTCTCAACTAAATGTTGCAGGCACTGCCCTGGAGAAGAGCCGGAAAAATATCATCAAATATTAGACCAATTCGGGGAAGCAGTTGATATCCACTTGAAATGACATGATCAGGATACATTATGTTAAACGGTTAGGCTAGTTAGCAGTACTATTTGTTCGTCTAGGGAACTCAGACGCTTAATTACATATGACGGATACGGGCACAGGCATTGGTATTTCCGTATGATCGAGCTCCCAGGGCTCCTTTACAGATTGGCTTGTGCCCAGGGTAGTTATGGAACAGAGCAGTTGCTACTGAGCTGCTCACAGATTTGGTTCTTTTTGCAGGACATTAGGTACAGCCCGGTAGAAGCGACCAGTTTAGAATCGCTCTCATAGTACACAGTCAGCTCTAACAATAACATAGGTGGTGACGTCTTTAGCACAATATAACCATATACAATTCTCGTTTATGTGAAGCCAATTTGCAAATCAGAATCATGTATATTTAAGACGTGCAAAACTCACAGCCAGCATTCAAATGCTGTTGGCTGTGAGTTGACAGACCCCCTTAAAGGCAAATGTACACTGGCATGTCTTATGAAGCAATGAAGAAAGTAGTCCAGTGGACATTAAATGTTGGCAGTGAGTCAGCCCGGAAAATCTACTTTAATAGAGCATATTCGCGGTTCCGATCAACATAAACTACATACATATAGCATTTGCTCCATAACTGCTCGACTTTAGCTTTCTTTTTGTGTTATGGCTGGCTATATATAGCTAATAGCAGCAAACAAGAAGTGCCATGGCATAATCAAAGAGGCAACTGTGTAGACAACTAGAATTATCGCTGTCTGTCTTCAAAACTGTGAATGGGAATTAATAGGCGAGGTCTTTGACATGGGCAAGTTGTCTAGATGACATGTAGACATTATTCTAAGTTTTTGCCTACTCTAATCCTATTATTATGATTAGTATTATTCAGAATATCAGGTAAGTACTTCATAAATAGCTAGTAGAAGTATCTCGAACTTATAGTGCACTCTATGGCCATATGAGGTATGAAAAACATCGCAGATTCAAGAGATGAATAGAAAAGCAGTCTACAGTATTCAACATATATATATCAATGTAGGCTTATAGTGTGTATGACCTAGCCTACGCTTCTTCAACTGTTAGGCTGCTGTTGTTTCCTAACTATGAACCTATATGGTTCCTAACGGTAGACTTCCGCCTAAACCCAGCTGGGCACCTACTTTTGCCCCCCCCCCCCCCGCCATTGTAGGTTTATCGCTTATTTTTATCAAATAGTCGCAACTCGTCTCTGGCAAGATGTCCCATCAAATACTAACTATAAAATAGTCGATGCGAGACTAGTAGGCCCCTCCATTTACAATCCTCCTCTATTGTCGTCATGTTCAAAACAACGATAAGTGTTCACTTACGTTAATCGCTGTCGCTTGTAAATGAAAATTGTGTATACTGCCACTCATGATGAGAATGCCATTGAAGTAGTGGTATAATATCGGCCAGTAAAGTTCTTTATGGCTATAAATAGAAGGGACCTTATTTTGCAACAGTACAGCTTTAGAGGATCCCATTTTTCAAAGTAGGTCGTACTCCTCTACCTGGATAGGGTCGTACCTGGTCTACCTGGGTCGAGAAGACCCGATGCTACTAGTCCGTGAAGGTTGTCAGATAATGATCAGTATTCGGGTGACTATGATTGTGGTGACTTTTTACCGTTGACGGTCGTGATGTTCGACTTAGCGCCAGCGCCAGGCAGCCTCGTTCGATCCTATATATAATAATATAGATATCAGCCCACAGTAAACCTCTGCTATGTCAGGTACCAAATGCACTATAGTTAGTCCGGCAAGGGAAGCTGTATTTTTTTTCCTAAATATAAGATGTTTAAACCGTGGTTTAGATTTTCTTATGAAATATTTGATTTTTTTTTAACTATTTGGGATAGTGAATCCAAATTTTGCAAGTCTGAACAGGTATTTAGAAAAAGTCGCCCATGTTGTCACTACGAAGTTGATAAATATTTTCCAAGTTAATCATCGTATATTGAAAACTCAGACGAGTGTACCCCGATTGTGAGGAAGGCAGCTGTTTGCACTTGCCAAAACTGTGACTCCCAATGTATATACTTTCCATTCGAGGTTATATAGAGGAGCCTATCTTACATAATGCTTCAGATGGATATATGTATATATATATAATTTAATTTTTCCATCGTTATTGGTTTAAAAAAACACAATGAAAGATCCACTCTGTCACTGCATATTTAATTGATAGCTAGTCTTGTCAGCAACCGCGTATTCTGTCATGAAAAAAACAACATTGTTTTGCATGAATGCATCAAGAAGCGATTTCTACACTGCAAAAGTGTTCAATTTGTGTTCAAATCGTCAGCTGACCTCGACTGGAGAAATGTCTATTTTCTGTCGAGATATTCCCCATAGGCGCTCTATAGAACGGCCGATTTACAGTCGGCTAGTGATTGGCGATGTCATAATACAGTGATGTCTACTACCCGAAAGATATAACGGTTTGGTCAACCTAAATTATCTGGGTAAAATATATCTAATGCTCAAGAACGAGCGCAGGACAGGTTACATTCAATTCGGGTGTTTTATGACACTATAGCTGATAAGCATAATATATCAATGTTACGACAAGCCATTGATAAACTGTATAATTAATCCGTAAGACGCGACATAGATAATAGAATAATCTGCAGGAGCGAGGTAAACGTAAAATCGGGGGTGACGAAGATATTGGCGATTGTTAATGATTACGAACAGGTCTGAATCGAGACAGCGATACGCAGCAAAGTAACAATTACGCAAAAATGAAGCTATTCAATTCTATCCAAATGAGATGGCTCTTAACATTTGTCAACTGTCCTTCAACAAAAATATACTCATTCATATATTATTATTATTGAGAGCATTAACTCGCTGTGTTGAACATACGCAAATGTATACGTTAGATTCGCGTTCGCCTTGTTGATCGCAATAACTATCATACGACTAGATACTGGTCAAGGTTAATGACCGTATTGCTGTTAAGAGCAATGGAATTTACTCGCAAGGATTAATTATTCTGTTGATGACGAGATGCTAAGTTCATCAGTAAGCGAATATTTTCTATTAATTATATCGCTTTCAATTGGTACCTAGATAAATAAATGGCACTCGGCGTCAATTTTAGACTAGGACTATCTCTCGAGTGGTCCTTGTTCCGTGTTAGACGAGTCACGATGGCTGCAAGTTTCAGAAAACATCTCTTCTATTACTTTTGTCGGAGCTGCTGTAAATATTGAAGACAGGGCTTTACAGCAAGAAACTTGGTCCTCGAATTCGCGGTTATCAACTCTTTCTTCGCCTTTTTCCATTCATTGTCATTCTCTTCGTACTTTCGTCTATTTCGTGGGAGGACGGATCTTTTGCGCGACCTTTGTTCGGCCGCCCAAGACGCGCAACAGTCACTATCATTCGTCCAGGCACCGATATTGTCCAGGCAGAGGCCCAAACGAGCGGAGTCTGCTTACGTGAACAGCGAACTGTGAAGAAGGGTGTATGTACACCATCGTAGATGGACGCACGTGCTGCTGGTGCTGTCATCTCTCGGCGCGAGACCACAGCGCTGGGAGGGAGGAGTAGAGCCGTAGTCGTCACTGTCGGCGGCGGGCGGCGGCTACTGTTATGGCAACATTCACGGGATTTTACCATTGCCGTGTGTGCTGTCAACAAAACCGCTCCTCCCTAACTACTTCCATTGGTAGCACTATAGGTACTTAAAGGAGAAGAGGGTTTAGTTGCGAGCGGAAGCTCGGTAGTGTGACATATTTATGGTCCTTTCGCGTCAATGAACACAAAATTGCTACAAGTACAGACACTCACATACACGGTCGCTCGTACACAGACAGATGTCCACGCAGATAGCGTGTGATATAACACACTGACGCAGGCGTCGGTTGATATGGCGCGATCGCTAAGGGAAGCCAACGACAGGACGCTGGCCCCCGTGGGTATCTATATATTTTTCTTAACCATATAACTAAATCACATCTATCGCCCTCCTTCCAGCTGCGCGTGGTGCCAATCATCGATCGATGAGCGTCATTGCATGACAGCGTAGTACAGTTAGCCGGTGCAATTGCAAGCGAGCGAGGTTGCTCGCGTTACGTCATACCCAAAGACAGGAAGAGCTCGAATTGTAACGGAGCACTCAACCATTCGGCCACTTGACAAAGTGAAAACGTCCTGACATCTGCCGGTACCGAAGCAATAACCCGATGTAGAGGATGGTAAATATAACACTTCTGTTGGGCTCTTGCACTCAGATGCAGCTATCAGTAAGTGATAATGCAAATCCACAGTTGTTGCCATTGACTTTTGATAAGGGCGGGAAACGTTGGCCGCTTGATGTCGCTTGATTCAACGGGAAATTTGATTAGAACTGGATCTGTACCAGTTTAGTGTGCGGGTGAGCGGGTTCTTCCTATCAGTGAGTTCGATATCAGGTTGGCATTGGGATACGAGCAACAGCTCAAACTAAGGCGTTGCTATAATAGTCTACGATGAAAGCAGTTCCGTGGACGTCAAATGTTGGCTGTGAGTTAACCTGGAAAATTGACGTTACTTTACGTGTCATGTCCGTACAAGTTAAGATATATAAACGAAGATAAGCTCTATAAAGTGAATTGACGAAGCTTTCCGCGCTTCGCATCGGACCATGGTGAATGGGTATTTTTCGCTCCTGCTGAACTTGTAAATTTGGCTGTTATTAGCAGATCCATGCTGAAACTCCCACCGTCAGATTTCGGAAGCTTTCCATGTGACTGTAGTTTACTGATTAGCCTATAATGTCCGATTTTCCCAACACTCTGCTGTGATTGCACATTATATGGGAACACAGAGTGGATATTGACAAGTGTATTACACCCTTCCACTGAATAATCACCCCGAACTCTATTCCAGGCGAATGAAGCAAATGTGCCATATATATATATATATATATATATATATATATATATATATATATATATATATATATAAGTACTAAAAGCGTATATTCAGTTGTACATTAACAAAAAATACTGTATGACTCCTTCTGTATTCAAACCTCTATACATTGTATATCTTCGTTTTTCTTCGAATGTAAATAATTAAAGTTCTAGCGGATACGTGTCTTTTTCGGTTGTCACGAAGTTTAGTATCCGAACTCAATCCAAACCAAATTTACGCCATTCGACGCCAATGTCTTTTGTTTTTGACGATGATTGCCATTGTTGCTGCTGCTGCTGTTTGCGGTTTTTTTCCGATTTTAATTCCCGTGTTTATTCTCTACATGTCTATGTGCGAACGTGTGTCGCCACGCTAAGCTTATGTAATATATAAACGTGTGTGCGTGTGCGTCATTAAGCCTACACCTCTTGTTGACCGGAATCGCTAGTCTAAAATAGTTAGTCATCGTTTAGCAGCTTTTAGGTTACCGTCGAGAACAAGAATCAGGAAAATGTAAAGAGATTATGTTGTACGTTCCGAGGGCTGTTCACGCCGTTCCAGATACGAACATCGTAACCGCTACAGGCCAGACGGCCAGAGTTATATACATTACAACGACCCACCATCATCAACGTCGACACCAGCAGCAGCAGCAGCAGCCCCGGCGGGTGCGGCGGCGATGGCGTGGCACAGTAAATGCGAAACAGAACTGCTTCGACGACCGACAGGCGTACGGACAGAGACAACGGCGGCGGCGGCAGCAGCGAGTGAAATGAAATCATGAAACCCGAGCATGTCATGTTGACGGCGTCGACAGCCATGCTATGGCTGGCTGGCCGCGGTCGTCACCGGCGACTCCGCCGAACGGCAACCCCGCGAGCAGGCAGCTACAGAGACGCGGGCGGTACTTGCTGAGCTTACGACATGGATGAAGCCGATATGGAGACTTGAGCGGAGCGTGCCGGCCAAATCTGGTCAATCTGGTGTCTCTACCTACCCGGCCCGTCAATTGTAGCGGCGGGGGCGGCGGCGGCGGTGGCGGCGGCGGTGGCGGCAGCAGCTGAAGACGACGGTTACTGGAGCCCGATTCAAGAGAGTAGAATAGACGTGCGGGGATGAAATACGGTCGAGCTCCAAAATCGAGTCCGTTATTCGTGTTATTGTTGTCGTTGTTGCCATTGTCTGTGAGCATTATCTTCGTGTTATTTGAGTCCAACACCACCATATATATATATATATATATATATATATATATATATATATATATATATATATATATATATCTATATATATATATATCTATATATATATATATATATATCTATATATATATATATATATCTATATATATCTATATATATATATATATATATATATATTGGGCTCCTGTCGGTTTCACTTCAAGTTGTTGTGTTGTTATATGGTGCTAACGGCTGAGGCGGGATCTGAACGCTTTTAGGGGTCAGCTAATTATGATTATTGACGAGCTCCACTCAAATTATTACCGAAGCAAAATTGAACTAATCAAAATCAACGGCTGCGTTAACAAGGTGCCATTTGGTATAATTATATAATGGAGGCAATTTCTATCTCGGGTTAGCCCGCAACACGAACGAAAGGCCCCGCGCTGAGTGAAGTGACGTGGCTAAATCGGTGTCTATGAAAATGGACTCTCTCCGCCGAAGTGGTCGTCGTGATGTTTGAATACAGAAGAATGAGGTGATATTCGTCACGATACATACATGTTTCGATATGTTAGTACATCGCTCATGATTCCGGGAAGAGTTTCATCAATCACGTGTGATCTAGCGCCGACTTGGCTCTTGGACACATCGGCCGAAGAGAATATCTGTTACGAAACAAATATTACATAAATCGAAAACGAAAAAAACTATTAGTTACACGGCAAATCACTAAGATACTATATTACAGTCAATATCGTGCCACTTGCCAGAACCGTAGGGATCGGCATCTCCGGCATAAAATTCTATATTACAACTATGCTTCGGACGGACGATAATAAGCACGATCTACATAGATTCTCGGTGCGGTTGGATCACTGCGTCTCTCAATCGACCACAAATTGGTTCAATCGACACTCGCTACTGGTGTCGTCATATCCCAGCCCACGTTATTACGACATTACCTACGATTATTTTACCTTAGTGCGAGCAGAAGCGTGTAATCGGGCAGCCCCATCACCGCGAACTCTGCCGTCGGCCACAGACTGATTCGTGCCAAGTGTGCTGTCCTTCGTCCTCGAGGACCTTTCACTAGCTGTGCAGCAGTAATGCAATGACAGCCATCGCCTGCCTCGAGACCATGACCGCCTCGACCTGAAAACCCGTCTCCACCCGCTTCCACTTTCTTATAACTTTTAATATTGTATACTAAAGATATTTTCCATACATTGTCCAATTCGGTTTAATGTGTATAGATATGGTATTAAGATAAGGGTGTAGTAAATATTATGCACATATGTGGTTGTCGTTGTCGAAGTACACGTTCTCCAATCCACACATTGGATGGTGGAGGTTGGTTACAAATTAAAGACGATCTTCGCCTTTAGATTCAAAAGCTAAATGGGTAGAGAATGAATGGCAAGTTTGAATCAGCTAAGGACTAAGGTACATAGGCTTCGGATTCTCGTCTGACCACAATTAATGGATAGCGATAATAGTTGAATGCCAGTCAAAACTGTTACTACGGTCGCTTAGGAGTCACGTTCTGCCACAAAGCCGGGGTGGTCTCCCCGGCTGGACACGTACACAGGCGTATAGTCTAAAAGATAGACTTTCGTTTGGCGTAGCCGTCCGACAATTGAATGTTCAAAGGTGGGACGGCAGGATAGCCAATGGAAAGAGATTCGTCTCGGCCGAGATTCGTTGTTGAGGGAACCTCAAATCACGTGTAGAATAAACCTATATTTAGAGGGCTGCTTCCCAATTGGTGAATGTGAGAGAGACGCGCCCGTGCCGCACATTGAACCTTGTACAAGCTACTGCAAGTGGATAATAATGAACAAAACGTCTCGGCTTGATAGATTTTCTTTAGTCGATCATCTATAGTAGCCTTTATGAGAGCATATAAATATAAACCGCTATTACAATGCCCACTGAGACAAATCGCAAGGAGCTTCTCAGAGCAATGGAACAATAAAAATATCGCAAATATATATAGAACGTTCACAATAATTCTGCATTGAATGTTCACAAGGAAATCCATAATACTAGATTCCTCTATGAATACCTTTTTCAACAGCCCCACACCAGAAATTTTGTGGAATCAAATTCTCTCATGCTCAGGTTCAACATGATTGACAGATCAATGCCTGCCTTAGAGTTGCGGGGACAGCTAGAATATGTCAAGATTATACGTAGGCATATAGATTTTAACCTTTCATCTGGACGACAATGCTAGCGACTGCCATATTTCGATTGCATGCATTGAGGATTTCAGCAATTATGACACATATCGACACTATTATTTGCCACTTATGAATACGTACCGCACGAGCTCCTCTTACATGCAAAGGGATACGGCATTTCGGCTCGCATCCGCTGAGACAAACAAGTTGTTTGAACCGATTAGAGTTAAACGATTAAGACAATTATGATTCGACCCTTGTGTGCCAGCTTGCTACGCAGTTACGTTTGATAAACGTGACCATTATTACACAATCTACCCGTGATATATCGGCCGGTATTGGCGCTGAGGGTTTCCAGTCCTTGTAGAGCTAGCGTAAACATTTAACTATGGATAGAGTAAAATCGTCCGAACGACTTAAGTGTGTAGTTTCTTTAAAACCAAAAAAGACGACTTAATAACGATAGCCGAATGCGAACTAATGCCACAAAACGTACCGGCGTTGTGTGATCTGTGTCATTTTGCAACCCTACGTCTACGAACCCCTCAGACTTGGATGCGAATCACATTAGGCTCTAGGACAATTGAAACAATGCGTGCTGGACAGCATCATAGAAAACTTGGAGGGAAGTTACGATTCGAGCGATCTGTATTATCGGGTGATTTGGTCTGATTATATATTTGGCCGCCTCACACATACCTCGTTTGCAGCTGTGGTGAAGCGTGACCGGATGCTGCATGCTCCGCTGATACTTACTGTCTGGGTATCGTTATTCTGCTAGCGGCTGTTCATCCTCAATGATCAAAGCGGGGGCTGGGCGAAGGCGCCCCGTCCATGTTGAGTCGGCTCTTGTCGACCTTGACGATTTGAGCGTGGAGTACCACATCATACGAGCGGGTGCAATAACCGACATCGTCCATTTGATGAATTTGATGAAAATGCCTTGCCTACCTAGAAGTTACTCTCCGTGAGGTGGGACAATTTAGTTTGCTTTTAGCAATGCAGTTTTAGTTAGTCGGTAAAGGTTTATAAACGATAAACTACGTTCGCAGTTGGACATATTATCTTTATAATGGAAGGGTCTGATAGGCTACTTTAGTAACGCCTTACCAGGTCAGGTGACAGGTTTATTAATTACCTTTAAAAGTGCCTTGCATTTTCTCGCAATACATCAGCAAATAATCAGCCAAGAAAATCTGGCTAGCAACAATCGATGAAACATATACCATGACTAGAAAAGAAAACATCTACGACTCCGAACGTGCGCTATAAAAATTAACCTTATACTCGAAAACGCGCTAAGATTGAACGTATATATGGTTATTGAGGGTGCAGAGAGGCGACGCTATCGCCTTACTCGGGACAATGTCGGCCTCAGCCCCGGTCCCAGCTAATCCCCCCCCCCAAGAATCCCCTAGAAATAATTCCTAATTATTGCATGTTTCCATTCCTTTAATAAACCTTTATACTTATTGAGGGTAGTTATACCTAGAGGTCACGCGATAATGGCCATGGTGAGAATGAGCAACTTCAATATGGTTACAGGTTAGCGGTTGCAAGGTAACTAGCCAATTGTAATGCCAATATGAAATTAACAACACAGGCAATCGGATACAAAAAAAATAATTATTCTTGCAATCACTATGCGAGACCTCCGTTCTGCCGTGCAGTGTAATGAAGTGATGTGCTTGCTTAGAGAGGCACATCGCATCAACTAAAAAAAACTATATATATATATATGTATATATATGCTAGATGCTACCAGCTCTAAATTTGTAACGGTAGATGACACGGACACGATAGCGTTGTAATTTAATCAGGGTTAATCGAGTAATTACAGCTAGGTCACGGCATTACTGCAATAATGAAGCACGGTTTGGAATAACTGCACTAGGATGAAGGGGCGACGAGATTAATTAGGGTTAATGGACGCAAGAGCAATGGATGAACTGCAACCAGATTATTGCAGCGGGACAACAATGATCATTTTTGTACCTTATGGCTAAGCATAGCTGTGACTTTTTTTTTGATTCTTTATGTCAGACTCGGGAACAATCTTGCATTCGTGTGCGGCTTGAAAACGGAGTAGAGATGTAGGAACACAGGGAGATTTCCAGTATTTCACCAAACGTTGGCTTGCAAACTATGAGGGGTGCAGGACATGACACACTTGTGTAGCTCTCCTTCGCCGAAATCTATAGATTAGTAAAAGCTCACTCCTTCCGACGTCGCAGTCGGGTAAAGTGATCGGTACAGGAACTAAACCCTTGCAATATCACTTAGGCTTTGCTGGTTAGATATTAAAACACAAACGGCATTAATTAATAGAGCTGATTAAAATAGAAAATTTAATAGAGAAATGAATTCAATTGCAATATTATGGCGGATATACCATACTAGTGCTAATGCTGGCTAGTTCGTTAGGTGCGTCATCACTGCATTACAACTGGACACTATAGTGACGATCGTCGCTGATCTCATGGGTAATAACAAACATCATTTGTTTTTTTTGCCCACAATATATTACACATATTATGTTTCGCTCGTCTTAGTCATTTGGTAAGCAGCGAATAAGCGACCCTACTCTGCCCCTGATGCTGCTGCTGCTGCTACTGCTGTTGCTAGAAAACAACAACAACGAGGCGGCCAGAACGACGAGTGGAGTCCGTGTGCATTCGATGCGGGAGTTGCTGCAGCAGCAGCCCGCAGCGGTTGGCCGTGTTTTGTTTGATTGTTTGTCCACTCGGCTGAGGTCCCTTGACTACTGAACTCGACAACGACTGGCGCCAAGCGCTTCTCTCGTTCAGCAGAACCGAGACCTATTCGTGAGACTCGGCACGTTGTGGAACAATGACGGTAGCAACAGGCGCTGAAAGCGTCGGGATCTGATGACACAGCGCTCCAGTTCGAATCAGTTCGTGCCGGTTGCCGTTGTTGTCGCCTCGGGAGCTTCGCGCGGACGGGCCTGGTGCCCCGGCGCCCGGTTGTAAGGCGGCGGGCCGCGTTCACGCACTGGTGTCATGACCGTTCCTTTGCCGCTACTGTAGACTTTTCGCGCTAATGACAACCGCGACGTCGCCAACTCAAACGACAACCATCCATTGGGTTGGCGGTCGCTCGAACATCGCCGGTGGCTGCTGCGTCGATGTCAATCGCCGCCGCCGCCACCACCACCAGCACCGCTGCTGCTGTCGTTGCCGTCAACGTCGAAGCCGACTATAGCTTGCTGAGTGCTCGCGCGGATGGCAGTTGCGGGCACAGCTGCCGCGGCAACGAGCCGGCTACGAACCGGTTCAAGCTCCGCGCGGCATCCCCCGACGCCGGTCACCGTCTCGCGCTCAACGGGCCACGCTCAACCGCCGTAGCCGGCTACAAGGGACTACGCAGCCAACAGACAGTGGCTGCTCTGTTCTGTGGAACTGATTGACCGGCTGATCGACTATATCTCTCTGGTCTCTGCTTGTGGTAGACTGTGCGGTGTGCAAATGCTTGTGGTGAATACTTCGGAACTGTGTGTGTATATGTGTGTGGGTGCTACCACTCGATATTCTTCTTGTCTAGCTACTACTTCAACTGTTGTTGATTGCGCTATAGCGTAGCCGCTGTATCACAGTCATCAACGAGCAGCACCGCAGCCGCCGCCGCCGCCGCTTCGACTGCCTTCCAGCCACCGAGCTAAAAGTATCCGCCAAGCACTAGCCGGTGCCCATTTTGCTTGTTGTTGCTGTTGTTACTGCAATTGCCTGGTGCTGTGTGTGTGTGTGTGTGTGTTGGTGTGTGCTTTGGTGCTCGGCTTGCAGCGTGCATGGATGTGTAACTGTCTCACTCTGTCTATGAATGCGGTTGGTTGGTTGGTTAGTTGGCCGGCTGTGCGTTTCACGTTCCTAAGCAGTTCCTCGTATGTGTCTGCGTGCCACCACCGGCCGTTTTTGTCTGGTGCCGTGCGTAAAGCCGCATGGCGCTGACTGGCTCGTTGTTGCCATCGCCGTTGTCATCGTTATTGTTGTCGTCAACGCGCAGCCGTCCGCTTGAGCTGTAGTCACTATCGTAGCAAAACCAACCCACATTTGCTCAGCCCAACAGCAGCAGCGGCGGCATCGCCTCTCCGTTCGACCCTGCGCGCGTCTAACGAGAACCACCGTCACTACTGTCAGCACCACACCGGCTGGCTCGCATCATCCTCTCTGCGGGTGCCCCAGCGTTCCTTCTCTCCCGTGCGAGCACATGGTCAACAGCCTGACTGCCTACTCGCTCTGTTATCATCTCGTGGAGTTGGCGCGCCCTGTCAGCGTCATCAGCGGCCAACCATCATCGTAGGGCCGAGTCATATAGCCATCACATCCCGCTATCCTGGCAATCCAAGCACAGCGCGCGGACACTGTGGAGATCATCAGCTAACGAACAGGCTCCAGCCACTACAACACGCGGACGAGATCGGACGAATTTCGACTACGTCAAAACCCTACGGAGAAGTCGGAACACCAGAGGAGCGACCAACGAAGCTGTTCGTCAAACTTCGCAGCGGTTCATTTGCACGCATCAACTTACACACAAGTTAGTATTCGTTGCCTGTTCGTTTCGTATCGATTAACCCCTGTATCGATTCGATTCGGCGACAACGACGCCGGTGACGAGTACAACGGGCTCAGTTGTTTCGCAGAAACAGCCTTTGTACACCCCCTAAGGCCGGCTGTGACGACTCGACCACACCGACGAGACAGTAACTCAACAACGGCGTCGGGGACTGCAAGAGATCAACTGCTACACGTGATTGTCAAGTTCACGTCAAGACTACGTCAAGAGTTCCACCTACGTGCCGTCTTCAGTGGACAACTACATACAACAACGACGACTAAGCAGTAAGCTGTTGCCGAGCTAGCTTGATTGCTGCTGCCACTACAACCAGCTTCGGCTCCCCTCGACGGCGCACAGGTAAGCGTATACGACGACTGGGTTTGTGTGTGTGTGTGTATGCGTCGTGTGCAGCTTCTGTGTAGGCAATCGTAGCGGCAAACGTCGCGATCGTCAGCGTGACCCTCGCCGTTGCAAAGTCGCCTTCGCCTCTTGGCCATCACCGTGTCGACCTCAGCTGCAACAGGCGACTAACTGCCAAGCGACAGAGCTACCCGGTCGCCCACCACCGCTGCCACAGGCGGATCACGGCATATCTCAAAGCAATCTATCGATCTATCAATCGATCGATCTAGCGGAGTCGAGCGGCAGACGAAGCGCACTGTGAGCAGCAACAGCAGCAGTATCAGAATCATCGTAGTGCTTCACGAAGTGCAGTAAATCACAGTGAAAACAGGTACACACGTATTCAAATTATTAGCGGACAGCAGGAGACGTCGTGTCATCATCATCATCATAATAATAATAATAACAATAATAATCAGGCACGCAATAGCGTTTGCACATAACAGCATCTCTCGCGAGTGCAGATATCACGAGTGAAGCGGGTCACGCACAGCGCGCCAACCTGTCATTGATGCAGTTCCTATGTACGACAACAAAAACAAGGAAATTTAGCGAGAAAATCGAACGAATCAACGTGTCTGCCGAGGAGGAGCGCGCCAGCTGAGCGCTAGTGACAGCCGGCTATCCAGGTACAGAGTTGCCAATACGAACGATCTCATTCAAAGGGAAGTTGGTCCAGCTACCGTTGTATCTCGCCTATTTAACTACTGGGTCAAGTAGTGAGCCTAAAGTATAGGTGCTCCAGCGTGGCTATTGTTGGAGCTGCTGCTTCTGTTTCTACTGCGCCTGCTACCGTTGAACGTGGAGTAGTATTAGTCGGCTCGAATCACAACGCAGTGAGAGGTCAGGCAGGCAAAAAAGCAGTGACCCTCTAGGAAAAAGCCTCTGTACGAAAACACGCCGACGGGTGACGAGACTGGAGTGATTCAGTGACGACAACAAGATACGGTACTCAGAGCTCATCAAAGCTCTCGGAAGCTCGACGGAGGCCAATCAAGTGCAGCAGCTTTATAGAACAGCCACACAATGGACATCATAACCTCAACTCTGGCGTCTATTGACGAAGGTGGCACACCCGACACTTCAATGTATCTCTGGATCCTCATCGTGGGCTTCGTCGTTGCCTTCTTTCTGGCGTTCGGCGTCGGCGCTAACGATGTTGCCAACTCGTTCGGAACCTCGGTGGGTGCCAAGGTTCTGACACTCCGCCAGGCCTGTATACTTGCAACGATCTTCGAGACGCTTGGCGCAGTGCTCATCGGGTACAAGGTATCTGACACGGTGCGCAAAGGTATATTTGATGTGAACATATATCGAGGTGACGAGAAAACGCTAATGCTTGGCTGTCTATCAGCCCTGTTAGGTTCGGCGGTATGGAATATCGTCGCGACGATTTTGGCACTGCCAATCTCTGGCACTCATTCGATTGTTGGCGCAATGGCTGGCTTCACGATCGTTGCCAAGGGCTTCGAAAGTATCAAGTGGAAAGGTCTGCTCAAGATCATCGCGTCGTGGTTCGTATCACCAGTGACCAGTGGCGTTCTCTCAGCTCTGGTCTATCTGATCATCCTGAAGCTCATCGTCCAGGCGAAGAATCCGCTTCGGAACGGTCTCATATCTCTACCGTTCTTCTACTTTGGCACCCTGTTCGTCAACGCATTCAGTGTCTTTCTCGATGGGCCTAGTGTCCTCAAGTTTGACCTGATCCCAATCTGGGCCGGCTTCGTGATGTCCATCCTTATTGGACTAACCTGCGCGGTCGTTGTCTGGGTTTTCATCGTGCCGCGCCTCAAGAGAGAAATTGAGAACAACAAGGCCGCGAGCATCAAGCCATTCCACATGAGTAACTCTGATAGCAACACACAGTCGGCCAGCGATCGAGAGTGTCACGTTAACGTTGGCTATGAGAACACTGAGGTATCGAGCCCGAAAGACAAGAGCTCGAACATGCAGGATGCCAACATGAACAATCTAACCACCGTGATCGACCAGCCAGAAGTCAACCAGCTGTTTTCGGCCCTGCAAGTTCTCACGGCCATTTTTGGATCGTTTGCTCACGGCGGTAACGACGTCTCGAACGCTATCGGTCCACTGGTGTCACTGTGGCTAATCTACCACGAGGGCACTGTCCAGCAGAAGGCGGAGACGCCGTTAGGTATTCTTCTCTTCGGCGGTGTCGGCATCTGCGTTGGCCTGTGGTTATACGGCCAAAAGGTCATACGAACCCTTGGTGAGAACCTGACGAAAATTTCGGCCTCGAATGGCTTCTCGATCGAGGTCGGTGCAGCAACCACCGTGCTCGCAGCGTCCAAGATTGGCCTACCAATCTCAACGACACATTGCAAGGTAGGCTCAATTGTGTTCGTCGGCTTCTTCAACAGGGAGGCTGGTGGCGTCAATTGGGGCCTATTCAAGGGCATCATCGCCGCTTGGTTGCTCACGTTACCGATCACAGCCGGACTTGCCGGCGGCATCATGTCTATTCTACAAGCAGTGGCATAATTCGACGTCTATGGACGCCCTGACGTATATTTATAGTCTTTTTAAATAGCTGTTACCATTTTTCACCTCGTATATTATATTTGTCAATTTTTTTTGTCCGAGTGAAGTGAAGGTGGCAACAAACCGTCGACAAATCATTATCTGTCAATTCGTCCTGTGGCAACTTGATAGATTCCTATTGCAGTCTAGGCTGGAATGAAAATGTGTATGTGTCCTGTGTCAAACAGTTCGATATTGTATATCCACACAAGTGTATTATCATCATTACATTTAATAGTAGAACAATGATCCAACACACATTTATAGGATGGAACGTACCTCATTCTCTATACTTCATTCATGTAATTAACAACAAATAATCAATAACCAATAATCCAATGCAGTGCTTGGACACGAGATATTTGATGGGGCGACGCCATCGCCACTTGACCGCTCGGTGTCGTCACGTGATATACCATTGACGGAGAATTGTAAAATATTCATAATAATAATAATAATAATAAGCCTAATCTTAGAATCATGCACTCTATATAATCGGCATTCGGCGGAGTTAACTGGAATGGTTAACATGAGTCGCATACCGAAATTGTCGGACCGGGTTTTCGATTCATTTTACGATAGAGAGGATTATTGTTATTAATTTTGTACAACTCTGTACCAATGTTATATCATATGATGGTACCGAGCAGTTGGTGACATTCGTTTTCCGCCATGTGCTACATAATGTATCCACATCGCGGCAGCATCGCCTATTTGAATATATATATATATATATATATATATATATATATGCATATTTATATACTGGAATAATAGTATATAGAAATGCTGCCAGGGAAATAACTAACTATCGCCCAGTTCCCAGAACTGGGAACCGATCACCATTGAATGCAGTATATCTTGTTCATATTTTTAAGGATAGTGATGGTAATAATTACAATCGTATTAATGTAATATTAAAACAGCGATAACAGTAAAAGACGACACACAATCTACTGATTCTATTATGTTAAGCGACTGTTGCTGCTGCTGCTGCCGCCTACTGTGTTGTGAGTCAGCGAAAACTAGGCAACAACTGCAACGACTTGTGTGTAATGCTTTCTTTCTTCGACTTCATAATCACGTGCTTATTATTATTATCATTTTTATTATATTCCGGCTGTTATGCGGCTGTATGAAAGTGAATTCTAAACATGACAGAACCGTGACAATAGACTCGGCTGGGTAGAACATATCAAATATCTTATGGCATATCGTATCATGTAATGCTGCTACAGATCGCGTGAACGGCAACAGAAAATAGGAATCACGGAGATGATTTTCCCCTTTGCACCGAGTAGAAAAGGGATCGACATGACGATGTAAATGCCATTGAAATGCAGCCAAATTAATCATCTCTCAATATGATACGACATCGATGCATCGTCTATGACTGTGTGTGTAACACATAATGCAGCTTCGAAATCTCATCGATTTTATCGATTACGGTGACAACAGTCCGTCTTCGGCACTCGTCTAGCGGGTACCCGATCTGAACCACATATGGCTGTGCCGTCTAGATTGATTTGTTGGGAGTAAATCGTAATCTGTGCGTGCATCCATTGATTTACCTTGTGGTGGTCGTTTGGTTGCTTGCGCCTGGGCGAGTGTAAATGTCAGTGTAAATGTATCCGCACAAGCGAAGTTAACGTCTGAAAGAAGAACGATGAACACCAGCTAATCACTGAGGCTAGTCCCAATTGTTTTTAAGATGGAAATTAAAAATAGCTGGTCGGCTTTACTGGGATTGCTGAGACAGGTTGGGACTGATTGGTGGACAAGCAGAAGCATAGGGTTTGGGTGAGAACTATGTCGTCGTCCGTCGGGACCAAACGTCTGGGGGAACGTGGACGTTCTGTGTACATATCAACACGCTCGAGCAGCGGCGTACTGAGTTGGCGCAAAAACAGTAGTTTTGGAAGGAAAAGCAAAACCTAAGTTGTACATACGAAGCCAAGTGAATAATAAAATGAACATACAAATGGTGTTACTATTACATACACGTGATACATGTAATGATGATGATGCTGCTGGAGTTGACACAGCATTAGACACAAGACGTATGTCAGCTAGCGACGAGAACATGAGAGAAATGTATGAAGAATATTTTTAAGAAAGTCGGTATTTTGGAAACGGTGTAAGGCAACAAAGGAAAAAAACTCGGAAATAAATGATGATTGCAGCAAAGCGATTCGTATGTACATATTTGTAAGGTCTTGTCTCTTTATTCAGATATTTCATTAATTCGATTGTACATTACGTATTTCAGCGTGTAGCATAATGATGGATGATTATACGGCGGCAACTCGGGCCGTATAGCCTTGTTCAGAACTAGCGTAAGTCTACGAATTCTACTCGCGTGATACGGTGCCATTTCAACGGCATCACAGCTTAAGTAGGTAACGCTGCAAATGTGGCACTTCTGCTGCTTTGTTTGAATTTCTAATGAAAACCTAAGGGAAGCCTATACGAGGGTACTACGAGTGCTGCTTCTAGGCGTTGCGGCACGTAAAGCATATCTCATCGTAGAATCACCCATGCTGAGTTTCGTGTCGATTACGACGCGACCGGCAGCAAGTGTCGAGAATAAATTAGCCTAGTGATCCACATCCTTGGCGATCGTCACTCGTTACAGACAAGCCACTATGTTTGACACGCCATGCTTGCGCTATTTTCCTTATATATATATATATATATATATATATATATATATAATCTGATCCGATTACATTGAATTGATAATAATAATAATACTAAGCAAAATGATATACCCGATTCTAGTTCCATGGATATACTCAGGTATTCTCTGCTTCGATTGCTATCAATGTGTAGTATTTCAGCTAGACTCGAATAAACAGGGCTGGTCTGACCAGCGGCGACACTTCCACCACCACCAAGCGGAATGACATTCATCATCTCTTCGTAAGTGAATCTGTACCACACTTTTTACGGCAACGTCCAATGGTCAGTTTAAGGCCCACTCACGAGTGTGGCGACGTTTATCGGTCAGAGGACCTACGCCGAGCTTCGCCACTATCAATTTCGGAACGACGACAGATTTAAAACGATTTTCTCAAGAGAAGTTCGCCTCACCTCTGTCACAGAGAGGTGTGTATATACATACATAGTTAGTTATTGAAAAGTGGAACAACATATGAACGTAAAGACAATAAAGAATTTGTAAAGACAGACCTTTCGGAAGACTAACTATGCAATTGTCAACAAACTAATTGTCAACAACTCCATGCAATTGTCTACTAACTAGATTACTAAGTAAGAAACACAAACATATTCAAAGAAAATAGGCTCAGATTATGTCAATCGCTGTTAAAAATCTTTGAATGGAATTATTTTGTAATATAAATACACTGTCACCTAAATGTGCACCAATAGAAGTAATGATACTGAGCGGAGGCTCAAGACGTTTTCAGATAAAATGTAAGAGATGGTATTGTCGTTTCGCGTAACCAAAACCACATAACTTTGAGTAATAGTTCCCCTTGTGCGCCACATTGTAGCCTGCATCTGTGGTTGCAGTGAGTGTCGAATGTGCTATGCCGATGAGTGATTCCTTTCGATTTTTCTGGTCCACAAATAAACAAGACGAAGTCTTATGCTATTTTAACACTGAAATTTTTACTTTATAGTCATTCTGTGTCTGAATTTCTTTCTAATTAGCTAATTTGTGGGTGGGGGGGGTGGGGTGGGATACAGGCCTCGAGATAATCGAGTTGTTTCAGGATAGGGCGTGGAATGCTTGACATAAATATTATATCGAGCAGAGTTCACACATCTTCACTAGCCGCCTGTAGCATATTGACGACAACGTTTATATTTCTTCACATATTCAATCACAAATATTACGAAGCGAAAGCGAAAGCCAAATCGAGCAAACGAAAAACACGCCCAGAGTACCAGCTATTGCTAATATATATAGCTAGCACATCTCGCATAAAATACAACTATTGTGTATCCTTGCATTGTCAAATCACTCGTCACAGCGGCCGTTCCGCGCACACAGTACGACAATAGCCGACGATTTAACGACGTCGCGCCATATAGCCGAGACAGCAATAAATCTGGGAAAATCGGATCAATTTGCGTGTAATTTTCATCCACTATATCTTGTGGTGCCGAAGGTTTCTTTTAGCCTCTGGGAATATCCTCCCTTCTCGCAGTCCCCCCATCCAGCCCCGCTAAAACACCGTCCCACATCGATGTCAACGGGCGACCACTTACAGTTAGGTGAGACGTTGTTTTCTTTTTTTTTTGTATGAATCTGAAGGCTCCTGAAACTACTATATCGGTCGATGTGATTTGGCAGGAGTTGTTTGACTGGTCGCTATTTGACATTGTTTGCCACTGTGGTTCGGCACGAAGCAAACAGACGCTGGCCTTGCCGTAGTCATTCCTTGCTTTCTAATCACGGTCAGCTCAAAATCGGATGTGTGGTCTGATGACGATTCAATGCAATGTTAATAAAAAAAAAACAATGTTGTTGTTGTTGTCTTATCCTAATATATGTTATTTTCTATATGCGTAACTATTGTCAACCATGATCTATTGTATTAAATATATTCATATTTGTCCTATTCGCTGATCACGATCCCGGTTGGACGTCGTACGCGACGAACACCGTTCAATAACGAAGTTTTGCTTCGGCGATATATATAATATATATGTATTCTGCAGTCTACACAGCAATACGAGAAGCGTTTTTTTTCTGCTTACAATTGCCCTTTTTTAGCGAAGGTATAGTTTCCATAATTTTTTTCCCGCTTGCATACCTGATTGATTCTAGATTTACAAAACGCTGCTCTGTAATGTCGATGTCAGACGCGAACTAGTTGATGGGATCCAGTAAAAGGAATCATCAAAGTCAACGACTCTACTCTGGTAGATATTGAAATGCGCCAATTGAGGATATACAAATCGCCCGCCGCGGTCATGGGACATTTCAAAAATCTGCTAAACGACGTCGCGAAGTTTCTCGCTGAAATTTCATCACTCCAAATTAGTTGTCAACAACATGAGCTCAGAGTGTACAAATGTTGAATAGAGTCGTGGATTGCCGGGCTATGCCAAAGCACAGCACTACGATGATGGAGTCTCCCTCACCCTTCGCTCACGCGGCTAGCCGAGGGATGACGACAAGACGGGACATTTCTCAAATCTTGTGATTTTGCGCGGGTATTGTCAAGCCTCACGTGTGTACACGTACGCATATTGAATACCATGGTGTCATACACAACGAGTGCCGGTGAACGAGAATAAGCATACACTTTAATTAACCAAAAACAGCGTAAATAATTGCTCCTTTACAACTGAGAGCTAGCATGATGATGAACAACATTGACCTTATCTCAGCATCAACACAAGCTGCCCTCCTGATCGTGCAATCCAGAGATGAACTTCGTAAGTAATGGCCTGTACGTGACGAATGAGAGAAGACATTTCTCTGGGTAGCTATCATATCGATGTCCTTTATAATACAACTGTTTAAATACATAAAAATATCAATTGGAAAATTGTGCATTTATGATATGACTCAGATGAGCGTGTAACACTTAATACAGAAAATTGCCTCGTGCTGTCTTCCTAATATTATATATTAGGATTATATTTTCTTCATATAATCCTATTTTTGTGAAGAACACATCTGTTTCCATATTTGGAGATCGGTGTAGATTCCTATGTCATAACCGCTCGCTAGGGAAAATCACCGAGTTCTATTTTTTAATTGGCCACATTCAGTGGTCAAGTCAAGGCACTCTAGATTGCATTCAGATGCATATAGTCGTCTTGTTAGCTATATCTTATCAGTTAACACGGACAATCTGCCAGTCGCTCGTGGTCCGCTATCTGCGTTTCTTATCACCATATTTTACTCTCACCACCATCTCAATAGCGAATAACCATATCAATAGCGAAATTCAAGTCAAACTTCCTATTTAAAAAAAATAAAAAAGTGCACATCCATCATGCAACTTTGACATTTCCCTCAAAGGAGCCTCGAATCAGACTCATTTATATGTATTCAGAGTTTGTCCGTTCATCTCGACACTGTCAATAATGAGAATCTTTGATTTCACATCAACTGTTGTTTATTAAATATGTTTCTGTGTATCAATCAGCTACTACCCTAATTAACGCGACTGCTTCTGAAGTAATGACCGCATTATCGTGCTTGTTCAGTGAATACACTAGCGTAGTAGTACTCATATTCTTGTTCTAGCTCGTGATTGTCTAACGATCTTGTAATCGCGCGGTTAACAGATGATGCCAAAAGCTCGCGGCAGTTCGAAATACGATCAAAGTGTGGTACACAAATATGTGGTACACGAATATATATATATATATATATATATATATAGGTGCGTGCGTGTGTTTACATGTCTAATTTGTTCAGCATGTTCTTAGGAGCGAAGCATAACCGATATATTCCGCGTATTGTACTAATTCTATTTACAACGGCTGACCAACCGATGTCTCACGTTAGGGACGAACTATGTTTTGATGGATTCCGCCACGGTTCAGCTCCGATCAAAAATTAGTCACACTGATTAACCGTTACTAAACAGAGCTAACCACAGATTCACAAGATTGCGCCAAACCAATTAGCGTTATTATAGCGGCAACAAAAATGAGATTGATTCCAGCAAAGAATTGTCCGCTCTTGTATGCTGAATGTATTAATTGTTCTGCTTTACAGACACTAGTTTGAGAGAATCAGAGACAATTGGTCGAGGCTCATCGACCCGCTTCTTGCGGTGGTGATACATGCTGCGCTGAATCGAAGTTCAGAACATGTCATCATAACCTATTTTATGATAGCTTCAGTGAAACTGTAATTCCCCTGCCATGACTAAGCTTTGGAACCAGCTCATCTAAAACATCCGACGGACAGGCAATATGCGAACCTATAGTCGGTATACAGAAATGACACTGAACTAACATAGCTAACCTGTCAGGAAATTTCGCAACTTTGGGACACCCGAGTTTCTTCGAGCATCAGAGCATCACAGTCAAAGCATGCAGTTGGAACCTGTCGTATAATTATGAACTAAGAAGGTAGGTGCAAATTCTCGAATTATATAATACCTACCAATACGGATAACGATTCGTATCTACGCCCTTTATGATGACAGATGAATTCCGTTGGCACGAGCGCTGTAACGGCAATCAATGCAGCAAGCTTGAAGTATCGCCCGGGATTGAATGTTCATAGCGGAGCTGGTGAATTCGATTCGCTCCACTCAGATCTGTCACATGTTCAAACGATCTGCAAATCTGTATCACTGGCCAAATGTTACCTAAGGATAGCTATAAGTATATTTGAGAAGCTATCTGTCGCATAACTGAGGTACTCGTTAGTCCGATGAATCGATCGAAAAAAATCTGTCATTCTACCTGATACGTTGCTTTTGGAGATTGGCTAAAATACCAGTACATCCTTTCAGTATATTGCTCTCTATTCAATAAATCGTAATTTTTTTCACTCTTATTGAGTATGTACAGTGTCGTTTAGTCTCGTTAATGGTTGGAACCTGTTTCACTTGTTCGGGAACCGTCCCACCATGAGAGATCTTGAGCTGATGTTTGCGAAGTTCGAATGCTGGAAATCGAGACTCCACAAATTGTCCAGCTGTCGCAGTGCTGCTCCAAAGCCGTTGTAGTACGAAACTCGTCCATGAAATCAATGCAAAGCGGAGGGCGGGATACCATAGCTGAATATAGATATTGTGATAATTGAATCGTGATACTAGAATCTATTCACTATACCATTCTCACAGAATGTGCGCTGAACAATGATACGAAAAAAAACGCTGTTGAACGCATAGATAGATAGATAGTATTGTAATTATCCAGATGTCACCCGTTTCTTGTATTCTGCTGTCATAATAGATCATTAGGAATTCTAATCTCACGTCTCGTAGACTTCCATCGACGGCGTGGCGGTTACACCGGTAAACAGAAGTTGAACCGCTGTTGAGCGCCGTGTTCACCGTTAAACTCCACCGTATACGTCATAGACGTATAACAGATCGGTCTTGAACATGAGCAGCAGAGGTGTTACGCGAGCGTAATTGAATACACGTTGCATGCCCCTCATGTTGTTTTCAATTCTGGACTTTTCCAGCTTAATCATATGACAGTAGACAAAAGCGTACAGAAGAAGTTGTTTACGATCGGCTGGCGAAATGACTGCACCTTTACAGGCAAATAAAAATCTACAGAACTATCATTTGCAAAGGTGACCTCGCAGATTTTATGCATAATTCGCTATAAGTGCCACTAGTGGCAGACGCCACCTTCAAGCTAGGCGCTCCGAAGTACAACACTGATCACCGAAGCGAGAGAAATAGCCAGAGTAAAGAAAAAAAAACCGTAGATGTTGTCATCGATACTGGGCAGAAAAATGTACACACACCGCCATTCAACAATTCTAATCAGTAGAGCACATCCCACTACTGATTTCATGCACATTGTCATTCTCGTGACGACAACCTTTATATTGCATATTTTCAGAGATGTATCGTTATGTCATATTTTCACAAGATTCTGGGATACCGTCGAGATGGTCAACTTTTCACTGTTTCTCTATCCCACATTAATTCGGCCGAATTTGCTCTAACCTCTCTCTCTTTCTCAAAGTCGCTCCCTCGTTCTTGTGGTGGCCTGCCTTTATGGCGAGTCCGACACCGTAACAAAAAAAAAAAAATATATATATATATATATATATATACACTGAATTAGTGACACCAAACCATATCAGCAACAATATTTGTTCAAACTGATCTAACCAATCAATATCGTAAACGGGTTGTGCATCTTTCGAGTTGTTCAATACATCAGACAATTCATTTCCCTTTCAAATATTCTAAACCAAAATTTGCTCGATCACCAAATTAAGCAATCGGCAAGAGAAAGTCAGTATGACTTTTGGGGTCTATCCAAAGCTGACTGCTCAATTCAGCTAAACGTCATTTAATCTGCATATTTAATCAGATATAGGAAATACCCGGTATCACGTTAGGAAATTACAATCGTTTAGCTCTATCCTGTTGAAGTACGTGTATCTTCCTATCCATGATCCCTTGGGAGCCCATTCCACCCTGTAAGAAGATAGGCACCGAGGGATGGAGCTTTGGATTGAGCGTCCTTGAATAATAGGCGCCGACAGGTGCAGTTGTACAGAGTTTGCACAACCAGGACACCAGCCGACTAAACAGGACCTAGTGTTTCCAACATATCCAAGAAATATTTTGCGCATAACGAATATTTTGATTGTGAAATGAACAACCACTTACTTTGTTGCGAGAGGTTGTGGACAATTGCGCCTTTAATAACTTCGTTAATTTAGCTTCGTTCTATTGTTACATTTTAGCTTTTGTTTATGGTTAAAAATCAATTAGACACTTGGGGTGTGTGGGCGTGAAGATGGGGTTTTAGGTCAAGAGCGGTCATGACCCCGAGGGCGGAAATATAGATAAGTTACATATCAGTTACTACGTCGCATTCGACATCACCTAGCGCTGGTCATCGCTTAGTCTGCACCATATATATATATATATAAAATAAATGACATATTGAGTATGAATTGTAGTAATAAGCGCATGACGTCATTCTATGGAGGATGGCAGTAAGTAACGAGGCAGGAGGAAACTATACGAATCGTTAGGCGAAAACTCACTGAGGTGTGACAGATAGGGAAACATTTTCGAATGGAATGCGTTTGCTATTCATTCATTCAGTCCGAAGCTGCGCTAAAGGAAAGCGGACAGAAGACATCTATCAGTATGCACTCGTTGACGTAGGCAACGTCACTCAGAGACTTCAGTCAGCCAACAGCCAACGCAATCGAGCTCTCTTAGCTAACTAATGCAGAATTGTCAATAGATGTCATTCAAATGTTTGCCACTATATATATATATATATATTGTCGTTGAAACAACTCAACGACATAGGCTAGCCCATGTTTTGTCCACGATTTTTCCGTATTTTTATACGGATCAAATATATCCGCGATTCACCCATTCGTTCATCGTTAAGGTGAACAACGATCGAATTTATTACGAGCCGTGATTACTCTAAACTATGGAACAAGTTCCATTTGAGGAATTGTACGAAGCAAATTCGCTTGAAGAAGTGGCCAAGTAAAGCGGGTGCGCGGTTCTGTTTAGAGAATTGTGTGCGTTGTTTCAATTCGGCTGTGGAACTTCTTAAATATTTGAAGGAACCCGTCTCAACTAAAGCGCCATGATTATGTCTGATCTGAATTAGAATCCAATGTGAGTGAGTTGTACATGCTTGTATTTTTTGTAGATTGTATTTGTTCTAACGGTAGATTAAACAGACTTTACAGAAATAATCAGGGATTACCTCAAAATATTCTGCGTTGTGATTTTACACGTAGCCAATACTGTGCCCGAGCTGCGTTAGCCTGATACTCTTCGAGCGCCTATCGCTGGAGCAATTTGTGGTGATCAAGCAGCGACAATGGTGATTCCCCAATCAAACGATTTATCGATCATGACCATTTTCTTTTATTCCACCATCTCGAATTCGTGCCAAAACACAGGCGAACGCATGATTTGACGACAACATGGCTTCCCATGAAACTCACAATATACAACTCGTTTCCCCAACAACAATAGAGATGATTGGAGAACGCGCAGGAAGTTGTAAATATTTGAAACGACTCATTAGGATCCTATAAATGCAATGGACCATATAGACATTGTTTGCATCCGGCTGCAGCATTCCCTGAACTTTTGGCGGTATGACGTTTATCGGCGCGGAACCCTCGCGTCGCCGACTCACGGGAAGCGCAAATGTCCAGAAACACCACAACATTCTACAGCCATTCATCTCTGTTCGCATTCATGAATATGTCAGCTATAACACATACACATATATATATATATATATATAGAGGAATTTCACTGTTTTTAGGTCCAGTCTACCTAACAGCTAGCAGACATAGCTGAGCGGGCCTCTTCCTGGCCAATAGTAGGAAGTTCAGGAACGTGACATCTATGAAGTCGCTTGTTCCTCGAACAGGACACCGATACATTCGATTGGAGAAGAAACAAACTGAACGGTCACCATAAAAATTTACCTAATAACAAGCAATATAGTTGATGTGCAATGAAGCATATTATGAGTATGTTTGTATTGTGACGTTCTCTTTAGGGCATGTGCAAATCGTCCTTGGTAAACCATGGTGTCTGATAGCAGAGCATGTTCCTGTAAGCTGCTCCCAGTCTAGGCCTAAAGACTTGGAGTCGGATTAACTAGATGCCAAGTATTAGAAACAGAGCTCCCAGATGATTTCACGCAATTTGGGGAATTCTCAAATCTTTGATTTTCCACATTATGCCATAGCCTTAACCAAACTCACACAATGGTAGAATGACATGGGATTTCGTGCGGCAAAGCCCTGTACAGTAATGCATCGATATATATTATATATGCAACAGTGTAGGGATCTGGGTGAATGGTGACATGCGCACCCTGGGGATATGCGGAAAACTCAAACCAACAATGGAACGAATATTCAATCAAAATGCGTAAAATTCGTCTCAGACTGATCTCTGAGCTTTCGTCAAATGTATGCACCACGCACGGGGTCAATGGCATTTGGCTGAAAGATTGAATTACTCAATGGAAACGATCGATCAGCAAGAATACAGCGGGATATATTAGTGGTGCGGAGGCGTTGCTGTCTCACATATGATCCCTCTACGGATCAAAGTGCGTCTGGCAGGGAGGGCAATCCGACGGATGACCCCGACCAACTGATTCGACGACATCAACTACGCCTGGTCTGTAATACTGTACTCGCATATATACCAAATTTGTTGGCACACATAAATCGATCTATTATACTTTTGGGTGACAGTTGTACCCAGTGCACTTACATTTAAAGATAGCGCGCTGGTTATGTAAGGACTGCTCTTAGTGAATAACGCGGCGGAGTTACTCAACGCCGACGAGCTACTGAGTGTAGTGTACACAGATTTTAAATAGCGCTTTTGAAACCATGATACACGATCTCTTGATATCAGCCGGAGGGTCAGATTTAAATGAATCAGATGAATCGCCGGGACTTTCTGAGGGACAGTTGTTTCAGTTACAAATGACTCGCACCTGAAAACTCTGCAAAATGTCTTTTATGGATGGTCTCAGAGTTTCCCTTCCAAAAATTATGTCTCACAATTTCTCTTTCAAATATTGGGTCTCAGATTCTTATACGGATTCTGGGAGACTCGTGATATTAGATTGCTAGTGCACGTTGCTTTCTACCTATCACTTGTAGTTTTTTACACTAATTAAGTTTGTTTTTCTACAAAGAAAAAGCTTCGGAAAGAAGCCTACTTTATATTATATGCGGCGTTTGTTGTTACTTGACATCTGATGACATCCCCCATGGCAGTGCTAGCGGATAAATGGGAAAACGTGTTTTTTTGACATAAAAGTATTCGTCATGATGTCACTTCAAACACAAAACGATTCACTACAGGCGCCGGGGTGTAGGGATGTCCGTGATTTCGACATACCAATCAACTATGCATTTTCCTTCGGATATTATTGATGGATGTCAACGTAAATTTGATTTGGAGTCGGCTATGTCGCAAACAATACGTGGAAATCTACGTTGGTAAACATTTTGGAGGTCCCTCATGCTGAGAACTGTAGCTGACAATTGTACGAGGAGGTTGCCATCACTGGATGCAACTAATATTTGCATACGGTGTCGATTCCCAGAAAATTGAAATACTGATCAGCTTCCAGGATATTATAAACGGACAATGAACAGCTATTAGTCATGCGCGGATATTGTACTATTGTCAGCCGAGGTGGAGTCCGTAGGAAGTTTTCCCATTGGAGAGTGACAGTAAAGTGGATCAAATACAATACATTATTAACACACCGAGCTCTACTGATGAAACTGCAGTTGTGATAACGCTTGAGTTGTCGAAGTAGTAAATATAGGTAACCGGAGTGTCAAGTTAGTGCACATTATGCATTGTTTTTCGCATAATTGTTTACACATTATTATATTAAACATCGCGATTTAATATTTACATTATGTTAACATTGGATCATTTGGAGCATTTTGTCGGAGGGGCAAACTTCTTTCTTCAAAATGTTTCACTGAGGCGAGTAATTGAATTTTACGAGGGGGCAGCTAGACGCAATCGATCAGTGACTCCTAGATTCCTTAGTATAATAATAAACGGTATTTGAAACGTGGTCGTTGTGACAGTTAGGGCGGCTGACGACTGCAGCACATCCAATGGCAAAGAGATCCCTTGCGGATTCTACCCTTCAACATCTTAAAGGCAAGCACGGCACAGAACGCACATTCTGTGACCGTTTGCGAGTGTGAGTTATTCGAACGATGAATAGGTGATCGATTGAGACTCTGTGTCTTTTTGCCAGAAATTGCTGTCAGAGCATCGTTGTGAATGATTTTTTGCCCTGCGTGGTATAGCCTGATAGCCACTTCCCCAAATGGGGACCGCAGTGCATAGCACTGGAAGACGCAACGAGATGGCGGAATGGGACACTATAAGTAATTAGTTACATAATATATATATATATATATATATTATAAAATGTATTTTTCTGAAAGAAAATTGCGAAGCTACTATCAATAGCTAGCGTTTATCGCCCCCAATATGGTTGCGCGGGGCTTTCAAGCTCATCCTTAGAACCATGCACATAATACACATACACGCAACACACAAAATAAACAACGATTGAAAATACTTCCGTGAAGTTTGGCTGCTCAGAATCCAAACTGTCTCGTGGCTTCCGTTTTGTGATCACCAACATTGATTTACGCATCCACAAGAATTTCTTGGCATATTGTCAATTACGAGTACTGCAAAAAGGTTTTCCATTTAGCATCATCTGTCACCAAGTGTCATCTACTTTGACTGCTAATCGTCCTCCTAACATGGCCAGACATTGTGGCTTATTTGCTATCCCTATTCATGGCTGCTACATAACCGTTCTCGAGAGGGAACTTTGTAATATGTCGTCAGATGAGCGCGTTCCAGACATACCTCATTGGGGGGCCTCGAAGGATAACAACTATTCTTATTACTGTTCGACAAATCATTCCGATAGCCAAAAGAAATGTTCTTACATAATATTATTGGTGCCCTGTGAATATGGGTCAAACCCGCGAGTAAAGCTTTCCGCTTGGGATACATTTTAACAAACATTATTTTTGGCTTTTCATCTAATGGCGTATCGTGCTGGCATCGCAGATATTTTTTTTATTTTCGAAAAAATTAAGTCATGAAAATGTGCGCTCATTGATCATCAACGAACAGTTGAAATCGATCGATTTCATATGGTGCACGAATTGCAGCGGCATTTAAGCTAGGGTTGGACTGGAGACTAGACCTGTACACGTTTCCATGCACACACATAAAACTACACACCCAAACCACGTCTGTCGATCTATCTATCTATATATATATATAAATTGGCAAACGAACAAAATCAACTATATCTGAGTTGTTCACTTCCTTTGCTTTGATTGAACACAAAAATAGCATTGGCGCATATTTACGCATCAGCCGCGATCATCTGAAGTCGTTTGTAGCGGCAACAGTTGCAACGCTGGCAGCACCAAGCAATCAGCTTCTGCCGAGCCCGGCCGCCATTCGACCGCGGTGTCAGCCGACCGGATGACGTTCATGGCGAACCAAAAAACCATTTGTCGTTTTGCTTATTGGACCCGATCATTGGGCCGTCTGCTTTTTGAAGCTAATATTACTACACAAAATGAAATTAGAACTGGACCGCTGTGGCCTTGAACGGTGTCCGAGCCCGGCTGTCCGTTGGCTACCACTCAGTGATAACTGACTTTTTAATAATCATCATGGTTATAGTATTGAACCATTCGACTTTGGTTATCTCGGATTCTATATACATCTATATATATAAATATATACAAACAATGACGACAATATTCTATAAAAAGGTTTGCCACTGCGTTAGCAGTGGCAGTAATGATAGCGGAAGGGGAATGCCAACACAATAAAGCACAGGAACTGAATGAATCGCTGGGCTTCTTGATCACGTTTTAATGGAAGTTAGTCTCACATTTGAAATGGTTCGGTACACAATTACAACAAATTGTGCAATGTAGACAAAAACCTCGATGAAAGAGCAATGTCTGTGAGGCAAGAGAATTGGGACGACGGGCTACAAGCACATCATCCAACGGGACTTTTTCACTAGATGACTAATAGTAATAGTAAGAATTATTTATAATAGGAATCACAATTCATACGAATTAAAAAAAAATAGAAAAAAATGAGAATTAATAATGATCAAATTGGAGCTACTACAGTTCGAATTAGCACTGCTTAGTGAAGGTGTTTTAATATTAGACTATTCTAGCGCTAAAACAACACAACTGGCATAAGCCATTAGGCCATGAAAGCTCTACCGAATAATTTGTATCATATGAATATTCGACAATTGTTTCGGTTTTTGTGCCACCATATATATAATATATATATATGTAGGAAATTACTTATATCTGCTACTCTAGGCATATTTCGTCTGGCTATTCTCGGTAACGTATACGTTATGCATACAAGCTAACAATTACCTCTTATTGTAATTTATCTGAGATGGTCCTAGTTACGGGGTGGTGCTACCTAACTAACGCACCAAGAATCAGTTTGGAAACTTTGTCATTCGGAATGGGATATGGCAAGCGTATTGCAGTTAGCTGATAACTCATGAGTACTTTGGAGATTTTGTGTGCAAGAACCTTTCAAGTTAAAGGCGGAGTTCTTCTTGAATATGGAAATACCGGTGGCCTTTTGCAACAGAGTAATCAGACTTCCTGCCCCTCATTGTCATTGCATTCGAGCAGCCCGATGCTTCGCTCTGGGACTCGGTATTATTTATCGTTGATACGACTGTTAAAGATATCCGCAGTCTAGCTATGAGATAACAATCGAAGAAGATAAAACACCAAGCCTCTCATTAATCTATGAGTTCTGCAGTTGTCCTTGCAACGAAAGACAGCAATTAAATCGGGGTCCATGTACTGCCAGTGAGGAATTTCCTGGTGCTTTGTTGGTAAACGCTTACTGAATGAACACTTCAAATTTGCTAATCAGCAATATGCTTTGTGAAACACTTGGAAGATACACTTTCAGTGTTCGATTTTAGAAGGCGCGTTTTGATGTGCTGGAATCACTGTCAGTGCTTTTAGAGGCACTAACCTAAGTTCAGTGTTCACATGTCAGCTGGACCCATTTGACCTGTTACTTGCCGAGATTGAATTGCACCGAAGCAAAAGAAGAACGGATTATATCCGAGGTTGGAAAAACGACCGGAGGAATACGATTCTTGCAAGATAACTTGACAAAATTTAAGAAAAAATTGCAAAATTAAATTCTTGGAGAAGACTTAGTGAAGACACTCGGTTGCTAAAGTCCAAACCTGAAAATGCATTGAGTTCCAATATTTTTACACAATGTGCGATCATTGTATTTTTTATTATCCAAATATATCCAAATACTACGTCACATCACAGTACTTCCTCTTTACAATGCTCAAACTCACCGTACGCGCTCGATTCGTATAGTATTCTACTAAGTGGTCTCTTAGCGGTATTCTACTAAGGCGCTTCGCTCAGCTGGCCGTCCTCGAAGCAGACCACAAACGCCATCACCGGTGTAATCCTTGTTATAATAACCGTGTTCCCGATTTGCCACTCAAGAGTTGTGCAGCGTTGTCTGTTCTTGCTCTTTCAAAGTGAATTAATGTGATCCTAACAGACTCCCTATCAACTATTCGCTACCTGAAACAAAGACCAGTTCGTTCCACCTCATGTTCGCATCTAACTGAATGAAATAGCTGATACGCAAGCGCGGGTTGCGGGTATATAGTTTACTTTGAACGATCATGCACCTCTGCCATTTTCAACGCTAACGAAATTTGGTGAGTTCCTAAAGCGAACAGAAGAGGCAACACACTCTTAGCGATAATAGCCAGACCTCCAGACCGCAAGTGTCCACATCTACGGGTGAGTGCTTGGTTTGCCGGTCATTTGATTAGCGATATTTGTCAAAATTATAGCGTGATGTATTTTTCACAGTTGTGATGTATTCTCGTCGAGTAGCCTCACGCGAGAACTCAATAAATTTTGTATCGTCTGGCAGCCGGCCTCTCTATCAGCGTAAGTATATTCCGCCTACTATATAAATAAAGGCAATTTAAAGTCGAACAAGACAACCAAATAACATTTAATTTTATTTGATAAATGCAATTAAACTTCGTTCATGGTAGTCAATGTCATGCTGCCTACAGATTCGCTCGGTAGGAACCCTCAGCTGGCCTGAGTTTTTATTGTAATTTCGCTAATTACGCTTAATTGTCATAGCACGACGAGGATCTACTATCGACACCAAAATACTTCGTCGTTCTTCTTCCAGACTTCAGTGCCGCCAGCGAATATTTCCCGTTTCCATATCGGCACCCTCGATTTCAGTTCGTTGATGAGCCACTCGGTTGATCGAAGTGTCCCCTGCCGATGTGCACCTGAGCAAATAATCAACACACTGGCCTCCTTCACAGGCACGCTTCCGAGACGATGGAGAAACACAATGTTTTTCACCGAATAGATCCTACGGACTTCGTCGCACAATTTCCGCATTTCCTTCCGTCACAAATAGTGGTGAGCGAGAAAGAGAGAGAGAGAGAGAGAGAGAAAGAGAGAGAAAACTGGTTTACCAATCGATTTTGTGTTTGTACGCCTCCGGTGACATTATTGTGTCGATAAACCGTTCGTTTATCGGCGAGATACCGAAAATAATGCATGGCATGATTAGTGGCCGTTGAATCGAAGTTGTTTCTATATTGCCGGAAGATAGACATACATGCTTATGAATGTTTGAAAGATGTCACTTTATGGAAACGTCCGTAACCAACTATGGATAGCATACGTTACCTTTAGTGCCATAGCATCGTAAGCTTCGTAGGTCAGAGAGGAAACGACATTTCCGTCAATGACATCGGACCGTGTTGTCCCGAGAAATATCGATATCGCTCCACAGTCCGCTGCCGTAACCTGGGTTAACCCCTGGCTGACGTCCAATGGCTCTCGGGTTAGAGCGATGACTGTATTATTTTCGTTGTAGCCCGCTCTCGTTGGACTAGAAGCGGACGCATCTGATTCGAAATAGCGGGAAATATTTTGATTTTCGCCTTATCACAGCAGATTAGCCGCGCGATGGTTCGCTTGGTCCAATGGAATAGCTTTTCAAATAAATTGTTGAGCTGGGAACACTCAGAGTTTGGTAACTTATTGAAACAAGTGTGCGTCTACTCTGACCTCCAATACTAGGCTATAGTGCATATATATTTATATATATATATATATGATTGTACATATTAATGCATATTTTACGTTGAAGTTTATATCTTACAAATCAAACTAGTATATAATTAAGTTAGGTTCACTCCATGTAATCATAGTGTCATTGAGAAAACTGCAGTTCCATGAGCAAATCTCAATTCCAATGAATGAATAAGGCTATAGCTGAAAACATTTAACATATTTGTCATTCGTTCGGTCATTTTATTCAATTCAATTCTAATAATCCTTTATTTCCCAATTCTATAAAGACGCAGACGGGCTTTAAGATCACTATATGTATACGTTCATCAAATTGCTTAAATGATATAAAACAATTGTTTTTTTTCAATCAAATAAATCATTCATAGCAGTATCGACAGGAATCTATTGTAGATTAGTAGTGGCGTCACCTTGTGGCTCGCATCCACATGAAATTAATGATCACGATACTGCAAATGTTTATGATCGGTTATTTACGAACCCATTTGTTGTGTATTGTTAGTCCCAGACACTGAGACCTGATGAGACCTGTTCGCGTTCTCTAAAAAGCAGCTGTCAGTTCAGTTTGAATCAGTTGATTAACCTCCGCTAACTGGCGGAATTAATGCTATCTCACTTGTGCGCGGCCCGATCTCAACGCTACCGGCGACATACTCAAGGTTGACGGCCACAATTGACGAATCCAAAATGGGTTTCACTGAAGGTTCTGCCGCCGCTATAATCTCCTTTAGCTCGTTCAACGAAAACTGGCCTTCAGCTAGCTCAAGTGTTCGTTCGGCCAGCCCAGTAAGATCACGGGCCTTAGCGAAGAACAGCAGTTTGACGAGTACCATTGGGGCCACATCAGTTGGACGGCACCGTAAAATCGAACGCGATTTTCGCACACCTGTGGGGCCACCTTACGCTGAGCTAATTTTCTAAAGGAATTTGTTTAAAGTGAAGCGATTTCTCACTATTATCACTGTTAATGGCGCAGCTATGTGCAGCATGCTGCCGACGCCCTTCACGAGCTCGAGCTGTTTGCCCTGTTGGCTGATTGGCTCGCTCTAACTGTGCTTGAGGGTAGAATGAACATCGTGCGTCGCGTAGATTGCTTGGTACTTGGATGCGATGTCGGGGCACATTTAACCACCGTCTGTCACTGGATCGTATGATGTTGTATATGTAACGAACACTAGATGCATTAGACCACCGGGCCTCATTGGCATCTCGTTGGTTGAGTGGAAAGGAGTGGCGACGGCAGTAGCGTCAGTAAGGAGGTTACCCTCTTACTTGACGCTGTTCCTGGCTGATGTTACTCCATCTCCTGTGGCTCCGAGACCATCAATGTTGTGGCCAGGTGAAACAACATTTGCAGGTAGCAGTAATATAGGCTTCATACGACAGAACGTGGAGGTTCAACTGTTAATGTTTGTTTACTGCACGCTTATGGTCCATTCGGCTTTTTTGGATTATATATGAAAGTACAACGTTAAAAATAGCGTGCATGAAGTATAGCTAATGTATTGAGACGACACTATCATCGCAAGTTAAGTATTTAACATTCGAGCAGTAAATTTAGCAGGGCACCATAACGGAAAAAAAAGGTTAAATGGCACACAGTGGTCAAGAAACGTGAAGGCAGAAATGAAATCTCTGGGGTAGAGCATTTCAGGAATTTTCGAAAACTAAAAATATATATTTTAATATGTACAGTTTTCAACTTAGAAAAAATACCCAATTTACTTCGAAACATCTACCTCTTATAAATTGTTGCTGGGCAGCAGCATATTTCTTGAATCGCTCGTTGCCTGAATCCTATGCGAATTTACTTCCTCGTCTAATTAAGAGGAGCGTTCGCCAAACGGCAGATATTCCCTCTTCAACTGCTTAGATTGAATAGGAAGAATCAATTGCCATCTTGCGTATTTTCTGCATCCAATTCCTGAGGAAGAGGCCACCAAGTCAGTGAGTACATCATGCGCTGTACGCACTCACTAATTATGGACACACGGTGTCTATTGTTCTCAACGTTATCTTCTATATGAGGGGCAGACAAGCAGTAAGAGATTAGCAAAATTCTGCGGTAGTCGTCCTCTTCGTGTTGCCTTCCCTTCTGCATAAGACCTGTGTCGAGTTTCGTCACCGACCCGAAATCAAGCGATGACGCCCTTATTAGTAGCATGTAGCTGCCAAGTGCGCACTTAAGTGGATACTCAGCAGATGCATTTGTGAATGTAGCGGTTGCAATAAGTACGCAGCTCGGGCATTTATTCTTCGGGCACATTTTCAGTGTGCGCTGATGCGGCGTCTTCTGCGCCCAACTATTTAATTCATAGTGATCATAGACCGTGACACGCATAGTGCGTGCCTGAGATCAGCGTAGCCTTGCAAAGACATCTTCTTCTTGTATGGGTGGAGGCTTTTTTTAAGTGTATTTCACATAGGTCACACAAGAAACTAGGTGTCCCTTTACATGTGCCAATCTCATTTCAGGTACGATTTCAAATGACTGAGATGTGTGCATATGTTCTGATTAGCACTTCTGATTACCTGTTCGGATAAGCTCTTCTGATTACCTGTTCGGATAACTTCCTTCGACAACTTTCAGCTGATCACGCTTTGCTTGCTATCAATTGGCTGTCCTTCGAAAATAAGGAGCCGTACGTAAGCTTAGGTGTTCGTTGAGAACGGGAGTTGTGTGTGTGTATCTTTGTTCGGGTGGTTTACTTTTGAACACTCGAGCGGAAATCAGAGTTTAATAACTATTCGAGGTTTTTTTTTAGACATTGAGTAGAAGACCAGAGATCAAGATAAGAAGTGGTGGCGGTCAGTAAGCGATCAAGGTAAGATGATGGCAGAAGTTGGCTTACAGTACAGGGTAAAACGTAACTCTATAGGGTAGGCGAAGTAAATGCTTACAAATAGTGAACCTACTTTTTTCCCTAACTAGAAGTTAAACTTATTTTTTCTAACCGTTAAATTACGTATTACCCAAAGCTGCACATACCCCTCCCCTGTATCTAATCCTCAGTAGTAGTGAGAAAACTCCACTGACGTATTAATTAGAGTGGTAATGAGGACTGTAGGAAACACAGCCCGAACGCTAATCATCGACAGGCTGTTGCTGCCCGGCCTCACGCGCCCGAAACTATCGGCCAAACTCGCTTGGCTATTGTTCTTGCAGGAACATTAATGGACACTAATGGATAACTCTCTTATGTTATAAGATGGCGCTGAGTTGGACGAACTGAGTACATCGTTAATCGAAAGAACACCGTTGTCGTTGTGGCCATTGAGGTCACCGCAAATGGAATGAGCCTGGAGTTATGCTGTGGCACTTGCTGCCGAAGTGAATGATTCTTCCACTTCCACACAGGGTGGGCAAGATCAACAAACAAGCAATATCGTATATGACGGGACGAATGAAAGCAGTCTAGATGTGAGGAGAAGTCGAAGAAAATCCCAACGAAAACAGGTTCACCAACGCGCCGACACGAACTCCATTGTTCCATTCGTCTCATAGACTATGAGTCAGTTAGTAATGCGTCTCGCATCGTGCGTCTTGCCAGACGGCGAAACATGATGCCAAACTTGGCCAAGTAATATAATCATTGGTGTACATGACTACAAGTCATATCTCCGCTATTGCTTTAGTGGAAACCTAGCAAGGTTTGTAAACTACGTGCAATTTGATCACAAATAGACGCTGGGAATAGGACGCGTCCATTATATTTAATCGAATTGAAACTGGAGCCCACATGAGCAGTTGGTCTGCGGCCTCTTCGTTTGTATCTTTGCTTGTCGCTGAATTATAAGACCAGCCAATGGTATTATTCCATTAGAGCGTGAGTCGCTCCGTTCCGTCTGACCTTATTCACTCCTAAGATAGATCCCCAGATACTGACTGCCACATTAGACCTCGTCGTGTGTTTAATTAAAAATAGAAATGCTGCCACACGAAATGTTTCCTCTTGCTAATTACTACGCTTACTCACCTATTCACCGAAGGTAGAGCTTTCGCTCATAAGGCAATTTGTGTTCGTTTTGTAGACTACAATTTGACGTATGAGCCCTTGCAACTCGTCGATGCGCACTATTCCGCACGTTAAAAACCGTTATTGTTATAATCGCAATCAATTGTTTCTTATGGTTTATCGATTGTTACAGTCGAAAATAAGCTATTTCTCTAATTCCGTTACCCTTTCTCATGATTGGTTTAAGTGGTTCATTTATGAAATAATACACTTATAAAATTGTATTACATTGCAAAATCCTATCTTTAATCACGTCTTATGTATGTATAAGTCACTGACATATAATGTAATTGCTGTTCGGGTTCAATAACGACGCCTGTATAATATTGTTTGATACACATAATATATATATATATATCGTTGATTTCCTTTCATCATAATTGAATCTATTATTGAAATTTCAATCGCATCTCTTATCTACATTCGATACATGCTATATACAGTACGCCTTTGGGCTATGAACAGCTTCCTTATGTACGACATCATTATTTACAATTCTATCGATGCCATACGTATGTAGATATGGCTTCACTATGTTCATCCTGAGTATCTTATGGACATAAAACAGACTTGTTTTCTATTGCGCCCGTCTCCCGTCAATTTTGGTCCATGAAATTGTGCTTTGGCCAGAGGCGGCCACCGCCTCGCATCAGTTGTATTGAATATCTTGCACGATACTATTGCCACAAACTCGTGATAGATGGATATACCACATTTGCGGATTTTACCATCTTGTATCGGATGGATCTTTCATCAAGAGATAGCAATCCAAAACAATGTACAGTACATGCCTTGCATCAATATATATATATATATTAACTGCAATGAGGTAACTCGTAGAGTAACAAACACACTCTTCTTATTGAGGAGACTCCAAAAGGTAGCCTTTCAACTACATTCACACACGACGCACCGAGAAACGTGTGCGTGTTTTTGAGAGATGGACCAGTAGAGCTTCGATCCTGGGATGTCCACTCAAGCCCACAGACGATCACACTCGCGCGCGTACTAATCAAAATGAGTATTGCATTGAGTTCGAATCTAGATACGGGTAATTAAATCGTGCGGTGAATATGGACGTTGACACTCGTCAACTTCCTCTGGTAGGTACAAATGGTTACAATATTTAGAATCGGGGTCCTTCCCATTCGGAAATTCTCGCTAATGCCTATTTCACGATGAGGCTTGCCGCGCCATGAAGGGACAACTTTTGAAATCGTCGTAAACCCCATCCAGGGGATTGTCAGGAAGTCGGCCACTGTATGCGTTGTCACTGGTAGGATATTTACGCAAGTGGAGTGCGTTGAGCGTTTTTCGGATAAGTCGATAGCCCATCAGCGATGAACGGTAGAGCAGACGAAATGACAGCAGGGATAGCCGGTCCCGGAGGCTGAGCGGCTCCGCGTAGTCAACGTTGACCAACTGCAAATGCAGAAACGAACGTTAATGTATCAGCGAGTGGCTGCCAGCAATCGGCTAAAAGCGTTTCGGTATCATGATACAAGCAAACATGAGCAAAGTAATTTGAAACTGGCCAAGATATTCGAGGAGTATTCGTACAAGCGTTTGCTGGTAGTAATAGTTAGCTAGGTTTCCTTCCCCAGCAGATAATGGCGGGACTAACGTTGCGTGCGACGTTCGTGCGAAAAACGTGACCCGAGATAAGTATTGACTTACATTGCACCAATAGGCGATGAAGCCGTTTACCGTACCAACTCTGTTCCTGGTCGAAATGAGAACAGATTCCAGAATTCCCTTCGCCAACTTGAAACGTTCAGCATTGGTGTTGAGCATAGCGGGACGGAGAACGCCATCAATGTATGCCTGTGTCAACGTCTGCAACGTCTCTAATGAATCGCCGCAGACGTTGTACGCGTCGGACATGCCTAAAAGGTGGCCTGCAGAAAATAGACATACCGTACACGTTCACTATTAGAACGCCTGACTAATAGTGCCCGTTTGGAAAGCAATTGGGCTATAGTTCTAAATAGTTCGCTCGAATAGACATTATCCAGTCGTCAGGAAACGTTCTGTGTGGCCGCAGAACGTGATATAGAGCAATGGTGTACACGATATCATAGTAACAGTAATAATACTAATAATGTATAATACCAGAACTAGCATCAGTGATCATTAAATGAGAAGTGATCATTAAAACTGCTCAAGTTGTTAATTACCAATGCATCTCCAATAATGTACCACGGCCTCCTTCTCATCCCGGGTTAGATGCCGCAGGCCGACTGCATTCGGGTAGAGCAACATTAAACCGACGAAGGAGATTTGGGTTGTTGCCATGTAGAACTGTGACATCCAAAGCTCCCGATCATGTTCAGGCCGAGGGTGGAAGCGCTTCATCGTTCGGTGAGCTGATCCGTGCATTTGCCGAACTAAGGCGATGCTCTTGGCCCCTACAGTGTTCGCGGATGAATTTCGAAATCACGAACCTCAAAGTAAGTCAAGGGCAGCTGGGGATTTACAAGCAAGTTGCTTTCAAAATAAGTAGCCTAATTTTGACAATAATTAGAAAAATTTGAGTCGATGTCCTTTGGGGTATTGATTGAGAAATTAATATAATGTATAATAGTAACAATGATAACAGCGGGTAGCTCATACCTGACTATATTGAAATACGGAGCTACGTAAATCAGCTATTAGAATCTTAACCTAGTAAAATACTAATACAAGTGCACTTAGAAACCTTTCTATTATTGTAATATCCACTATAGTAGTTGGCTCAAATTGCTGCGGAAAAATATCAGTTAACAAATTCAAAGCATACCTTCACTGTCAGCGTCGAAGATATCTGTGGTGTACCACGAGATGATCCTTTTCGACGTCGAGACATAGCGGGCGCCTAGTTCCTTCAAAGTTCCATGGTGACCTGTCCTTGTCAACACGGTGTAGGGGAGCTCGATAGCAACTCCGAGAACGAGACCTGCCAAATGACAGAACATGCAACTGCCACGCGCATCACACAGTGCGTTTCATACAGATAACATTGTTTAGGCACTTCGTCACCAATCTATCATCATTCATACGGCTTCGGCGTAACAACACACAATTCCTAGAACATAGTCCTTATTACAAAGTCATACGTCTTCCCTACGTCATATTTGTCAGTTGGAAGCTGCAGAGACGAGCTGCCTTCAATCGATGTTTATATTGCTTCTTCAGTCTGTACTGATATCTTACCTGAGTATATTGTCACGTAGTACACATTGTCCGCGCAGATATTTTTCGTTGTCGAACCACTTGGGCTTCGTCGGTGAACTCCCACAATCTCCATCCTCAAAGCGTCCTTCTCGTAACTTGTTCCATGTCAATTCCGGTCTATCAATGTCCACTTTGAAGTCTTGCTTTTCTTCTTGTCGGCACATTCTTGTACGGGCAATACCGGGTATGGGAGGTACACTTGAGTGTATTAGTACACAAGCCTCTCTAAATGCCTGGCTATCAATCACTGTTTGTCGATGACTTACGCTCACATGATTGCATATACTTCAATATAAACGTCAATTCAACCCGTGGGCTTGACTACGGCTGCGATGCACCAAGGGTGGGACGTACCGAACACAATATCAGTGCTAGGTCAATTTTCGCGTAGGCGCAGCTGCTTGGTAGATGCCACTGGCTTCAATGATGATCGTCACTCGCCACAGATGGCGTTTGTACGGCCATAATCTATTGGCTAATGCACGGCATTGCCTACTGCAGCATTTGCTGTCGTTTCTCAGAGCGGCGCTATTCACAGCGAAGGAACGATGTCGACGCAAGCCGAATGGCGATGCCCCCCGAAGTGTTCGCGCGCACAAGGGCAGACAGAACCCTTCTCGCCTACGCCAGAACCGCCGACAGCATCTACGTGAAACGCCTCCTCCAGTTACGTGAACAGGGACACGGCCGCTGCCTTCAGTGGCGTTCCTTTCCTAAGTCGAAAGGGAGAATGTCTCGCCTGTTCGGACAGATAGACGATACAGCAGTTCACGCATGAGAACGGTTCACCTTTCAGATGACTGTTGCATCAATCCCCCCCAACGACAGCGTTCTGCCCTGCCCTGTCGGCTTTAGTGCTCGGATGTTACGCGTCGATTATTTTGCAGAAAAACGTGTGCAGCGATCATCTTTGGAAATCATATTGGTGTATCCCGTTGGATAGGTAGACTCGCTTGTCGACAGATATATGGACAAGTACCTTTGATCCTATTTTAGTCGAAAGTGGAACATCTTTCGCGTTAAATACGCTGAGAAAGAAAATATCCTTAATTTTTTTTTGCTTGACATTCCTTGCGGAGGTTGATTGTTAAAGGACTCCAAATCCTTGATTCTAGTGTCCACGGCGTTATTGTACTCAAAGAGAACAAAGTTGGCGCCAGAGTTCTTGACGTCTGTTTTTCGCGCAGCCTGAAAAGTAATCCTTAATTAGTTACTGTAATTAGGCTTGCCCAAGTTGTTTTCACCCACTGAAACGTGTGTCTACACGAAGATCCAGGAGTGGCAGAGTTCCTTGCGTCAACAATTAGTCGGAGAAGTATAATAGGCTCCACACAATTATTGAGACAAACAGGCCATACAAATAGAATGACAATGATGTGGCTCTCGCGTGCATTTCTTAATAATATAAACAACATAATATAGACAACTCAAGCTTACTATCGTCAACGCGTGACACTTATATTTAAGGTGAGAGCGACTAAATCAGCCTTAATTAGGATTACTACTTGACCTTTGAACAAAGGTCGTTATTCTCGGTTGAGCATATGACAAAAACGTTTACCTTTATCCGATTTTCTTCCAGAAAGCTGCTGTAAGCACATATAATTTGGATCTGGAGACCACAGATTTGAGCAGGCAGGCAAGGTGAACTCGAAGGCGAATGCCTCCTCGAAATCGAACCGAGTTAAGTGGGTGGCGTCGACAGGATTTCCCCAGCACGCTAAGCCCTCGCTGGGGTAGCACCTCAATCTGCGGGCGGTAGCCCTGCGACCCACTCGATCCCTGAGGCACAAAGAAAAACAGAGAAAAAGTACACACTTTGTAGTACACAAATTCTCGACGAATAATTAACCGATATATTAATTAACGAATAATAAATAACCTTGCGATGAATTATTAACGAAGCTAATTCTGCCCTCTCAACTCTGGCCGGGGGTATCAGCGGCGCATTGTTACGTCACCCCAGCCGATCTGACCGATTGTCCCTATAATATCACAGATGCTGAGATACATATAAGGAAATCCGGTTCCCTCGACGGTGGCGAACGACACAAATATAAACGAGTTTGGACCGCACAATGTCGACTCGTTCTGTCCGCTGTGATAATCTCCCATTGCGTAATTCACTTGCCATACCTCAAAATAGGTCAGTTACGTCATTTCGTTCACTGTTGTGTCCCACGTCGAGTTTCATCGCGAAGTATCGAAATAACATCTTGGCTATCCTTCCGGACCTAGTCATGCTGTTGTTCAAAAACATGTCAGTTTCTACCGTCGAATGACGAGATCAAATCTGGCAGCGGAACTGTAACTTCTCTTTGAGCATTTCGACGCATTCGGCGCCAATGGGGAGGGAAATGTGCTGGAATATGAAAGAGTCACCTTTGCACAGCGTGCCCTAACGCTAACTCAAACAGATTTCTTGACTAAGGTTCAGGGTATCTGAAACTCGTGTCTTCTTGCTTGGCTGTCACTTCGATTCAGATTGTCAAGTGTTGGCACGTAGAAGGGCAAAACAGAAGAACATAGGCAACAATAACAATAGCACTAACAACGGCGACAACGTGAGCTGTAGAAAGCTGTTGCTGCTGGTGCCACCGCCAATCATGGCCAAGTGGTCACTTTTGGCCACTTTTGAAACTCCAGTTTGCATTGATCAATCAGTCAATAAAATATTCCATTATACTACACTACTACCCACCTCCCCGCTCTGACCGCCATTGTCACCCCCGCTAGCTACAAATGCCTCAATTCGGTTGGAACCCACAGCCGCATACTATTAGACAATGGCCTCTCCATTATGTCATGTCGCAGATAGATTTACAATGATGCGTCCCATCTTTATATCATATATATATATATATATATATACGTTATTTGTTCGATGCTTTGTCCGTTCACAGCCCGGGGTCACGCCGGGGCCTGACGCTGGGGTACCGTGGACTGACACAACGAATGAGTGGCACAGAATCCACCGGCACCGATCAGACTCGGCATTCGGCTCCATAGTTGGCGCCTACTGTGAGCTGAACACAACAGAAGACAACAGACTGAACAACAGACAATGGGCGATGGCTGTTTTTACGCGCATGGGGAGGCTGCAACGGTGAAGGGCGTCACTGGATGGATGCTGGAAAGGGTCTAAGATGGTGGTCGACGGTTCATATATTCGTTACACGAACTGTGTTGCCTACTGGCTTACCACCTACCTGTCTACTACACCGATGTGTGTCCTCTCCCAGCAGCGAGCTGAGGTCGTTGCTGCGGCTCTGCGGCAGGGCCGATGGATAGCCTTGTCGGGTCGGGTTGTCGCCAGGGCGGTATTCTTACAACTACGATTATTTTTATTATTATTATTATTATTATTATTATCATAATATGATGTTTACTACGGCTGGCGCCGAATAGCTCCTTGGCGGTGTCACCCGTGCGGCATTCTCACCGCCGGTTGCCTTGTGCATAATACTATTCTGTTAGTTGGACCGCAATGCCGATCAGAACTACTTTGCTGGACTATTGAGCAACAACAGCAGCAACAGCAGCAGCGCCGGGAGCAGCAGGTCGTGATCGGGCTGCGATTACATTAGTTCCGCATCTATGAGCGACAATTGTTGGCTGTGGAAAATGGTCGATAGTCAGCGTACAGAACACGTAATGCGTTCATTGAACCCCGCTCCTTCTCTCTCTGTTCGTAAACGACATACATATTATTATTATTATTACTGTATGTTTGAATAAATAGTAAAGTATTATTATATTGTATTCTATCTCAAATGCATTAGCTAATTATTGTATAATAATATGCTGATACTTAAAGTGCCTATAATAGGTTCCGTGGCGCAGTATATGGCAGTAGTATAAGTGTTTCAGCTCGTTTCGTAGCTGACATGCCTCCTAATGGCCTGCACTGTGCACTACGCAACGCCCGAAAAAAACTTTCATCGATGGCATTCTCACGGAGAAAAACAATAAGGAGTGCATGGACTAAAATTAAGTTAGGAAATTCATAAATCCTAGATAATTATTTGTGTAATTGAAACGGGAGAATCAGAGTTGGGGCATGAACGCCGATAGGTTCTATGTTTGTCAACTCAATCGAGGCCTGCGGGGAGAAAGAATAATCTTGCCCGCCGGGAAGCCTGCGATACACTGTGCAGCTATAGATGTCGTCAAACTGAGCCGTGTCAACAAACATGCTGCCCTTTTATTGTCATAGATGGCCTCGGATCAAATTTGTAAAGTGCAAACTTGAGACCTTTGAATCTAATAGTATGTTAAGCAGTGCCGTGGATACCGGAAATGAGCGAAGCCGACCAGTCTAGAGAGCCGACTGAAGATAACATAACATAACATAACATTTGCGGTTTATTTCCGGAACTGCAATTTTACAATGCTTAAGTTCTCGATTAAAAAATAGGGTAAAAGAGATCTGGGGGTAAAAAAGATCTGGGGGTAAAAAAGATCTTATGGTATTGGCTTAATCTTCCAACATCCACTAGTGAAGAGTGTCAATCTGGGTGTGAGAAAAACATGCTGGCTTTAAAAATTAGAACGATTCCAACATTGTGATAGAGCTATATATTTCTCTGTATCCCTCGGTCGTATAACTGCCTGCGGGAGACGTTGTACAAAGTAAGTTTAGCGTTACAAAAAACATATGATACACATTGGAGCGCATATATTATATATCTATCAGCCGTTGAGAAATCCATATGCCAAAAACGACTGACTGCCAACAATTACGCTAAAATGCCTTTTGTTACTATGTGTCCTAAGAGTCACGGGTGGATATCATGTTCACGAAGCTACAGAAGCGTTTCGCTTTCTATAAAATGGGCGCGCACAGTATCACTTATCTATCTGACATATACCGGTCCTTCCGGTACGTCACCCCCAGGAGGCGTTAAATATCGACAAACGAAGCCCCGGAAGAAACCCTTCGCGAAAAATGAAAATAGCAGCACGCCACATTTGTATCTCATTTGGTTGGCAGATAAAAGGCGCTTGGTAAAGCGCTGTCGTGACAGTTTCTGGTTGCGCCGGCGGCAGATCGTGGTAAAAACGAATCAAATTTTTCTATCATATTATTATTCATGGCTAAAGTGAGAGATCACTCACCTGCGGAACGATTCATCAGTTTTTACAGGGTGTTAGCTTGCCTCGAACGCGCAGATGAATATACTTCCGTACGCACACTAATTTGAATACTGTTTTGAGCGGAAGGTCGTATTTTACTGCTTACAACGATCCCAACGCGGTAGAATTAGTTTTGTTGTTCTCAACGATTAAATTTCAGCTTATCAAGAAGAAAGCGAGCGATCTTATGTGCCTGTCTTACAATTAGTGAAATTACTCATTATCTGCTCTAACCTGAACAGCGTACCAGGCAACAATACTTATACACACTTACTTGTGTATATAATCGTATCAATATATATATATATATATATATATGTGTGTGTATATGTATATATTCACTCGACCGATACGTTGCTATAAGGCTATGTGAATGCGAGCCAAATAATAAATATCATATAGTGGTTGCAATAATTAAACTCGTTACTGACACACCGATAGTACCAAGGTCAGAATACAGCAGAATACCAAGGGTCATTTGTGTTCGGTTCGGACGGGAACATGAAACTAACCGAGAAATTCAATATCAACATATTGTTGGAATTACAGGCGACGACAAGACGAAACACTCGAGATCGCCAATGAGTTGCAATGCTCTTAGCCTCAACAGTCGTGTGCTCTTTGTGGTATCTGCATACCGTGCCGACTAAAATTGGGTCTTGCAACGATACGTACAACATACCCATATAGTTATTGTACGAGTCGGCTGTTTGTGGGACTTGAAGTGTTTCGGTAACGCGGAGAAAAACGTATCGAAATAGTAGCTGTGCTGCTTGTGCCGTTATCGGTCGTTGTTTTGGCACATTTCTTTAGCACATAGAACAACATGGAACATATATCCATTCCATTTTTGTTATTCAAGTAAACCTCATTGCTACGTCTGATCCTAGGTGTCGAACTTTTTCACGACCCGGTGAAAGGATTTAGCGTAAAACAAATCCACGAATCCCCACTGAGCAGAGGTAGACGGCGTTTTAGAGTGTCCAATGAATGCAACGAAGGGTACATTTCCGTTTTAACGCTACGTGCCCACCATTAGCTGTTGCTGGATAACTCGACTGTCATCAAGAGCCAAAGGAATTTCATCGTTATCACCTCGCCTCGATGGCCCTTGAATGAAATCGCTGTCTGAGTGATGGCTGAGGTCTTTCGTATTTTCCGCGTACACACACCTTGGAGTGTATTGGCCTTCGGTCAGTTGAACGGAACGACCAGTCAGCTCGGCTCTCGTACATTGCCGAAACTTATGACACTCGCATCGATGTAGACATTCACATTTGCGAATAACTCAAATGCTGCTTTCAATCGGAGGCGGATCGTAAATCGCAGCCAGAAACACGAGGAAGAGAATCGAAACAAAAAAAAGCGCACGTCCGCACCAGAAAAACCAATCGATAGCTGCCCTGCGGCGCTTAACCGCGATTAAATTATGACGGGTCTTAGTGACATAAATGTGATTACTACATTATATATGTATGTACATATATATATATATCTTCAAATTCCCCAATCCTGCGTGCTTCTATCAGCTCAATGGTTCGATCAATAGAAGGAAATCGCTAAATATTAAATACGCTCCCGTAGCAGCGGCAACAGCCATCAGCAATTAGCCAGCAGATCAACTCATTGCGATCGTATCACACCTACGTGATGTAAACTTCGCTTTTACACCTATACGCTATATATTTTATACTATCGTTTGCCAGAGTTTTTTTTTTTTCGCCTGGGTCAGAAAATATCCAGGGTTTACAGTAGAAACGTAAGCTTCATCGGCGATTGCGCGTATCGCCGAACGATTCAGAAGCCGGTTCATTGTAACACGAAGGTCGGAGACCTTTTGCGTTTCGGCCGGCTCGGCCGATACCGCTAAGCGAGAAGTGTTTACATCGCTTACGACGTTGTTATGCTGCGCGGCCACAGCTGAAGCGTTCTACTTCTGCTTTCCCTGTCGAAAAAAAGATGACTTCACCGAGAAAACGGGAAGTTGCTATGAGCGAAAAAAACTGAAAACTTCTCAACGAAGCGAAACTCAGCGACCTTCGAACGCGGACGCGGCCAGAGACACAGCGGCAGACAACCAGAACATTATTTTAGCTGATCATGTCGAAGACATTTGTGCAGCGCAACGGTGTAACAGATAAATGATTTATTCGCAGGGGTATTTCGTTATTAAGTTTCCTTCGATTGCTTATCGGAACTATAATAGAAATCATCGTGCCCATTTATGTTGGTTGGATATTTCGTTATGGCGACAAATATTGATGATATATCGATAACAGCGATAATAAAGAACTCATAGATATACATGTTGAATATGTGTTTTTTCGATAGCTTTTATTGTTTTTTATTTAGTCATAATTCATTTTCACAATGGCTGATGCCTATCTATCTATCTATATTAATGGTTAGCGATACAATGAGATGCCCATGAGGTGGACATTCGAAAACAACCACAACAATAATTTATCATAGTTGCCACAACATTTTGAATTGCGGTGGCAGAATCACATTTTTCTTGTCCTTGATGAACTCTAACAAGATGTAAAGATGCACTTAAATACTGTTCTAGATTCGCAACTCGTGAAACTGATCAATTGTATATCGGATAGCAGTAATGATCTGACACCCCCATCCAATCACGCACAAGCGCTCAGTATGAAATTGTACATGTGTTACACGCTTTCTCGTGTTTACAACAGGATTCTTAAGGGACTAGCTAGCACCGTTCGCATGTTAAACATCAAAACTCCACTATTGTACAAATAAGCCTTCGATTCCGTCATTCATCGATCTCATGCCCTTAGCCAGAGGTAGCAGTACTTTTCGTTGATGGCATGTGAGGGGGAAAATCCTGGAAAAAAGTACCTCCTCCTAACCAAAAAAACACACATACAATGATGCTATCCAATGACGGCGATCTTGTGGCTTCTCATAATAGCACAAGAAGAAAATGAATATTGTCTGTCAGACATATCAAACACTGTTGCCAGGTTCGAGTCACACTTCAAATACCTATATCTGTGAAGCGATGCAGATCGGACTGGCAAGCACCCTCAACGTGAGTTGTATAGAAGTATCTAGGCGCCATATATCAAATTGGAGGGTAGTGTGTGTCGAAGCGTTACTAACTAGTATTCAAACGACAATAATCCTGTCAAGGTTACTGTCGATACCTTATGCATTTGACGAGCGTATGCCCATTTATTTCCGTGTAATTATTGTTAGATCGCATCACTTGACGTTATCCTACTGTCTGTTTGGCGGCCGGCCACTGCGCGATATCTGCGATATGGAACATAAATGAATCGTAAATGACCTTTGTGTAGCGCAGTTTCGTAAACTTTATGGAAATGGCACTTGCTTATGGGCTTACATTTCCAGCCACATCTCTCATACCCGAATAGTTCATGTAGTTATAGGAGTGTTTTGGCTCAAACCAAGCTAGGCGTGGGTGCATCACATGCGTTTCTCCATCTGAGCATATGTTGCTAGAATTTGAACTTTTTACATGGCCATAAGTAGTGCATTAACTTAAATGAAATTCTAGTGTGAATAGTGTAATTAACATATACGCTAATTACATGATACAACATTACATCATAACATGCTTCGAACAAACATACGAACTGCATAATGACATATCTCCTCCATATTATGAAGGAAGGAAATCGAACGTTAGCCGCCTGAGCAGGGCCCTCTGCTGTACTCTTGTATCACGTACACATGTATACATATGTATATATATATATATCGCACATATTAAGGTCGCACGTAGGACGACCTCCACAACTATACTACTACTAATACTACTAGGGGTAGTTTCCACTCCAGTGATCATACTCTCCATCTGATTCACAGTATGCTTAAAGCTATGAATTGCTTTTGTGTTTCTTGCTCGGCGATCTCGTTCAATCGAGGATACAAGCACGTGTACTACAAACTACGGTAGCCTTGCAAAACTATTGCTGTTGAACTATTGTCATGTGGTCGACGGAACGTATGTATATATATACATGTGTGTGTGTGTGTGTCGGTAGGTGTAAGTTATGTCCCGAAGGAAGATGATGTCAATAAGTGGAGTATGTTCGACTGGAACCGTGTAAACGAAATCACAAGACAATGTATTCTATTGTATCTGATAACCCAACCCCCATTTATGTTCTGGCCCTATTCTTTGTCTGTCTCTTATCTATCTAATTTATGATGTACAATGATTATGATGACGTTGCCTGGATGTTAAGGGCGTCGCTTTGCAACGAATGGACAAACCGGACGTTGTGGGTCTTCAAGGCCTTTGATGAGGTCGTCGCTAATTCCGTTGACGTTAGCCGCCTGAGCACTCTCAAATCGCTCAAGGATCCGTCTACGGATCAACCGACGGATGAACGAAAAGCTTAATAGTGGACTCTGGAAAACGGCCTTGAGCATCCAGAGGCAAAGCCGGTCGGACCTTGTCAGACGGTAGCTGCCGTCAATTCCGCACACCTGTCAACGTAACATGATCAGTATAACATCACCTGTGATGTCATCCTGTGCTAACCGTGAATCTCCAAGTATGACCACGCTATTATGTCGTACACATATTATTGTCTCGGATTAGTCCATAAGCAATTTCGTGCCTATAAAGTTATCGTCTCGCTAGAAGGCTGCGGTGCTGAATGGCCCACTATACATCACAGCCAATCACCACCAACAATATACAAGATAGCAATAGTTGAAGTGAGTAGTTTAACGCAAGCAGCAAATATCAACATCGTGTATCTCCTTAATGTCTACCAATTCATGCAAGTATTAAGAGTTTGCACGTACGTGGACTGAATATATACATGCCTATAGCAGGCTTGAGTTCGGCAAGCAATGAATAAACAGAGACGAAGCGTGTATCGAGCCTCCCTCATGTGTATCACATACTATACTTCGACCCTTATGCACACAACTGAGCTAGCAGCAGGCAACGTCCGCAGCCCTAAAGAATAAGGTACTATCTATCAATCTATCAATTATATAAATATACATTCAACACATATGCTCGGCGTTTTATGGTCAACAAATTCAGTTTGATGGCGAATGTAAAGTTTCTCTTTGTACAAACCTTGATAAAAAACAACACATCGTGTGTATTCTGCCATAAACTTCGATTGAACAGGCGTTTTGCAATTAATTAGTTTAGCTGCTGTTTACCTATTTAAAATCAAGTTATCTGCGGTACGCAAACGGACGGGTACATCATAATATTGAGTTGTATCAGTTGCATGATGTGTTCAGAGAACCTGTCTGCTCCCTCTACCCACCATAGCTATTGACTACTGCCAAAGAGAATTTACATATACACACACCCGATCACGCGAAGTCTACTGATTTTTCTAACACAGTTGGCACTAAATGTAGCAGGCAGAATATTTATACACTGAGTAGTTGTACATAGTTTTCGATCCGACCGGACCAAGGCACAGTCCGTGTCTTTAATTCCTCTACATCCTCCTTACATGCTCTCGGAGAAATTCAGCTGTAAACAAGCTCGCTAACTGCCATACACATATGCAGCGTATGGTTCATGAAGCGACAGCGTCATTAAATGATCTTCAATCCGCTCGTGCTGCTTCGGGCGATTAAAGTGTTTTGTGCAAAAATGTTTGTTAGCATTTTTGCTAAACCTCTCTCCCTGTCGCCTTCTCTGCCAATGGAATTGTGGCAGTGTTAGCCTTCATCATTTTGTGCCCATTAAGCATTCAATTTTTATCTTAATCTTGCAAGCGTTACGGTTTTCGGGTGTTCGCTCATGTTCGAGCGCGTATAAAAATGAATCCATTAAGGATGACTTTTTGCTAGTATTGAGGCAGGCTAGCCGTGTGCTCCCCTGAGGCCAGATGTTGTGTTCATACACTTGGTTGAATTCTCAAATACAATAGCAAATGTCTTAGGTTCTATATATGTATATATATATATACGCGCCGATCGATGCTGAAAATCATGAGGCAACCAGTCTTGATCCCAACAAATTCAACAGCGCTCAGTCGTCTCAAATGAAAAGCTAAGGCAGATTCGATTTATTCCGTGGCCAAGCATCTACCACCGGGTCCGAGCCTCGCCACCAACACATACCCGGAGATGCACATCCACTTAGCTCGAAGTTATTATTATATAAGCAATACGTACCTGTGCGAAGAAAGTGATAAACGCTGGGTAAGTCAATCGTATGAGTCGAGCAGGCGCCACAGCGAGCAGAGCCTCGATGACACTTTCTCCTAATTTCATCTGTCCACGACTGCAGGACAATAGTGCGGGTAGCACTTCCCGTTCAGACAAGGTCGAGTTGAAGCTACGGAATCCCTTAACACCAGCGGAACAGGTGTTGTACTCATCAGAGATACCCATCAGATAGCCTGAATACGCAATCATAAGGTCCACATACGTAAGCGAATTTATATGCTAATTTATTTGGCGATTGGATTGGTATCACTCCAAATCGGCAGAGGCTGAGGTTGAGCCGGCCGTTAACCCGGAGATCATCTTTCACTCCAACAAACATCTTTACAAAAGGGAAATGCAATTACAGTACAAGGTTCGGTTGTTGTTTAGGTTACGTAAGGACCACAACCCGTATAGTGGGGCCTTGCATTTAGAGATGTTTATACAAGATAATTAGAATTGTATGCCTAATCACCTATCATCGTCATCCTAATTAACAATGAATATATGAAAACGAGTACAGATAATAATAACCACAGCCAATATTTCGAGATAGAGAGATTCTCCTTTGTAGACGTCGAAGTCAATGGCTAATTCACTTCCACCTGGGAACCCACTAGCTAATCAGCGAATGATTGAAATGCATTATGTCGTACGGTCATTACGGGCTCGAATGCTGCCGAGTATATCTTTTGTGTCATTATCACCAGCAGTCCCGTCTGCGGTACCGTTTATACCTTCATTAAGGAAAGTCGAATCTTCTACCAATGTATCCCAACGTTGTTCTGATGTGTTATTGTGCCAAGCATGCATTCTGACTACCACAGGGTCCCTTGTGCTTTAACGTTATATTTTCTTACCACTGTGCCTGAATAAGGCCTGGGACCTTCGCTCTTCTAGCTATGGAGTAGACTTCATTTTGACTGTTGAAGTGAGCATGTGCTGACCTCGCGTTTCCGTCGGGGACGGATTTGACCTTTGCTCCAGCTACGAGATCATCTTTATGATTCCATAGTCAAATGTAGACAAGGGAATATATAGAAAAATGGCTTTGTGTCTTCAAGTAGATGAGGATCAAGGGACCAGAAATGACAACAGTGAGCCCTTAATACCTTCGACATATAGCAATGTATGCTTTTGTCGAGAGATGCCATGTCTGATCGGGTCGGATTATCCATAGGAGCAACTTGAATGAAATTGTTCGTATCACTTCGACACAAATTTCGACTGAGCCATTCGGGACGTCTCGTGTGAGCCACCGAGCTTGTGAGCTATTGAGGCGTATAGGCCGTGCTGCGATACTCAACATCTGCCTTGTCCTCTTGATACACTTGAGTGGAATCGAATTCCAATCGACGCTGGAGAGAATTCCAATTGGAATTTCTTCCCTGGATGATACCGCAGTCCCGCAAATCTGCCTATTTTAGTTGAGCACGACCGACGCTGTACTGTACGAGAGAATACCTTATCAAGCATGTGGCCGATGAGATGACGGACACTAAAGCTTACCACAAGCTTTTGTCAAGTTGTCAACACAAACCGGCTCTGACGAGTCGTCTCTGTCTTCTGTCAACATTCGAGATGATTACATTACGAGATGCACACAAGGATCCCAACCCCAAAACGCGCACGAAGTGATCGGTGACATAACAACAACACAACCATTGAAATCTAGACAGAAACCGGCCCCCGATCGTAGGCATGGGCCCATAGATTAGCGTAGAAGCCTGGCAGTACCGAGGTACAACACTATAGTCAGGGCATCGACGAATTACGAGTTATGGTATTATACACGTACACTTGACTATTTTTTATACCACTGACCATTTTTATACCAGCGCGAAAATCATCAACCAGAAAACGTTATCTTTTCTCGATAGATTCTTCAAGGGTGGTTGGAATGCCAATCGGCTACAATGGACCGATCACTGAATAAATAACACAATTTCAACAACAACAACACTACCCACACATCTATATGCTCGTAAACATCTATGCTCGTGTAATTTTTTTTGCTCGCTACGCCCATGTTCATGTGAACACTCGATTCGGCAGGCAACATAAATTCTATATTTCAAATCATATTCCTAGTATAAGTTCACCGCCAAACATGGCGTAGTGTTGAATCCGTCACCGTTAGGCTGACACCCAGAGACGTAACTATCGCATTAGAGTCACCCGGTATCATGACTGGTCATCTCTGTTGTTCTACAATACTACGCGGATCATGGCCGAGTAACCGTTGGTATAAAGCATCCGTCGACGAAGTCACCTTTCCTTCCACAATGCTGTATGCCACATTGGTAAGATTATCTATTGTATCGTTTCTGTACGTAGGAAGATAATGATCGAACTGAGTAAACTGAGCTGGCTGTCAAATCGATTAGGATTAGAATCGATTAGAGTTACACAAAGGCAGGCGTCATCATGTCAACCCACTCATGTACTCACCATGGAGCGGTGGCAGCGGCAGATCAATAAAGCAATTGTCATGCTTACCTATACATCGCCAATAGTGTACAATACCCTCGAAGTCCTTCTCGTCGAGGTGGCCCAAGCCGACCTTTCGTGGATACATCACCATCAACCGAATGAAGCTACTCTGCGTGCAGGCCATCCAGTATTGACTGATCCAACGTTCGCCCTCGGGCCTTGTCTCCAGGCGTTCCATGTAGCGGTTTGCTGCGAGATGCATCTCACGGACTCGCTTTATGCTCTTGTGTCCTGAAGAGAAGTTTTGTAAGGATCGATACGTATGGTGTGCTTTGAATAGCGACATCGTCCACGCCGTGCCACTCAGGCCTAGTGCGTCCCAGCATCATGGGGAGAGGCGCATCACTGAATAAACAGCAGCTGAGAAGAGACGAGGGCTGACCTGCCTGAATGAGCTAACTACTACTGTCAAATGTATAATTTGGCAAGCGTTGATTATGAGGTGTACGGTAACCATGTCGTCAGCTACCACAACTTGTGTCAGTGTTCGCTTTGCAAAAACGATTTTATTGCACAATGTCCGCTGTGCAGCTCATCTGTTTGCCATCTACACTTGTGACCTAAACAGCACCCTGACGCCGCCTGTGATGACAACCCGTCATAATATATTGTAGACCAACCCCGTAATATCCAAAAAAAATGATGATATCTGTCTTTGATAGTTATCGTAGGTATGTGATATTAGCATCACACGTAGCACCAACATGAGCATTTACCTTCTGATTTTGGGTCGAAGACATCGGTCCGGTACCAGGACAACACCTGTTTCGTTGTCGAGATATAGCGACATGCCAGTGCTCTCAGCGTAAAGTGGTGTCCATTGTGGAGAAGCACTTTGTAGGGGACCTCGCTCGACATACCCAACACCAGGCTTGCCAGGTGGCAGAACAAAGCCCTACGCGAACGGTGTCGTCGACGACGACAACGACACCACCGAGGACAGCACCGCAAGAACGGAGCGTTACAATACAAGACAACGAGAACAAGCGAGGGCGAGAAAGAGAGAGAGAGAGAGAGATATAAAACACAACTAGGTGTTATTGTCCAGTTGTTTTTCTTTTTCTGGTTAGCAACCCAAACAATATTATTCCTCTAAGTACAAGCGTATGTGTGTCTCGTGTTTCTGCAGGGCAACTACAGCACAATGCAATGGGCACAGCAATCGGCCAACACGCTGAGGCACATAGGGTTAGGTGGTTGAACCTTAGCTAAGCTGAGGTGAACACCGACTGCTACAATTATGACATTGTATTGTGGTTAGCTTCGTTTGCGCGTTCGGCTCAACTCGGTTATTGTAGTGTCCTTGTAGTACACAGCAGAACATTAGACTACACAGCAAAATGGAACGGGAACGCCTGTTAGGGAAAGAACTCTCTACACTATTAGCGATTATCAACTATTGTTGGCAATTCCTTTCGACCTGTAACCTCGTATGAGCTATTATGAAACACAGACTGCGAAGTGTTTTTCATGCTTGCTGCGCGCTTCTTTAGTGCCAGGTAGTTCTTCAGGGACTTATGGACAATGACCTGCAATTAATGACATGTATTCCAACTATAGTTGGTGTCGATTGCTGTTCTAACGTGGAAACTTGCTAACAACTATCCCCGTGGTTAAAACATAGCAATAATTGTTGAGGGGCTCGCCTAATAGAATACCACTTGCTTCTAGTAAATGTGTGGCTCAACTTAATTATTCGTATGTTTTGCGGAGGGCGAGGCGGAGAGAGGTCACTTATTCCTCAATAATCGGTGCATATTGCATAAAAAATCAGGCAGCGTTCCGCTTTAATAGATGGGAGCTGCAAAATTGTTTATGTCTATAGAATAACCGGTTATGTAGATGACGAGATCGATGTGAGTGCGTATCTCTCGCATGTGACTCAGTTCAAGTATCTTTAACATCGCAAGTATGCTAAAAGCAGACCAGACTAAACATAGTTTTTCTGTAAGTGTCCCGTATATAGCTCAGTGTATTATCTATGTGCGGAGCATATATATATATATTTATATATATATATATATATATATATATATATATATATATATATATATGTACTCGATGCAACTACAACGACATTGGCCGTGTTGGTTTAGTAAATAAACGTATGTCTATTTATTCTTTTACAGAAGACTCTTATCTGCTGATAATAGCCAGCGATTTGGCATCACAGAAACAGCTGTGAAGGTAAAGGACTCATGTAATAATGCTGGATTATGTATAATCAATTGTTGTGGCGGACCTTCTGCTATCGTAAAAATATCGGAGCATGAAAGTTTTGGTCACACCGTTTGCTTAATAAACTTCACGCTGTTTGCTTATCAGAACTACCAGATTTTTGCTGATTAAGGTGCCATTAGAGCAGCTGAACACCGAACTATGCGTGTATTCGACAACACGGAAAACAAGCGATTTTGTTATGTATTACGACCTTCTGCAAACGTTTACAAAAAACCTATTGTATATCGCGGTAAGCTGGGCACCCGCACACTCTTGAACGAATCGAGTTAACGTTGTACCAATATTAGGGTATGAGGTTTAAGCGATATGTGCCAACATAACATGTGTATAATACTGTATTCGTGTACGTAATCAAGATCCGCTAGAATAGTAATCGGCAACGATGAAGTATAAAGCATCCGCGGGCATCTCCATATAGATATACATGGGTATGCTATATATGTATCTTGTAGCTTCTACACGTAACTGAACTGGCATGTCGCTACACTGCTGCCTTTCGTCTACTTGAAAATCTCGAAGTTTTGGAAGGTAAGGTCTTAGTATCGTCTCGCCGCCGGGCTTTGTTTGCCTTGCTTAAATATCATCACATTCATGACATCGAATATGTTAAATATGTCACCACAGCACCAGTGACAATTCTACTCTTTCCGAAGCGTTGAGGTATGCCCTTATAGAAACAAGCTACTATAGGATATTGGTTTTTAAATGCTGTGGTTTTTAAATGCAAACAAAAATTACCTTTCACGAGGGTCCAACCAAGTGAATTTACTCAAGGCCCATCTGTAGAATTACTTCCTTATTGTGTTATATATAAAGCAAGAAGACAGCCGTTTGTCTATTTCATCAATGTTCTCGCTTGTGGACTCATTCAGATGTGGATTAATTAAAAAAAGTTGCATATATATACAGTTATATGTAAAGTTGCACAAAAATATATTATATATATAATGTAATCGTATTTTTGACATGTCATTGCGATCCATTTGAGTAATTATCTAGCTGTCTTAGAAAGAATCAAGAAAGGATTGAGCTGTTCCAGGAAGATGCAGAATGAAGTTTAAAGTATACCGTAAACTGCCTCGTTGTGGTATGTTGTTATACTTAGAGAGCCGAGATCAGCGAGAGATGAACCCCGGGACGTTCCCTTATCATGACATATAACGCTTTTATGGGCAACCGTCTATGAGGGTTCACTCAATACTGTCGGATGATCACCGCATAAATCACGCTTTAGATTCAGATGTACGTTGCGCACACATTTTATCGATATTCGATAAAACAAAGATACGTTGAAATCAATGAACAACACAAACTTAGCACTAGCATGAAACAGGGGTTCCGCTCGCACCGACTCACACAAATAGGTTATCCCAAAGCACTTTTCTTCCTCGTTCATACAGTTCGGCGTTGAACCAAGACGGTTTCCCGAAGTCACTTCCGCAGTCCCCTGCCTCGTATATGCCTTTCTGAAACTCCTCGAAGCTCTTTCGGGAGAAAGGCACATCCTGCACGGAGATGGCGGGACACTCAGCAGGATCAATTCTCACAATGACATCATGTGCTGGCAGCTGTTGTTGTTGTTGATTGCTGCTGCCATTATGAGTGCAATTCGTATCCATGTTGCTCAATTTCGCCACATGATCTCTTCTTGGGTCCAGTTTATCCATTTTGTTGGTACAGATTACAGATCGCGCTCGCAAGGAAGTGAGAAAGTTAGTGTTGTTGTTGTTGCTGTTGTCAGTGCGACTCGTCCTCTACACAGCACTGCTTCGGCACCGCAGTACCGTGTTGGCGGTATCGTTATCTAGCCTCTGGCGGTATCGGCACAGAACGCGCACAAGTTGCGCTGGAAGCTGAATCCCGAAGGGTCGCTTGCTCCCGACAGTTCCGCGTGGTGTTGCGTCGCGTGCACCACCGCCACCACCAGCGTCAGCACCATGAGCCCATCATACGGCTGCAGCCACTCAGCTTCTGGCTTCTGGTAACGTTGGCTCGGTGGTGGAGCTGTTGTTGAGAGGATGTCAAGGCCGCCAATGGATCAGCTGATCAGAAAGACGCTGCCACCAATGGTTGCTAGCGGCGTGTAGTTGCCATGGCGTGCCCGTTCGCTACAACAACCCCGGGTCATGATCGCCACTCCACACTGCAGACGGAGTATAACTATGAGTGAGTGTGAGCTCGTGTCTGTCAATGGCTTTGTGTGTTAGTCCTGAGCAATTATCGTCCAAGTAATATATAATATATATATATATATATATATAATAGCCCAATGCCGGTGGAAGAGCCTCTACGTACTATTCGTCCTGCGGTGGCAAACGTGATTGGACTGAGTCGAAAGTTAGAGCGAGTCTGAGCCATTTGAGAAACTTATGTCGATGAGCCACATACGTCAGATATCCAACGAATACAGGGCTAATGTCCCCAGTCGGGGCAATGCGGGCAGTCATAGTAACATCACAAGCTATCAGCTATTTTCTTAGTTATTACAGATAGATCGGGCCAGAACTTGTCAATAGCGATTAGTGGGTGGATTACTGGTGCATGTTAGTAATCGACTAGGTAGGCTCGATGATATCCATAATAGGTTCTCTCATAATCCGTTGAACTGTCTACGCAAATACCCTGCACCGTCATCTCTAATAATGTCGATTAGACGGCAATAATCGTTCAATATATAGTGGACCGGAAGCTAAATAATAACAACCAGTAGTTGGTCATAATCGAGGACGGGACAGGTGAGGGGCAGAATACACAGGGACATTTCCGTAATCACGTTGTTACCAGAAATTACAATGGAGATTACGTAAGGTGACGCTGAACGATTACAGCGCTGAAGTATTCTCGAAGGTGACAGCAGGGTTGCGGGTTGATTATATCACTGTATTTTTAAAAGTAGCTCCGTTATTCTATGACAACAAACGAGAATATCTTCCGAGAGGCCTAACGCTCGTATTGCTGAGAGGAAAATGGTGTATATCTACGTATATATTCTAACGATAAGGAACAACATGACGTGTGGATTAAATGAACAATTATTGTGTATTATTTGGCCGGCTTGTGCGAGCCAAGATCGCGAGCAGATTTCATAATCTAGATAGGTCAACATGAGAATGGAAAAATTCCCCTAGAGGTAAATATGAGGAGACAAATAAATAATTGAGACCTGACAACCCAAATATGATGAACACCCCGACAGAGACCAACCAGGAGAAGAAGAAAGCACTTGGATTCGTTTTGGATTGACGCATAACCGCGTACCACGGCGCAGACTACACGTCCTACTGGGAGCACAGGGTATTTAAGCTCAAGCTTAATATTATATTTTAAGTGCTGTATAGGTGGTCCTCTTCAAGTTGTATATATGCTGTATTTCTGGCAGATTTTGCGTCATCGTGACACAATTTGTGTATATGCGACGTCTAACCTAACGCAGTCACCTTCACTACAGGCAATGTCTAATATCGAATCCTACCACAGCTATAGCTTTTTTCTGTGCCTGATCTGTCGGGGCCACTTCTGTTCGACAAATTAGACACAGATTGCATCGTAGTGGTACCTATCCCTGCGAACAGCATTACCCCTTCCCCTTAAAGAAGATTACATCCAGCCACTTAAAACGTCGACCAGACCGAAACATCGACACGAAGATGGCAGAAATTAAAGGGCGGAGTCGGAGGAAGAGGTAATACTGGTAACTGCGCTTGTTCAAGAATCGTTTATCCCTGTAAGATTAAAGGAATAATTAACAATAATGTGCGAGACCCATTATTGTTCGTATTATCTTATTATATTCTATACATGTATTTCTGTATATCTGTATCTCAAACTGAAAGGCAATGTATAAGAAAAACAGCCGGCCCACACACGTATGTATGAACGTGTTCAACGACACGCTTCTCAGCTGGTTCCACACAGACCGGAAGTTGAACTCGTCCATTTCCCGTCCGCAGAAGCAGCCGCTAGCAATTTCCTTCCTCAGAGGTGCACTTTCCGCGCCAAATATATACTGTTGCTCTCTTTGTACTCTGTGCCAGGAGCTTTTGGGAGCACATTGAACTGTATAAGGCACATAGCCGTATATCCAGTGGAAGATTGGCTTACAAAGGAAATTATTGTATATATATATATATATATATATATATATTAAATCATCCGATTATGTATAAGTCGCAATACCTCGCTCTATCGGACTTTTGTTGGCGGCTGCCCTCAGCCCTTCGCCCATCAGACATTTCTCGGTCCTCATCCTTTTGGCATTACTTCGAGAAATGGACCGTATGCTGACTCTACTACTACTGCTTTTCCTGAGACGACCACCGGCGTAGTGGCTATGCTACGAATGATAGCAATATCATAGACTGCGGGGTTTCACGCAATGCATACACGGTTGGGTATATTTCATCGGGGTCAACTAGAAACCAACCTTTAGGTAGCCTGATCCAACCTACCTGGAACTCTATATGTCGTCGTATCAGCACGAGCGCTTCGAGGCCGAGGAGAGTCCGCAGGAGTGCACAGCCCTATATCTCCTGCGTACTACGTTGGGCCTGGCTAAAGTAGGAGGCTTCGAGCTTATCATCACCAGCATCATCTACTGCTCTCGTACGTGTGTTTACTCAAGTTGCTAGACGGCGACGACGAAATGGGCTGTGTCCTCTCTCCATACGGTTCACTAGATGGGCAGGGAGGTGGGCAATCCGCTCTACGTTAAGGGGTTGGCTGGTCAGTTGGTAAACGGCACTCGTTTCGCTACTGCGCCCGCCCGCTCCTTCGTATGCAGATACGAAGGTAGCTTGGTAAGCTGGGTTACGAGGAAGATGTCGACGATAGGCTAACAGGCTGGCCGGCTCTGAAACTCGAATATCCTGGACATGACTCTGCTTTTCACGATCTGGTCGTATCTATTCACACGGCCACGAAGTCGATAGCCTCTCCTATGTGCACTGCTTATAACTTGGTGCGTGGCTAGCTCAGGAGCGGGGTAAAGTTAAAACCTTCAAGGTCAAGCGTACGCGAACCTCATGACAGAGCAGCGGGATTGCAGAACGAGGATGAGGCGATGTATTCTCGAGACAGTATCTGCTATATTCGCTTGCGTCCTTCGAACGGGCATTGCTCGTGCAGAGAGACGAAGTAGAGAGTAGGTTATAGGTGGATAAAGGGACAATGCAAATTGTGTATAAACTGATGTCAAAATGCAAATTGTTTATAAAAAAAGAATTGTTTTTTATTGCTATATTGTCTTGTGGAGTGTGAACGAATGGAACCGTTGAGATGATCTGCTGATGACAATGTGATAAGAATACATCTGCTATTTAATATTTGACAAACAGTGTCAAAGTTGAGAGCATCCGTAGAATCGACGATAGGAAAAGCGATAGTTCGTTCCAAGTTCATTAATTACTTCAAATGACCATTTCGATTGTTTCCAGGTGAGTTGCAAACGTGTGGGTACAACGGATTTGATTTCATGCGCGGAGTTTTTAGCGAGACGTTGTCAATTCGTCCTCAGCACACACCGCTTGGTACGGATCGAGCAGTGAGACGATGATCATCTGCACTAGTTTCGGCGTTGCCTACCTAAATATGATTTAAATGGGGTGATATTCATTTAAATCTGTATATTATATTATCTGTATATATAATCTGAAATATTCAATTCTGTTGATGTCTGTCGTGTGTTATAAGGGTAATTCTATGCCAGAAATGTTTTCATCTCAAGAATAGTGTGTATCTTTTTTATACGGGTGAAAATATGTTTTGTCGTTATTCTAAGGGAAAATAATAATAATGTCCATAATTTTACTTCTTCTACAAAACTTCCCCGGATTCTCCTCTAATTCGCACTCCCCCGTCATTTCTAACTTGGGTCATTCACGACTTGGGAGCGTCTTTGAGGTCGAAATCACCAGCATGAAATTTTTTGAACCACCTCTGCACTGTTCTAACTGAGACACATGATGGTCCAAAAGCCTCATACAAGTCGGCAGCAGTATTCACAGGAGTGTTTCAGAGTTCCTGCTTGAATAAGACAATAACGTGAAAATCGTCACGAGATACCTCCATTTTATCTTTTCAAGAGAATGCTGTAAAATACGAGTGTGGACCCTTTTCGCAATAAATGAGCTTGAAAAGCATCCAAGAACAATAATCAACAACAATTTTGACTGGTGCTCTCCCCCAGAGTGGCACAGCTTGAATGAGAAAAATTGCGATAAAACTTTTTCCACCTCTTATATATTCTTTGTCATTGAGAAATGGATAAGATGTACCTAGCTAAATTATCTAAATATTATGACGTATTTTTGGTTCGTCCAATTTTAAGTACACAATAAAAAGTGCTTCTCTATCTCACTGTAACATATTCCATCAAGGCCTTATCTTCACTTCTGTGTTATTACCACCGCTTTTACCCTTGCCCGTTTGAGACGTCGTTCAGCCAACAGAGCAATCTTGAAGACGAAAAACAAGAAGCAACACAACATCAACGGGGGTATTACTTTGATGACAATTGCTGCTGCAGTAACCGCGACTGTCTCCAACGTCACCAGAAGCCTTCGTCTCGTGTCCGGGCTACGGCTTGGCTGAATCCCACAGCTGTGAGAATTTGCTGTCGACAAAGAGGAAGGTCGCCGGTCCGACGGGGTTCGCCCTTAAACCTTTACACTAACTGCGCCAGTGATGACAAACGAAGAAACGTGGACACAAACTATATCGCCTCAAGCGAAAATTCGAACCCAATTGTATCGCACTAACGAGCAGAGTCGCGCCAGGTGGCAGTACGAATGAACATAGGCTAGCTGGTGTGTCGTTCTATTTATTGCTGTTGTTATTGTTGCGGTTGTGGATACTATTTGCGCTCATTGTTGCTATCACAATTACATTTCCACTCCCGACTCCGACGTCAGCGGTACGTCCCCTTGAGATGTTGTTGGTAATTTCCTATTATCTTAATTTCTGCAATTGGAAATAGGGATGCGAGTCAGGTCGTCGTTAAGAAATAGCAAGAAATGATGATTCTGGAGCGGCTATTGCATAACGTGGCGTTGTGGGCAATGCGGCAATGCCTTTTGCTGTTGACACAACGAGCAATAGCAGCGAAGAGGACGACGAACGCCGAAAATACGAAGGTCTATAGTGAAGCGTAGCAGAATTACGAGCGAAAGAATAGATCGTTGGGCAGTTGCTTTCGTCGGGTTTCTGAACCGGCCGCGAACAATGCGGCACGATTAGAAGAAAAATACGAGACACAAAACCTCGTAACCTACCATACGATGGGCACGCATGGAGTATAACGGGCTGTGTCGTATCCGTCAACAAATGCCAATGATACAAGACGGCAAGTAGCCAAGGAATATATATAAATATGTTTATGTATACATACACGCTGCTAACCTTACCGCGAGGCAAATCGCCTATCAGAATCAACACAAGAGTGTGAAGGATATTAGACAAGACGTTCGATTGGGTAATTCGTTGAAGAGACAAGAAGATACGTTAGTTTGGGTTGCCATGTTCGATTTGCTGCCGCGAAAGTGGTCAGCCTCGATGTCGACTAACGAATGTGAACAAAACGCCTCGATCATCATCTTCTTTGAGGAGTCCTTTACGTATCCAGTTGGTCCGGTATAACTCGTTAGATTCAGTTTCGAGTTATGTGCAGGAAATATGTTTTCGTGGGAGAATAGACTATCCAAATTATGGTAAAGTGGATATTATCAAGTATTTTTGCATGTCGGTAAAGTGGCTAGATCCTACCCATGACGTCTTTCTTAATTCGCATTGAAATCGTCTATCATAGCCGGTAATGTTGCTGCTCGGCCGTTTCGCGTCTATCCGAAGGGAGATCTTCTTGTTTTACTTCTCCATCTAGCAGCATTTGTTCTTAGCCATGTACGATTGACTTTCCGATCTGATAACCCATCAGAGCTGGCAAAGGTGGGGGGTGACACAGAACGCTACCACGTAACTGCACTGATTCACCAGGAGAAATGTCTGGTGTCCTCTAACTAGTATATCTTCCCGCTAACTGTCAGACATTTCAGCGGGAGCTAGCTATATTATTCATTGGATCTATCGGCTTTGAGTGGACTTCGTTTAACAACTTCCTTGGCAAGGGGGCGGCGAAAAGCTGGAGCTCAGGAGGGGGGCTCCAATGAGTTCGTTTTTGGAAGAACACCCATATAACCAAGGCGTTTTGTTATCTGTTTTCGGTCGATAGTGGATTACAAATTTTGGAAAATGCCACACCAGAAAGCTCAAAAGCAGAGCATGCGAACGTTTCTGTACGGGGTCCCGCCGGCGTTTAAAAACGAAATACGAAAAGTACCCTTAAGATGTTAGCGAACTCTAAAGTGCTGAATTCAATAGTTCAACTCAAGAAGTGTTAATAAAAAGAAAAACGATATTATTACGGTATTATTGTCCAGTTCGAGTGGGTACCTTAAGCATACAAGTATAACGGATATTTCAACTCGTGAATGAACGGGTGAATCGCTGTAGCGTCGGTCTCGCAGATTTGTCAACAATGGAATTCGTATGAATAGTTTTCCGAGTGAGTGCCAAATGCACACTTGTCTTGCCTCAGCGGGGAGCGGCAATCACGGACAGCCTATATTACGCCTATGTTTCATCCGCACAAAAGAACAATGCTTTGCACGGACTCAATGACAGAACGGTTCTGGGCCCCTGTTGTGTCAATTTCACTTGTTATCGCCTACAACGAGCATTTCACTAGTTCCTAAGCTGATGATCCATGGCTCAAGGTTGAACACGTGCACAGATGCTTAAACGCTCCACCCGTCGGTAGACTGTCGATCCGTTGACGTATCTCATGCGTTAAAGGATGCGGCTTCGCGAATAATTGCCATCGCGGCATTGCGGTTGAATAACGTAATAACTAGCAGGCAAGCGGAGTCGAATTTTCGACGGATGTTCAACAACGCCACATCTGAAATGCACAACAACTGAACATTTCGCCCTTTTTGCTAGGCCCGCAATGCCACCACCACTGCTGCTGCTGTTGGCGGTTGCTATTGCTGCGTTTTGACTGACTGTCAGGGTGTCATAAAGCAGTCCCTGCGGTGAAGCACTTCCTCTGTATTTGGTGACGCCTGAGCTACGACTTTGATACCGATAGCTGGGTCGTTCGCTGTCTTCATCACTGTTATGGCCGTTGTCAATGATCGACAGCTGCGATGATCTGGGAGTAAATGGCAGTGATACAGATTCGACTCGTTCAGATCACACGCAAGCACCCCCCTCCCCCCCGAGGGGATAGAACACTAGGCGTGCTTGAGGAGTACATTACAAATTGCTGGAGATGATCACACAATCGGCACGGAATATGTTACATTAAACAGCATCACAAAACCATATTGACATTGTACACAGTCATCATTCACCAATCGCATATCGACTACTTGTTTCTCGATAAAACTGTTCCGTCCGACCAAAGTAATTCGCATGGTCCCCGTCAAGGTTATCCTGTCGTACAGTTACCATTGGGCTTGTACAGGTTCCACACCGAACGGTACGATCATATGCGGAAGCAAGCAAATGCTGCGCTGTTATCAATCTGCTGATCATTTCCTATCGAGTGTAAGAATTCCATCATGATTTGCTATTGTTCTGGATTACGACCACACTTAGCTTGCTGATTGATCTTCGTTTCCACTGAAAGCCGACGGTTATAATGACACAGTTGGAAAAGGGAATACCTGTAGTTTCACGTTGGAAACAACAAAATTGCCGATTCTTCAGAGTGCAATCTATTTATCCACAACAATGGGACAACGATGTGTAGGTCACTGAGCCCATTGGATAGAACTCCATATTTGACATCCAAAAATGAAGCTAATTTCCACTGTATGTTTGAATAAAACAACTACCTATCTTTTCATTTTCTCTGCACTCTTATTTGTTGCAGCTAGTGCAGCAGAAATTAAGACGCCAGCGTCGGGTAAGTGCACATTGATATTCCATGGAGTTAGGCGTTCTCCCTTCGAAAGTTCTACGGAAGTATCCCATAAGATCGTTTCAGCTGTCGAATAAAAAGAGCTATACTTCACTGCATTCCCTTTAGTCTCTATCGATGTCGTAAAAGGCACGATTTGTAAGCGATTGGACCTTCTCATCAGAAGATGCGTTTCGGCGTTTCTAGACGAACCAATGAAATGACGCACTCGTGCACACCACGCATATAAGCACACACGTACGAATGGTTGTCGTCTTTGAGTATGCTCGCAAAGATTGTTTTGAAGGGTATAATCGCCGCTAGGCAGATCGGCCTGAGAAGATTCGCTCACATGTGCATCAGTGCCTCGTTTGGTTGATATGCGTGTCACAGTAAATTCTGGTTTACAAACTTCTCGTGAAGACAAAAGTTTAAACTTTTGCCCCTTTTACGTTTAGGAGAGGAAATAATCGACGTGGCCATCGATTCAGTCATTTCGAAGATCGTCAGGAAGTTGTTTGGTACAAAAAATCCTCTATGTATAAAGAAAATCCCCATCAATAATGGAGAACTCACAGACGTAAGTCTATTCTATGGGTACGAGCCTATTCAACTTGCAACGATTTGCTAGGAATAAACCATTAGGGCGATAGCTAAAATTATCGAGGCGTTGTAACTACATTATCGTATAATTATTTGCTTTATAATCATGCAAAAAAAAACAACCCAAAATTCAAGCTTGAAGTAAGCTTGAAGTTTGGGTTAAACATAAAGAAAACATAATTTTAGAAAAAATATCAATTTGTGGAAGTTTCCCGTAAATCTCGCGGAAATACTTACAGCATTACAGCATGTTTTGCTTAAAATTAAACGATTTAACAAATGAATTTGGTTTATAATCCTAATCTCAATCGAAGGTAATTGTGCGGATGCTATGCCATATTCGCATGAAACACTGTGGGATCATAATATATATATATATATATATATCCTTTCCGCCTCCCTTTTTGAGTATACGTAGCGTATTCACTTGCATTTTAACAAACTCCATTCAACAAAAACAGTCACCCTCGATTGCTACATACCTACACCGCATCGATCGGGCAGCGAATATATTCCTTTTTTAAAGAGATTTTGTCTTGGTCGATTGAAGAATGAATTTACGGTTGTTTTGACCTGAAGAACTTCTAATGGTTCAGAGTGTTATTTGATGGTACAAAAATATGTGGTGGCCGGATGGCATGAGGTTAAATGAGTAGGTTGGGTCCAACAAAACTTCCTAATTCAATCGTGTTATGGTTTCTCGTGCCACAGTCGAAATAGCTTGAACGTTGCCTGACGTTGTCGTAGCCCGTTTTCTTGATGCAACGCCAGGTTTCTTGCGGTGGACAGCAGCATCATCTCTTGAAAACAGGTATATTTGGCCCGTAATCACCTTTCCAGGTTTAAGGAACTCGCAATGCCTCGAGTGGTCCACCAAACACACAATGGGGCCTTTCTTAGTTCGTTTTCTGCCTTGGATAGCTTCCCCCCTTCAGTGTACAGTGGTATTTCCTCGTTTAATCGTCATAGGTGACCCATTTCTCATCGCATGTGACAATTCGGTCGCTTTTGCCGCTGCAATACGAAACAGCAAGCGGGAATTTTTGCATGTTTTGCGCATCCATTAGCTCATGAGCTTATCGGCTGCAGAAGGTATTCTTTCGCAAGTGTTTGCGTCCTCGGGGTTGAAACTCTGTTCCGCGAGTCGTTACAGTAAAGGGCCTCAAAGCAACACGGCTACCAAAATGCATGGTGCTTTGAGGCGCCCTACTGTAACGACATTTCGGTAGCCGTGTTCGCTGCGGTGTCTCAAATTTACAACTTGTGAAGCATTATTGCACGAAATTGGCCTCGAGATCAGTCAATTTTGAAGTTACATCGGATATTTTAAAATCGTTCGATCGAGTCGCTCTCTTTTATTGTGCTCCAAAGCTAGCCAACAACAACAACTAACAACATTATTTTTCGCTGCTGCCTCTCTTATGGCCCTCAAGTTTGAAATACTAAAACCGGAAAAACTTTCCGGGATCTCTAATATATATATATATATATATATATATATTAACCCACAAAAGTCCGATAGAGCGAGGTATGGCGACTTATACATAATCAGATGATTATATATATATAGGAGATAGGTTAGCATCCGCTACAGGAGCGACATGCAACCGAATTCTTGATGCAAAGATTTTCTTTAGATATCCAAAGGGGCAGCGCAATTTCGATTTTGGGCACCTGCTTAAGGATTGGGGAAGTGAGAAGCCTCCTTGTTCTAGATATTCTATTAAGTATATATAGAGAAAGGTGTGTTTAGATGTATATCACGTTAAGCGGGTGCAATTGTCTGCTACTTTTTTAACTGAATAAATACATACTTTATATATATATATATATATATATATATATATATATATATATATATATATATATATATATATATAATATATATTATAAATGTATACTGACAAATTTTCCATTTTTTATTCGCAGCTGTGCTTCAAGGAGCTGATACAAGCCTATCACTCAGCGAAGATTAGCATCAAAATTATAGGGCCTGGCGTCACCGATATTTTATCTCTGTTGCAGATTGGCCCCATAAAACTCCGTGTCTGTTATAGCGTAATCATTCCGTATACAATTATTCCCTTTTCTAGCTGCGTAAGCGCTGAAATACAGTCCGTGCTGGTCAACGTCACTATCAGGGTTAGTCGTATTTGCTAATTCTAATTCATTCCAATTGATTGGCAATAACCTCTTAATATAATCGACAAAGTTACTCGATTTACACTCATTAAAGAATACAAATCCACAGTATTGCTTAGAGAGGTACGCCTCCGTGCTGAAGAAGTGATTCTAGCTTCGCTGTCAGTGGAGCCTCCCACCATATAGCGATTAGAGATCATTTGACATCACACCCAATTTGGTGAGAAAACAATGGTCTGTGTATACATTTTCAGGTCGATTTGAGCTCTGATATTCGTCTGCACGCCTTGAAGCTACATGTAACGTCTCCACAAGTAGTGGAGGCTGCCACTGGTATGCATTACTTTTCTCAACTGGGAATAAATTATGCGTTTCCGGGCGGCGTTCATGAGGCTGAGGCAACAGTACGGAAGTTCATCAACCAACTACTGCACAATATTTAAGGAAGGACCCTGAGCCTGTGGGGTCGTAACCACCCCACCATCGGCCAAATTCCGATCCTGAAGATGAGTACGACAGTCTAACTAGCAGCCAAACCCAGCTGAGTTCGGATAAAATAAACCACTATTCGAGGACACACTTCGTTTGCGCGCCTCGTAACGAATGTGGCGGAGGCTGTTTCTTTTTTGAACATGCATATAGCTCCTACCAGAAAATGTGGTGAATAAACACAAAACAATAAATGCAAACACAAACCAGTTGAATTTTGGCAATATGACGAAACGATACAGTGCGTTCTTAGTACTATTTTTCTATTTGTGGACCACCAGCTAAAAATCCAACATAGGTTTCTTATTAATGTTAATTACCTTAAATGATACCTAGACATAATATAAAGACCGTTTGAATGACTAATATCGACACATTGTACTGCATGAATAATTGCTTTCGTCCGACTTCTCATCCATCTTGCTAACGCTCATTAAAAGTGGCAAAACAGGCACTAATTTGACGAATATCTTCAGTCTGCACGGTGGATGGAACAGACAAAATCCACCAGTGCGACACGTGGAGCGCTTTCACCTTCTTTAATCTCGTTCTGGCCGCTCCTGACTGAAATTTGAAAATGTGAAATAACGAATGTTTTAGTTGAATTGTATTGCTAGATTACTACACGTATCAGATCATTTATCCAATTTTGCGCCAGTGGACAACATAACTTCGGTTTGTTGGAAGCTGGAGGAAGTTGCCCTTTTTCATCCACAGCTTTTTTTGAGTGCCGAGCCTCTTAAAATACTAATTTTTCATCTCCTAGCACAAGATGGCGCTCAGTTTCTAAAAGGAGTGGACGTCTATCTTGTTGCGCCTGATTGCGCTCGGAGATGACGAATTAGTCTTTTAAGCGACTCGCACTCAAGAAAGCTGTGGATAGAAAAGGGAAACTGCTCCAGCTCCTTTTAGAAACTAAGCGCCAGGTACCCCACTAGGCAGTGCTCCCAATCGGGACCCTTCGAGGAGTTGTCGAGGGGCACCGTCCTGGGATTTGACGTTCCCAGTACGAACCGCGATAGGATCCAACTCCTTTAACCGTAACGGTTTCTGGCTGATTCTCGACTTCATGTTAGGATAAACAACAAATAATTGTCGTTAATTCGAACTCCGCATGTGTGACAAGTATGTTGCATGCGTGACAAGCATGTTTCGCGCCGGGGCGTGTACAGAGAGGAAATAAACTGTCGGAAATAAAACTCGTTCGCTGTATGGGCTCGCTAATTGTTCATATGCCCGGTATACTATTTCTTGGTTAAACAAAAAGCAAATACTCAATATTGGGGACAGTGAAATGTCGAGGCCGCCATGGTCCCGAGGGAGACGATGGAATTGCCCGTCTACACAGCGAAGGTATACTAATTTCTCAGCATTTCCGTGTATTCTTGCCTTGCCGGAAATAAATCTCATTATATGCCGGAGACACTGGTTTTGAATATTCATCTCTTGTCGAACGCAACAACTGAGAATCAAAATGTGTTAGGCCACGCGGTCCATGGTAAGTCCCATTTGGCCATATCTTGAAGTATAATATCTCGAAATCGTCGAAGGCTGTATAAACGGTGACCTGAACTTTCAGTGCACCCTTCTTCCTTGTCGATAATCGAAAATAGCCAGTTTACGATACCCTGCTCACAAATGTATCGACAGTATTGATCTATAAATGTAAATTTTGCCAGAAAAATGACCCAGAGTGTCATGGTACTTTCGGCCGAGCTGTCACAGGAAATTATGGAGGGAATTATCACAATAAGAATATACTATCGCGCAGCCTCCATTGTGTTCACATTTTTATTTTTATTTTATTTCCGTATTAGCTTCTCACGTCGCTTAGTGTCCTGAGTTGTGTTTCGTGTCAAGATCGCCTGCCTAATCTCATCGGAGCTATTTTTCTCACAATGGTTGTGAGAACCCTGTCAATATCTATCACTCTCGCATTAGTTAGTTCTTCTTTAAGTTTCTTGACTTCTAACGGGGCCATAGCACAGCTCCTTCTATTTTACGATAGATACAACAATACACTAAATTATTCAGGGAATTTTAAATGTCGTCTATTTACCCACAAAATGGAACAACGATGCTCACGTGATTGGATCCATAAGATATTAGTTCAGACCCAAAATGAGGATAATTTTTACGCCACTGCTATGTCTTGCAGTGTGCTTATCAAGCCATGATACGCGCGCCTCTGGTAAGTGCTCATTAATATTCGGCAAAGTTAGGCCTTAAGCTTAAGGGAAATCCTATGAGCATGCCGGGAAGTGTATAGACGAATGGTGTTAGTTCATATGATGTACAAAACGAACTGGTCTTGTCCGCCTCTTATTGAATTAGGCTGGTATCGATGTACAGAGGAGCAGGATTTTAAGTGTGATTACATTTGATCATCTGACGCCTTTACTCGTTCTAGAAGCCGTGCGTTTTATTTATTTCGTGCGATTTTGAACTTCCCTCGATATGCAGTACACAAAGGGCGCTCCGCTCTGCCGGTATGCCTTGGCCCAGGGAGCTGCAGAGCCTCCAAGTTGCAGACGGGCTTCGCCCCGACCTTCATCTCCTTCCTCTGAGACCGGCGTATGGGATGGCACGATGGTTGACGCTCGAGCACTTTCTTATGTGCAACCACCCCCGGTTACGCGGTGACCTGTGTGGTACAGGCCATGCTACGGAAGTACGCCGCCCTTCAGGCAACCCACCTTTTATCCCTCTTGCTTTCCTAACCTTGGGCGACCCCGACTCCTTCAATCTTCTCGAAGCGGTCTTCTTTACGCTGGTCTGTTCCACCGGGGACAAGCGCGTGAGGTCCTTCCTTCTGCAGCGCCTTTCACTGGCTGTGCAAAGAGGCACTGCCGCCTCTGCCTGACGTTCTGTCCCCAACTGGGTCACCAATTATTGTATATGTTAAGATACACGATACTATGAAATAAATTTCTTAAATACACAAAGGCACCTGGGCCCCCTGATCTTCCGGAGTCAATCCAAAACACAAATTCAAAGTTTCGTCAACTCGATTGTGCTATTCACAAGTACATATGCCTCAGCTTGACCTATTAGGGTCATGACGTCCCTCCATGATGCGATTCTAGTAAGTTAAGGGAAGACAGGCAACTCATCACTCGTTTGGCAGGTATCAATAGAACGTCTGTCATTTATGACACAAAACAAAACAACTTAAGCTAGCCGATTAAAACTTGAATTTCATCCCGATTATGAATACGCCTTTTCCAACCACTAGCCTGGTGCCTTCCTGTTGGCATTCGCCAGTCCTGTCGGGTATTATTGTTATTAGATCTGTCCTATTTTGGTTAGGTACATACAACATGGTGGAATTTATAATTCGTGTGTCGCATCGTGTGTGTGTATGTGTTTGGATGTATAGATCCCGCGAATTTGACCAGGACGACCCACCTCGCCAATGCGGTGGCTTCACATGGCGTGGGTATGCTATTAAGTCAAGTCGATCCACTGTGCCGAAGAAATATGTCGGCTTACATGGCCACACTTACTGAGGTAAGTTGGGAGAGAGTAGAGATAGAGAGAGAGAGAATTTTATCGACGTTTTTCTGCTTTTTTGGCTTAAGGTTAAACCGAGAGCGAGTTCATTTCTTAAACTAACTCGTTTCTGAGGTCTTCGCTATTATAATTAGGTATAAACTGCTAATTAACGATAAGAGTATACGTGCCAATGGGTGACCCCTCCGCGATTGTTTTGATGTAGCCGTCAAAACAATACCTGTTCTTCGAATGGGGCGATAAGACTAAGATAATGAAGACTTTGTTCAAGTGCATATGCTTTGCAAGTCCACAGGCATTTATTGTAAGGAAGTAAGGTTCAATCCTAATGAGTTGAAGTGAATCGTATCTTTGAACACAGGGACGTCTGTAATTGCACGTCCTTGAATATTCGTCGTTTGCAGATCTGTGTGTACCATGTGCTCCGAAGCTACCGCACAATGCAGCTATACGTGTGGCCTATAACCTCTGATGTATCTGACGTCGTCGGGTTCATCTACGCCAAGAACATCTCCATCGGGGCTTGTTACAATGTAGATTTGGTTCTCTTTGACATAGACGGCTGTTTCAATATCTTCATCCGGCGAGTGATGTTTCAGGTTATTGTGCAGGTTAGTTAGGCGAATTTAGTGTCAACGGTGTCGACCAGACATAGTACCGTGTATCAGACTGTTCGAATCGTTTGTGTTGTTCTTTTATTAATTCGTTTATTTTATTTATTTGCCTAATTACGACGAGTAAACTCGTTTAAGCGGTCATATTATATCTCATGTTCATATTGGAATTCCTATATGTGGTCATGTTGTTCATTGCGTGCCGCATAGCTGTTAAATCGCCAACACCATGAAATATAGAACGTTTTGCAAATGAAAGCGACCGGCCCGAGTTTACAAGAAAGAGCCACCAAAATTTAATTCGAGGTACCCTGCTTCTCTGATAGCTACACAACAATGTAATGATGTATTCGTAAAGATTTTTACTAATGTAGGTTTGCCCAGACTCTGACTAGACACGTGCATCAAAGATTGTTAAAAATAATGATCCGTGTGTCGAGCCCTAGTGCGCGTCATCCTCTGCTTCAAGATATCTAGATTGTAGGGCTGAATAAGTTTCGTAACTCAAATAGCAGATGAGGTTTGACAAAGGAGTGGTCCGAAATATGGCAAAGTTGGCGTGGTTGGCGCGAGTTTATCGTAAACTGCCCTTCCGAAAATGACTCGGGCCACACTCTCATCCTGTGGCGAAACGCAAGTAGGTACTACACTGACTCTACAAGATCGTTATAACTCGAAGCTTAACCAAGGTCGGAAAGTAGCAGCAGCAGTTCATAAGAGAATCGAGGGAATGAATATATTGTTTGCAGCAGACATATGCGGCAGAAAACGTCGGTTGACATTCTTCTAACCCGAATATCTCACGTGAAAGCAAGACGCTGGTAGGTTAAACAGGGAAATGAGACCTGAAGAGACACTGAGAAGTGGCTACAAAGATTCAATGGTCTTCTTCTAGTCGTCCCTAGACTATCATATCAACCGATTGCAGATCTCTCTTTCATGACTAACACATTGAGAATTGGTGCTTGAGTCCTCAAACATGTCCACTCACTGTGTGCTGCACTGATTGAGCTGCGGGGTTTGTTATGTTGCAAATTTCAGGCAAATGCTACTGGAAACCTAAAAGTTGTGATGCTGAAACTTTTTATGGAGCCGCCAGAAGTACGAACTGCTAGCGGCTATCCAGGACGCTGGGTACTCGACAACGTGGTGTATTCGCTTTACGGATTTGTGTTATCGATTGCTGAAAGGCTTCTGAAGGATATGTTCAATAAAGAAATAAACAAGCTGAACGACGCTGAAGATATACATAAGTTCATCAAGCTTGATTAGCCTTTGGAGCATGCTCATGGGTGAACAGCAGCCTTAGGGCACGGGGATGACGTGTCAGCATCGAATCTCTTCAAATTTTTACTGTATAGCGCACACCCGTGATCAGAATACGAGCGAGAATAAACGATGTTAAAATTCAACGAGTTCAATTTCGAAGATCTGTTATCGTGGCGGCAGTGGTGGTGGTGGACAATACCGAGTCATTTATTTGTCTTCCTTGTTCACATCGGTTTATATGAAGATTCTCGCAGAAAGCATTTGACGGGATCCCTCAGTGTTCTTTAAATGGCTTCACGAGTGGTTGCTGCCGCGGGACCGCTACCTAACAGAATCTAATATTGGCTACGCATATGTATTGACTGAGCTTTTAGCCTAACCACACGAGCTCAAGTAGAACCAGCAAGCGATCCAAACGAACCGTCTCTATATCTATGTCGAATATATGGCGTGTGCCATATCCCGATCCAGTGGGGCTGTGGCTTTGGCATTTTGTCGATCCTGCAGTATCTATTTAGATATATGGTGCCTCGGTCTAGTGTTAGTCAGAAGTAAAGACTGAATAGTAGCTTTATCTCTTTTGTCATTTGAGCGCCCGCTCTGCTGCTTGTGAATTGCGGAAGTTTGCACTCATTGGTTATGAAGGTGACTCACAGATAAACAATCCTGTTTCGAGAAACAACGACTAAACCTTACTAGGAACGACAACATTCGGCTCACAATTAAGATTAGCTTTGTTTTTATTGTACAATAACAACATAACGCGGCCGTAGCAAAATCCATAAAGTAGCAAAGTATATAAATATATTTTGCGTGGTTCATATATTGTGCATATATATATATATATATAAATATATATATATATATATATATCAATGATATTTTATGACATAGTTGGATTTATAACAAGAGTAGCTGATGCAGAGTCTTCTCCATGTTGACGATCGCCGGGCATAAGGGCATTGTTTGTCACTATTTTTTTATTTTTGTAATACATATATAACGCTCATTAAGCTCTGCGCCTATGAATGCCAGATGTTTCCATTATGTCGCAGTAAGTTATGACATATCAACGTAATCGGTGGTCGTCATTTCCAAAGATTCGTACCGTACGACGGCCATATTCCACTATCATAGCGAGTCTTCACAGCAGCGTCGAAATCTCTCACTTTAAAAGCGGGGTTCAATCGTATGAGATAACTGAGAAAAATCATTATTCGTTCGTCATTATAACAATGTGTGTATGTATGTTTAGGATAGTGAGAGGATCCACAGCGTTTGTGTGGCTATTTACTATTAACCATGTAAACTACCTATACACCTGTACATGTTGGCCCAATAGAATACCTAGCGCTAAGGGATCATCATTGATTCTCATCGCTGGCCTTTTTGGCCGTTTTGCATGTACAGGACCATTTCATTGTCGATCCATATACGATCGGTTATGTAAAAATGAATTGCGAGCGAGTATCGAGAAGGTTTGTCGCCTAGGTGGTCAATGCAAAGGTTAGGCTTTTTTGTTTTAGACAGGCTCTGCTGGTACGACAACCGCTGTTGTCGGTCTTGTCTCACAGTCTCCGTTGTAGAAAGTGATATCATCCAGAGCGAACCCGCCGTCGTTTGCCTCACCCTCGAATTGGATCTGCAATTACATTAAGGAAAGAACAATGAGTTTACGAAAAGTAAATGTGTATAGCTCAGATTTCTTTGTAGCAGGTTTTCCTTCGGGCGTTTTACCTAGGTATTGCAGAATATAGAGACGCGTCCACGTAACACGCCGGAACCAAGCGATATCTTAAGTAAGAACAACTGAGCCGAATGTTGAGAGTGCCAGATTTGATTAGAAAGCTCGTTGCTCCGAAAGGGTCCGGGTTCGCTTGACGATTCGACTTATTCCTTTGATTTCTTTTTCCGATTCAAATAACCTAAGAAACATTAGGTTAAACATTCAGGGTTTTTCTCTCTTTTGTTTGCTCCTTTTCGTTCGATAGCATTTCATCTCTACGGCGTTGCCTTCTTCCATCGAGACGTAGCATCCACATCATCCTCCGAATATATCGTCGACACCGTTGAAATCAAGCCGTATGACTTGCCACAGCAGTTTAGATATCGGTCATAGTTCTACGGATACAACTGACTATTCCTACGGCTACAACCCATATAATACAGTTATAACTGCTTTGTGGCGGCCGGTTAGTTGTGTTTGTTCATGTCGTTTGCGCGTAAACAAGTCACGATAACCAACGGCTCGAGGGGGGTGGGTGGATAGACGCAATGGACGCCTCGGGCCGCCCGTCCTTCTGATCACATTTCCAATAAACGCGACTGGTCAATAGATACAAGGGGCCAACAATAAAAGTTATCGTTATTATCATCATCATCATCACCGTCATCTCACATCGCGAGACTTTATTCTGAAACTTGACATTGCCGTTTGGCGTTGTCTCTCACGGTTTTCTACTGCCGGAATGATTGCGCGCCACATCATTCTCGTCGTTCGCTTTGCGTGCCCACATCGACGCCCGCCCGCCCCCGGTTAAGTTTAGCAAACGCGTCAAGCGTTTCCTTCTGCGCGTCGTTGACTAAACGGGACGGCGACAAGGGTCGGCTAATGGCCCGGGGCAATGCGACCCCACAGAGAAATGCAGCGAATGACATGCCACTCGCTCATGTTGGCGATCATTTCGGATACATTGAAGGTTGATCATTCCGGCGTGGGGGGGCGGCGGCGGCGGGGGTTGGCTAGTCGCTTTCTAATGGCGGCGAATAACGGTGGCGTCGGCGAACAACAAGAAATAAAAAAAAACGAGGATAATAACAAACATGATTATATAAGAATGGCACATTGGAGGTAGTTTACTAAACGAGCGGCTACATAACGTCACATAACAACTGTTGTTCTAAGCGGTCCTTTGGACGCTGGGTAACAAAAACAGAAAAATACGATTGCTGCATAAAAAGAAGTATGCGAAAAAATTATCGTCCGTGAGGTTTTTGGCTGATTTTGTTTGACATAACGGAATATGTAGGGAGGTACCAAGGATTGATTGCCATTGGCGACGTAGCCGCTTAGCGAGCTTTAACAATGAATAATAGAAATTATTGTCATTATCGACGATAGAATAATTCGCTTGAATGAAAACTTGAGATTGAATTATATGCATTTTTTAAATCATGTACCACTAAATACCGTCGTGAAATAAATCATAAGTCACATAACTGAAGCATAAAACCAACATGTTAGGAGACTGTAGAATAATTTGGTGGTGTATAATGTAAAATGCGCAAGATTTCAAGCTCAATCTGCTGCCTGATCCAGATCCAGTACCTTCATCCATCCGTGCATTCAGACTCGTGAATACCATCAATAGCACCCAAATATAATTGCTTTTGTTAGAAGAGAAGTCTATTCAACAAAGAGCAATTTAGGCCATAGGCACAAGCCGGTAGAAATCGTGTCCAGTGTGACCTGCCCGATCTGGAGTGGACTCACTGGGACTTGAAGAACGCCTCCGCGAGCAGCCTATATGTCAGTACGCCGATTATTATACAACAGCCGAAGTACACGCAGCCCGCAGTCAATTACGTTTTTGTATGCTATTTAGGCGGTAAGTGAGGGACCGGGAGGATCTCCGCGAATCTCGACCTAGCCTAATGTTTCTACATTAACTATTATGATTTAGGTCTATGTATTTAGGTTTACGTGTTCTGTGTTTTATTTAAAAAAAAACTAAAGTACCAAACGAAATACGTCATCAACGACATTATCTGACGTCCGATTTGTAGCTGTACGTATCTCCACGGTTTATCTGAGACTCCCGACAATACCAATATTATTATAGTAACTTACCCTGAATGGTTTGTCGGCTGGTATTTTCACCTGACCATATCTCCAATCGGGCCGGATCGTATCCGACCTGCGTGACGTGAATTTCCACAGAATCATTCGTACGTCCTCTTCGGTAATTTCGGGTTCAATTCTGAGATGCGTAAAAGCAGCGAAGCAAGTCATAGCCATCGACATTAGACGAGTTGAAAAATATACACATCTCTCACTGCTCACACGTACACACACTAAGACCTAGATAATGGAAAGGCGACTTCACTGGCGTGTATTAGGTTACCATACAACTTTACATATAGTGATGGTTCATGTTTCAAGCACAAACTTGTTCCAACATCATATTCGACATCACAGTATTCAACGATTGAGGCAACCATTATTTGCGGTCCAGAAGTTTCCATGGTAGCGCCAATAGGATGTTCGTACAATATTCTTAATGTCAATGCGTTACCAAAATGTGGTTATATCTATCATGTAATATAATCATGTTACTCGATACCTGTAGAGGCTAAGTGTAGACGATTCGCCTCGTCCAAATGGCGCAAACCAGAATGAGACGCATCGGTCGGGTTCCGAGTCCACGGCTTGGACAACCGTAGAACGGAGAATCGGATTTTGAACGGCATTCTGATTAAATATATCGAAAAATATGTATCCGGCTGAAATAACCACAAAGTTGGCAGAAACAGAGCTATGTTAAAGCTAAATGTACAGGGGAATAATATAACTAACCCGTTTATAATAAGAACCTCATGCCTTAGTAGAACTCTTATTCTATTACTCTGTACGTTGCCTGCCATCTAGTCCTACTTTATCCACAATAACCTATGACCAGGTCCCGTTAATAACTTATTAGCGTCACCTGGACTGTTACTTGTAACCCAACCCTATAGTGCCGAATGTCAAACTCTTCCGAGATTTGTCAATGGCCATGTCACGTCAATACGCCTTTCCTCGTCAGATTTGCTGCTGATGACGGCGCGAACGTCTACGATGCGTGTCGACCGGTCAGCCCTGATCGTTCAGAGCCGAATCAATCGCTATACCAAGCAGTACCTGTTTTCGTCATTGTTGTTAGCCCAAAGGTTGATTTATTCTAATCATCGACTGCGGTTGGCACAACATAATGATCACTACGGTCATTATCAAAGATAACTATGTGTAATACACAGTTTCCCTCTCTCTTTCTCTCTCGTTGTTCTCAATGTTCTGTCAATGTACTCCATGTATGGTCAATATGAGTTATTGCACTAATGAGCTGTGTAAGCTCGTTAGTGCAGCGGGCCCCGTTCGTCTCTCGTCTCACCCGCACTGGAAGTGAACAACAACAACAAATACCCATCCCCCCCCAGTCATCTATACACTCATATGTGGTGCGACCAAACACAGCTGGTGGTATTTGTATATTGACATACGTGAGGATATCTACGTCTCATCGTCACTATTGGTATTGCTGGTGATGAGAGTAGTATTGGTAGTTAGTTACTATAATGGTGGCTAACTACATAGCTTATATTACCACTAAAGCTTTTCGCTGCTTTAGAAACATCGATCTAGACGTTGGCAGTGAAGTTTTGGGTTTAAAAGAACGGCACTACTGAGTAAACCTGCTAGCCAGAGTTTTGACGTTTTGAAAATCGTCATTCTGCTTAATTTACCCATCTGTAAAGCTGTTGGATCGATAGGCTTTTGCTGCAAATTACAAAACTGGGTGGCTTCTCTAATCATCGAATAATAAGAGTAATAATAACAATGACAAACATAAATATATATATATATATAGCATAGGTTATTTTCATCAAATCACAATTAGATACAGAGGAGCATAGCAACATCGTTTTCATTCGTACTTGGAGCGCGATAGGTGTGATCCTGCAGGTTCGCCGGCCGAGACACAGCTGAGGCGAGTCTCCAAGTTAACGACGCCCTAGGAGAGATGCCACCTCGCCCGATGAGGTTCGACGGCCGGATTTGGACGATCTGCTTGGATAGTTGCAGTGCCTGGGCTGCAGCCTGTTCCTTGCTAAGTACTCCCGTCGCGTTCTGCCATCCGCACATATCGCGCTCGAAGGAACATTCGCTAGGAACAGCTGCCGCTTTTTCTGGAAAGGCTTTAGACAGAAAACGTCCGGTCACATCAGAGTAATTTAGTGACTGGTTGACGTTGCTGTGTAGCTTTACTTGTTACGTCGAGTATCCCTAACTTAGAACAAGGTCAGTGACGCGCAGTTAGTTTAGTGGGCGTTGTATGAGTTGAACAAGTCCTTGTTTAAGGATCGTGTCACCTTCGGACGTTTCAATCATCTGCCCGTTCAGTGCTGCTCAATCAGCACAAACTGGAGATATGACGTGGTTTCACGGCATGTTCGAGCCGACATCGGCTAGCTACTTACTTGTGCAATCGCCCTCAAAGAAGCTGATATCGTCGAGGGCAACATAGCCCACTCTTCCGTGGCCCCAGATACCCTCGACAATAATTTGGTACGGCTCCGATACGGGCATCCCGTCTGACATTCGTATAGGCGATCTGAAAATACAAGTTGTTGATAAATTATATATATATATATAAAGAAAGAGAGAGTTTGCATGTGGCTTCATTCGATTCAACATCATCGGATCTGTGTGAAGAACTCCTCCAAGGGTTCTCCATCCGCGCTGACCTTCTCTAATATCTAATAGTAGTAGGACCAGTGATTAAAAAGTCTTATAAGCACACCCGTAATCCTGCTCGGTGTACGTGGCCTAGCACCTGGCCTGCCTAGAACTTCATGCTGTATAAATACAAGTGGGGATGATAGCCCAGCTGTATCTCCCTCCACTGCTACGTTCGGCAGCCATCGAAGATATCTTGAGAGCCATCGGATTGACCAGTGGAGCTTGGTGATTCCCCGATATCGTGCAATACTTTATTCTTTCCCTATATACACGTGTACGTGAGTATACAGAGCGCATCATCGAATGTACTCATTCGCACCCGTAAATACACTACTTAGGTTGGAGGGTTAAGCCCGTTGGCGTAAGCCCCGGTCGAGACCGTCAACCGCACGAAGGGACATCCAGACTCTTTGGCAAACAATCCTGATCATCGAGTTAAGCCGGCCGGTCCCGTAATCCTTCCATATCCTCCTAACACCCTCACATGCGACGTGCGTCCGCGCGTGCGGCCGCAGGTTGCATGAGCTAACAAGCTCGTAAGCAATCCAAACGACTCTCTGACTGATCGACGTGATTTACTGACTGACGTCATCCTCCTGTCTGATGACATACATAGATAATAACATGAAATAGATGCTGTGCACAAGCATCGACAAAAAAGCATCGACGTAAAATAGGAAGAGCATGCCTACGACAAAAACGTAGGCATGCTCATACATACACGTACGCAGATCAGAGCAATTTGGGTTAACAACTCGAACGAACACGAGGAAAGTTCTTCTTATTATTATATCAGCTGATTAAATCTTATCTCGGTTTACTGTTTTGTGAATTCAGATATATATATATATATACAACGTAAATGTGTGATTGTGTCATATGTATGCTAATTCAACTCTATGAGCGCCTCTTCATAGTAAATATATGCCACGGTTTTCCGTTCTCAAATGTGTACCACGTGAACCTCTACAGTGGCAGGCACCGGCTGCAGCCTCCCTGTGTCGATTTGTGCGACCCAGCAGCAGGGTGCCGCGCAAAGCGGCTTCTGCGTAGCGCGCATAATGCTTCCTTTGTTTCGGATAAACGAGTGTTTCCGAACCCAACGGGCCCGCGAAAGGTTTAGCAACGGAAGCTTCATAGAGCAAGGTAATGTGTGCAACCGAAAAATCCACTCTGTATCCAGACTCAGCCAGACAGTTACGTGCGATGCTCGTCATTGTGGTCTCAGCAAAACAAAGAGCCACCATATCTATCTAAACGCGTTGTCTGCATGGCGAGCACAAGCGGGCGTCCACCGCACTCAAAGAAATTTTTCTTAGACACTAGCAGCAGTGGAGCCCGGTTTTCGTTCTATACTAGTAAAGGTGATCTGCGTACTTTAAACTTGAAAACAAGCGTGCGCTATTCAGACTTGAACATTCAAGATAATAACGACGAAAAACAAATTGCGTTGTGCTACCGTTATCCGCCACGTATCCAAACCCGGAGTTATCGCTCTCTAATAATCCTTCTCGGTTTGGCATTGGAGCGTGAGTATCATACGAATGTCATACGGTGACAGGTTATGATGATGCTTACCTTGCCATGAGCCAACGATGTCCTTGGTGATTGTTTAGTCGCCATATAGTGGTCAGTGGTTTTTTGGTGCCATCAAGTGGATGATGCAGGACGTGAACGCGAAGTGAGCCTAAGGATGGGCCTGATGGGTCAATGGTCCGTTCATACATGTAGTAGTAGAACGCCATACAGCGAGGGGCGGCGTCGGTCGAGAACTTCGGCGACATCAGCCAGGCTTTCGAGCCGCCCCGAGCCGGCAGAGCTGTATTGCTCATCAGGTTCATGAAGTAGCCTGGCGTGGGGGAGGGGCATAGCAGGAAATAAAAGAGAGAGAGAGAGAGAAATGAAGGAAATTAGGTAATTTATTCAGAATTTATTTATTATTAGGTATTTACTACTACCTCAAGCAAGCGATCTGTTTCTAATCAATAATTAATATATATACAATACATATGCGTTCATACGCTGTGACGGCTGCCTCTAATACGTTCGTTTAGGCAGCATTGAAGATAACAATTTAATCAGTAACGCCTTCCCGCTCTGGCCCGAACCATCAGGACGTCTACGCGGGCCATAGGTTACATACCATCCGCTCGTTTCCGGGTATGATCCAGAGGAGGTCCATTTAAGCCATAGCTGTATTGGCGCGCCCAGTCGAAGTCATCATAGCCATCAGCAGGATGCGGGTTTGCCCAGCCGCATGTATCCTCTTCGAAGTTGCAATCGCCTGAATTGCGTGCAGCTGTCTGTGGTGAAACTGCAATGAATGAATGAATAAAGACGATAAGACATTACGATAATACTTCGTGCATTGTACATTAAATCTAGCAAGCAAATATTGAATATCGTTGAGGAAAATGCAACAGGCTACACAAGCATGTGTGAATGTATGTAAGAGTAAGTGATGGTCGTAATTTTTTGGCCTTTTACAGCTTAATCCCCCCTAATCCCCGATAAAAATATGAAAATACTTCGTTTTGGCTTAGTCTTGCTGGCGTCTACTGAGAAACTTTGAACTAAAGTAGCAGCATCAGTAGACCAGCAGCTGGAAATTTCCTAAAAGACCTAGTACTTCCATAATCTATTGTGGATATCCTCGCGGCGGTGCAAAGAGCTCTATTGTTCTCCGGGATCGGCGGTAGGTTGCGTTCACTTGGAGTTTGCAACAAATGTAACCAACCTTCTACATACATCGTCTACAAGGCTGGCCACTATGATCGCCATTCTAAGGCCGGTTAGATTTATTTAAGAGGCAGTAAGTTCTTTCCAAGGCTAGGCTAAAAGGTTCTGTTTGGCCAATTCGTGAAACGGACATGATGGGTTTACTCGAAATATTGAAAAAAAATATGAACAACTGCATGCAGTTCTAGTGGACCATCGTATCTTGTTCGGCGTTCGTCACAACATATGGTTCTCTTTAAAGTCTGAAGAACGGGATATTCCCATATATCCGTTGCGATCCGTTCAGTTACGAGTCATAACCCAGTCGAAATTTCGCGTTCAGTGAATGCTTATTATCCGTTAATCGGAAGCGCATGTGCTTGCAAGTTGGGTCTTATATATGCCAGATCTCCGGCCAATTTAACCATTCCACCGATTACGTATTTATCTATCTAATTGTTAACATTAGTGCACACGAGACCTATTACGAGCAGCAATCAACTGAATTAAAGCAGTCAGATGTATCCAAAGTGCACACCATTGCTTCTCTAACTCGGGAAAGACTGAGCACATCAAACTCGTTGATCACCCAGTACGCAGCTCTGTATACTGAAAGGTTTCAGCTGCAGTATCGACAACACCAGCCAGGAGACCTCGACTTGGATGACGCAGCACGAGCGTGGTCTCTGGCATAGCATATCCTTGAATTGAATCATCCCCTAATTTACTACCATTGATAACCCTATCGCCATCAGCATTGCGCACTGCTATCACATCATTATGTTCGTATCTCTGCCGGCGAACAGGATCTCGTTTCCCCTGCTCGTTAGACATAGCAAAAGACGCGGCAGCGAACCATTGCGAGCCATGTGCTTCTGTTTCAATGGCTCTTCCCGCCGCTACTGATTGTGATGACGCATGTTTGTTCAGGCCCTTTGCCTCTCGACTTGCCCTGGTTTACCATATTTACCATGGCCATGGGTGGTTCTGCGATGTTTTTCAACTAACGCGTCGAACTCCGGCTGCCGTTGTCTTATCTGATGTTCCACAACGTCATAGCGTTACAGGAAGGCCTCGGCCGTCTCAGTTCGGGTGAGTCCAAGCAGTGGGCATCAGCGTTAAATCCATTTTTTCCTGTTCATGGTAGGGGTAGGTGCCATCGTAGTACCAGTAGTAAACCTTTATGATGGCTCTTTCCAGCCTCGTCGACAGCTGTCGTCAAGCCTCTTTGACTATAAGAGTCGACACTTCCAGTTTGCCGGTCACTACGGCTTGGTGGCCAAACAACGACGTACGACAGCTAACGACGACTGCGGGTACTTTTCGCCGAAACCGACAGCCCAGTAGAGAACAAAACAGCCACGATGAACAGGACCATTGCGACGTTCGTGTGCCTAGCACTTTTCATTGGGAGCCTCAGTGGTGAGTGGCAATTAGTGGAACGCAAATTAGTCAAATTGAGCGTTCCCGAATGGCTCAGACCTTTCATAAATTCATACTTCACGGATAATTCAGTGATTCAGTTATGTTTACAAAGTGTGCCGATTTAAGTCCGAGCGTCGACGGAGACTGTTTAGGTACACTGGAGTTGCCCCTTTGCCAGAGAGTCGGGTGACGGTCAGCTGCATCTGTGCTTTGTACAATGGCAGTGAACAATGTTCTGATTTTATATTATACGCTTTCACGCTGTTGTTGTCCGTTCAATAAGGACGGACGGCGCAACATAAACCAGAAATAAAATTCTTCATTTCTAAAGACTTCACTTCGCGTCATTAGAAGTAAACGTACTTAACATTACACAACGAATTGAACTGAATATCAGCGCATGTAGTCATAAACATACGCACATTAGCTCATACTAGAGAACAGCAACACAAGATAGAGAAACATGTCGCTCATTGTATTTACTTCTCCTTGACATTTCAGCCCTCAAGAAGGAGATCCCGAACCCTCTGGGTCTAGAAACCAACACTCTTCCATCGCAGGAGCAGCCGACGGCGGCCCCAGTCATCGGCGCTGTTCCTGAGCACCCTCAGGTTGATCTGCCAGCCGTTCCTGGCTTGCCGGCACTTCCCGTCGTCAAGAGCCCCCTGAAGGCGGCTGGCGACGACGACGACGCTGCCGCTGTTGAGTAAACGCTAATTCTCACCAGCAAATGACAAAACGAACCCTGACTCCGTTTTGGTCGGAGGTACACCGCCCTGTTATCGCTATGCCGTCATGATCGAATCACAACGAAACGACTAAATGCATTCACATCGCTCACAGTATTCCAGACGTCTTGAATAATCGTATTACGTAACGCGTTACAATCCTGAAATAAATTGCTCGGTGAATATGGGAAACAGATAAAACATTGGTGTGGTCATTCATGATTATTATTTTTCGTGAACCATTGCTTAAGTGTAGTGTGGCAGCAACTATTGAACGTACACAACCCAAGAGCGCCTCTACGCCACCAAGCAGCTAGACTATTACGACTCTAATCTCGTGATTTGTTGCGAAACGAATGTGTAATGGCTGCCTCCACAACTGCGTACTCCGATACCAACGCGGAACGGATCAGCAGATGGGGTCCATTACCCACAGACGAATGAACTATGCGGCAAATGCAGCGTGATAATAAGCCACGATTGTTGTTGTCGTTGTCGAGAAGCATGACAATGTTGGCCGCCGCTTGGGACAGCACATAAATATTCGCCAAGTGTTATATATAATGGCCTCCAATAAACCAACACAAAGGATAGAGCTACGTGCAGTGCGCGTGTCGACGTAGTTGATGGTATCGCGGAGGGCGTGCTACGTTGAGCGTGACAGAAGTTTTCACTTCGCAGCGAAAACAAACGACGAAAACAGTGGAGAAACCAAACCTCTATATTCATTCGCTTTTCGCGACTCTGTGATTCCGCCGCCAAGTTGTCTACAAAGGAATGAGCCCGTCGCCAAAGGAGATTTAAACACACCCTCACCCGATAGACGAAGACTTCAGTGTTTACTCTACTTTTGCATGGAAGAGTAACGAGGCGTTAAAACTTTGACAGTGGAGCACGCGACAAACGAGAATTGGCACAATTTAGTTCAGGGAGAGTGTTTGGATACTCGCGTACGTATATATATATGTGAAACATAAGCTGTGACAGTATTTCGACTTGTCAAGAAAACACAACGTTTACCCTACGGCACAGTAAAAGTCAATCTAATGAAAGAGATCTGCACCGAAAAGTCTGCGCAGCTTTGGCCGCATAGAGGTGCCAATAACAGGGAACATAATAATAATAATAATAAACTGAGAACATAATGAATGTGCTTACCATTATTATTATTATTATTACAATTTATAGTATTGTGGTATAGAAATACCAGCTGCCACAAAGCCAATGGACCTATGTATCGGGCTTGGTAGAATGTGTGGGGATCACCATAATAGCGCACTACTGAGTGAGTCGTTAAGGCAAGCAAGGGTAGTCAATCAAGTGTGGCTGCTCATCCGAATAATCATCGATTATAGATGCTAGATAGGTGCGTAATGCTGCAGCCTAACATAGTGTTATCTCGATGCACGTACTATCGATATGTATAGGCGGTAGTTGCCCCAGTGAGGGACGCCTGTCCTGTTCGAGTCCGTCTGACACGTCAGACAGACTCACTCTCTGACGTCGCTCACTCTCTTCCGGAAGGACGATCCGATCGGAGGCGCGACATGGTCTCACGCCGAAGCGGAAGTCAGGCGTTGGATCAGCCGCCTGCAGCCAGTTAGCTAAGACTTTCTAACTGGGACTTCAACCAAACCCGGACGTGCCTGGCTGGTGATACCCAGAAACGGCTGTGGGGAGCGTCGAGCCGTAAAGATTAATGAGTTTCACGGGTGCACGACGATGCTTATCGGCCGTCGCTGCCGCCGCTGCCAGTAACGTTATCGCTTGTGGGAGCAAGCAGCCGAACATGTTACGGGATGGGTCAGTAGGGGTACGAGACCTAAGAGGTACTTCACCTCCTCCATCACCAGATACCGAAGGCCACAGCCCTTCACCATGTCCCTTGTGGTAACCGGAGGCGATCTTTAAGGTTCTTGTTCGCCCGCCACGTTCGGCCACCTGCCACACGAGTGGCGGACAGCGAGAAGCCAGAATGTGAGATTCGAAAGAAAAAATAGACCAGATTGATAATGAAAGGCAGTGAGAGAAGGAATTCAAAGGTGGATCAGATGGAACGTTACAATATGGCAGATTGCAGAGCTAACTCTGGAGAAGGAGAACAGCGGGATACTTTTCTGGCACGAATAGACGAGATATAAATAGGCTGATGCGCCGACTGGAGAATTTGTGTGTGACAGCAAGCGCGTATGAAGGAATCGCTTGGGCCACATTTGTAGAGGGACTTTGAGAAACCCTCACGCAGATGATTTGCACCATGTTGTTTCTTGATTTCATTTGATATAGCAAATCTATATATACTTGTGTATTGTACCGTCACATCGACTTATATAAGGATAAGATATCGCCGTACTGTTCCAGCAGTATAAAGCTTCTCTTCGAGTGAGAGATATGTTTGATTGACTATGTGTTAGCTGTATGCTACACTCACTGAGAGTTTCGCATAGTCGCAAGTGAGAGTCATTGGACGTTCAATTATTATTATTATCCAAAACGGTAGAGTACATATTTGCAGAGGAATCACCTGTATCTCTTTTCAGTGTATAGTAACGAAAATCGTAGAGGATAAAACTTAACACTACCTTCTGTTTACGTACAGTTCTCTCTCTCTCTTTCTCTCTCTCTCTCTCTCTCTCTCTCTCTCTCTCTCTCTCTCTCTCTCTATATATATATATATATATATAGAATATATGCTGTACCCAACAAAGTTGGGTTGCTCGCCTCATCTAGGAGGATGCAACGCGTTGCGGATTAGGCGTTTCGCGTTGGGCTAACCAGCTTTAGCTGTCACCTTTAATGCATTTGAAACGCCTCTAACGAATAGGATAATCCACTACGGCATGCTGGCAGTCATTTCGTATTATGACGGCCAAATGAAAATGGATGATATTCAGATGGTTCTAAGTAGACGTAGTTAAATATACACATCCGTCTATCATAGAACTACATCAGAGAAAGAAAAAAAGAAAAGTGTAGATTTAAATCCTATACGTACTTTATCCATACTTGTACCGTTATGTACTATTCACATAGCGGTGACAGTTCGTTCTTGTTGCCTTGTTACCGGCGCACCATTACATTTTAAAGAACACATGTCCCGCTGATGTCGGTGTTGTTGTAGAACAGCTGGCGTGCTCGCCATCTTTAGTAATTATGACGTTGACTATTTACTCGATTTTTGTGGCAACAAATCATGAACGTCTATCTGTCGCGTCTGTGTCTCTTATGCCAATCAGCGGTACTACCGTTATGCGCAATGACTATGTGAGATCGTACGAAGGTTACGGCCCTATTTCTCGCTGGTGTGACATTATTACGAAGGCTCCTTACACGACAATCACCAAAGACAGACGGGTACAGGTATATCAACGTATGTGACTCCTATTTCTTCTGCCGCCTGTGGATGATCCGTTTTCATCGTGCCGCACGTTAGTTGGCAGCGGTTAGTCAACTGCCACCAACCAGTCACCCCCCACAGTGGGCGGTCTAACTTAAGCGGGACCTCGCAATAGCATCCAACCCCCCTTTGCCTGCTAGCAGCATTGTAAATATTCGGCCAGCTAAGCCGCTGCGTTCTACCCTTCGGGCGACCGCCAACGCCACGGGATAAGCGGACAGGTTCATTCCGGAGGGTGAACGTCGTTTCGTAACTGGCTGCATCGCTCCATAGGGATCTATTGTCGTTCGTCGTTAGCCCATCTGTTTTTGCCCCTGTTCCATCGACGTCATGGGCACGCGGAGATCCCAGCGGAGTCAGACAGATGCACATATGCACATACATACATAATATGCTTCTGCCAATCAACGTAGACTAGCGAGTTGGCGTTCGCAAGCTGTGATCTATCGTGTATCTGAAGCGGTACCCCACACTCTTTCTCTGGTAGGCCAGAGAATAGCAACCGAATTAGCAAATGCATCCAAGATGTGGGTATACCCATAATATGTAGATAGAATGGATGTCTTTGTACTGGTCGAAGGCACGAAGCTGGTGGCTACATTCAGACTGAGTGTCACTCTGGGATACTTGATGTTCACCTCATCGATTTCTCCCAACAGAAGTTTCGATTGCTATCGAACTTTTTAATAGCTAGATTTTTACTTCAAGTATCAGTTCATGATGACCCAAGCACTTAGCTGATGCTTTGTCTTCTGCTGTGATAATACACTCGCGAATGTATGATTTGTATGTATTTAGAAAATAATTGACAATGGCAAACCACAAATTCGATAAACCTAACAAGTTTTCACATTTAACAAAGTTAATCTTATCCAGAGTCAGTCCATGTCCAACTGACGTTCGGATGTCTGCATTGACCTTCACTGATCTGCGGAGTTTGCATAATAGAATACATAGTTTAATAGAATTGATCATTAGAAAGTTTCTCTGCAGCAGACCAGCCTGCTCAACGTGCGAACGTGTAGTGTTGTATTGTAGTGTTGTATTGGTGCAGTGGCACGAGGACGCGTCGGATCGATATCCTTGGTGGACTTGCAGGATTCCAATTCATAGTTGGAAAATTGACGAGTGAAACACATATATATATTTTAGCAGAGGTAGCAATCCAGTGAATTCTGGTAACTTACTTGGGCATGTCCCCTGACGGAAGGAGATGTTGTCTATTGCTATGTTTCCAAGGGAATTCGCCCCGACAGTTGCCTCGAGTACTAACTGTATCGGCTCCGTCGAGGCTACTTGCAGCTGTGCTAAATACCTGGAAGGAACAAATGATAAGCGAAAATCACAATAACAAATAATATTATCATCTATCTAATAATCACAACAATGTAAATAACTTAGAATTATTAGAATTCGTAGCTACATTTGATAATGTCGGTTGTATTACACATTTTCAGATAGGAGTGCAAGAATTCTAGAATGCTTAGATGCACACTTCAAAATGAGGTTTGTGAACTAGTTCGTGCAATTATTTACTTTCCAGGTGCGTCCATGGTAATGTGTTGGGTGTTAATTATTCTAAAACAACGTATTTAATAAATCCCAACTTGTGAACTATATCGCCCGTTTGCGAGAGCAGGATTTTAACGTGAAATTTAAACGATTTTCCTCCATAGCAACCATCGCTACAAACACCAGAGTCGCTTTCCACGAGCTCCTTTCCTGCCAGGGCATCTTTCATCGGTGTGAATTAATATTGTTTGTTAAAGTTCGTTAATATGCACCTCTTTATCATGTCCAATCAAAATCTCATCATTATCCATAATCATTAAATTGTTAAAGAACATGTCAGAGTGGGCTAAATTTTGCAAAACCTGGATCATTTCAGTTCCTTAAAGGTATAATGTCCGTACTACCGTTCCTTAAAGATATAATGTCCGTATAATGTCCGCACTGGGACGGATACTCCAGTTGATCCAATCAAGGACAAGTAAAGAACAAAAAATCCCTCCATCGGAGTTCACCACATGGAAGTCTGAAAAATATCGCGCTGGACAGGTGCACATTTGCAAAAACCCTGCAAATGCGTAGATACATATCACACGTCTATCAATTTGAGAAGCTTCCTTCGTTCGGACGCTGTTAGGATGCCCCTGTTGTCGGCTCCGCTGTTGCTTTTTCGACCGTTGTCAATGGGGTGCCTTGGGCACAACCGAGCGCTGCATCTAAGCGCCCCAAGGGGGACCGGATCTCTCGCGAAGCTTTCTCCTCTCCTCCTCTCAAGGGACGAGGGACCAGTTTCTTTCGCTTTCTTCGTTCACCGAAGAGCAGAAAAGGCCGACGCTCCTCGAGGAAAGTCTCGAGCCGCGGTCTCTAGTTTTCTAAAAGCCGTTGTGCTATGCGTGTGAGTCCTGAGTCTGCGCCGTACCACTGCACTCCCTACACACAGTAGAAGTCTCGGAATCTCAGAGGAGCCTGGATATATAATAGTTTCAACGACTGGCTGCAGCGAGCCCTACTAACTCTGTCAGGCAGGCGGGTAGGCCCCGGACTTGCCGACAGACGACTCAATGCGGGGAACCTTCCCTAGACAGTCCCTCCGGAGTGGCCCCCACTTCTGAGGCAGGAAAGCACGCACGCACCAATCCATCCATCCAGTCAGCTAGTCAGCCAGCGAACAGCCAACTGAAGATTCGCCACCAGACTTCCAACTCTCACAGAAACAGTAGCTGTAGAAGCAGCAGATTCCCTGTTTCCAACCAGTCTCCTTCTTCGACTAAAGCCATAGTAGCTATCCGCCCACGACATTTGAAGCTTAATCGGATTCCCTTCTCCCAACGCGGTGGGCAACGGCGGCTTTCACTGCCAGGAGGAGCAGTGCCCCTTTGGCCACATCTCTACTTCGCTATTTTCCTCGTTTTCGGCGGGTGCTCGTCGCCTCGGCCCGTCTTTCCCCGTCAATCCTAGCTCGTCCCATTCGATTACCTCGACTCACAACGCCAAGAGGGCGAGAAAGCGAGAGGAAATATAGTGAGAAAAGGAAATAAAGAAATAAAGGAGCACAGAGAACACAGAGAGAGAGAGAAAGACAGAGGAATAAAGAGAGAGAGAGAGAGAGAGAAAGAGAGTCGTGCCGGGAAGTAGAAGAGAGCGTCCACGCCACCGCCGCCGCTGCTCCGACCCACTTGGGAGCCGTTCTCTGAAAACTCGCGCTACTGGGGGCAACCCGATTCCCAGCCGTAGCTCGTCGTCGTTACGGACGGTAGCCGGAAACTTCCTTTCCTCGAGTTGAACAAGGCGATAGCAGCAGCTAGGGCGGCAGCGACGGTGGAGAACGGTGGGCAGCAACGAGCAAACGCAGGGAGCAGCGAACAGAGTGGGGCAAACGCAGAGTGCCGCGGCGGTGTCCGCTGACGGGATGACCCAGAGGGGGCGATGGGCCGGGTGACTTGCTCAATTTGAGCGGAACAAGCCATCTTGATGCGGAAAGCTAGGCAGAGAGAGAAAGACTCGCGAGCCTCGGAGGGCTAAGAAACACCGTTGCTGCTAGCCTGCTCGATGGATGTACAAAGTGGATGTACGGTTGCGGATGAATGGACGAATTAACGGACGGAACATAGAACGGACGAATATGCGAAATAGCGGCGGCGGCGGCCACGACGACAACGACGGCAATGGTGATCAGTTCAAGATGTGGTAATAATCAACAGTGACAACGACGCGGGTGATCAAGTTGTGAATGGTGGTGGTGGTGGTGCTGCTGCTGCTAGAGATGGTGTCGAAACAGGATTAGTGGCACGCAAGCCTCACGTGCGCCGTGTGCGAAGCTGCGAAGTCCAATTCGACCCCATCCGTTTATGATATACCAACGTTCAGAAGGCTGCGACATTGCCGTAGTGAGTTATACTGCAAACGTGCTGTGACCTATGGGTTCGTGACGGGATTTTGTTTGAAAACGGCCAATGGCAGAATGATCATAGTTCGGCTGAGGTGAAGGTTACCTCCATTACCTTTGGATCACCTGCCCAGCCAGACAAGCAAACGCACACACGTACAGAGACATACTGCGAGTAGTAGGACACTCTCGGCTATAATCACAGCTCGAGTGCTGCTCGTGTCCCATGTTGATAAGGACTCACATGAATATTCCTAGTCCAAATAGTTCGCGCGTTAGGTAGGCGCTGTATAAAGGGAGAGCTGTCTATATCGAAGAGAAAAATTACTATGTATATTTATTTCCATAATAGCTACTACGATATAACATATTTCACGTGTTGATTCAATGTTTCTTTGTACACGTTATATACATACAGTATTATTAGCACATATGTCGCACTATTCGTCGTAGTATACTCACTTACCCATACTGCTTGAAGGGAAAAACCAGTAGCCCAATATTTGTCTAAGTATCCTACCTGACAGGCTGTCTCTTATTTACATACCGGATGAGTGCGCAATAGCCAGGTTCCGCCCACTGCTATCAAATACGCCCAACCTCAAACACGACACATTTTCTGCCTCAGCCAAAGAAAGTCAGCGAGAAGATACGTTTCACGCATCCAATATCTCTCACCAACTTTCTCTGTATACACTACCCCCAGAACGAGGGTCGCGCGCATTCCCCATATGGCCCTCACGTGCGCCCCGTACGACAGGGTAATAATCAACGTTCATCAATTCAGCCAAATAGGAAACGAATCGATTTTTCAAGCGTACGGCTCTGCCCTCAATTCGAGGCGAGGCCACGGTGGTGGCCGCGCCCAGGGGAGACGTCAAAGCAATTGAACTCTGCGCTACGCAGAACGTCGGACCGGGCCACCTACAGTTACTCTGAGTCGACGAGTGACAACCTCTGTTCCTTGATATTTAATACTGGAGCCGATTTACCACGAGCCGATTAGCCCTTCAACTTCACTTTCCACCTCGTTCTCCCCTTTCGAAGCTATCGTGTGGGACGAGCGCACTATCGATGCCGTGAAACAAACCGACTAGCCGACAGAGTCCCCGCGCAGAACGCCATTGCAACCTTCTTCCAATCGCTCCAGCGCCCCAAAGACCTGCGGCTAGAGAAGGCTGTGAAGCTACCACTCACCATTGATTGGTGGCCTCTCCCGTCATTTCCCAGAGGGTTTTCGGCGGCTCTTCCGACCCCTCCATCCGCGTCAGCACACGGAGGGTTCCTACACCGTTGCCGAACATGTGCGTAGCGAAGCGCATACATATTGGGTTGTTTGCCCCTGAAATACAGGCATTCATCGATATGCGTTATGGATGAGGTGAGAAGTCGGAAATATTGAAGAAACCATTGTCCCCCCCCCCTTGGAGAATTAATTAATTAATATAGGGCGTCCATTTAGTGAACTACCCTGCGTAGTCTGGAGTTCATTAGATCGCTTGGGGAAAAAATGGCATTGTGGTCAGTCAGTCTGCGAGCTTGTTTCTTGCCCTTGTAGCAAAAGGTACACTATTGTTGTAATAGTCCTTATTTATCCCTATTCCTTTTGTGAAGTGCGCTATAAAGAGTATTTCCACCTAATAGATATTTAGAGACCTTGATGAAGATCAGGTGCAATTAGATCAATTATTTTTTTCGCTACTACCACATTTATATACATATATATATATATATATATTTCAACGAGGAACTGAAACTGATTAGGAAGTGATTATTCAATATTATACTTAATATTATTCAATACTATACTGATACGGTGGGTGTACGATGAATTATATTAAAACGACGACGACGATGCTGTCCGAGTTACGGCGACTGAGCAAAACTCAAGCTTTGCTCAGTCGCTTCATAAAAATCAATCACCTATAGTTACAGAGAGTTATTATGTTATTGGGTTGTCTTCCTTCCATAGAACGGAGACAACCCAGCGGGCCTTAGTACCGCTGTTTAGCATTGCTGCTCGATCACGATCAGCTTTATGACGGCCTTGATCTGCGAGCTTAACTGCCCTTGCCCAAACTACATCGTCTTCGCCTAAAACGTTGGGCTCACGTCTCCACCGGACAGTTCGGTTCTTATACGAACTTTTGCGTGTCACACCTGCTAGCATTCCGGTTTCTCCATTGGCAAATCACGCCACGCGCAACCACCTGTAGATTAGGACAGCCTGAACAGATATGCATAGTGTATTCCGCATGGTGGAAAGCAGGTCGCACAGGTATCTGTGATTGTCTTGCCGTACATTGAACTGAGACAAGCTACCCCCAGACCCGTTATCTGAAGTGTGCAGCTTAGCAATAGTTACAGAACTACAAGTCAAATAACCCTGCTCCATTTTCATCTGTTCCTATAAGGATTTCCTGACACCACCATAACATTAAGGATCGTCATCGTCTCCCCAGAACGGCAGCCTCACAGAGTCTGGCCGCCGCCCGGGGAGCAGAGCCCTTACTGGCACACTGCACAGTTTTTTTCTTGCAGTACGCCATTAGTTTAGCATTTCCTTATCGTACCAATAATGTCTTGGTGACAACGAGCGTGGTCATGATCCTTCCACGTTCGCAACAATGTCCAGAGCTACTCCGTCAGCAGTGGTCAGAAATTCTGCCCGCTAGCGGGCACAGCGACCAAGACAGGCGAGTGTCATCCAGCGACGCTGTCAGCGCGGCGGCGACAAATTTGTGTCGATCACGTCCGAGCGACGCTTCACTGTACGAGGCCGTATACGCGTGAGTGGATCCTCTGTGAGACTAACCCACTCGCTGCTGACACGAACGAAACAGCAGTGAATAATTGAACATGAAGAATGTCTGTCATCAAGGGTCCGACGACGACCAGAGCACTTTCCGACGAGTGAAATCTCGGCTCAGCCGACGGAGAGCGGCACACTCATTACACTTGCATCGTGTAACCTTCCTCGTTATTTCTATCTTTCTTCTTCCCTCGTTTCTATTGTGTTGTAATCTCCAGCGAAATCTTCGTGTACACATTCGTGCTCATATGATGATGTCTGCATGGAGTTGGTATGCTCGGCACGTTTGTCGTACAATAAATTGATTGATTGCTTGACGGCAGGTGCACGTACACATTATTATATCAGTGTGAGCAACCAAACGAAATATAATACGTACAGTGCTTGTGTGGAGTGGAATTACAGCTCGGGAACAATCCCGAGAGGTATCAAGTAACAATCGGAATGCAACGACAAATATAAATAGGATTGTTTTTCAAAATAAATGAAATTTAAGGAATCAGTTAAAATCGCTTGGTAGAATAGTCTCAAGCGACGACCAAAGGCGAACGTAAGCACTCGATAAAAATGATCTAAGAGAATGTATATAAATATGAACATATCTAAAATTATTTAAGGGAATAGTAGATACAATATTGAACATACGTCAATGCAGAAATGGAAGGTTTACAGACGGCAGAATAGCGTGAATACGGTTAGACAACACCCTTTAGCGACAGCAGATGATATTGTTTCCAAGGAATCTCCTGCTGAAATGCTTATTTTTATCACACATGCCTCAGTTGACATCAAAACAGAGAAGGAGAGTCCGGAAAATCTGGTTCCCTCACGTAGCATATAACGGGAGCTTATCACGTTCAGTGGATACTCGCCGTTGCAAATCTAGATGGAGGCTTAGAAGCTCCAAATGCCTACAAACCGTTTCTATCGACCGCAACGCCCCCATTTGGTATCAGGGGGAAATAGCTTCCTGCACAGTTCTTCTTCAGAACACCCAAACCTCCAACGGAGTGTGGAAGACACAAAACGGATAAGAACGGTAGGTTGTATTGTTTCAATAGCACAAACTGATTGTGAGTGCAGCCCAGTACTCGAAACCCGACTGACTTTGCCCTTATTATTTCTATTATGCTTTTTATTTCTAGTTTTAATATTATGTTATGATAAAGATTAATAAATAAATCTGGATTTGATACTAAAAGAATCAAGGTGTCCACATAAGGATTGAGATATCAACAGATTCCAGATACCATATATATATATTTTTTTTTTTTTTATAAAAGTATCTTTTCTAAATTCGTCGATTGCCCGCTCAGTCCTCAAACTCATTTTAAGCAGTCTGATTAAATATATAGATATATATATATATATATATATATATATATATATATATATATATATATATATATATATATATATTAGTGAATGCCAATATACAAACCCACCTGTTGCCTTGAGCGCTGGACTGATTAGCTGAGCCTTGTCTTGTGGCCGACGGGGGTATTGAGAATCGATATAGATATATCCACCCGTCTTTTCATCTTTTCCAAACGACGAATAGTCTCTCTGAGGTCCGGTGAGGAAGCTCTGTGATCCACGACCCTGATCCCAGTTGAAGTCGTCACCTGCAAATTATAAATATGAAGTAAATTATTTGCCGACACGCGTGCACATGCGCATATTACGACTTCGTAATTTGAGATTTTTATATAACATAGACATCAATCGCTATTACAGCTTTGTGCCCTCCTCCAAAAATGAGAGGCGCACTATTTCTTAAACATTTAGTGCTGGCTAATTGTTAATCAATACGTATGCAATGGAAAAAGTATAGTTGATAGTAGATTGAACTGAAAAGATTATATGCCAGATCGAACGTTTGAAGATATTGTTTGCTCTGGTTGACTTACTGCTCCCAGAGCATCATTGTGTGATATTTGAAACACCTCCAAGAAGGATGTGTGCTGCTCGTGGCTGGGCTTGTGCACATCTCACTGCCCAAACTAAAGTAACGCACTAAGTGATACCGGGAAGAGCGATGCTGTTGAACATCGTGAACAGCTTCAAAAAGGGGATAGAATCAGGGCGTTGTCATGCATTAACATGCCAACACCCCACTTTAGAAAAAGAAATACCCCCGTGCAGGAGCACAAAAAATGCTCAACGAAAGCACGATAAGGACGCGATCGTACCTTTATAGGTAATCATGCAATACGCAGATCATACAGACATGCAATAGCCACACGTGATTTCGTTGGTATCTGATCAGTTAATTTTAACCACTTTATGTAGTCAAAGGTCAGGGATTCAAAGGTCATAACGTGAGGCGACTCGACCCAACACACATAGCGCGCCAACACGTCTGTCTTAGATACATTGTATTGTATTCGCAACAAAGCACGCTAATACTCGAAACTGCAAGTATATATAGGTTGCTAGAGTTTGCGACATCTCTCTCATGTTCTCCCTCTCATCGCTCTCCTTGACGAAAGCTTAATCCAGCCCGCTGACAAGTACAGTGAAGCCATAAGTTGGGAACACGAAAAGGATTACCGATACTCGAGCCAAAAGGGATCCGGGCTTGAGGTAGCGAGAAAAGCATTGCAGACGTAACAAACCCTCAAGAGGTCGACATGTCAGCCGTGTCGCAGCTCGAGCGCTTGTTAATCTGGTCTATTGAAACGAGCTTGGGAGAGTCTCATAACAATTGTGCCATAGGCGTTGCCCACATCCCTCTTCGCACACCTATTCTTGTCGGTGGTTTCAAGCATTGCGACTGGCAGTGACTACGACAGTTCATCACATCTATCCGTATCTGTTGTGCGAGCCACTCGAAACCAGCTATTTTACCCTGTTAACTGGCTGGGTATTTGAACACAGTTTATTGATTCAAAAGCCATCCACTGATTGGAAGGGCAGTCGTGTAGCATGCGGTTATGTTGAGATTACACTAGGGCAAATTGTCTGTCCAAAGTGACCTCTTACTTTCAGTTAGGCAAAGCATAACACTAATAATGACCTGTATCGGCATTGGTCCACCCGCAAAAGCCGCCTTCGAAGGTGCAGTGACCGAGGCAATTGTCGCCAGCTTCCTCCATCTTGTCGAATACGATATCGTCGATTGCTACATAACCGCGAAACCGTCGACTGGGATCGCCTGCCCGCTTGGGTATTCCCTCGAACCAAATCTGAAATAGCAAAATTCAGCCGCACATTTCTCATTATCAGGATGTTCTTCTCAAAGACAATTATCATATTTCTACAGTACATCTTGTTAACATTATCGCGCAGTACAGTAGTACGCATAACGCATTGCACTGCCACAAAAAGACATCGGCGCCACCCATTAAGTTCAGACGGCAATCAGAATCTATAATAAGAAGTTGTGGTCAATATATCAGCAGCAAAAAAAACGAAGTTTATCAAGCAGGAATTTTACAAGTTACGATAACACAGTGCATACTTTTGACAGCGATCCCACGTAATTGGTCTAAAAAAAAGCGAAATTATGCGTGACAGACTACACAGATTCAGGGATGACCATGCTTATAAGTACTTCATATGGTCCGTCCACCATTCACGACGCACAGTCGTATTGTACCTGCTTGTGAAAGTGTGAACACCCAAGTGCACCATTGGGGTACCGTAGCGCCCTTCATTCTCGAAACGAAAACATATCTGCCTAAGGATTTATGTCAGCGTATTTCCTTTTCTTGTACTGAGTCCCCATTTACTTGTGTTGTGTCTCCTTCCGCCTTTTCCTCATTCAGGCTTGAATTTCGCTCCATTGCCAATGGATTATTGGGCATGGTCGGCTGGCCAGCTGGAAGAAGAGAACAGATTTGGCCCCCTCACGCGATCGAGTCCCGAATATTCGTTTCTCCACCTCTTCTTCCTGTTTCTTCCCCTTGTTCCTCTTCCTCTCTTCTATTCGAGAAAATTAGATTTGACCCTTTTTCAATTTATGCATCCATCCCTCCCGCTGGCGTCTGGCGTCCCGCGCGAACGTCTAACTCGGCAACGGGTGCTCACCGCTGGAAGAGGAGAACGTCCGGCTCGAGCGAGGGCGTCGCAGCACGCATCGTTTCACATCGAATCTTTTCCAGATAGAATCGGACTATGGCACCGTGACCCCCGTAAAGGCTCCCCTTCCTCGGCATACGCTTTGCGGCTGGGCTCGCTCTGACCCACCTCTATTGTATTTGTAATTATAATATGCTAACTTGCGGAGTCGTGCTAGTCGCGTTGCTGGCTGAAGTCCTTAGGTCGTGTTGCCCGTTGCGTTCGGCCGGTAGGCAAATCGGATTGCGGAATTGTACCGGAATTTGCCGAACATCATGCACAAGCCGTGAATGTATGTGCTTGGAAGAATCGATGCCAGCAAACGCATGGCGCGGTACAACGAGACGAAGCCAATTTCGTGTTGCGGTCCAACACCATCTCCTATGACTGGCTCGTTTCATATGAACTGACCCATTACAACGAACCAGTGGCTCTTCAGAGAACCATTTCGATTTCGCAGATATCCAGTCGGATTCACGTCCAAGCGTGTGCTTATATTTTCTGCGACCCAGTCCTATAGTAGGATATATTTATTAAATAGTTACTTCTGACACTACGTATTAATTAGATGGTGGTCACAAAGCAAGCCTAAAGGTAAAGGTTTATTGGTTTATTGAAGGAGCTGCAATTTTTACAATGCTTAAGCTCTCTTATTTGCCACACGGCAAAGAGAGAGATAAAGACTAGCGGTTCCGAAAACAACAAAAAATCACAAAACGTTGTCTTCACAACCATCAAATTGCAGTTATTCGCCCATACGGCTGCGTAACTATCCGATCACCCTGCATTAGAGATGCCCATAAACACCGTTCTCAATTCTCATGACCACGATATGATGTACTTCTACGCTTTGTCTTTCATCGACCACAATTATCGACAGTGAGCAGGTCGCCGGTGCTTCCATTTGAAGATTGGCCCACGGTCACTTCTCAGAGAGAGAGAGAGAGAGTTCCAATCGATAAACAGCGGGCTAATATCTGAGTACACGACACCTGTCGAACACAGCCCGCCCCATGATTGAGACTCTCCACGTTCCCTATTTCTAGGACTCCCAGTACGAAGCAATTACGCATGGGCCATATTAGTCGCCCAAGCGCCGGAGTATATGTGGCCTCAGCAATGAAAAATGAAAGGAACGCGTCACACAAACCAAGCGCAGAAGAGGTCTGTATTGTTGTGGACGAAATATGATCATCTGACCGCAACCGCATAACGGTGAGAATTAGGAGAGCTGAAATGTGGCCTGCGATTCACATCCGTGGAATTGTTGGCGCAAACAACTTTAAAAAACAGCCGAACCAATGATTGATGCATCTTCCACGTTCGCATATCGCAATGGACATTATGACGTTACTTTTTATGCCTCCCATACAATTCTCTAACTTTCAGACCCTTCTTAGCGTATACCGAAAACGCGGACCTGTTTCGAATTACTATGCTGAGCCTTTTCATTAATATGATAAATATGTTTCGTTCTATTTGCGGGCAAGGTAAAATCGGAGATATAAACAAAATAGCAGATTTGTTCTGTAAAATTTAGTCAAATTCGACTTTACTTGAGTGTATGATCGAACTCGCATGTTAGCATAACTTCCACAATTGTTAAATATGAACCGCTAAAGCACGCAATTTGATTTGAGATTTTTTGGGAAAACTACATTCAACGCTGTTGATATGCTTAAATTATTCACCACTGCAACAGAAGATAGGGGGTGCTTTATAAGTTGCACCACTATTGAAAACACACAACTTGATAACGCTTGTTTCCAACTGCAGTGTGACCTCAGAATCACCCTGTATCCTTTCTCGCAATCAACCTCGACGAACTCAATCTTCCCGAGATGCAGCTCACCTGAAGGAGCGCAGTTCATTCAGCAAAGATCTCTCATAGTGTGCTCTAGAGGTTCATATTTAACTAGCACAAACCGTCACTATGGTAATTAAATGCGTATGCGGTTCGCCCAAGTAAACTCAAATTAAAACGTGTTTCCACAATGTACCTTACATTGGCATCGCCTCGCTTACGACGTGTGGACAAAGACGCAAGTCGTAGCCGTGTTTACCCACAGCCTAACAATCATTGTTTGCGCTCCTTTGTCCGGGAGCAAAGTGGACATGTTTCCAAGGTACCGGCCAGTGACTCGGTCGCCGTCTGACCAATCCAGAGATGCATCTCGATGTCGTCTTCCTCACCCCTTGCACCGACGCCTCCGCCTCCTGGCGCACTTGTGCATAAACCTCATATGTCGTTGGTCGGATAAGCTCATCCACCTAGAACAGACCACTACACACACCGAAGAACGGAGGTTCCCTCGGGTGTACTGCGGCGCTGACTAGCTCGTTCGACGCTTTGCTACAGACTAGCTATTATAGATAGGTAGCTACGTAGCTAACAAGGTTGAAGGTATGATACCTTACCCCGAGGTCTCCTTCAACCTTGCTGAATATTATACAATACGATTCCACTGTACCGCCAGAATCCAAGAGTGGCAGAGACAGCAGTCGCAACGGCAATAGACAGCAACAGCAGAAGTAACGGTACAGCATCGAGGCCAACTGACCTCGACCTTCTTGTTGCTGCAGTATCTTGCTTGTTGTACTGCCAGTGTTCTCCGTATGCTGGAGCGCCCCAATAGACGCAACCCAGTCGATCCAATAATATGGAGCGACGCTCTCGTGCACAGATGGCAAGCAGGACACCCGTTAGGGGCATTTGCTACAGCCTATGTTCTTCTGTGCTACTGCATCCGGCTGGGAGAAGCCCTGCAGACGGTGCAGGACCGTTCCGAGCCCTGGCAGTGGATCTATTTGCGGCAGTGCGATCTATTTGAATATATTATATATACGTGATGACGACGACGAGAACGATGAGAGAAGTGAATGCAACTACGCGGGGAACCCCTGTTCCTTCGAACCTAAACCACCTAGGCATCTACCTGTGCCTGTCCTCCGCACTCTTAGTATGTATTCCGGATTCGCCTACAGCAACCTTCTATTCCTTGCTGGCACCTTTTATTCTCTACTGACCAAGATGGACCAGAGTATAAGCGCTGGTCAAGCAGCACGGTCGGACCGCACTGTGTTCACTCCCTACGCGCTGCCTGTCTGAGTAGTCATACAGAGGCACGAACGAGTGGAAATGTACACACGTAAGCTTTTGCCCGGGACCCCGGGCATCCGCATCTGCCTCGGTGGCCCAACGAGTTTCTTAACGAATTCACTGCGACGAATTGCCCATGAACTTGGCCTGTGTGTGCGGGTGTGTGTGTGTGTGTGTTTGTGTATTTGTGCCTGTGTGTGTGCAATGCCAGTTTCCGGTTAGAACGATCCCAGCAAGATGCTCAAGTTCATGGTTAGCTTTCAAGCAATCCTAGCTAGACGGCCTGATACTTTAGCACTCGGGGCTCGCCAAGCTCCCAGACTTCTATCCCGAGTTGGGCTTCTAGTTCTTCTCTTGAGCAATGGGAAATGAGTGTCGAACACGACACCGTCGACCGGCATTTCGACGACAGGGCAAACACCAACAAACTCAAGATTCCAGAGGAGGAGAGCAAACACGACTATCGTATTACGATTATATTAAATCACTAAGGACTAGAACAGCGGCAACGGAAGCGCCAACTGCAATATCAACAACGGAGTCGACGACTTGAGATAGTACGACGACTGTAGTCAAATACGGACAGGAGCGAGCTGGTTGTGTACATTCGTTCCTACACGTGCTCTGAATTAAATTTGTTGGGCGGAGTAATGCTGCTTAGCTACCATAACACGAGGAGTACACATCTTCGAGAGGTTTACTCTCCTTAGAGAATCTGTAAAACGCTAGCCTCGTGTAAACGTGCAAATTTTTTTTGCTTCTTTACTGCGTTCTCTACGTTACAGTTCCTATTGTTGGCGACTTGCACTGGAAAATACACCCTTTCATTGAACATTAGGCGGATACGAACATTTACCAGAGAGTTCCTTTGTTTATAAGATGGAGAATGTTGGATGCGAATATCTAAAAAAAAAGATCTTTCATAGTTTGAAAAAAGCATTACTACTCCGGTAAAAAGGACATTCAAACACAATGTGAACGGATTCGTTATGGCACATAGCACATTGTCTTCGCCCTCGTCCAGGATCAAACTGCAGTCCTGCCAGTCGCCCTACACAGTAGGACGGCCTCCACATTTTGTAGCAAAAACCTGCTAATAGAAGAAGATAAAGCAACAAGAACCTGTTTATCTTCGCTCAAGCGATGAGTCAAGGCTGCGTCAAGGCCGAGCAAGCCAAGATAGATATAGTGAATCGATTCTGTGAATAACAAGTACCACCTAACACCCTGTCCCCAACTTCATCACTAATTATTTCATATGTTCAGAGGCACACAATAACATGGAGTAAATTTCACTACCACAATATTATTCTCTGATATATTCTCATTGTGAAAGTCTCGATCAAGCAGGCGAGACAGCTGTTGCTTCGTACCCTTGTTGTTGGACGCGTGTGCAAAACGAAACTGAGCGATATCGAGCGATCGGTGAAGGTGTGCGTCTGGCATACATTATTCCGGTATATATATATATATATATATATATATATACGTAAGGGTGTACGTCTGCACGTATTAGACGGGAGTGGGTGGAATTCGAAACGTCGCTGTCAACAGCATCTCCCGATATTCGCTTGTCCGTCCCTTCCGACAATGTCATTCGTCTCTGGGCTGGCGGATCTCGCTCGCGGAATACGATGGCAAAACCGTCTCATGCGAAGAGACTCTCTCCTCAGAGAGTCTACCAATCACATGGGCTTTGCATGAGCACTTTGACAAAAACGTACACAATATGCCACACGCGCAGCGTAGTTAAAATCATTCTCGTAGCATGCAGGGAAGATCGGTGCGGTAGAGATTCTGATGAGAGAAAATTTCCGATGATCTTATGACAGTAGTTATCACCAAAGAAGCATTAAAACTATCTTCGTACGCGGTGCGAACATATGTCTATAATATGGTATGGCGCACTGCGTGTACACGGCAGGGGGATGCTAAGTGTTGACTGCGTGTACACAAATCTACCCAGGTGAGTTTTGTTCCCTTTCAAGCGCTGCCATATATATATATATATGCACTCGTAATAATAGGATCCTTTGAAATACGAGGAGGCCAAACGATGATTTTTGAGAAGCCGACTCACACAGACACACACACATGTTTGAATATCTCGCTCTGACGTTTCAAAGACTCATTTTTCGTAAACCTCGCTTAAGCAAATTTTATCCGGTCCGTGGAAGCGATTAGTAGGTCACCATCGACCCTGCCCCTTGCCGAACACAAGCAATAGTTACAGACGAAAATTAAAGACCATCTGTGACATCCGCTCAACCAAGATTGATACTAATATTTCGTTGCACCCGTCTATACACGTCTCGTACGCAGATAATACTCAAGCACAGTGACATGTTGATGGCTATGGTTATCGCCGATACTATATAGTTCGTCTACGCATCGCTTGCTCATTGGCGTATCGTTATCTTTACAGCGAACGGGTCGCATATTAAAACTTTCAGCCTGTTGCATATCATTCTTCGAGGTGATTTATTAAGCCAGTAGAAATAACCGGACTTATTAATAAATCTCGCTAATTGACATTGTCCAGACACGAGAGACGTATACCGAGACGAAGCAACAGAGAAAACAAGAGGGGAAGAGAGAGAGAAAGTTATAATCACCATGGTATACCTGCCGCAACCTCTATGTGCTACGCTGAACGTAGAACATTGAATATCGACAGGCGGGACAGGTCACGTTTGGCAGGGTTGCCTTCGATTCGGGCATGTTGGGGGATACGGGATGTGCCACTTATCGTCTGGATTCGGTGTATGCCGCTTTGGAAGAAAAACAGAGGCTATTTGACAGCCGCCTTTCTAGCATGTACATGACATTGTACAAGCGACAATGTTTTCTCTACGGCGAAATGATCTAAGCTAAGCTCGTTGTATTCAGTTTTCGTATACGCTCCTTGTTGTAACTTGAACAAAAACAGTCATTGGTTTCATGTGTATATATATATATTATCATCTATTGTGTGGCATCTCGAGTGAAGCTAATAAATGATAATTATATTAATTATAATAAATGATAATTATATTAATTCACACCAATTCAAATCGCTCCGGTATTATTAAGCGCTAACATTTATGTTAATAAAGGAACCCTCCCCCCTAAACAGGAATTAGAACTTGGCCGCATGACGCGTTGCGACCGAATGACTACTCAGGTGACCTTCGTAACGATTTACTGGTTAATACATTGATTGATATTGATTTTATATCCACCTGCATGATATATTTACCTGCATCTAGTGATAATGAATGGAAAATAATTTAAAATAAATTATTACTGAAATAAATCATTGAGAACCCGGCACGAGCTTATGAAACCGTTTGGTCTCTATGTGACTGTCAAATCTATAAATAAGTCCATAATTAGCACATATAGCAAAACTAGACTTTCCGGCACAATGTAAGCGTGTCACGACTTTTTGTGGTGAAAAGCAACATATATTCCTGTTCGTCTCATGTCTTGTGCGCAAGGTCATGAATCTGCCACCTTCATGGCACTCATACACTCACGCGTAAAGTGCACCTCATTCACCCATCATCTCTCTGTTCTCAGGCTATTTTGATCTCGAGTGGTACCAAGCTCTCTCTACGTGGAAGTCTGCCATTAAACTCTACTGGACTAAGCGTAACAAGGTTTCTTCATGCGTGTAGAAGGAGACGAATTCTCCCGTCTATATCGAATATATATATATATATATATATATATATAACTCAGCAATTTTATAGGGTTACCCAAACAAGTACAGCTTTCGAAAGTGCAGCTTTTCGCCAGGTATCAGTGAGAGCTGTGGCTCGCTTGACTGCTCCGATCTCAACGGCAGCACCCCGCGTCATTAGCAATCACTAACGTGATCGTCTAACTCAATGCGAAAATCGCCAAATCTTCGCTGTGATCATACAAGTGCGCATGGAAACGCAATCGCACTGATCGTTAGAAGCGAGTGCCGTCATTTAGAGCTGTGCACTTCCATTAGGATACCTTCGTGATATGTGGCTTGTGTCAAACCTTAAAACCCGAGTCCTTGACGAGAGTACAGATACCAGCTCGCTCCAGTTTGGAGAAGGATGATATCGCTTTCGAATGCTGTCGGCCAAATTAAATCAGACCAGCTTCTAGACTGATGAGGATGGAACCAGCGCTGCAAAATGGCAGTATTAAATCGTCGCTTCAACACCGGATAATGAATAACAAATATTGCAGTACCTTTTTCTAGCCACATAGTGTTCGTCCGACAATATGGCGATCAAGTCCCGATCGTGAACAATCAGCTCGATACTATGGTCAAACAAAAAAGTCAGTTGGTCTACGGTTAAGTAATGTTTTCTATGAGAGCAGGGCCAACTCGCTAAAGAGCACACGTTTATCTCTGTCCACTATTCATACTTACTGGTTGGGGAGAAGTCACCCTTAAAGGATGCTCTTGATGGGGAACTATTACGGGGAAGCCAGTTATTACTACAAAGACAGAGCTATTTTGATTGATATATTTATTCGGCCACGTACAGCTATTGCTTGCAGTGAGAACAAAGGCTTCGTAATAATAATAATATTGCATAAATGCTCTTAAAAGGTAGAATTTTCCTAGAATTACTCAAAGCACTGCCATAGAGTTGTATCTAGTGGCTCGGCTTGGCTCATAACTAGGAATCACCTAGCAACTCAATATATTTGCTACTCCACAGATACACTCTGATCTTATTAGTGTTACGACACCACTATCTTATAACAAATACGAACAACGTAGAGAAACAAGTCTTGGTGTTTCGGTAGGGCAATATTAAAGATTCCATGTTTGTATGCTATGGGAGAACAAATGAAAAACGGTCCCTCAAGATGCTACCAGTCCGACGCTTCGAGCGACACCCAAGCTTTGATATTCGCATAATAATCGCATAACTGGATGAATTATTTATTTCTCACTCTCCAAAGAGAAAGACAGAGGGAGACTTAGGCCTGTAATGTATTAGACACTAGGCCAAAATGCGCCAAATCCTCGCAGCTGCTTATTCATTCATATGCAAATTACGAGGCAGATTACACTTACAATTTAGACACAACGGAATCATTGTACATCCGCCGTGCTGTATCAACGTGCATACGGCGAATAGTGTTCCGATCTGCCCCGGGCGTGTTAAATAGCCCCAACACTCGGGCACCCTTCCCCAGTGATATACTGCACCCTTGGCTCTCTCTCTCTCTCGCTCTCTCTCCGACCCAGTAATCGCTACTCGTTTTCGTGAGGTGATCAAGCAAACGAACGATGATGAGAGGCTGCTCAACTGTGCACGCACACAACACGTCCAGTCATTCGGAGACGAATAAATGTGCTAATAATCTCAGACGATGCGTCCGATGCACCAATCGGCTACTGCGCGTCGTCGTGGTGGTGGCAGAACTGGTCGCGATCTTGAGGATTTCAAGCGCCGTTCAACTCTCTGAATTCAAAAGGGCCCAGCTTCAGCTTGAGTCTGAACGGTGTGCTTAGCTCCGTCGGGTGGCCACCACCAAACCCCGCCGCAGGCGTGTTGCAACACGGCGGCTCGGTGCTGGCTCTGAAGACCCCGTCGATAGCACCGGCGTGCAGTTGGCTTTACGGCGCTGTAAACTTCAACCACTCCCACGAGAGTAGCGGCGAGTGAACCACGACCGGTGGCGGGGAATTATTGGAGCAGCGAGCCGAACAAACCAGCAGAATAGTCCCATTGCTCGGTGGAGTTCGGCGCCGCGGCGACGAGCGACCTTTCGTGTATGGCGCAAACGCATATACGACCACGTCGAACTGGGTTTTCGGCCAGCCCAGCGTGCTGCATACTCTGTTCTCTGTTCCGTCCCATGATGCATTCAAGTATTGATGCCGTCCATGATGTCTTCCTTTGGGCGAACTTCTTGTGTGTCATTTATATGTATCAGACATAACGATTGCGTTGTGGTAGGCGAATTCGAGGCAAGAGTGCGATTTTTTTGGACTCGACAATCAAAGTGACAGTTGGCATTAACAAAAACAAACAAAATTCACAAAGCAATGAAGCGACGCATGCTGTACAAATTAGTACATAGAATCATCTTGTAATTTGACGTGCAGCCAATAATTGCCTTTCTTTCGCGCTAGAGCGCGGAATAACCTGAACGTGATCTTCTCATTTTTCCTCTGTTTGTCTACCGTAAAACCGTACACCGTAACGTACAACCGTGCCAGCGTTAGATCGTTCGCCATGCGGCAAAAGTATGGCGAAACTTTGATACGACTGAATGGTACTAGTTGAGCTTCTGTAGTATCATTCAGTCTTATGAAAGTTCCCTTGAATGCTCGGGAAAACATCTGCTCGACCCTGATGTCTGCGGTCATATGCTATAGGTCAGCAAATGTCAAGAACTGAATGAGGCAAACAAATAATTTTGCAATCTTTTATTGAAGTATACAATACAGCGTATTGGCAACAAAAAAATCACCATTTTTATCACATTCGTCGTTTCATATCTCGATTTAAATGATCACTGATATTCCCGTTGTGTAGCTAATACCAACTAATCCCATAACATTGGCAGCATTAACTCCACGTCAAGTGCAATATTTATATTGCGCCTTTCCAATTCACCACGTCGTGTTCGTGAACAGCCGCTGAGCGGCAATAAAAATAAGGGTATTGCGCCACCTTCTGCTTCTTCGGTGAAGTCGCAGTATCGAAAATATACGGGGACGATTGAAAAGATTGCCTTCGTTACAGTCCCTCTCATCTTTCGAGCGCACGAAATAAGGGCAGCGAGTGCCAGATCTGGGTTCAGGTCGACGTCGAGACGCCGTGGAAGAACCGCCCATCTGAGGCTGCTTCCGTCACATACTGCAGTCCCCTACGAGCACGGTGTTCGCCATGATCCCTCACGACGCTCCGTGGCTGTCTATCTCTCCCTCTTTGCTTCAGTATCTCTTTTTCTTAGAGGGGCTCCATTGGTAGTGAACGTTCCTTCCACGTCAGCTTATGAGCCCATGCCCTCGTCATCAGAGCCATTCAAGCGGTAAATTGTGATTTGCACATAACCCATAGATAGGCGACATTCGCCATTTCAGACCGTCGAGTCAGATGACGATGGATAAGGCCCGAGTCCCCACAACAAGTTATTAAAAAAAGAAAATCCCGCTTCCGTAAGGTACGAGTGCGAAATAGTTGGACATATTCGACCCTGAGGTTTATCTTTTGATAATAGTTGGCCTACTTGTCTACGGGCGGAAGCAGCTGGCGCACGAGAACGGTCTCTCGTGAACCTCCGGATGCTGCTGGTAGTCGAAGTTTTGAACATTTCCACATAGGAGGGATAACATCCTAAGAGCGAAACACATTTTGACTTTCCCGAAGTCTAATCTTGTCTAAACTGTCTTCGATGTGATGGTGCATCATTTGTGCACAATTTCAGAAAAATAAAAAGCGACTTTTGCCATGCGGCCCGTTGGCAGCGCGTTTGAAATTTTACGTGGTCAGTTAAAAAAAAATATATGAAAGATGGGCTTTGCTCGTTAACGAGGATGAACTTAAAAATAGTTTTTTTCTGTTTTTCTTTGGTTTTAACCCCAGCATATGCCTCATAACCTGTGCACTTGCAAACGAATGCACGGGTTACGAGTTGTGACTTAGCTCTGTTCCACTAGCGAAACCCTGTTTCGAGCAGGGGTAATCCGTTTCACAATCTCGACTTTCGGTTCATGGTGCATGAGCAGCTCACGTCATCGCACGTGTTAGAGCGGCGTCACAAAGTGCCAGGCTTTGCCCTGCAGCACGTCGGCTCCTTACCGCACTCGACTCTTTGTTCTGCGCCTCGAGCAGCCTTAAAGAGGAGGAGACGATTGGGGTATGACCTTGGAACGCCAAAATCGATTAACAAAATTAAACAATCCATTCGGCGGGCACAGGTTATCGTGAGCGGGCTAGCCGGAGGCTGAAGAAGCGACTCGGCGGGGCCAGGCTTTTCCTCGGTGCCTCGTCCACCTCATCGTTGCTGAACGTCGCCATCATCGGTACGATGATGACGGCCATGATAACAATGACGTTGATGATGAGAACCTGCTTCGCTAACCGGCAAAGTAAGCAGTTTCAGGGTGGAAGGCTTCCAGGCTTCGTTCGCCCAGAAGGCGACCGTTCATTGGATCGTATTTGGGTGTTTACCAACCGTCCCCTGAAATCCTAGACTCTATACATATATATATATATCAATATATATATATATATATATATGTATGTGTATATATTCAATTCAGTAGAACGATTACAGTTGGCTCACTTGATCTCGAGCAGGTCACTCATCGATATAATACACACATAATAAAGGTTTGTCCGCTATTGTCGATCGCCACAACTGGCGCAGAAGAGCACTGACCATTCATTATTTTTACACAGCAGCAGCAGTAGCAGAAAGAATAATACTATTGCTGGTTATTAGCAGATGACAGCTGGCCACCCAAACGGTCGATTGGTGCAGCAATATGCGCCGGTTCCATACCTGAGATATTGGTCAACAATGAAATACGAGCTGGAGACTGAGCCATAAAACAACGTTTCTAATTATCTCCATCGGAGCTCTCTGACCGATATTTGTATGCAATGGGTTAGCTAACGCAGAGACACTCTGGGGATATTCATGGATTTGGTAGCAGCTGGCCTGATGATAATTACTCATAATACTTTGACGGGGGTTAAGTTTGTGTGTACGTATGTCTCGATCATCTCAGTGAACGTTTTTTTATGTACACTTTTTAATGAGGGAATATTATGATGAAAAGGAGTGCTCTAGGAAAAATCAGGTTAATTTATGAGAATATAGAAACTAATGATTATCCTTTTTAAAAAAATGTACGTATCCATTGCTGGCATAAAATATATTAAAGTGTTTTCGCCAAAACGGATGACAATATCTGATACATGTCAATGTGAAAATCAGGGTTAATAGCGACGCCCGAACGGGATTATTGACACAGGACAATGAAACAACTGGTGCAATAGTATGACAATTGGACCACGATAGTGGAGTAATCTAATCAGGGAAGTTGACTAGCCCCAGCTGGGTAACGGCTATACGGTGAAGCCGATTAGGATAATTAGATAATACGTTATTGCTACATAAACACATAAGTCATTCCTATCTGTATGAAAATCGCTAGCTATCATTGAAGCAAATGCATGGATATCGCGTTCCGTTCTGAAACATTTAGCTTAATGATGACTGTGTATCGCAGAACGAAATCGCCCGGTCATAGTTAGACGGGCAGTACGATTTTCTCCTTTACTATCGAATAGCCTACCTGATGAGGCCATCCGTAGGTGTAAGCGACCTCCCCCTTCTGCCATTTCCCGTCGGAATTATCGTCGCTCTCCCAAACGGTGATGTTCTCGAACGTATTTACATCCATGACGATCACACGGAGACGGTCTACCGAGAGACCCTCAATCGCGTAGAAGAACGATATACAAAAGCCCTGTAATTTCACACAGTGATATAGCAACGTGTATTACATATATATATATATATATATATATATATATATATATATGTATATATAACAACGTGTTAGTTCTTATGAATAATTAGCTATGGGTTTGGGGATTGAGATCGAGAAGGGGTGTTACGAGTGTATCTACATTTGGATTATATATATATATATTCACATTGATTGCGCTGTGAGCTGATATTACGAACACACATATTTTGAAAATGTACTAAGTCCCAGCTGGAGAGCGAAGCCAGTACCTCTTGGGACGTCGAGACTTCTCTTCCCCGGGAAACCCCTCTTCACAAACTACTACACTCCCAGTTCTCACACAACCATTAGCAGTAGTATAACCTCATTCGATGCCTCACAGAATAGATTTCTCTTCGACACGAGGCGTAATTGCTTTTACACATCTCTCCATTGGCTCTCAAAGGGAGCCCGCTCCAGTAATCGCGTATGTGAGATGTAAATACCGACAGAGCGACCGATTGTCGAACCGATACTTGGCAAGTAGTCTACAAAATGTAGTGTGACGACCTCATATCTGCATTTGTCGAACTATTCCATGTAGTGAACATATCCGCGAAGCAGAGAACAGCGATGCAGCTCAGTGCAGAATGCCTGAATTGCAGAGCCATCCATTCAAAGTGGGCAAACCTCTAAATCGATTTCTATCTAAATCAACGGCGTATGGTATAATTATCTGTGCATATTTTACATGACACTGCATTCAGTAAACGCATAGTCTATGTGGCATAATAATAGTGTACCTGTGATATTACACATAAAGTTGAAACTGTATGGCGATCACGACAAGAAGGCGAGCCATCTAAGAGGAAGCTCAAACGTTTGCGAGCGGCGAACTGCCGCGCATCGTTGGCGAAGCAGAACGCGGTCCCGGGTATAACGGGACCAAACGACAGGCTTCGTGTGCACATAGTAATTACATACAACAAAGAGCGATAAGGCTATGCAACAGCAGCTGCAACAGTATTGCGTGACGGAGAAGCTTCACAAGCGTTTAGTCTGGACGGATTTTCACCCAAGGCCATCATGTAAGGACAGGCGGGGGCAGACAAAAGTTGTAGAAGCCTGACTGGGTCGGGGGTACGTGCCTGATTCTTGGATCAAAGCATAACCTGACTCACTAGGCCAATGCGCGAATAGTTATCTCAGCAGGTTCGGTTCGTTAACAAGATTACTTGATCACCTACCGCGTCAACGTAAAGAGCCACTTGAATGTCTGATATATCTCCGGTTATTCACCCGGCGTCGAGAGAAAGCGGTTGCGAGCGAGCGAGAGAGAGATAATAATATAAGGGAAAATGCTCGATGAAGCGCATCCCTTCAAAATCATCGATTATACGGAAACGCGTCCGTGCATAAATAGAATGTCATGAACATTTATTTAAACGCGGACCCTTGAGTTGAACGTTTCGAAAGCACGATAATGCAGGTCCAAGCTAGGCCTCACATCCTGCTTGAGACGAATATTAGAGTGCTCTATGGAATGCAACACTATGTAGACCGACATTTGTGGGTCAACCCGCTGAAACGCTGGGCGCCCTCAGAGGACAGACAATTATAAGTGGGCTCGAATTTGGTCGGTGTTTGAGGTTGTAATTGATCATTATTGTTACCAACCTTATTGTACACTTTATGAATTGACGTCAGATACAATCAGTTAATATAATAACACACCTAACACATAGTATCATCATAGTCATTGTGTTGAATTGTATGGTAATGCAATGGAGACTAGAAGCATTTGTTAATGCAGTTTCTCCGCATTACGGACCTATATACTTTATGTGAGTGTGTTATCTTAAGGATAATCTTGTCCTTCGATAGAAACATTTCAGGAGTCTAAGAGATGCCGGATCGGAGTAACATGGATTTGCCGTGAGTAACAAGGATTTGCCGGCATAGACATTTTTTTAGCAGTTAGGTATACGTAGGGAGAGCTGCAACTCTTGCGGGTTTCTGCCCGTTCAATCTAAACCAGAAATATATTTATACATACATGTGAAATCATTATAACAGCTGTATTTCTAACCTGTGGCCCTGTCGCCGAGATATTTCGCGTAGCGAGAACGGCCGACTCGAAATCGTTGATTGGTGAGTCCGTCTGGGCGGCTCCAGCGGCACCTCCTTGAGCAGCTCCACCACTTCCAACATCGATGTTGTTTGATTCCGTTGGCGCTCCACCTGCTATGATGGGAGGCTGGCGGGGAGGCTCTCGTGACGTTTCGAAATAGATGTATCCACCTGAAAATCACGGTGGAATATATAGATTACGAGTGGACCGCCTGGAGGCCACATGAGTCCGCTACGAAACGATATGAATCAAAACTGACCTAAACTGGTATGTGAGCAGTTAGATACGCCTATATGTGGCTTAATGCCGCTATCGTGAGTCGTTATAGAATGCGAAATATAGCCTTATCTCTTTCGAATAGTAATTAACACAAGCTACACTGACATTCGTTTACTAGCCAAAAATAGGAAGCATAGGTTTGAACAAACTATTTTCTATATTGTCGTCGAACTTCTGTGGACAGGGCTCCGGCCGAGGTCGAACCCCCTCCATACCTTTGGCAACAGGACGCTCTAAAGGCGCTATTCAGTGGGCAACTTAGATTAACGGGGATATTGCAGACCTTTCTGCCAGTCCACTCCGAAGGATTAGGCATACGGTGTGGTGGCCCATCGTCAAGCAGATCTCTGTTACGCCTCGCCGCTCGCATCAGTGCGGCAATGTGATACGGAGTCGGACCGTGGGTGAACGAACTATCATTCCCCTTGTGGTTTCTGTCCTTGATGACAATTCCTTGCGTATTAGTGTGGACCTGCGCCTCGGGGCACTATTGGTTGCGACCCAGACGTTGTATTATGAGAATCCTGTAGCTTTAGACGATCTCGATAAAATCTCATCCTTGAGAGACGTGACGAGGTGGGGACTGCTTTTATATATATATATATATATATATATATTATATATATACATATACATCGGGTAGGAAGAGATTAACCATTTCAAACTGGTCAACCCTATACGGCTAGCCAACGTTCGGCAACCTTGCTCGCTGTATATGTAAATTGATTGAATTAAGAATATAAGGCAGCTCCAAAAGTATTTGACCATATTAATATTACATTAATTTATATTATTATATTAATAAAATACTTTTCGTGCTGCCTTATATTAATAATTATATATATATATATATATATATATATATATATATATACTTTCATAACCATCAGCTTCCGCACAGCAAATGTATTGTCACATCGGCATAATGCCATCATTTTCTATGTCTTGCCCATCACCCTCATCAAAATCGCTTTCAGTTCCTTCGATGCATCATCTTTGATATGCACAAAGTACATATCACACCAAGATCGTTTCTCGAGTAGAGATGGACTGAGTGAGGCCGGGTGTTCTTGTCGGCGAAAACCGAGCCCAGCGGAGAGCACAATGGCTTCATCCTTCGACCGTAGACGAGGCTATAGACGACTGTAGGACTATAAAAGAGGGCACCATTGCCACCGTTGGGGGAGACCGCGCGACAATGGAGAACCGTTGGACGAACAGAGTAAAAATGGGATAGCAAGGATAAAGCGACAGAGGCATGGAGACATCGATAGAGAGAAAGGAGAAGAGATTCTCTTCCGAGTTTCATAGCTGATATCGGGTCTCTGAGGGAGAGAAGTTGTCGCCACATAAACGACGGCTCATGCCGTAAACGAGACGGCCGTGGCCTTCAAACGGACGCCGCTCTGCCGCGCTGCTTGTAGCAGCACACACAGCAACAGCAGCACCGTTGAGTAATCAATAAGCAACATATAAACGAGGAGATGTCCCCCATTCGGGATAGTTTTTTGTTCATTCTCTTGGTCAAACGAGCCAACTATCAAATGATTTGAAGCAGGACGCACATCAGTTATGACGAATTGACATATGGACTCATGTAGCAACTCTTCACTGTTATCCACAACTGCACGTTTTGTGAAGCTGGAAGCGAGCTCCACTACATCAGCTCAGGTAACGCGGCCTCTGCATGTCGTCAATGGGCATAATATTTTCTCAGGGCAGAGTAAGATCTCTCGATGCGGCGGCCAAAATGATTAGGGGCCCACGCCTTGGTCACCCTATGCCAGTTTGGTGACGGATTGTTCGTGGTCATTGAATTGTCGACCTTGTGACATAACATGTGCATTGCTTATGTGCGTACAAGCATAAGCTTCAGACTGTATCAATAAACCTTTTAGGCTTATAAGGTTTTCGGAGCTTCTGTCATTCGATGAGAACATAGATGTTAGATCTCGGTCGGTTAATAACACATTCAGTATCCACTCGACCGGTTGCATAAGTGCTGTGAAAACCTTCTGTTTTACCTGCTCGCTGCCCTGAGTTCAATCAGCACTGATGTTGTTCATGTTAAAGATGAACAAGTTCGTACGCTTGTCAAATACAATAGTTGTTATAAATTACTAACCGTACTCTCACATTTGATTAATAGCGCCGTTATTCTTATTAAGCTGCCGTTCCAGCTACCCAGAAAATGGTTTTCCATGACCATGCATTATGTCTTTGTACTGCAGCTATTGTGTCGCTCTCAACGAAATTTCTTTGATACACCTTTGGGGGGTTCTCTCAACTCTAAGAAAATGAGTAGTACCACCTGGCTCGATTCAAAAGGATGATGGCACAACCAAACCGCAAACATTGCCCTATTGTTTTAAAGCGTTCAGTGAAGTACGCACAGCAGAGTACGGCCCTTTTGAATACAGAGCGAACCTTCGAATGTGCCATGGTGTAAAGCACCATTACAATGTCAACCTATGGACAATATGAGCAGTGACGACGCTATCGGAAAACAGTAGCCGATACGGGTCACATTGATAATTCTAACATAACCTAGCAGCTAGCCGCACTAGCTGGAAGGGCTGAAAGGTACCGCCAGTAGTCTAGGTAGAAGGCTAGGTCTACAGATGCAGAGCAGACGTGCGACCTGCAACGAATGTGCTGCAGCAGTATATAGCACGAGACTGCACATACACAGTTCTTCATGGCAGTGGCGGTATAATAGTATCGTCCGAGTACTCGGCCAATGGGCGTTTGCCAGCATAGCTTTCCAGCTAACGTTAGGCAGCTGGTGGTAGCTGGAGTTCCTCGGTCCAGCGCGGCATACGTACTCATGAGGTTGGCTAGCCGGAACGACCTAGGAGAGGATGGGAGTCATTGCGCTGGCTGACGACTTTCACTTCGTCTGCGCGTCATGGTTATGGCCGCGACCGACCGGGCCTCCAGCTGGAATGGCTTCTGCGATATAGGCGTCGTCTTTAGATCAGGTACGTATAATACGTCCGTAACGTGCGTCATGCTCGGCTGGTAACACCCTCAGCTTAGACGTTTTACGAGGAGACCCGATCGATGTCCACCATACCGTTTGCTTGCTCTCGACGTATAGCAATGGGGACCCCACTAAATAGCGTAAGTAGATACGGCCAACGTCGACATAAGCGCGCGATCGGCGCTGCTAGTACTGCTAGATGGACAGATACCATAGCGGCCAGGCAAGAATGATATAAATATGTATGCCTGCATATATATATATATACTGATCTCGCGGTACGTTAGTCATTTCCTGCATCCATCTCCATGCCTCGTAAAGGCGGGGTCTAAACTCGCTCCTTTGTGGAATATTACGAAAACTTGTGTATCTGCGTGCTCTCAGGGAGATGTAGCATTTTCTAGACTTGCCTTGTTTGGTACAGTAGTAGTTGGGTAAGAGAGCAATGTGACATCTTATTGTTGTCGTAGCGATTTTAGGACTCAGTTAAAACTTAACCAGCTGTTTTAGTCGATTGCCATAAAGAAAATATTGAGTAGATAACGACGTTCGTTCTCTTGCCATAGATGTAGCCATATCTTGGTGTATTCTTCATTATTCTTTATTTTTGAAATTATCAAAGATAAAAAATAAATTATATTTTGACCTCGCACATTTCAGTGAATTTACTGAGCTAGACACGACATCGAAACCCCTGTTTCAGTTATCTAGTCAATTGTCCGGGCTGATTCCCAACCAACATTTAATGTCCACAGTACTGCTTTCGTCATCTAATTCGATGCGATCGTCCTCGAAGTGATTCGTTTACTAAATGTACCCCATAGAATAAATTGCTATCCTTGTGAACAATTGTGTTTTATCGATGGAGAGGTAAATCTTATCCTCTCTACAGATAGTGCCTTATTATGCCGCAACGAACCTAGCCGTATCTCATTTTGGCACACCTGCACTTACCTGCTTATCTGCTTTGTAACTTGTCGACTTTGATCCCAATATATAATTTAATTATATGCTATATTGAAGCAGACATATTGAATCCATCTGCCAAAGTGCTACCGATATCCGTTAAAATCTGTTCGTCAAAGTAGTAACGCGTATAGCCGTAGGCGACAAAAGAATTTAGTAGATGCCATGTGACAAAGAGATATATGTCTTATCAGTATGTCTACATTACCAACGCTTGTGCTGAATTTGTCATACATGCTTACGGTAGCAAAAGCGGTCGATCGATTCCCTGAACGACTGTGTCATCTGTCATTGTGCCGCCCAACTATATAGACACAAAGTTTGAATAAAATAATCTACATTTCCTGGCTTCGATTTCGACAACAGCTGAAATAGAATTGAATACCTGCACTTTTTAGTGGCGAAGGTTCTTTAGTTCAGCTAGTTTTACGAAACTAACTTGCCTCTCTCTCTCTCTCTCTCTATATATATATATATATATACCTAATAGGGGCAACAATCTATATATGTACAGAGAAGAACTCCATTTGTTTGGACCTGTCACAAGTGTCCATCCTGTCGACTAGAACTGTACAAGTATATATTCATACGACCTGCGGCACTTCTAGGAGTATCTCAATTATCTCAATCCCAGCTAAGCCCCAGACCTAGATGACGAGGACATCCAAGTGGAATTGAATTGAGTGGTGATCCGGGTTAACGACACGATTTAGACGGTGTTCGAAATTGCAGAGGATCTGAACAATCAAGTTTCGCAAGTAAACGATGATCGGACGAACGCGTATCAGGTCCTCACCTCAATTTACCCGCGCCCGTCACCCGGCGAATTGTCATTCCGAGATAAACAGAAGTTCCTTCTCCAGCTGAGGCGATACTGCTGCATCATTCAAATGATTCGTTGTAGAGGATCACAAGAGTTATGATCGTTGTGTCCACTGCAGTAAGCGTCAAGTGGCGGCGGTGTCATCTGCCGCTTCAACAGCGCTTCCGCCGGATGTCCATTGTGACACTAATCAGATGAGAGCAGCGCCTTGCTAAAGGCCGAAGCCCGTGAGATTGCGAGGAGCGCGCAGCGTTGAGGGGAAATATTTCGAAAACAATTTTACTGTAACTGGGCGTGCTTCGTGTATATGAACGTGAAAATTTCGCCTATGAACGACAGTGACGAGACAAAGAGCCGGCGCAACCTTGACTTTTCAACTGTAAATTTCACTTTGCTATTGTTCTCTATTCACATGAGAGCAACATACCTGTTTCTCTTTTATATATATATATATAGATACACACATAAACCAAACTTTCAGCACTTGCTTGCACTGAACCGTAAATCATGAGAACACATTGATGCCAGCCACATGTTTTTCTAGATATTTTTATCATGTTATTATTATTGCTAATATATATATATATATATATATATATATATGTACGTAACAGCAGCTCACACAGGATACACTTCATTGGTAAGCGCTACAGTGTTTAATGTATCGCAATTCGTCAGATAGCGGCCAAACGAGTACGACATCGAATATCCGTAATCGGAGTACATTACCGACGACCTCGAGGTGAATTCAAGATTTTTGGCTGCACATGCAACCATCTCGTTTCCTCATTTTGAAATCATTGATCCCTTTTTGGAAAAAAGGGATTTGAAACGCGGCAGGTCGTTTCACAAGCCACACAAGCCACTCGGCCCGACAACCACTGCTTTCAGTCAGTCAGCGAGCTGCAACCAGCCTGCTGCGGTGTATGCGTTGTAAGTTCAGACGCATTAAACTTATTTCTCACACAGTGCTGTGCCGAGCATAACGAAGATATCCAAGTCAATGGAGTCATCCGGGCCAGACAATCGTCCACTGGTGATCGCGTTCATAGCGAGCAGACTAGATAGGTCGAAACGTATTTGACGTACACGACACCGTAGTGAGCGGCACCACCTCGCGGTGAAATAGTTTCTGCGAGAAGCTTCCTGTTGCCGCTCGTTCGGCCACTCGCTTCCTACGCGATACCTTGTGCCTGTTCCGTACAGCCCACGCTAGGCTCGTTGAATGGCATTGCCACATGCGTCAACGGCACAATTACATCTAACGTATACCAAGAATCGCATGATCTGTCTGATTACTGACTTTAGCTCAAAGTGTGTTATGGCAGCGGATGTGAAACCGGACAATAATTCTGCCATCACCAATAAATGCGTTTGTGTTCCCTCAATGAAAACGCTCGTTCATTGGGCGGGCTCATCATATTTGAATAAAGCTACCTAGAAGATACAAACAGAGATTGACAGCAAGTTTTAGTTTTCTAGTGTGACACGTATCCAATATTATGCAATCCGTAAAAGAGAGCGCTCTGATTATTCTGAGACTGCATTATCGGGAGCAGGCAACGTAGTGGTTCAAGTGTCGAGAACAAGGCCGCATACGCCTGCTCAAGGTGTACTGCGCTTATTGCGCCGCCGTTCATAAAAATGGTCGTCATGAAGGCTCTGTCGGGCTCAGAGTTTCATTCGGCGTCGAAGTTTCCCTGGTCCTTCCCAGAAAGAGGGACAGAGAGAGAGAGAGAGAGAGGAATACTGCTGCCACCATTCGAGGTTAATGCAATTGAAGGATGCACGCACAAAATTAGCGTTCTGCATACATACGCGTCCGTTCCTACCCATTGCGCATCCATTTCTACCTCACGTATACCTTTTGCCATATCTCGTGGCTGGCCCTCTGCAAACGACCCGCAAAGTCCTGTCCCGCTAGCCACCTATCTAGCTCAGCGAAACTCTCGAATCAGCTGCAAGCAAGTGCATGGTTGCAGGCCGTGCGTCGGCAGCGGGCGGATCGCAGCTATTATATTCAGACCTTTATCGCCTCTTCATTGCTCAGAGGATCTCCGCCCGTCCGACTGCTTCCTCTATCCTAATGATTGCCGTATTTATCCACTCCAATTCCAGGGACGCTGCCAACTTTTCTACCGAGCATCAGCAGCGAACGGCTGCAGTGGCACGAGCACCTCCCCTTTTGAGATGGTTGCACGCGATGCTCTAATTTTCCCACCCCCAAACAGCTTGCGCCTAGTCGTTTCTTTGAGCCAACAACTAACCATCAGTGCTAGTCTCTATCTCTCTCTTTCTCTCTGGATAACTCAATCAAGCCCGGCAGTGGTTGTTTAGCAATAAATCGAATACAAACTTCCATACTAATATTCATGAATGGACATGGTAGGATAGGTGTTGGCTGAGGCCAATTTGACTCGATTGTGTTTGCTGAGCTCTGTTAGTTTTGTGCGGCGCTGCATGTTTGACAGGTTTGTCTTCTCTAGGCATTCACTACGAGTCGTTAGGAGTGACCTACACTCAGTACTAGAAGATGACTCGTGTGGTCGACGTATGCGGCAGAGGTAAGTGGAACATCCACGTTTCCTCGGTGATTCTTGTATCGAAGATATTACTTCTGTGTGCCGTTCTGACCTTAACCGGGCTGTCGGTGTCATCTGGAACTGGTCTCATTGCCGACGCTTGTGAGAGCAATGAACTCATCTGCGCCTATCGCACGTGCCTCAAAAACGAATCCGTACCCCAAAGGGTCATCGATTCGGTCTGGACTATTGGTACGTAACGTTTTTGCTTGCTTTGTTGCCAAGACGTGGCTGTGCATATGTGATGATACAACCATCACGGGGACATTAAAGCTGAACATAATTCGTTTATTCACGCCATAGCCTGGATGAAAACGTGAACCTAGGTATAGACATACGTACAATGTATTCGAAATTGCAATAATTTGCTTCGAATAGATCCAGCACTAATATAATCAAAATTAACTTCTGTTAAGCACCCATTCTTAGTAATATGAACGTGGCGAGAAAAATTTCAATCTGCCAGCTGCTTGACTTTTAGGGTGTTCACGATGTGGTAACATGTCCGCGACCATCGAATTCAAGGAGTGCGTCCTTAAGAAGCTAAATGAGGATCGTAAGGCGGTATGGGCTGTTGTGGCCAACCTCAGGAAGCTTCAACGCTGCTTCGAGATAATAGACTTGCTGAACATCGGGGATAGGAACGACACACTGACGCTAGAGGATACTGACGGAGAACTCTACGCAAACAGCAGCAGTTCTGCTGATACTATTAACGCCACCAGCGTCCTCTACGAACCTTTCAATAGCACGTCCAAATATGACTAGTTGCCGGTCGAATATTCAATTCGCCTTCGAAAAGACAATTCATCACGGTTCTTCCGATGGATTCGTATGTAATGAGTGATCATAAATGGCTGGTGTCATGGTGTGGCCCAATATGATACCCATTTAATAAAATATTTTCCCTGATTTTTAAAACGTGAATTAATGTCTTATTGAACTTTGACATGTCATATAGAAGTGTGTCATCGCTTCTAGGATCAATCCTACAATACTAAATCGGCAGCAATCCTGCCGAGCCCACGTATGAATTCAGTGTAGAATGAGACAGTTACATGCATATATACAACACAATATAGCCATCTAGAGTGGGGCCGTATTAAATACCGTAAACAGTTAACGCTGTTTGCAGAGCTACAACGCCGATATTCGACATATTTTGAAGATACATTATTAGACGAAATAAATTCGATTAAATTCAATGCAAATAGACATCGGTTATTTCGTATGTGATTGTCGCCTTTCATACCAGCGCCATTATTCTCCGAGTGATCTGTCCGCGGTCCTCCCCGGAACAAAGCGTCATCTCCCCTGGACGTTACCCAGGGGATACTTCGAGCGGCTGTTATGTTCGGCGTGTTCACCCATCCACAGGCGCGAAGCTCCTCACCAGTGCCGAAGTCACAAGGTTCGGGCTTCTCGATCAATTCTGTAACAGCGATAACAATCACACAACACGGTACAATCGAATCGAATAGAAAAATGCGAATCAACAGATGACAGAAGCGCACATTATGCATTTTCGGACGTCACTATATATATTATATATATATATATATATATATTATATATACACATATATATATACACATATAGTAAAAACTCTCATACTTCCAATCAATATTCAGAAAATGTTTTCGTTCCAATATTTAACGTCCACGAAATTGCTTTTTGCATTGCTTCGTAAGACGGAACCCTTTCATTGCAAAGGTACAGCCGTGTGGACCGAACCCGTGCAGCTACGTCTCCCCTCCGCTTACAAGGCGCACGCGAATGGACCACCACGGCACCAGAGTCGACTTCCAATTAATATTCAGGGCAATATTGATTGCCGTCGAACCCTTAGAAACGCTCACTTACTTGTCAGTTCATCTTCGTCTTCATCGTCATCCTCTTGACGTTTTTCACGTGTCTGCAAGTATCGAGAAATAATGGTGACACAATTAGCGTATAGTAACAAAGATAATGTGGACACGCCGGTTTGAAGAAACACGTCAAAAAATCTCAAGTATGTATTTTGCCTCTAGTCAACCGCGCTGTGGAATCTGATGATTCAGTGGTTGGAAGTGGCCAAGCGGCTAGCATTTAAATCTTCTGAAAGGATGCAACAGTTCGTCGGTTCAGAGCTTTTGATTCGCGTGTAATTCGGACCATATCCAAATTTGGTAGCCTCGCCGCCGAGAGGACGATACCATCTCATCTTCGTTTCGACTAACCCGTCAAGTCTAACATGGATGGCTTACCTATCCGTCGAATTTCTACACCGCCATAACACCACTTCCATGCCCAGCCCATAACGGCCGACTAGTGAGTGGAAACAATCGGCAAACAATGGCCCCTTCCGCCCAGGATGATCCTGCAGATCTGGTAAAGCAGAAAAGATACGCAACAACATGAAGAGATTCTATCCTCTGGGCGAGGAAAGCATGAAGGCCAACGCGCACTAGACGCGTCCTTTTTCCCGAGCACCGCATTGGCGGCTGTTCCCTCATCTCGTCTCGCAGCCTGTCACATGCGATCTAGAACACGAATACACATGTATTGTGTACAACAAAACTGCAATAGCCGACATACGAGCAATGCTGGCCATATCGAGCGCTCGACCTGCTCAGCCTCCTTAGCTAAGTGTTTGTTTACACACAACGCAGAATAATGTTGAAATGTGATTTCATATTTATATTCGGCTGGTGGATGCCTCCAGCATTTTGCCGGATTCAGCAAAGACGTATCTGATAATTATGGGGGTAACAATCCATTATGCGTTCTCGCCGGCCGCGGCTGCCGTCCAATACACTCGCTCAACATGTACGAGGGTCGTTAGACACCAGAAGCGGCTGTGCGTGTCGTTCGTTACAAGGCGGTAGCGATCTTTGCGCCCAGTCGAAACACACAGAGCTCGTTTGCCGAGCACCACCGCTTCGAGAAAGAAGAGACGGGAAAATCCGTGTGCTGCTCCGTCCTGAACCGCTGCTGGTTCGCTGCTGGGGCTGCGCTGAATCCTAGCAGCCGGCGAGCGCGTGTCCGCTCGTTGCCTTCCGGTACTACAATACATGCGGTTATAGCCTGTACGGAATATTGCAACGATGACCCCGTCGACCGTCGTGGCCTCAGCTGCCTGCGAAGGCTAGCTGGCTACTGGCCGGTCCTGCCGTTTCGCTTCTATTACATCTAGTCTAGATGGCGGCGGCGGCTGAAACAAAGGATCTACGAGAGCGATCCCCGCCCTCCCCGGCCAACCTGCGCGCACTCTGAGGAGCACGATAAGTGAGATCGCCAGAAGAAGCTAGAGAGGGGGTGCGAGAGAGAGAGAGAGAGAGAGAGAGAGAGAGAGAGAGAGAGAACCGGGTAAGGAAAGTCTAGCGGCTCTAGTAAGGCGGCAGAAAAAACGGCGGCAGAAAGAGACGAGCGATCACACAAGAATAAGGCGTCGTTCCAGAAGAGCCTCTGGGGGGCCGTTGCTTCGACCATAATCTGGCGGCAGTGGCGGTACTGCTGCTTCTTTTTCCTGAGGGATACGCCGCTCGCGCTGAGTGGTCGGCAGTAACAAGGCGGTAAAAGGCAGCCAGCCAGGCAGGCTGGCTGATGGTTCGATTTCGTCGTATTTCGACAGGATAGAAATGTTAGCTTCCGGAAATCCCCGACCGAAACGAGGGCGCAAATGTCGGTGGTTGTGTGGGTGTATGCATGCCAGCCATATGCGATCATGCGTATTATATACACGGTCAACCCTGACAACAGGCGTTCCAGACGGGATGCTTTACGGGAATATATGTATGTATGTAAAGTATGTTAATATTATTATATTTATACGGTTGTGTTTAGCGGGAGCGTTTGAAATATACAACTGACTCTGTGCTTGAGGGTATTCAACTGAACAACGGGAACAAACGTAGGCAGGGGCAAATAGTAATTGGCCAGCTTTTTGAATCTATATCCTTAGAAACCTCGTCAAAAGATACCTTTGAAACATTCCAGTCAAACACAAACAAATAGCTCTAACCGAGAAAACCATTGATGATAATCCCGAGCTGTTCCCCTCCGACGACAAAGAAATCGTCGCGACGAAACGGTGCTACGTTCAACGAAGGTCTCGATAAGGCCGAGACAGTAGTAGAAAATGTGGCATGGTAACGTAATGGTCATATCTAAACTATGGCAACAGCGAGGGTCGAGGTTCAATTTTCCGCTTCTGCACAAGGAAATTTTCGAACAAATAGGCAGCTCAATTGAAATATGCTTCCCACGTTCTTCGAATGTCTATTATTTACCGGTGGTCAGTTATCGCAGTGGCCGACAATTGCACCCGCCACTCTATGTGCACTCTTTTGTTTAACCGCTCATGTTGAGTATATATGCACATGGCTGAGTTTAAACATGTGCCCTCTGTTTTGTTACAGCGAGACCCCTAGGCGTCGAAGCCACCCCGCGAACAATAACAATTATATTACATAATGTATATTGTCAATTAAAATCACTTGTTTGAAATATAACAAAACGTCACAATTGTCTTGTTTGGACATAATGAAAAGAACGATGATGTTATATAGTGTTTTATAGTTTACAATATATGCAGCGATAAATATGATTGCCGTATTCATAAGTATTAAAATTTTATGGTGCAGTAGTTAGTTGTGCTAACACTGTGTGTTTATGTATTATACAAATGGATATTTTCTAAGTACGAGTCAAAGATATGGCAATGCAATATACTATGTGAATAACGTTTGTATTATAATATTTAATTAAAGATATGACTCTAACAGGACTTGAAGGTTTTAGCGTTACTGGCCGTGACCAAACGTCGACAGAGCCAACACAAAAATGAATGCGCTTGACGCTCTGGAAGGCGAACGCCACATTATCATTTAATACCTCCTCTGTAAATAATACCCTGATCGAAATAATCCTAGACTGTCAAGGAGCCCGTAGCAGTTCGTAGAGACCCGCCTGGATTTACGCATGTTGAACTACTAGATAGCAGCCGAGAAAAAAATCTGGCAAAACACCACAATACTCATATAACTTGAGTAATCATTGTGTGTGGAGAGGTGTGCTGGAAATAAGCCAGTCGTTTGCTGAAGGTGGGATTAAGGTTGCTGCAAGTTGGGTGGGATTTGGTGAATTGTGCTTGATTGCTACTGGTATGCAGTGGTTAATTATTGGGTAATGTATCACACAAGAATATTATCTCAGGAGCCCAATGAAAGACTCGTGTCACACCCTTAAATGAATCGTATATTACGAAAAATATATGAAGCCTCTGCCATGAGTTCTGATTAAAAATATTTCGAAGCTAAGTGGGATGTTCATTCCTGCTCGAAGCATGATTATTCATTATCGATCGGTGCCCCAGCACCATTGTTAGTGTCGTCCAATATGCACCAGTTAGTATTAGGCGCAAAGTATGCCAACTAATGGATGATAGGTTATAAGAAGTCGTGCAATGTACGACATCATCATCAACCTAATTACCCTGTCCCGACCGTTCCCGACCAAAACTGCCTAATAGAATTCACTCGAGGGCGCAACATCCAACATGGCAATATGATGATTTGTAACAACCTTGCGCACTTGGTGGACACTAATACCACAATCGAGGAATTGTGTATCAAAGTAGGGAATTCGACTTCGGAATACACATTTACTTTCTGTTAATGCGATTTCTGTGTCGCAGAGTACAATAAGTCACCCTTTAGCAGTAGGTTAGTCAGCAGTATGATTTGTGCACAGCTATATTTCGTGTGCAATCTTCTGGCTTCGACACGTTGTTAAGTTTATCTTATTGTAGGTTCAGACAGAGTTTCCACACTTGGTAGTCAAATTCGAAGAGCCTTGCCAAAAACAATTCGAGCTCTGTGGCCCGATGTCGAATTTCATTCTCATGTATACAGTCATCGGAGACTGGTTAACATTTTCTAGCTATTTACCGTGTTTTGTATATCCTAATATTTTGTCTACCGTGTATGTACCTAGAGAAGGGCATCGTTACATTTGCTATAGCAAGACTTGGATCACCCGTTCACCGACGACGTCTCTGTAAGCCTCTGCGAGGTATCCGCGCATGTGAAATGAATGTTACCATTCCAAGCCCCGACATCCAGTGAACTTCACTGCCCCTAAACACAAGGTTCCCTGAGAGAGGCAAAAAAGACCCACTCACGCACAAGCCCCCGTGCAGGCAGTATCGAACGAGCCCAAATACGCCCTCCGGTTCCACTTCGAGTTCAGCAGTCTCACACGGATCAAATACAAAGGGCTTAAGATGGGTTACAGCGAAGATGGTAGGCATGGCCGATATACACTCAATCCCCACCAATCCTTTTGCCAATCTTCAACTGCTACGTTCAATTTCCCGAGTCGCCCTCCTATCCTTCAAGGGTGCACAACAAAACACCGCCAGCTAACGAAAGCCTCACAACGTCAAATCTTAGACACATCGTGTTCGTCTGTTTCGCGTCTACGTTCGCTTTTCTGTTTCACATTTTAAGGTGGACGGAACGAAATAACTCAATACATCAATTCCGAGTCTAGGAATTTTCGGCGCTCTCAAAATGTTCGTCAGATTTACCTAGCACAAGTAGTTGGAGTTAAGCTCCTACAGGGAGGCGTGGAGACGCATTGAAGAAGCTCCACGTCTATGTTTGCTTAGTCAGCGACAATGTAGGGGTCTTGTGTTAGGCACGGCCCAATGGTACTAAATATTCCGATACTGCAGCGGTTCTTGTTGTTAACACCTCCGGTTTTCTATCTGGGTAATAGTATCTCGTCATACAGAGATTCATTAAGTTGTAGTATAATGATGAAGAAGGTTTGCGTACTAACTTTCGTAGCTGTCGAGTCCACTAAGAAATCGTTTCCAAAAAATATACCCAGAGAAATTGGTGACAAACTGGGCAGGATAAATTAACTAATTTTAAAAAGCAGGCTTTTTCTCGATAATTAGACAGTGAGAAAGGGAACATTTATCCCAAATATACGACTAAAACAACCACGCATCAGCTCAAAGAAGGCGATTGCAATGGTTATATTTCAATAATATTTAGCCAGTAATGAATGAAGATAGCCATTCCTACATGCAAGATTTGATTTCCTTGATTGGACCATGAGTCCAAATTTTAGTCTAATGTCGATCTCACGGGCTAGGCATTAGAAAATTTTAGTGACGGAACGCCCGTTTCTTTCTCTTGTTTACCCCGAAACTTTGGTGTCTGAGAGCTGCTCATAAAGAGTGTGAGATGTGAACATATAATGGAAAACTTTCCGAGTAAATTGGTTAGAATTCTTTGTTCCTTTCCATGGTACGTTTCGGACCGACATGGTGAAAATCTAGGGGTACAATCATCCGTTACCCGTTAAGGGATAGGTGAAGTAAACGACAGACGGTCTGTAGTTGTCACTGGCCGAAGAATCCCACCGTTGACCCGGCTGTTGTCTGCCTTATAAATAACACTCCGTTAGTAACACAATATTCTCTATCGATTTCTTGGACTGTCACCTTTATTAAGCCCATTGTGTCCCGGCTAAGTTTTCCTGCCCCAACATGAAGTCTTCCCTACCTTCAACATATCATATATATAATGAAGAGTGCCTCTTTCATTTAAAGGTTTCCACCGAAACCGATGAGATCGTCCCTCTTCCCAACAGGTTCTCAGCTTTCTATCTATATACAGTTGCAATTGAACAGGGTCTCCCGACCATGGTTGGCACCCCACCTTTGTGTCGATCCGGTGTTCTCGCCTTCATCCATCAGCGTAATGGTAACCGATACCTTTAGATACTGTTCTTGCTTGGCATTGCCGGACGGAGATTCCTTGTCACAGGCACTCGCGCTTCTTAGCTGTGCGGTGGTATCTAGGTCGCTTTATTATTTTTTTTTTGTATTGGTCAGCTTGTTGCCGAAATCTTCTCCTGATTTAAGTCGTACCCTACCCAAGTGCAGAAATAGAGAAACGCCTTTTTCCTGTCAACCAACGAACTGTACTTCAGATAGACGAGTTGACTTCTTAAAAGTTTCACGGGACCTGGAAATTCGAGCTCTCTACAAAATTGCCGTCTTAGCTTTTCTTATTTCGAAAGCAGTAGCCGTTTAGAGCAATATGTTATTCTGAAGATTGTGGAATGACCAGGTTAACGATAGCATAAATACTTTTGGCGTTTGACAAAGCAATACAGTGTGCTTAAATCGATTGTTTTCCAGTGAAAGCGGTGTTTAAAGGATCAATGAATTATCATATAAGGAAAAAATAATTACACAAATGTTTCACCCTACGACCATCCCGTACAAAATATGTATCGGATACCACATGCACACATGTTTGACATGATGTAACACACTTGTGAATGGCGCCTGACACCGTCGTACGCATTTAAAGGAAGCGCGATTCTCTCATTTCAGCCTTTTCATCTGTCTCTCTATATCAAGCCCTAGAGTGTTCTCATTCATAATAAGGGATAGTGATATTTGTTACCACGCTCTCTTGCAGCTTTAATAATAGTCAAATAGATACCGGTAGGTGGCTAAACATTCGATATGTCGTCAAACACATGGGCTTGCCGTGCCGCAGTGCTACCGCGGTGCCCTGCCCTAGTACTTAGTCACAGATCGACTCAGGCTTGGCAGTGAGTTGGAGGCATCTCCGATGACTGACCTAGGTTAGCCGCGATTCCACAGCTCACCCAGAGCAGGTCACCCGGGTCTTAATTTAAGATCGGCGGAATACTGTGATCGTTTGTGTGTCTACCCGATGGTGGGCCAATTGCCAAAGTCAATCGATCAAATGAGGAAGCTGTTCCTTATTTTGGCCGTTGCGGGCGTGCAATCCTCGGAACATTGCGCCGGTGAACACGCTTTGACCATCGTTGCCGGCTCCGTTATATTATAGGATGCCGATGGACGGAGAAAATATTGGACATTGGTCTCCGTGAAATATTTCTCTGCGCAAGAAAGAAAGACCAGTCCCATGAATTAGTTTAGACGGGTCAACGTCAGTTTTCTCCAATGCAAGCTTCCCCTTGACGCCGCGTCATCATCGACACGATTTAAGAGTCAATTCAGTCTGTATGCTATTGACAAGCGGGATGCCTCACTGAGAAGATTTGTATCCTTAAGCACTTTAGGCCGGGCCGGAAGTCGTTCTCCTCATCCTTCATCGACAGAAAGACAACAATCAGGTCGTCATCTCGTACTACACTACAATATATCAACGTCAGCCGAAACATGGTTTACAAAACCAGAACATGTTCACGAGAAGGACGCGTTAACGATATGTAGTGAGGAACATAGGATCATCTGGTATTTGGGAGTGAGCACCTATAAGGCTATCGTAGCGATAATGGAACCAGTTAACCAAAATATATTCGTGTCCAAATGTAACTTCAAGATTACTCTATGAACCTATTTCAGAGACAGTTATGGATAGCCCTACACCAAGCCAAACGCATAGGCACAGTGTACGTGCAAATGAGATCAGCTTTCTTTTTGTTAGACTCTCCTCTTAAGGTGCTTACTAACGTTCTGTGACATTGTCATCATTGTCGAAGCCATTGGATGTTAGAGAGCGTCAAAGGTGAATGTGCCATCTTGTTATGTTCTAACTTTATATTTTTTCGAGACCCCCGTTATCTTAATCAAGCTAACAAGCATCTATTTTTTCGAATATCAGCGAATCATAATGTTCAACATTTAAACTTACCTCTGTCTGCCGAGATGGCATTGGACATTTAACTGACTCGTTTGAAATCTATCTATTCATTCTAGCAGTAAATCCGGAACGCCATCCTTCATGAAAAGAAAAGTGTGCAGAATTCCAACAAAAACCATAACGGTTTTCTTCATTTCGGTGGGCTGTCCGCCATATTTCCAGCATTTTCAGACAAACTGCTTACTTAGGCCATTTCTCCGAGGTGCTTTAGTTCAGACGACCCCGCAAAAGAGGCCAACTGTATATTATCTCCTATTCAGCAGGTTTTGACGTACCAGATAGTCTTTGACTGGGGTGATACTAAGGCTTTCTTCATCTCTTCGGGCAGCTCTGGCCTCAACGACGGCCACCCGTTGTCGTTCCCGAGCGGCCCTGGCTTGCGACTGCTTCTCCAAGTCGGGATTTGGCCGTGGTGTTGGAGTCGGCTTCGGTTTTAACCCTGCAACAGATAACACGCAGTTTTCAAGACAAGATCGATTATGAAACGATTTGGTAAACAGGGTGGTGGCGAAAATGCATGCCATTCAATTCCAATTGACGAGACAGTACAAATTCATGAAATGTATCCCAAAACATGCTCATAAATCGTCCAATGGCGCCATGCACATTTATAGCAGCGGTAAAATTCCGGGTCTGATCTCAAATTGACGACAAGTATTTCTTAGAATCCACTAAGTTCTCGATATCGGGTTGCATCGCCATTACGTTTATTCTAAGTGATCCCTACTCTGATGGAAGCATGAAATCCATAAACAGGCCTAGGTCTCTCCGGTAGGCTGAGACCTCTACACCTCTGTTGAAAATGCTCGCACAAACGAGATGAACACAATCGACGAACCAATGAACTCATAATCATGAAATGATTAGTTTTGCCACATGCCTAAGTGCAAGCTTTGCCAATCAGGGTTTGCAAGTTCGACAGTTTGGCCGTTCTGAGGATCCGTGAGGATCCGTGATCATATTCAAGATGACATACAAACCGCACTCCTTTAATCGCCTGCTTTCTCATATACTTTTTCATATATTGCAACTGTAGAAGTTGCGGTTACGATCCTGCTCTTTCAACTTAAGGAGAAGCCAGAAATGTATTTCCTGTAACATCGCTCGAGGCCAGACCGCTCTGCTCAGGGTGCTCCAGCAACCATTCTCTCATATCGAGCATGCTAGCCGGTCTCTAGCCATTATACGTTGATCATCTTGCGTGCAAAAGCTCATATTGAAACCTGCTATGGCCTTCTGTGACCTCAAGCACGTTACATCATTAGGCCGTACTCGGTACCCGACCATTGTGCTATTTATTTTTCGGTGGGTGCCTACATTCATTGTGCTTGAACGAATAGCCTTGACAGTCGACGAGGTATGCGTAAACATAATCTGGGTAACTGACCCCGTAGCCTTTCGCAAATATTATTCATGTCTGTGCCCATGTGCTCGGTAGGCATCTTTGATAGGTGACGCCTATAATGAATAATAAACCATGGAAGAAGATATATCCTATCCCATTGCAAAGCTACTCATCAGACAGACCTAGAGTAGAGTGGTACAAGAAACCGGTGAATTATCTATGAGATAGATGGGACCTACTCTAATGGCAGTGGAACCATCTAAGCCGTCTGTCGCATTGGTGGCCACAGCGAGTCGGGAGAGGTTACCAGGCTGCCAAATTGAGAGCCCACACAAGTCGGTTATCGTATCATGGTTTGACGGTATTCATACGAGTCGAGAGAGGCGCAGGATGAAGGAGGAGAATCGACATCTGCGAGTGATTGCTTGGCTAGCAAATCGACAAAAAAGAAAACAACAATTACAATATATAAATAAATTTTCCGGGCTGACCCACAGCCAACATTTAACGTCCACGGTACCGCTTTCGGCATTGCTTCATAAGATGGACCCCTTTAAATGCTACTACTTCTACTACTTCTACTAACGGAATTCCTGCTCGGCAATCAGTAGTGAATGCTGGACCACCGAATCATGTTCGAAATCTCGGAGGCGAATCAGGATATTCGATCGTATCCAGTACGAAAGTGGGAAGACATACTGTACAGAGCTTGGTGAAAATAACGTTGATAGGTTTGGGCCGTCTATGACAGACAGCATGGGATACCACGAGCAGTTCCTGGCTGAGGTACTTTCGTAAAATACAATTCCGTTTATTACAAAGTCACTTGAGGCGCTCCGTGACAGAAGCTATTCTGCAAAAATTCCCAGATTTATGAGCTGTAGCACACTTTACTTTCGCTGAGATTACCCCTATACGAATAGGTCTGCTTTGCCGATAAACGGTAGTATCCGGTGAAGATCCGATCGTGTGAGTTAGCCCACTCTTTGATTTACGCTCTGGTACGTAGAACCAATCTATAATTTACTCGCCATCGGCCAACACTCAGCTCAGCAGCGCGAGCTGTTACGTATCGGCCGAAATACGTGACTTCTCAACCATGTCAGCTATTGCTGATCATTTTCCTGAGATAGCTAGGACGCAAGTTCGAATTTCAATAGCTTCGATACTAATAGGAATTGAACAAGCAATTCAGTTTCGGCGAGCTTCGGTTCTCGTGATTTGATCGAAGCGGAACTGAGATTTGAGTTGTTACGCGGCCTTAGCCATCATTTGTCATTTCGATATCTTCGCCGCCGAAGACGATCATCAGGCTGCCTGACGGCGGGCGGTGACTACCCCAATGAAGCTGTCACGGTCTCGAAGGAGGCAGTTGTCTCTTTATCTAACAGCAAAGGGAAGGACCTGGGAACGGAAGGAACCTCTGTGCCTCACTCCCTCCTCCTCTATATTCATACCCTCCACCACTATGTAGTCTATGTAGTAATTACCGCAAAATGGTTAGCTCCTCAAATGCCACAACAAATCCACACGTTGGACACACGAGCGTACATGGTGATAACGAACGTTCGATCAAAAGCCGACGCTCTTCAGCCCAAGCGTATTACCGATGATTACCTATCTATCCATAATTGCAGTGATTCGTCACGACGACTCCTCGTATGCGGAGTGTTGCACATTGTTCTGCTTATACAGTACCATGTAATCGAAGAGCCGTAGAATTGTAACGTACCAAGCGCAACCATGCGTGCGTGAGCAGCGGCGCGAGCCTGTGCTTTTACGATTTCATGCCTCTTTAACGCCTCCTCATCGCTCTCCTCCTCCGATGAGTCGCAGTCTCCCTCCTGGCTGTGTCCGTGTCCAGGACGCTTTAGGTTTGCGGGGGGCGATACCGTCGTCGGCACAGACTGCACAAAGGCTCCGGATGCCATTAAGGCACATGCTAGCAGTAGAAGACGCATCTGAAATCGAACACATGACAGAATTCGTTCTGTTACAACACCATTCGTAGAGCGTGATCTAATAACGACTATAGATTTGGACCACGTCGATCACACTGTAAGTCGAAATGTTGCCTAGTTGTCTGCAACGAGAAAGATTGTAGGAAATTAAAAATATTATTCGTCATATCAGGCCACCAGTGTTTGCAGTTTGTCGAGACCCTAGTGTGAAGTATTGACAAGTAGCTGTGGAATCGATATGTTCGATCTATAATAAAAAGAGCTCTGACATTTCAGCAACGTCTTGTTCCCTATTCGATTTTATTGTTTCCTTTTGCGGATGCCTGCGTTTTTAAATGATCACCAAATATATATATATATATATATATACATATATTTAGTGATCATTTATATATTTCCTCTTGGGCTTACATAAAATAGCAGATGTTGGGTAATTCTAATCAAAATACAACAATAAAACGCTGCACGAAATCAATTATTAATGAAGGGCCTCTGTATTGTACGCCTGAACATTCAAAATCCCGATTTGTCCTCAATACTTTGGCTAACTAACCTTGTCGTTAACCCTAGAATAGAACGACGAGTGCCCTTCAACAGTCTACGCAGTACGAGATAACTGCATTAAAAGACGGGATGTCGACCTCAACTCATTCCCCACTACGAGCCGTCTGCGCATCAGCGGCTCTGATTCTCCATCTAACGAATCCATTTCCCACAAGGTACAGGCATGGTAGGCTTAAATAATGAATACACCTATCTATCCTAAATATATGATTGTGCGAATGATTTGTTCAAAGGAGTTACGATTCGTGTCAAAAGAGGGAAAGGTTTCAAGGTTTTGAAACATTTCTCGGTAGACTTCAACGTTTTCTGTGATAGACAGTCAGCTCAAGCGTAATCATTAATCATAGCACAGCAAATCCCGAACTAAGCAAGCGCCGGGAAGCATACATATACACACATACAGACTGGTATTTAGTTATATTGGCCGTTGCCCCGATGGTCGGTGTTGTTCTGCTGCTGGAGGCTTGTGAAGTTTGCTGCCGTTAGCGGCGTAGTTACTGTCTACGACAGTGTTTTCATCGTGTGAAGCCGGTGTGATTCAAATATGACGTTTCTTATAGAACACTCATAAGCTGTTCGTTTTGTCTCGTTGTAACCTGTCCATTGTTTAGTGATTTTTCTCGTGATTATGCGGAACGTACTTTTTTTCTAACATTTCATAAATATATAAACGTGACATTTACTGATACCGTATATATATATATATATATAAGCTTAATAGCGCTATGCGCAGCCATGAAATATCAACATCGATCACTGCGAGACCGTATCTCCGGAATCCCAGCCACTATTTAACGAAAGATCGCAGTCTTTCGCCTCAAATCAGCGGTGCATGACCACTGTCGTATTTCACCAACTTTCATTGAACACCGCCATTGCGTTGGTGCTGTGAGAGTTCTTTTCCTGCAGACGTCATCGCGCAAGAACATCTTGAAATTGTCAGAGGCAGGCAATTGGCCAAATGTTCAGTTGTTAGGCTCCCTCCGCAGGATCCTACCGCTGCACATAGAGAATATTTTACCGCCCCTCTGTCGATCTCGAACCGCGCCGCGACATAGCTGCGTCTGACAGATACCTTTATCATGATGATCGTGTGGGGGCGACCGTTCGTAGGTGTCGGGCCCCAGCCCCCACACACACACACAGACACGATAGTGCGCACTCTCACTTGCGGAAACTCAGCCGAAATGACGATCTGCAGATATAGATCGGTCGCAAGGCGTTGTTATTTCTTGAAGGCCACAGACCTTGAAGGGGCTCTAGTGCGGGGATACAAACGAGTCGTGCGGCGTCTTATTGTGCCGAATCCTCTATGATATATTGCAAGGTGTTACCACATAAGCTGCGCGTCGTCTCTCCTCCAAATCATATAATGATACTTCATTTTCGAAATGCCGCCGTTCGAGTGTGGGGTTGTCTACCACGAGGAGTTGTGACAAAAGTGACAGTTGAACGATAGCATTGAGGACGTTCAACGTCTTCGGCGTTCAATACACTCCGGCATATACGTACATGATAACGTAACGTACAACATGATGCATTGCCATATACATATATATATATATATTTGTCCCGCTGTCCTTAAGCTTCGAACTCGGTATGACAGTGGTCGGCGGTGTGCACTGCGACTCAAATTTACAGTGCAGATTTCAAGACACTTTTTACAATTATTGACCATTTTAAAAGGTCACGAATCGAGGGAACTTTGAAGACGACCAACTACGCTCAGTTATTAAGTCTATTTTTTTTTCGCTATTACTCTATATGCTGGAGTTGAGTGTTGACAGGCGAAATTTATATCTGCGGCACACGTGCATTATCGTCAGATAGGTCATGCCTTCTTCGGTTGGCTACGAGTATTTGAATTGAATTCAGAAACATCCAACTGCTATTGTAATGCTTTAAACAACGTTGGTCTTCTTTTTTCTGCGTTTTTCTTATTCGTGATTCTGTGAGACTGTGTGATCTTATACACATCTTTAACAGCACAAAAACATACTTCTATATTGTTGACTAATCGACTTCACATATTGCCGCTTTCTCATTGCTGATTTCAATCGATGATACTCAGCTCGTGTATTTCATGTTTTTCTAGCTATCAACCGGACTCACTCGGACGTTACGTCTGAAGGCATTCCCAAGATACCAAGTATAAGGTCTTTATGTTACAGCTGTCTCGTAGGTCCCTCCCATTGGCCACAACCAATTCCACTCGCTTCTTTGCCCGCCTCCAAGCGGAACAGTCATAACGAAGTTTTATTTTTGCTTAATGAAGTTTTACTTTTCTTTTGTTAATAAAAAGTCCGCTTCTAAAATCCGCAATAGGAAAGAACAATATTCCGCATGTCCCAATACCGACTAGGGTTCGTCCGACAGAGCTGCCGACGCCTAAGGCGATAGTTGAACGGGCTGCAGAGGGTGGCAGGCGAGCAACCCGGGGACGGTCGCAAGACAGCTGGGGTTTCCTTCATTAATAAGAATGAGATGATGGCGGAACGGCGAGGTTGGGCAGCCCCAACACATTTGAGCTATATATGTATATAGTGTGGATGGGGTGGGCGAGGCCGGAAGAAAGAAAGAAGAAAATGAAAGATCGAGAAACGGAGAGAGGAGGGAGAGAGAGTTGCAGAGCGGAAGATAGCCTTGAAAGGCGCTTTCGCTCTCGCTGAGCTTCCGAGACTGGAAGAGGTTTCCAGATCTCCCCTAGGAGAAAGAGATAGAGAGAGAAAGAGAGAAGGACTCGACGGACGCGTACAACACACCTTGCTAGGAGCAGCTTCCTCCTCGTCGGATTCTGGAGATATGGGCTCCCTTCTACGGCGGCACGGAGACAGTCGAGGCGGAACAACCCTGGCGGGATGGGATCTCAGATCGCTTATATCATCTTCATAGTCTCGTGAAAGACTGACAACGACGCTTCCCGCGATCTTTGTCCCTGTTATATGCACCCCTCGTACATGAAAAAGACTCCACACCAGGACACAGGCTGAACAAGTGCACAACTAAGATAGGTGGTAATTGCCTTTTTTTTCTTGCGTTTACTCCGATATTAGAACGAGTTCGTGCTATTCACTTATATTCCTCTAGCAGGCAGAATTCTGCAGGTGCGATAGGCACGTTGATGTGTTTATGGTAACGCCGCCTGTGTGCACATGAATGCACAGATTGCCACATTAACGCTGAACCATATTTTCACAGATGGCAGGTACACGTTCTTGACCGCCAATGGCACAGACCGCGCAACAGTTTATCGATATAGACTATTAATCCATTTCTATCTGTGGTAAGGGCCACGCACGTATAATCTTTCACATACACAGCAAAATTTCTCCAAAAAGGACAATTTCACTCAGTTTATTAAGCTCCCGTTTTGTTCGGAATACACTACAAGGACCGCATAAATTTGAGTCTCTATCTAGCGCACAGTGCTTCACATGGTTCTCTCCTTGATCACGGGTTCCTTAGTTGTTTAATTCCTGCTGATTTACACACATCATTATGTCGCCTCAAGATATCGACAACACCACCAATCGAAAGATGAGGCAAATCGCGGTCTGGTGTTGTAGGTTCTAGAACGTTCTTGTCGACGTTCAACCGAGCGCCTTGACCAGTCGACACTGTGGACCATACAGGTCGCGTGGTGACAGGGACTACTTCAGCTCTTCTTTGGCGAAGTCTGCGAATGGTTAGTTGAGCAACAAGCAACCGAGCGCCAGGTAATGGCGCTTCGTGATCGTGGCCGTTGGTGTGTATGTTTGAGTAAGGACCGCATCGTCGCTGTTCTGGTTAATTCATTGCGAGTGTGTGTAGCTAGCTGTGACGGACGAACACCGGAATGGCGAGGGCGCCGTGTTGCGCCGGAGCAGTCCACTTGCGCGGGCCAGCGGGACCGTTGAAACAATTGACATCCGGAACAGGAGCGGCGTCACCACGCCGCTGGGAGAACTCTCAACGGCCCCACGGCCGCTGATGCTCCCCATATCAGTGGGCAATTGGCACTCCGGGACAGCTTGGAACCGGTGCTACCAGTTGATGCATCTCACTGCAGCAGCTTCGGATAGTACTATGAAGTCACTACCGCAGACGCGTGCGGTGATGTCCCACCCCAATCCACTCGTGTCGTAGGTTATACGTGTTGGGATAAATCGGCGGTTATAGAAGCACGCAGCCAGACAGTCACAAATGCCATCGGTGTCAGGGCGGAGTGGTAAATGGCTGTCCAAACAGCGCATTTCGACGCTGACCACTTTCCCTGCTTTTATTCGTCCCTCCCTTTTACCACAATTGAACCGAATTCAATTGCGTCCCTTTTGTTGGCCTGGCCAGACGGCGGCGACAACGACAACAACAGCAACAACAAAATGATTATGCTATGTGTTCGTTACAATTACGCTAGTTGCGCGATTAGTAGAGTCATGCACGACTAACCAGCAGAGGACAAAGGCGATAGCGAAATAAAGCTGAATGAACCAGACTGAGATTAGGGGTGTAACCTTGTGGACTTCCTCTGAACTGTTGGCGCTAAGTTCGAACTATCTGTTGTAGTGGTGGTGGTGATTGGTCCCCAGTGGGATCATAGGGCATCTGATAACCTCAACCTCCGGAACCCAATTCCCGGTGAGGCGTCGATAATTTTCATGAAGTTCGAACGCAGAATTCGTTGTTGTCAATGAAGGGAAGTGTTAGTGTTAACCATAACTTGACGTACGGTTCCATTAGCTTAGGTTTACAGTATTCATTAGGTGTGAATCAATCACGTATAAGACGATACAAATTAGATTCATACCTGACACGTTGAGAAAGTGACTTGGAAATATTAATGGCCGACTATTGTCAGAGTCAGATTGGTGTAATAACATATTTATAATAAATCATTTAAAACTGCCCACAGAGATCTGAAATGTCTGGCTTGAAGTTTGAGTAGGGTAAACAATGGTATTGAATAGTTAATAGTGGACATCGTGTTCAGTCTGAGTAAAGGTACAACATATTTTATATTTATCATAACAGACGAGGTCGTATTATGTTAATTGTGTTACTTGATAATTGCGGAGAAGTTCAGAAAAGAGAGAGAGAGACGGCCAAGGCCTCTACTCGTCAACGCCGTTGTGTTGTACCCCTTGAGTCGTTCATTATATGAACATAATTGTGGCCGGCACCCTGCGAAGATCGCTGGAAATACCTGATTTCAAAGTTCTGTGCGGAAGAACAGCTGCCTGTTATTTGCATGTAGCATCGTTTATCGTCGAATAGCTATCCAAACGCACGTTATTTGCATGCCTTGTACTGAATACAGTACAAGGCATGCAAATAACATGCGTTTTTCGTGTAGGAACGTCTTTATACGATAACTATCAAGCTGTCCGAGAGGAAAGAGGCTACAATTGGAACTTTCAGCGCCGAAAGAAAGCAATGAACACCTCGGTAAGGCCCTTGTAGATTGGGGATAGGACCCGAAGTAGCAAACAGCTCAGAATGCCTGTGAGGTAAAGCTGCACCTGATTCACAAGAAGAACAATTCCTGTCAGAACCACCAGGCACTGGAGCACGATCACAATGGGCATTCGCTGAGCAGCGAAAACGATTATAAACGATTACATTAATCACGCCGGTAATAACGTGATGCAAATTGTCACAGTTCATTTGTAAACGAGGACTAGATCATCATACCTGAGACAGTGGCGGAATTTACTACTAAAACTAATCGTCCTTGGACATCAAACGGAAGAAAACGGTGGTCAAGCTAATTCTATAGTATTTATTAATGATAACAGGAGACAAGGCGAAAAAGGAATACGTTTTAGTCTGCTTCTCATTTCGAGTATGGACATAACCGAAATGATCAGGTAGAAAAGAAGGCGGGCTCTATGGATCAAGTACGATATTGCTGTGAGCATTATCTGTTAGTTACAGATGCATGCCCTATATAATGCAGTTCATTCGGGTGTGCGTATGTGTGCGGGTGGGTGTTTACGAATCCAGACTGTGTGGCGACCAACAACGAGTTACGCCGCCAGGATGGATCGATCTAGCCAATTCGACATCGGCCGTGCTCAATATCTATGCCTCGTCGATGTTTTCACACACACACACACACACGCTGTGTCGAGTTTGAGTATTCGCTCTAACCCGTGGCTGATATTTACCTGGGAATAATTTGCTCCATCATTTCCTCTCCGGGATCGTAGCCGATATTTGTGCCGCTCATACAGCGAATAATAGCGTCATCCCCGAATAATGGCGAACAGATTCTGAATCCTGCTTTAAGAACGAGCAGCACAGGTTATGCTTACAGCAGTACTGTGTTTGGGAACTGGGCGTTTGAGAGCGATGTGATTCTATCAGAAATATAGCTTGCACACAACCTAGTTCAAAGTAACACACCGCATTATTTATGTCATTATGCATCTATGCAGGTTATATATGTGCAGGGAAGCTATGGAAGATTGTAATTAAGATTATTGTATGTTCACGTTAGGGAGATTATAGAACTCTTGACGTCTATCACGAAAGAGATCCCGGTGTACTGTCAACCTTGCTGGCTCAGACAAAACTTGTGCGTGTTGTTTAAAGCTTCGGAGAAAATGCAGTTCAATAAATGTCAACGACAACAAGGCCAAGCTAATTAAACGGATGACCTTCACTGCAGAACCATCTTTTTTCGACACCACTAGGTCGCATGGATCCCAAACGGGCACAATATCGAAATCCAAAACGGCACCAATAAGCGACTCTCAGCGGGCAGAATGCCTGCAGAAGATTAATAGCATTAACGACGTCTAATTACAATATAGACAATTATTTGACATCCATTTTACAGTTATTATTTATCGTATGAGGGTGGACCCGATTTTATGCAATAAGATAATTTATTCATATTTAGAAATTGTGTATTCCATTCCATGGTGAGCCTTTCAATTGGAAGCTATGCTTTAATTCACAGTGCGTGTGCCTTTGTCCTGTTTGTGTTGCATGGGGAAATCGTGGCGATCGCAATTAATAGTATAATAACCAGGCTAACAATCCAGTTAAGCGGCATTTCTCCTTCGGTTATCGTTTGCATTTCAATTGCGGTGCTTGTAGTTGCGAGAAGTTCGTTGTAATTTCGTTGGAGCTTTCGCTACCGCTGCCAGCTGACGCTATTTGCCAGTTCGTAAAAACAGTTACCCCATAGAAGTGAAGGCCAGACATTTGCTGGGGCTTCTTTCTAGATATTGCCAATGTCGAATCGTATAGGGGTGGTGGCAAGCTATATTCCAAAACCAGCGCCACACAAGGCATTTATGACATGTTTTGGCATTACAACTGAAAAGGCGATGGGTGCGCTACCGTAGTTGAATACTAATAATGATACAAGATGTGCTCATGTTTCAGTTTCATATTCCTAAAATGTTCGCGTTCGTTGTCGATCTACACAGATGTCCCATCGTCAAGAGGACAATATATCCTGGATAGAAAGAGTGGCACACAAATTTAGTAAAGGGACGAAATAGGAACATTAAGCCAGTTTCTGTGGCCAATTAGTCCTCTACGCCTTCTGGGTTTGTTTTAGAAGCATGTAGTTATATTTTATTTATCCGTTGACGAAAGAGCAAAATAACCACAGTGCATGAGTCCCCCTGAGGTGTTTCTCTGTCTCCACAACTACCACTCAGAGTCTTCATTCATTTAGTAAGAGCCTATTTGCCGCATCGCCACCGATCCGCCTATCCTTGCCTGGAACGATTGATCCTAAACGAAACTAGATAGCTAATACAGCCATGACACAGCTCCCGGCGGCTATTAGTGACCACCACTGTTCGTGCTATGCCTTCTGTGATCAGTCTGTAGGCTATGTAGGCTAAAAGCGATGCCACTGACAAATTGGTGACAAAGCGGTAGGCCCTTGTTAACGCCCATGTTACCAATGCCGCTGCCTCAAAGGCAGAAGCAATCGTCAACGGCCGGTAGTTCTTTCTATTATATAGATATATATGTTTTTAGTTGAGCTCAGAACCAAGTTGGGACCCACGACAGGCGGGGCGGTGCTCTACCGGGCCCTACCAATGCTATAATGAATGATGATACCCACAGCAACCTATGTCTGGGTCACCAATCGCCACCGCCACGTCGGCGGGTCCAGAGGCAGTTAGACATTTCGATTACCACTTGGCAGCGCGAAGCTAGAGTTCCGATCGATACTTCCGGGCCTTCCAAATGATACTGCTGCTGCTGCCCAAAATCGAACGATGCCAGTGGGATGACTCGAATCGTCGTCGCTCGAGAGATGGCGCTTGTGCGTTATACGTGCGTGGAACGTTATAACAGCTACTTGTTGACGAACGATTCATCAGCGGGTTATCTTGCTTTTTTGATGACGAAGATACGCTGACTGACAAATCAACTGCGGAAGTTCTAACATTGTTCGTGTGAGTTATCAATAGGATTTGCCAGTGGCTGATTGTTGTAAAAGGTGTATTTGTAATATATATATATATATATATATATATATAGAGTATGACATTTCCGATGTTGTCGGCAAAATCGAGCCACCGCATAAAGCTAATGGTAGATTGAATTAACTTTCTATTGTAGACGTCGTAACTGGGCTATACAGGGAATATATCCGTCGATGCAGAGTACCTCGTCAACACTTTCCAAATCATAATTTTATTTTCCCTCCTGATCGTTATTTCCTATAATCACGTTCTTCTCCGACCATTTGCTGTCAAATTTTCAATCAACGTAATTGCATCTAAAAGCAGACTTTGCGGGCTCATTCTCAGCCAATACTTATAATATCGTCCTCAAATCGTACCACTGTGGTATGGCCGATCTACCTGACCATGCTATTTCCAGTTATTTTTCTTTCTCTCTCTCTCTTTCGGTCATGGTGGCATCTTCCTTTAGTCGAGTTGGGCCTCGAGTTCTTTGGCTCGCGCTCTTTCTTTTATGCCTCGTTCCTCATGCACGATGACAGCAGGTATTCATTCATTTATCGTCTGCGGCGTACCCTTCATCATAGGACGCCCGGTGGCTTGACAGGGTGCGGCAACGACACCTCGGCGCGAGCTAAATCGGGAAGAATGGTGGAAGGCGAAGAAGAATGGAGATGCGCAAGGCGGCGAAGAGAGGGGAATTGTCCCAAAAAAATGGGCGGGGTGTGAACGACGAATGATGTGGCCAACCCGCGACGTGCTGCCATACGGCGTTCTGTTCCAGCAGTAACAGTCCCTTGAGGGAAAAGGCTTCTGGAAAAAGGATCTTAGGCTGGGCCAGGCCGCCAGCCAGCGTCCAGCACTCGTCTTGCCTTCGCTATTTCTTCGCTTTCGGCCATCATAGCTCAGGCGAGCAACGGAAAGAAGATGCAAACATACATCGAGCTATTCTCGCGTGCGACGTTGAATAAGAATAGCTTCGGGAAAGTGGAACAGAGAGAGCTTTTCGCGCTTACGGCTCCACGTACGCTCACAAACGGAGACAGACATTCAGACACTGAGCCTTTGCCCTTTCCACTTTCCAAAAAAACGATAAGAATCAAGAGCCTGTAACGGTCACTAGAGAGAGAGAGAGAGAGAGAGAGAGAGAAAGAATCGGCAGCCAGAAGACTCCTGCTTGCTCTATTGCCCTGAGACGAGCTTTCTTGCAGGCAGCCTTCAGTCACTCGAACTACTCGCACTGACCACTTCGTAGCTCTGCGACGGCACCATCGTCGTTCGTGTCCGTCCGCGCGTCTCCCGCTGAGTTCTGTTTGGGTGAGGCGGCATTTCCCGCTGAGATGCAGCTGGCCGTTGTGCCGAGCAAAGCGCCTCTACTAACATACACTTACGTTACCACAACAGGCGAGTTGTATGCGACAGGAAGACCAGACGCGGGTGAAGGCAGGGGCTTAGCGTCTGCGTGGGTTCGTGAGTGTGTTGTCTCCATCCGAGAATGGATTTTCCGGCGTGTGTCTGTATTTTTCTCGGTGTCTTTCCCGCCGCGATATCGCCCTTCTCTGCTCTCTCTAACTCTCTCTCTCTCTCTCTCTCTCTCTCTCTCTCTCTCTGTACGCTGCACTGCTTTTCGCTCCGCGCCACTCATAAGCTACGCGTTGCTATCTCTAACCCAGTAGGAGAGAATGTAGTGGGGCGGCCTGCTTTGTTGCCATTACTGCTCTTCTAGTACGGCTACCGTAGACACACACACACACAAACATTCTCTCTTGCTCTCTATCTCGCTCTCTCTACACTAGCGAGCTGGCTGGCGACCGTCACAACTGAGTGTGTACTATATCGTTGAGTCTGGCGGTTTCTACCCTACGCACCGCCACTCTAATGCTTCCTGCTGCTGTTGCTGTTCTAAGCGAATGCACAGTTCGTCCTTCTTCTGTGCGTCCGCACGTGCACTCGTGCCCCATGTCGTAGTACCACGTTCCACTGCATCGTCGTCAACGGCCATCTCCTGTTGGTCAGGCAGCATGGACTCAGTGGAACAGGCTGACCTAATACAGACCTGCAGTCGCACCCGAGAGGAAATCTAGGGCAAGCGGATAGCGGACACTATGACTCGGGTATATACTACCTTTGCGGCCGGCTGACAGCGCCAACATCAGCAGCACCACCACCGCCGCAAGCTTGTGCCGGTCCTGTCGAGCGCGGAGCCATCTTCGTCCTCTACTCGTGCTCCAGGGTGCCATTCGTCATGCAAGACCGCGCAGTGGACAGCCGGACCTGAAGCGGCCGGTCCGCGTACCTAAGGCATGAGCCAAGGCAGCCGAGGATCCTTTTCATTCCTTCCTGATGCTCTCAGATGTATTTTCTCGTTGCTGCTCGTTGGTCGTCTACTCCTGTTGTTTTTTTGCCACCGGGTAAACAAACACTTGGTGGCATGGCATCGTCATAACCTCAGTGACAAGGCGACAGTGGACGCCACAAGCCTACTTTAATCCTAACTATTAAATGGTTGAGTTGCGGGAGACAGGAGTGTAATAGCGAAGTTCAATGGAAATGTAACGATATCAAAGGAATATATTTTACAAATATTTTTGGTGTCTCGATTGTTGCTCCCTTCAAAATTCGTATTGAAGTCGTATTTAGTTAGCTTGGAAGCGAGAGACGAACGTGTCGTTGGTTAGATCGGGATGACAGACAAGTTGGTTTAGTAAAAACAATGGAGACTTAAACACTCTGGAGATCTGTATTATGTGTTAATAAATTAGTAAAACTCAGAAGAAACACGAAATCTATGTATTAATAAAGAATAAAAAGTAATTTAAAAATAACATGAAATGTCAACCAGCAGAGACAAAAAAGTAATAATTCAGTGGTACTAAACGAAGAACGAATGAGCATATATATAATAATACTACATCTACCGTCTACTTGCCTTTGAAACTTTAGACAGCCCCGGCTCCGTCACAGCGAACCTTCTTCAGGGGGTCCTCCATAGGCTGGTCCTTACTACGGGCGACGAACACACAGGGTCATTTTTCTGCGGCGCTATTTTCTAGCTCTGTATGCTGAGAGACAACAACCATCACCTCCCTCGGGACCATGACCACCTCGACCTGAAGGCCTGTCCCCACCTATCCGACTTTTGACAAAAAAAGGAGTGATAATACCATATATATATATATATATATATACATACATATATATATATATATATATATATATATATATATATATATATATATATATATATATATATATATATATATATATATATATATATATATACATACATACATATATGCTAATTGTAAATCTGTAAATGTCAAAAGAATAAGTGAGAGTGAGCCCAGGGAAGCTAGCGTGGCTAAGCGCGGCTAATAATGAGATTTGGGATTTTGTAGTCAATGGGATAGAGCGTAAATAGACAGCATCCGACTCAGTAATCGCAGATGTAGGACACAATCCTATGGTTTCGAATTATTATAATAACAGTACAGGAGAAAACTGCGAATTGGAGACCACTGGATACAACATATTTTTGATGACGCTGCTGTCTTTGCTCTCAATGAAAGCCGATTATCCAGAGGTGGTTTAGACCAAAATGTACGAATTCCGCCAGACTGGCTCCGTTCGGGCTTACGGTAAAGAGGTGCAGGCCAACTTAAATAACAGTAATGGCAGTAGAGGTAGTAGTCTCAGGAGACGTTTACGCGTTTCCAGTCGAGCCGCTCTCCCCGGGGGATGTTTAGAAGTTTTCAGTAGTAGCAGTGGTTCAATGCTATCGCTCCCACTCTCTCTCTCTCTGTCCTTCGACTTACCCCCCTCGTCCAATTCCCATTTTGTAGCGCGGTCTTTTTTCTACACCCTGCCATAGCCTCTTCGGCCGCTCTTAGTATACAGACCATGGACAGACGGCTGAACTAACCCACTGCTCTGGAAACTGTTGAGGTTTCTCGTCTCATACGTTTAAGGCTAGCCATCCCAGTATTCGAAAGTTATCCACAAAACCAGCTACCAACATAAGAACAGTACGTGCCAGTGGCGGATGTGAGCTGTTGCAAGTTGGGCAAACTTCTCCGGCATCTCGTTGCTCCATGTTGGTAGTCCAGCCAACTAGCCTAGTCTGGTTCAGTTGAATCTTCTGCGGCAACTCGCTGCTGACCTACTTTGGTCTCATTTATTCCGACGTTGCGTTCATGAAGCTGGCTGGCTTTCGTTTAAGGAGTTGGCTGCGCAAACGCTTAGCCCTCTCGGCAAAAGGGCTTCCCGCTCAGTCAGCCACGCTTCAGACTCAGACCGCCAAATCCCCATTCTGTCTTGCCTTCAACGAGATATAATATCGTCATGCAGTGAAAGACGTTTACTGTCATCCCTCTACTCGCGCTGCTACGCCGGACGAGTTACTTCTATTCTAGCTGCATATGCTATCCCTCGAATCCGGGCGACGACAATCGCCAGCCAGAGTCCGACCGAGTCGCCCCGCGCTATTCGTGGACCGATGATGCTGCTGCTGCTGCTGGTGACGCGTCGCCCTCGTCGTGGCCAACATTCGCCACATCCGACTGACTGGTTACACTTTTCGGTGGTCCCCTGTCACCCAGGGTGATGTTAGCAAAGGCTGTATGGGTTTTGTATTATATAAAACTAGAGGGCGACTTGGCGGAAGGCAGCGAGAAAGAGAAATGCCGCTTCGGGGATGCGGCCAAGTGAGATGTAGCGTCGCCTCACGCCTGAAGCGGGCTAGCAATCGCCAGAAATATAGGGGTAACGGGAAGGAAATAGAGAACAAGTCCGGCGGGAAGACTTACGAACTACGTTTGTCTGACTATTGCTACTGCTACTGCTGCTGCTGCTGCCGCCGCCGCCGCCGCCGCCGCCACTGTCGGCGTGGGCACAAAGGATACGACGAGAATGTGTGGTACGTATGGATGTGGCGAGGAAGTTGGTGGAAAAGAATACGTGCAGCGTGCTGTCATGCCCAACCGCACGGCGAGGGCAAAATGCGCCGAGTCGTGCAATCATGTGGTCGGCTCATGCAGACTCGACAATAGTCGAGCGTAGCCCCGCTGTCTCCGGTCCACTCCCCATCACTTCCCCAGCCTCTGCCACCGAGATCACCGACATATATAATGTGTCGTGTGCTCCGCTGCCTTTATCGGCACAGTCGGGGTAGCTGTTGCTACCGCCCCTTGTCGTTACCGCTGTCATTGGCGCGGCCACCGTCAGCAATTCAAAGTGTTGTTCAATACGGGTGCATGATGCTACCCGATCATCGCAAACTTGAAGATGACACCAGCCATCCACATGGGTACTTATCAATTCTTCTACTTCTGCTCTGCTGCTGCTGAGGCTGGTGCTGCTGCAAATGTATCCGTTAAATTACATCGAGTGGAATCCCTCCCATTGATTCGAATGGTCGGAACGAGGAACAGGAGGCCATAGCCACGCTGTCCTTGCCAGAAGTGATCGCTCGAAACTACGATAGGAATAGATGGATGGTTGGATAGATCCATCGCTTGAAAGGCAACTCGCAATGATGTGGAGAAACAGAAGAACGCCGACGAAAGTGACGCAGCCTCGAACGTGGTGCATGGCGATATGTGAAATGCCGCAACGCTCGATGCGTTTATGGCAGCTGGCACTAAGACGTCGGCTCGCCTCAGTCAATGCAACAATACGACACGCTGGTGGTACGACGATCGCCCTGTGATGGCGATCGCCTTGATAACGCTCTGCATTGGACTCGTTTAGATTGCTACTACGACAAAATCTGTTTCCAGTCCACGGGACGGCAACAGAAGACTGAGTCGAGACGAGAAGGGTTCCCACAGCAGCAGCGGTTGACAGGATCGTGGTGGCGTAGTGACGCGCCTGTGCAGGCTAGCAGGCGGAATCGGGCCAGTTCATAGGCCAGTCCTTTTGGGAACACTGTATCGCCCTAGTCCACAGCCGCAGTGATTCTACTTCTGCTTATGTTGTCGCCGTCGCCGCCGCTGCTACCGCTATTGCTATTGAAGCAGATGGATAAAGCCGTTGGCGGCCACGCCGAGAGAATCATTCATAGAGAATCATTCACTTCCGGCACTGGCTATGTGTGCGGGGGTGTGCTGCTCGTCGACTTCGGAGTGATCCCTTGCTACATCGTGGGATCCCGTCGCGATTCGTCAGGCTTGTCGTTCTAGCCAGTCAGCCGGACGGCCGCGCCAGCGGCGCCAGCAGCCTATCCTAGATTCTTGGCCCTTGGTCCTTGAGCGAAAAGGAAGGCTTGCAGACTGGCTGGCTCTAATGGCTTGCACGAGCCCTCTGATGACGACGGACAGTGTCTGCCGCTCCCGTGCCCACTTTGACTTGCGACTGCGGAATCGACTCAACTCGCTTTGGCCGAGATTACTCGAATCTTCTCGTGGACTTCTTGGACTCAGTCGTCGTCGTCGTCGTCGTCGTTGGAGTTTTTGGACCTTTTGTCCTGTCTGCGTCGTTGAGGAAAGAAACGCCTGACCTGGCTTGGTCTGACTTGTGACCGCCATTTCGTTGCCTTCCTGGTCTACTATGCCAACATACAAACAGAGGCTACCGCGCCCACAATCCTGGGCCGCAGACAGAACGGACCAAAGAACGGTCCATACGCGCGCTCACGCACAAAAACACACAGACACCCGCGAGCGCTTGGAGGAATGCCATACAACACGACGCGATGCGAGACGACCCCGTGGGAAGCGTGGTGGACGGGGAAGAGGCCGAAAGGGGCTCTATAAGGCCCTGTGAGTGGTGGAGCGAAACCAAATCTAATAACAAGACTGGCCTCGGCCTCTGGCCAGGGCCGGCTTTGCCTGCAGCACCCGTCACCCCCAGTCGTCCGCGTTCGTGTGCAGTGGACAACAAGAGAATCGAAATAAGTGTAGGGGTTGACTGACCCACCTCAACCTGCCGCACCACAGGAACAGTAACACCTCCGCCGACTCGAGTCTCTGTAGTCCAGTGGTGCCACAGGGGTAAACTCCTCTTCCTCGTACCTTTTCAAAGGGGCTACGGCAGCGGCAGCTACGGATGTCTCATCACCTTTTCCTCACACACGCACACAAACACAGCATAGAGAACAGACGAACAACAACAAACCAAAATAACAACAACTAGTCGTCGAAGGACATACCTACACATCCTGGTTTCCTCTCTTATCCCATGCGCACTCCTTCCTATTCTCGAAACCTCGAAGCGCCTTCGTGGCTCTAGGTCTGTAATTTCCCACCCCCATCCCAGCTGGGATCCGCTGTCACCTGCGACGGTCGCCGACACACACACGGGACAACAACGAGAGCAGGTTCGGCTTCATTGTGATGTCAGGACGAACGAAGGACGTACGAAGCAGCCTGATCCGTGTCGTTGGCCGATCGGCCGGCGGGCGAGAGCGGACCGTGGAGCGGCGTGTAAGGAGAGCTGCAGGTCCATAGAGGTTTTGCCGATTTTGTTGCTCCTTTGCGTACAAACTCGGCAAACAAACGCAGTATAGGTGTGCTATATCCCCTTGGGTAGTGCTCTCCTCCGTAGACGTCTTTTCTGCCGCTTCTGCCTGGCGAGGACGTCAACGTGCTGTTCAGCGGACACAACATGTCCTTTGGTCTCTTTCGGTTGATGGCTGGCGGCAAGTTTCACGAAAGCAAAAAGGCTAAACCCCCTCTCTCTTCTCTCCGTGTCTCTCTAGCCATCTATCTGCCCTTTGCCTTGTGTTTTGGCGGAGGCTGGCATAGCACTGGACCCCTTTTCAAACGAAAAAAACTAACAGGAGAATCAACGCGACGAACGGAGGGACCGCCGGACTGCCAGCGACTGCGAGGTATTTTTATTGTTAAAATGATAACGACGATATGTCGTGACATCGTGTGACCATGTCGAATGGTCTGTGGGTGTAGAAGCAAAGCCCAAATAAATAGGTAGGGGCAACCCTCGACCCAGACAGCCAACGGAGGACGAACAGCCGGGGAAACAGCCAGCGAGAATATCTGCAAATAATCGAGAATCGGAAAAGTTTAGCAAAAATCGAGGAATTAACTTCAAATTTTCCCAACGAGAAACAGCTGTTTCTCGCTGGGCAAATTTTAAGTACAGGGTCATCCCGTTCCAATACAGCTTCAAGCAGCAATAAAGAAACTGTCTTTCACGAATGCAGTTGCTGACATTTGCCGTAGAGGTTTACCTTGTTATTGCCTCAACCAACAACGACCTGGTGTGACGTCGTTATAACAATATTTTTCTAGTTCGTGTTTGTTTTGATCAAACGATGACCGCCTCTCTCCAAGACATATGACGGACCGCGAGCCGTCACTTCCCGTTAATCCCAAGCACGAAACGAGAGCTCACCTTTGCATGGGCTGACGCTTACGTGACATTTGGGGCAATCCTTTAATAGACACCTACGTATGAGACAATGAACAAAGCGTGTTTACATGTCATGGGAGATGTTATTGAACTACCGTACGTCGTTATGGAATGAACAGGTTTTGTTATTGGCAATACCCATTATCTCTCTTTCTCTCTCTTGCCCTAGTGATGGCTCCCTTCACGTGTTCGTCATCAGCATAACTATCCCGCAGCGCTTGGCCACCACTCAGATGGATCGGCTGAGAATGTTGCCTGCTGTTTTTATTCCTGTGTTTGGCTTAACTCTGGGTACCCTTAATCTCTTGTTAGTGTGTATGGAGCAGCCGAGACGTGATGTTTTCAGTCAATGAGTACAGCTTACACAGCAACTCGTAAGGGTGTGCGTGTTCTAGCCTAGGCTCGGTGAGGGGGTCCATGTGCCCGACCCCTGCGATGCCTCTCAATAGAGGCCCAGCCCCGCTGGGCTAATTCTTATTTCACACATTCGCAACACACTCACATTCACACCCATACAAACCGATTGACACAACACGCCCGAAGCACACGTCCGCTATGAAAGCAGCGGGAGAAGCTTATCAAGCGCGAAAAAGCTTAGAGACAAAAAAGAGGTTGTGAGAAAATGAGATGAAAGGAGATTCAGGCAAGGGCTGGCTGGCTCTCTGGTTATATGATGAACACGCTGGATTAAAAGGAGTGCAAAACATGTCTGGATTCGTTGTTGTTATCAGCCGTTTCAGACGCTTTATCCGACTGCTGTTCGTTGACTTAATGAACTTAGTTATTAAACATTGAACTTTTTATGCATGCGCAAAGTGTGAACGGGGCGAGGGGGTAGGTTATGGGCTTTGACTTCATTGTTTTTGGTCAATGGCTCAGTATATATGTATTGGCTGTCATATACCTTACAGATGGAAGTTACTATTATTTATTGTCAACTGCCAAGTCTTACATGCCATGCCTGTGTTTCTTTCCTCGTTATCAGATTCGATCACATCTCTGCGAAGGAGGGAACGCTTGTGGTGACCAGGAACAGTTACAGTTCCTTGAGAAGCGTTTTGCTCGCATGAGGCCAGCATGAGGTAACAGTGGCGACTCTGCACATCGCTCCTGCAGTTCTGCCCTATTTTATGGTGGCTTTTTGGCATATGGCTGGCTTTTGTATCAATGAGTGGCGTTGTGATGTTTTCCATTTTAGTTAGATCGGATATGAAGGCGTACACCAAAAAGCACCGTGGGGCCCAGTATGGGTTGTAGTCGCCCACAACGTTTAGCAGGACGTAATCGAGTTCCGTGCTTGGAAGCCAACCCTTTTGTTTACTCAACCCTTAATAGAGTTCCCTTATAAGAGATATATCACATTCGTAATTGTGTTCAGGGAAAGATAAACTGGCCAAGCTAGCGTCATCGTTCATTTGCTTCAGGCCAGTGTAATCAGCGCGCTTTTATCTTGCGAGCTTCTATCGTTTACGAATATTTCGCTGACCCCGAAGAAGAGTCCGGGCAAAACCAGAAACCGATTGTGGTGAACTTCGGCAAAGGCTCAGTGCTCACTAGTGTAATGCGGGCACGCGAGATGGGCGTGTTTCAAAACGAATTTCAAAACGAATTGTTTCTTTCGGACATATACCCAATTACTAAACTTTGTAAAACTCAGTTTAATTAGAATAATTAAATGTTGAATATTTAAATATAAAAGAGCGGATTCACTTGCGGCAAACAAACTAGCAAAGACTCACTTCATACAATGAGTTCTCCACAAAGTCTAACCTATCGGTATTTATTTTATGAACTATTTGATGATTTATCCAGGGTCCCTTGCAAATGTATTATATTATAATAGCTAATGTGAACAAAGGCAGGTTTAAAAATCAAACGCAAACATTTGTGCCTGGCAGCCTATTGCATTTGCATGAAATGGTAAAAAAAGGCAATTACTGAATAGTCCACCTTCCAAATTGCATTGTCAACATGGACTCCAATTGGACAATTCGAATGTAATAGTTAGAAATGGACTAAGTAAGCTTTCAGCATATTGTATTTTTTTTATTTAATTAATTTTCTAGCCACGCGTCGCGATCTTACCGGGGTCGAGGCCGAGATTGCCCCATATCAAAGTGTGGTATTGTTGTCAGGCGACCGACAAAAGTAGGAAAGTAGGTCACCGGACTTCCTTGACTCGCGATCAGCAGATTTTAAGGTCAAACCTTTTTAATACCCCAATGCAGAATACTCCAATACAAGCTTCAATATCATTGCAATTTGACACGATTCTGATGGGCGCGCAAAAGTTGCAGGTAGCCCACTGGCTTTTTAATGATTTCTGACCCCTTGATGCGTTTACTGTTCCAGCTATTCGCCATGAAAATCGATTATTAACTCCGTACGAATCAGCACTATCATTTGGCTTTAGTACGAAGTTGAGTTCTAGATGTAATAAAATAATATGTAAAAAAAAGACACATTCTTCTGTACATACTTCTATGCATTATATTTTCATAGATAAATTTTGTTAAGCGTTATACCCTACATGCTAGTTTTATGCACAGGCTAGTATCTACGCACCTCTTGTGTTTTAGTTCCTTACAATCATAAGGATAAATTATCTATCTCACTGTTTCATCTATTATATTCTCTTGAATTTGCTTTTTCGCTACGATTTCGTTTTTTATTTGTGTTATTCCAGTGACGCAAGTTCAACAACATAGAGATTAAATTCGTATTTACAATTTGAACAAGCCCACTCGGCTGACCGCTTGGTCCGCCCGTACTCGTATAGGGCGGCTGGTGGCCATCCCGTAAGCAGCACGAGTTAGCAGGGATCCGTCACTCTTCACTTCTCACTTCACTTGAACAGCGGCCCGCTAAAGCTGTGTGGTCTTCAACCAGACGCGTTAGCCATCTCCGTCTCTGACTCTGTGTTACTCTCTCTCTCTGTTTCTCTCACTCTCTTTTGAAAGTCCTCACAATTTGTACAATACAGGATTGTGTCGTGTACGTCGTCCAAGCCCCAGCCGTTACCCTTGGGCACCATTCCTGTCCAAGTCTCTACTGCGTCGAGACAACAAAACACATTCGACACCGAGCAACTAAACCTCCCGCAGTTCCTGCACAAGAGACTGCTGGCGTTCACGCGGCCCGTCGACGCGTTCCAGAGCTGTCGCAACTAACCGACCGACGAGCCGGCCCTGCTGCCCGGCCTAGCCAGCAGTCAGACTTGCCTATCGTCGAAAGCTAAGCCTTACAATGCCGGCTGCGTACCGGCTGTTCGACTGGTGCATCTGCCAGCACACATAGACATATACAGTCAGTGTACAGTATACTGCACCCAGTACATGCCCATACACCCAATAGCCCCCACACGAGTCTCGCAAAGATACGCTCACGGTATTCTCTGATTGCGCTGCAGAACAGCGTAGAACGGCGTAGGATAGAGAGAAAGTGGCTGCAATGTGCAGTTCGAAAGGACCGCGTAAGTCCGACGAGGGGCAGACTGATCAGGCCGACGGCAGTTCAGCCACACTTACGCGCTGGAGTAGCTGGCTACCCGCTAACCCGCTGTCTAACCCGAGCGTTAGGTATTGGCGGGTAGGGCGACGCGGAGAGCAAGTTCCGTGTGCTGTACGGCTGCACCAGCCACACTCCTCTACGAGCAGATTTAGTTTGGCGAGTTAACGCCCCAGTGGAAGAGTTAGTTTTATTAGGGTGTGCGACACAGCATTGGGTTTGCCCCAAGTTGTCGCCGTGCTGTGTTGTTGTTGTTGTTGCTGCCTCGTCTGTTGTCGGCGGAGCATTGATAACGATGTTTGTCCTCAGCGGCAGCCCGCTGGAAATAGCAGCGAGAACAGCAGCGAGCCGTCCTGGAGCAGACAGAAAGGGAATTGGAAGGCGGGAAAGACAACGAGAGGGGCACCGCACAACACGACACAACTGCTGTCGCTGCCGAAGCCGCCACAGCAAGCGCAATGCTGGAGTCCTAGCGTTGGTGGTGGTGGAGGTGGCTGTCGGTTGGCGCTGCCGTTTAGCGCCTCACACTAACCCCGTAGACAGCTCCAGCGCAGGTTTTATCCCCCGCCCGCAAACATTCTCGACACTGCCGCAAACACCGTCACTGCCAGCAGTGTCCCTCGGCACTGTTTCTTCTTCGTATTTTCGCCCCACCGAATTTGTTGTGTCACCAACTCTGCCGTGGCGTACTCGCACGTTAAACGCTACTGCCTGGCTCAGTCTGACAGTGGTTACCCCGGGCGGGATAGGGGAATTCCCTGACACCAGGAGGAAATCTGTCTCCTCCCTTCACTCGGTTGTCCTCAGCTAACGTCCGCCCGGCCATCGCTCGCCTTGCTACCGAACCGGAGAAACCTGCTCCACCGGCAGGGGGTCGCACGCTGGCTGGCGCGGGCTACATTACATGTCTCTCCGCCGCATCGGGTGTCTCTGTCGGATTGCTGCGAGGCCCGGACAAACGCACCGACGTTGGGGGCGATTGGAGCCGCGGCCATCCTCCCACACCCGAATCGTGTCTTGTGACTTCGTCTGACTCCCTGTTCATTCGCTCATTGCTATGTGACGTTGCGACCTCTATGAGTACAGCGTTCGTATGAACAGACCGGCACGGACAAACGTATCACTTCGAACGTGTCAACTTCGTTTTAGCTCAATGCCGCTTTTTTACTCCAAGCAACGGGCGTTTTTTTTCTTCGTAATTCTGACCCTGGAGGTGTTTTTATTTGGGCCATGGTTCAGATGAGGCAACGGACTGACACTATCGATACTGATGGGAAACGTCTACTTCGACATGAGACTTCGGCTAAAATTGAAGTAAATCCAATGAACAACGGGAGGGACTATACGTGGTGTTTAACCGGTTTGAGATAGATTATGGCCAGCTAGACGGTTTAGCCAAGTTATAATAATAAACGGTTACAATTCATTGTAACTTTTCAACTGTTATTATACAGCCATTATTTAGTGTCACTATTGCATACGCTTTTTATGGAGCGTCGTCAGAAATGCACCTGACGCATGCAGCTGATGATCTCAATGCTAATCCGATAGAGAATGTATGTGAGACAATCGGCTGCCAAATAACCGTGTTCTAGAAGAAGTTTCGATGTTAGTAGCACGGGAGTTGAGCAATATACTTGCAAGCTGACACATTATATGACTGTAACGTACATGTGATTGTGGACAGCTCCTCATTGAGGTTATATGCGTTGCGGAGGTAGGCCAAAGGCATTCCAACTTCTCGTGCCAATCAAAGACCCGATCCCATGGTTAAATAATGCAACGGATGACTCTGGAGCCACTCGTCTAGTGGAAGTCGTTGAACGTCTTAGCATTGCATCGTATGCAAGACGAACCGAATCAGAGAAATCTACGGCGAGCCGACGCTGTGAGATTGTTGTCTGGCTGTCTCCCTACGAGGGCCGCGTACTAAGCATGATTAGCTGATGGGAATTCGTCTCGAGTTCGCCTGGGCTGTAGGCCCTGCCGCAACCCAAACGCTATCCGAGTGACCTCTACAATCCTGTACTCAGACAAGGACGAACAACTGAAGTGGTATTATGTACCAGTGAAAGTATACGAGAGCTGATCCATTCGATATATATATATATATTAATGCAGAGTGGTCACATTATCATATCTGGCTCGAGTACAACAGATAATTAATTATAAAGCCTTGGACCAAGGTAAACATTTATTACAGTGTGTCATGAGTCCAATAGATCCTGTTAGAGGAACCCGTACATATAGGTCATACACTGAGCGATTTGCCGGTGACCCGCACTCGTAGATGGCAGAGTTCAGGAGAAGGAGAACCCACCATTTCACCTTGACGAAACTCCCCTTCGCTACGATTTTCTGGTCTTAATAAATTAACAAAGCCATAATTTAGCTGACAATTCTTTCGCACTGATTTGCACGACACCGTTTCGGAATTGCATATCCGTTTGGTGAGAAGTTTCTTGTTCTGCACACTCCGGCTTTTAAGAGTTTAAATTGATGAGAGAAATGTTACAGTGCAACTTACATGCATCCAATGTCTGAGCACAGTGGAGCGGAAATTAGTCAAGCGATTTCTGCATCGCTTCGTTCCGTTACGAGCTACGCATGAAAAACGTTCCTAATAACCGATTTTAATCACCAGTCGAAAACCGGACATTTGTCAGCGCGTGATTTGTTGCAGCCCATACGCAGCAGTATAATGCATAAGTAGATATCAAGCGATGCAGCTAAAAGAGTATACCTGATCCCCCGGCACGCAAAGGTGTCAACCGGTAAACGCAACCGTTACCGGAATCTGGAAAAAAACGAATGATATCGAATCTGGATGCTATCGCACCGCCCGAAACGATCTACCCTCATCTACGAGGACATATCGGCAGTACAAATCGCGTTGCCCATCAAGATGATTAACGCTAGTTCCACCGACTGTAGATACGTTGCTGGAACGATGGCAGCTCAGTGTTGTGTGCTTTCTAAACGATTATTATTTACTAGATTTTCATTCCCATTTGAGGATCTTCAGTATTATGCATTTTTATGGATATTTTCAAATGCTTGTATCAGTGCGAAAACGTATATTTCAGTCGATCCATGAAAATACTAAAATCGCCTAACCCATAAACCCTCAAGGAACGAACTTTGTTCATCCCGTGAAAAAGCGACGTAAAAAAAAATGATGTTCTATAATTCATGGTAATTAATAACTCTTATTTAATATATTTAATACATGGTAAGACTTGTAAATAAATAAAAAAATTGATAAGGAACTATGTCCATTTTTATGATAGCTTTATCATATCCGACGATGTGAATTTTAGAAAATTTGTTCCATTTATAAGCAATGCACGTTCCGGACGGACCATTTTTAAAGCGTATTAGTGCTATTCGGTTCCACTGGCTGTAATTTACAATTTAGAAAGAATTGTTCACGATAGAAGGATTGTTCTTCCAGATTTGCGAGCGACTTCCTAATAGCTGCCCAGATACAAAACTCATCAAAGCATCCAGTGTCGACAATGACCAAATAGACAGGTTCACATAAATGTTCTTGAATCGGTTAACCCAGAAGAGCTATGCATATGTCTATATGAATACTGTCTCTCAAGTGGATAGCTTTGCTCATTTGTTTGTGAAGTATGAGTGATATTGTATTTGCCGTGAATCATCTGTCTCGGCTTCGTCCCTATTAGGCATCTGTGTTGATTTACGGCTAGCCTATATTGTGATTAGATACGGCTGGTCTAGATTGACTGCAAATACAAAGAAATGAGTATTAACTCATTCCCCATGCCCACGCATATCCGTTGAGAAGGCATCGGAAACCTGCCTCTGCCCACTCATGAAAAAAAATGTCATTTCTTTAACTCCCCAAAGAGGACAGACGCGATATATCAGCTATCACGCGTATGCCAAGCCCGGTGACGCGGAGCATTGTAACCTTGTAAGCGGAGGGAACAGGTACATGCACGGGCTCGATTCACACCATTGTACATTTACATTTTGGGGGTCCGCCTTTCGAAGCAATGCAAAAAGCAATACCGCTGACGTGAAATATTGGCTGAGAGTAGGCCCGAAAACAGTTGGCTTTCAAGCGCGTGTTTCAGAGGAGGAACGAAGGAGTAGGTAAACTCGAAAGGGAAAAGAAAATATCAATTTAACTGACTACACTCTAATTCTTATATATTTTAAAACGTACAATCGAAGTCCGTAACTGGCTACACAATATCTATTATAACTACTATTAAATAGATATTTATGATAATACAAAGATATTGTGGAATCAAAACCTATTCTCCATTGATTAGCTTTTTTTTTGTTTGTATATTCACTGCAACGATTACGGGTAAACAATTACTTGATTAACCGATTTTCAATTTAAGTTAGTCTACAAGTGCCCATCTAAAATGTCCACCGTGAAATAATATTTCGATTGTGCTCTTCAGATTATGTAGTCACTGCTGAAACACTCATTGTGTGCGTGAAATACTAAGCTCAGCATTAACCGTTACAAATGCCACATATAAGGTTCAATTGGGCCCTTAGTAACTTGCTCCTATATACATGCTCTAATTCCGTTTTCGAACTTGTTAGTATTTGACATACAATGGAGCCTGCAATTATCTGCCGCAACCTTACCGAAACCTTTGGCAGACACGGATTTGACACGTAGGTCATGGGTTGGTTATCTTATACCAATATTTATAGATTCACTAGCCCTGTTATCTGGAGACGAGTCTGGCCTTTGGGCTGAGTGTACACACCTTTCCTAAGAGTTTGTGATCTCTTACACGTGGATTGCAGATGCGGTCATGGCGCTGCGGAAACAGGCAACCAGTATTCTAGACCGATGTTATTTAGGAGTCTAAAGGCTAACCAGAACAGCCGATATGCATCCTCCACCTTACACTAAAGCATATGCCACCAATCACTATATCAAGAATATTTTCGAAGCTGGCGCGGGGCAAGGTCATTGGCGAGAGGACGCTGGACGTAAGCGAACAAATTATCGCGAACATCTTTGCATTGGCAGGCTGATTCAGCCGGTCCACTTGTATGTCTCATAACAATTTAATTTTCCTCCCGGAGAAAGCACACTCGGTGGTATATCATGGATGATGATCTGGTGTAAGCTTGTTGTGTAACGCCGCTTGCCAATAACCAGACGCATAGACGATGCTGATAATGAGATGGGCGCCCTCCGGGATAGGTCTCACGAGGAATGGAAAAGTCGGTCAAAGGTGTGAGCAGATACGAGTGGAGATGCTTCTCAGGACTCGGCTCGAATGTGGCACTTGTGTATTAGATATACTTTTGTACCTTCTAGTGAAGTGTCACCCTATCGTTGCTTCCGTGGCAAGATGTAAACACAGCACAAGCCACACCGAGCGTAGACCCTCGCTTTAAGAGAAAGTAACCGAACTGTAAAAATAATTGGTAGGAATAGAAGAGAGGTCCTTTCATTCAACTGAACTATGTAGTGCCAATGGAACAAGTCCGCTAAAGGACAGCTCTATATGCTTATTTTGTCTTGCTATATCTCGAAGCTCAAAGTGTAAGGATTCAGATGAACAAACTGAAATCACTGCAGCAATGCGGCTACACTATGGCCACAAAGGAAACGTAGAGATTGATTGATGCACAGAATGAAGGAGTATTCAGACGTATGGACCCGAAATTCTGATTTAACTTTGAGAAATGTTGATTTTGGCTTTCAGTTAGACACAAGGGGTGATTTGATACATGTACCTATCAATCTGTACGGAATGATTCATTTCATTTTTCGGACTTGATGCAACGCATGATTTCAGTTAGACCGGACGGTGATTAGCCAAGTGACTTGACTATAACACCACTGGTTAAGAGTTCACGTGAAGCATATACTGGGTATCTCTAAGCGATCGCAATGAAAAGTAAAGTTGCACTGTCTAGAAGCATAGAAGAAAAAAGGTGTCACCATTGACCGGAGCTGGGGGCTTATACTGGACTTCTATAGGCCCGTCCTTCCAATGGGCTGTCAACCCTGTTCGAAGGTTACCAGGAACGGCACGGGGGGGCAAGAAGGTACAAGTATTGGAATCAGCTAGAGTATTCGTAGCATTTGAATAAAGACAGCTCTATTGACAGCGAGAAAAGCCAGTATTTCAACAAGGCTTGTCAAGATTATTTTGCCGTGACCTCATGTCATTGGCGTTCCGTTTATGTTAGTCTTAAGCGTTTAAACAAATTGGTACCAGTTATATTTGTATTAATGTTGAACTGGCCAAAAGTTGGTTGGTAACAATTCGGTCTACGTTGATTTGATCCATAGACCGTTCATTTCAACTAGATATTCTCGAGAAAAGTAAAAATAGAACTCGATAACCCAGGTTATCGTGAAATGTCCTAAACTCAAAGGTACGAACAAAGCAATAGGTTTACGTATACAGATTTCAGTCTCTTGCCAGACGTGAGTCTATTCACTCGCAGAATTTTCATGTTAATAAAATATGTTAGTTTAATAGTGCCAAAAAACACAATGAAGTGTCGTTTGGCTCTTTCAGGCCGGGCAAGCAAGGAAGAGTTGATTACCTTTATTTGACCTTCATGTTCATTTCAATCAAATTCATTATTCTCGTAGCACCAAGCCTATTTATTATCCTCTAGCGAATGTATATTGCTCAGTAAATGCATTATATAGGCAAAGATAATAAAGCAATAAACGAATTTCGAATTTTGTTTGTTTCAACCCTTTGTGAATTGTGATAGCTGCTTCTGTGCTCAGCGCACAGGAGTATGTGTATATTTGTGTATATATGGGCAGTCTTTCCGCAATCCTAATGTTATAAATACGACATCTCTTTGCGCATGTAGACTTTCTTGCTAAATTACTTTACTCTGTTTCTGGGAGGCTCATATATGCAGAGCCCTCGATCTAACATCGACCGTCGATGTTTACCGATTTAGCACATTCGGAGCGTCTCTCTTCAATGGATTCTAGGCCGCTCGAAAACATATAGCAACAAGACATGCGTTATGGTGTAGCGTCCACTGTTCGTTCAATGATAATAACAATATTATTGCAAAGTTGACACAAGATCGTCTCTGTTAGCCGAGCTCATACCGCAACGCTCTCTGTTTCGCTCCCTGGCTCTTTCTTGCAAACGCTGATACTCAGATTGTCGCAGACAGGCTGCTGAGGTTGCACGTCGAGAGAGATTGTCATCAGCCCCGTGAGCCAACTTGAACTTCGAAAGCTGGCCACTATGACGAAAGGAGATAAGTGCCATGGGTGGTATCATATGTCTATATATATATATATATATATATATATATAAGTACGCACATATTGTGCGCTTAAGACCAACCAGTGTAACCCGCTGACTATGCCTAAAGTAACCGACGATCTCACTGGATGAAAAATCAGCGGCGCGTCAGATCCACGTCACCACGTCATATCATTCTGTCGACAATGCTTAATCTCGACAGGCTGACTGCCGGCACACATGCAGAACAGTACATGCCACAGTGCAACATAGAATCATGGAAATAATAAGCATAGCTGTTCTATTATATGAAAACGCGTCGCTTGCTCAACGTAATGAAATCCGTTGTGTTGCGTCACAATGTACGTGCACGCTATGCTGTCTATACATCTAAATATATATTAGATATATATTGCTTCAGTATACACCCATATATATATATATATATACTGGAGCAAACAGATGGACCTACCATCGTTTTGGTGATGTAGATAATGGAATACATCAAATTATTCTAAATTTTCACATAATTTCTATAATAATTACCTGATGTATAAATCGGTTAGCTATTCGGTATATTGCTTTACAGAAGGATCGAGTTGGTATTATCGACAAACAGATCATCTGCTCTGTCGAAACTATGCTGTCATTTTTGCTTTGCTTGATAATGGAGTCCTTGCAAAGCTATAAGCTTCACTAACAATTGCTATCAGCAATTTCCACTAGTGTAACGTTATCAAAGATAACATTCATACTTGGCTGCGTCCAGCTGTCCGTGTAATAAAGGATAACCGTGCATTTTGCCTTAAAATTGGTTTTAGTTGTCGAGTAACAGTTGGCATGTGCTCTGCTTCGCATCCGTCAAAGAGTTGTTACTCCGCAAGGATTCGTGTCCGGAAATAAGATCGTTGCCTCTTACTAATCACAAAATAATAGGCTAAAATACTTCAATTCCTATTTTCTTTTTCGAGCATTTTTCTGGTGCAACCCTTATAATATTGTGAAATTAATCTCTATGCTACTTCAATACATCGGGCTGAATCAACAGTGGAAGCGTAGGTGCCTGCTGTACACCGCCTACCGCTCTGAGAGTCCCTAAATGGAACGAACCACTGTCGAATAGCTGGTCAGTGCTCTTCTTAATGACCTCACACTATAAGCTAATGACCACTGGACCTTCTCGCAGCCGGAAAAGTACAACAAAAACAGAGGTAATCTTTCTTTTTCCCTCTAACAAGACCTCTCCTTCTAGGCATCTAGATTGGAACATTAGTATGTACTATCGATGTGTTTAGGGACCTGCCCAGAAAGACTAAGAATTCTAGGTCGATACTATTTATAGTTGATGACTAGTTCGACCATCAGCAGGGTCGACAAAGCTACAGCAACCAAAAGCATCAAAGATAGCAAGGGGCAAATCTTTGAAGCTACGCCCAGGGTGACGAAAAAAACGATACGAAGACGAACGAGGAGGCACTAAAGAACGACACTTAGATACTAAAATACATTTAGGTACGCACGCTTAGTAATCAGAGAGAACAATGTTAAATCCAAAGTATTTTCCACTGACGCACGTTAGCAACCGTGGCGAAATCACAGGCTGACACACTGAACAGTTTATATTAGAGGAGGCTCGTATGAAAACCATTTATTATCCTACTTCATGACATGGACCTTACGACTACTGAGGGGAGTTAGCCTTACACTATATGATTGGGTTAGACCAATGGAGAGAATCTGAGAATCTATCGCTCCGGGCCGTTACTCAATCGACTGAAAACCCATCAGTGTCCATGAACAAACTTCGTTCATTTGCTAGTTTAATAGTCATTATCGTTATAAGCAGCGAGTAATAATACTTGGTGCCTGATACTTGCAATGTTTAATAAGGTTTTATTAGCGGAGTCGTTCTTGAGGGCGAGTTGAATTTTGTACAACGAAACGTAGTGGTAAACGCGGCAGCGTTCCATCACCGGTTGGACCAGATATCACTGGTTGTTTCTTCGTAGTGACCCTGACGAACCCCTGAACTGAGCTACCCTGTGCGTCATACATGCTTATGTATACTAAACATCTGTTTTTGAAATTCAACGTACAAAGTGACACTACACCTATCAGATCGGATGTAGACAATACGACATTAAATAGGTTCTGCTAGCAGTCTGCTGGTCGTCTGTCGTGAACTTGAGCGTGTACTATTTATGAATCAGCCTATCGAATATTGCTTTAAATAATCAATGTTTTCTTTAATATCAATTGACAAAGAGAAGTAGACAGCAGAAGCGCTGTCGCCGAGTCTACACGGAGAGGTGGAGAGCGCCACGGGACCGTCTAAGTAGGCATATTTGCGAGAGACCGAGAAGAATATGAAAGGTGACAGCCTGTGCATAGATGCCGGTTCTAGTGTTGATGCATCAACGTGCCGAGGATTCGAAGCGGATAGCGTCAAGTATAAACGTCCGCGTATCTAACGGATTCTTTCTCACTCGCTCGCGCAAAACCTGGCTTGCCTATTGGTCTTGGTCACACATGGAGCCGTTGTGCCTCCTCTATCATGGTGGCGTTCTCTCTCTCAAGTCCTGGATCGTAGATGGACTCAGCATGATATATAAGCCCCGCTCTCATATTAAGAAGCACAAGTAACTCTACTTGCCCACTTTTCAGGTGAGACTGAACAGCTAACACGGCTGTATTCATGACTCATAGTTGAAAGTGGCTCACGTTTCTCTATTTATTGCGGATAGTTATTGTATGCGTGTTTCACGAGATATTCCAAATTAATCCGGCGCTTAAATCTTGTGTCAGGTTGTTAACGAGATTTTAGACGTAGTCGCGACTACTTTTCTTGGCTTATTCGTCTTTTTTTCCATTGATTTTCATAACAAAATAGAATTGAGTGTTCCATGTTCCTCTCGTGATACGACACGGTGCTATATAGCAGTATATAGTGTTATATTGTATACATTAATTAGAGGTCATAATTTGTGCGTGTTTGCTAGAACATTGATTTCAGTGAACTCGGTCAAGATGTTCAAGATCGTCGTTCTCGCCGCCGTTTTGGCTTTTGCCCTCGCTGATGTGCAGCTAGCCATCGACGCTCTTAAGGTTCGTTTCATGCAACAATTGATGATGAAAACACAAAAAATTTAATTGAGCCAACAACTCATTATTGGCCACCGTTCTGAGATCAGACCTAATATAAGGAAGTGACGTGACTGCGAATATGCTCTCTAGTGCTCATATTTCGTTGCGTTCTATATTTACAGAAAATGACCGATGAGTTCGATATTCCTGAGGACCGCAAGACTTTGTACAAGGTAAGTCTAGATGTCCGCCTCCAGGGACAAAAACGAAAATACTTTCGCTTCGTACTGCAAGTTGATAGGTGTCATAAATTTTAATAACAGAAGGTGTTATATTTCATCAATTTATATAATGTTAATGTTGCTCTCAATTACACCTTCCTTGGAATATATATATATACAATATTAAATCGATGCCTCCAACAGCCCTTGATGTAGACGTCGCCACGCGTTATCAATCTAATGTGTACCTGTTTGTCCTGAATTCGACTTACAGGCCGCCATTGATAGGAGCAAGGGGTGCCTGGAAGAGGTCGCTGCTGGAGCCTCAAGCGATCGTATCGAGGATTACATCACCAAGGTTGGAGTCATTTTCGGCCCCCAGATATTTATAAGTACAAGTCAAATAACTTCATGTTATCCTTATATGTATGTATGTGTTGGACAATTTCAAAGCACAAAGACAGCAACTGATTTATGTCGTATTTCGTATTTCAGATCTTCCCAATGTCAATGGCTTGCAACAAAGAGATCAAGGAGATCCCTCAAGACCACGTTGAGGAGCGCAGGAACAAGTTTAAGGAGTGCATTAAGGGAAAAATTCACGGGGCCGACTCAACTCTTGACGATACACAGAAGGAAAAGCTTGTCAAGGTCAATGACTGCCTACGTGAGTTAGTTTAGAGGGGGAGCAAACAGGCGTAACAACAAATGCGGACAAAGTGGCTGCCTGAACAATTTGTGGCCTACATTGTAAAGTGAATCTATACGAAATATGGCAGTGATAATTGGTAAATAAATATCTGGAATTGATATTTTCCTACATGTAATTGTTGGAAAAGCCTTTTTTATTTTAAGTGCTTAGTCAGAACTGGAGTGTGCATGGCCATGTAATGAATGCAGTAGTTTGCCATCGTTAAGGTCTATATTTAATATTTGATATTATATTAGGTTGTCTGGGAATGTGTATGCATTTTTTACCTCCCCGCGTCAGCGATCTATCTAAACGATGCACCAGGGTGTGTAAGGATTTCCCTAGTCGACGGCGGCGGCATCCTCCATGACAAGATCCACTAAACACCGACGATTACCAATCAAGAATTCTCAGAAAAACTTGAGCTTGGCGTAGCAACAATTCATTCAGCGTTGCACCGTGGTGGAATGAAAAAGAAATCCGTTAGGTGGGCTTCATGGCTTTCGATGCTAAGTTGTTGGTGGGATATTCGAGAACCTATGTACTTTAAGCTTCTGAAAAAATAAGCGAACATCAACACTGCTCTGTACTTTGTGCAACTTCATCGGATTCAAGAGAGACAGATCAAAACAAGTTCATAACTCATTAATAGAAAAGGGTGGTGTTTTGCAATTATCTGATGTGAGTTCGACCACTTTTTTCAACGAAATGCTGACTCGCTTCCATGAGCGGGTTGTCTTCGCCGTGTCAGTAAATGTGCAGAGCAGATCATTGAGGAAGTCGAATCGAAGACAGGGAGAAGCTGAAAGGCTCTTTGAAAGAATGCATAGGTGCAATAAATGACACAAAGGAACCCGAATATCTGCGAAAGAAGCTCGACAACGCCCCGATGAGGCAAAGACGCTTGTTGAAGCAAATCATAGCGGTGACCCAGCGAGGTTTTTTAGGTATGCCTCGTCAAAGTTGAAAATGAAGGGTGATTTCTCGGTCCCAGCGTCAACGTATAGTTCAAGATCTGAACAAAGCGAATCTACTATGCGACTTGTTTGACGACATACAGAGAGACAAAGTCTAGCTCCCAGCCGTCGTCAGTCATTTATGTGCCGCCAGACATCACTTGTGTAAATGATGCTGATATGTCAAACGCACAAAGGGTTTAATGAAGCGAATTGTAAATGGTGAACAAACTCTAAGTCTATTCCGGCAGGTCTGTTCAAGAAGATTTCTGTTGGCATTGCAGAATCACTCTGTCGTATATACGGGCGGTAGCTAGAAGATGGGCAAGTGCCAAATGTCTATAAGTCGGCGTGGGTAACCCCGGTACATGAGGATGGAGCAAGAAGTGACCAGTCTAAAAAAGGCCCGTTTCACTGAATGCAATAAACGGCAAGATCCTGGAGGAGATCATGTGCAACAGTATGATGAAGAACGCCAAATCGTTAGGTCTGATAATATCGAGGCAATACGTGTACAGGAAAGGCAAATCTACAGTCGATCATCTCTTCTCGTACTTCTACTGCTACACCAGCGAGACTTTATCTCGGTGGTATCTGACTTTCTCAGAGAGAGTATATTCAATGTCAAAGTACATGAAGGTTTTTCGAGTAGTGTCTACGCTACAATGGGTTCTCTCCAGGGAACACTGTTAAGAAGCGTACTCTTCCTTCTGTTCGTGGACCAAATGAAGTTCGTAGTGCTTTAATTTCTATATCTATGCAGATGACGTAAAAAAAAATTAAAGGAAAAATGATGATAAGGATCAATGACAGCAGGGACAGCCACCGTCTCAACCTTGATGACTTCTATGAACGGTCGATTTAGATGGGACTTAGTGTTGTATCCCTGATATTGGATGTCTAAAGCCTTACGAGTATAGTAACGACACTTCGTTATGATCAGATCTTGGGTATCAAATTGGACTTCGCCTTAGCACTCTTTTAGGCGCTTTATGTAGTAACGCTGTATGATCTTTTCGCATTATTAATACCTTGTATTTTCTGGTACTATACTAGATACTTTAGTACCTAGTCTTTTAGATACCCACTTATTTATTAAAGGTCATAACACTTAGGTTATCTTTGCTGTAGGTTTGGAGTTCTTCATCTGGGATCCCGAAACATCCGTACAAGCTACAAGCTGGGGGACTTTGAGGTACCTAAGGTATTGATAGCAGGTATTGGTAGGTTCTTTCCAGGTACGAGTAAGGAAAAGAATAAGCAAAGGTGGCCCCGACAGGTCCTCATAGTAATACCTAAAAGGTTAAGAGCTGAGGCCTGTCAGATAGGGGAACAGCTGAGAGTCAGCTCGAAAAATAGTTTTTAAGGTATTGATAGCAAAAGACCTTGGCGTAAGATTCTCTAGTATCATAATCTTCAGTGAACATGTTGAGAGCGTTGTTTGTGGGTGTGCCTTGAAATGCTCGTAGATTCAGAGAGCTTTTATGCTATCATATACAGTTTCCTACCTAAAATTATACGAATCTCAAGTGGTCCCTTTCTTACTGCGTGTCTGCCTTGTGTGAAACCCGATAAAATACGGAGACAAGATACGGATCCAGAAAATGCAAGGCAGATTTCTGCAGAGATATCGCTTAGATGTGGACTGCCGAGGCAACACTCTTCACCCGGCCTATATTGAATACTTAGGTGCAGTGGCGGAAGTCGATCGGCTGAGAAAGATAATATTAACCGAAAATATTTTCAACTAGATGATTGATATTAGACACAAGCTTATTAGAGTTGGTTTTATGATACAGTTCATCTTATTTCCATGGAGAATGTCACATTATCTGAGCTCGGGGCATTACGCACAATTTTCATCTCTAGTCTTCTGACGAAACATTCCTTTGTATGTATAATAAAAATATTAGTATTATCAAAAAAAAGATAGACTACACCGATTATCTTGACGTACACGTTTGATACTGATATGTCTGTTCGTACATATATAATTATATTATTACTAATATAATAAAAAGAGAGGTTTAAAACCAAAAAGTTTTTCCATCCAAAAAATTCTTTTTTTCCATTTTCGATCTAGTGTTACCATTCTCGGCAAGAAGCTACTATACATTATCTAGTGCAGCACGGAGCGCACTTTATTCGATCCGTTCGTCATACTTTATCTCAATTTATCATATTAAGATAATATAATAGTATACATATAAACCTGCTAGAACCGATGTTGTCAATATTGCGACCGGATAACATCCATGGCCGTGAAAAAGGAGCTTCAAACATAATAATTTCCTCTCAAGTTACTCAAAGTAGAGGTTAGTGCCAGTGTCAATAGGCAAATGGGGATATTTGCGGAAGTATGTGTCCTTGTAAATTCTTGAAGGAGAACGGTTCTACTCAGTCTAGTGGAACCACAGAAGAAACGCTGAGTCTATCCCATAATAACTGAATTTCGGACGATGCAAATGTGTATCTTCGAGATTCTCTCGTCTTTAGGAGCCCATCGGCATAGGTATTTTAATTATGCAAAGCTTTCTGAGTACTAGAAGTATATATAATATGTGAAGGATCCGAATATATTTAACGTCAACAATACTTTTTGTTTAATAACAAAAATGGCCTTTGCCATTCGACCAGGTTAAGATCGAGGCCAGTAGAACGAAACCGTCTAAGTAGGCATATTTGCAAGAGACCAAGAAGAATATGAAAGGTGACAGCCTGTGCATAGATGCCGGTTCTAGTGTTGATGCATCAACGTGCCGAGGATTCGAAGCGGATAGCGTCAAGTATAAACGTCCGCGTATCTAACGGATTCTTTCTCACTCGCTCGCGCAAAACCTGGCTTGCCTATTGGTCTTGGTCATACATGGAGCCGTTGTGCCTCCTCTATCATGGTGGCGTTCTCTCTCTCAAGTCCTGGATCGTAGATGGACTCAGCATGATATATAAGCCCCGCTCTCATATTAAGAAGCACAAGTAACTCTACTTGCCCACTTTTCAGGTGAGACTGAACAGCTAACACGGCTGTATTTATGACTCATAGTTGAAAGTGGCTCACGAGATTTTAGACGTAGTCGCGATTACTTTTCTTGGCTTATTCGTCTTTTTTTCCATTGATTTTCATAACAAAATAGAATTGAGTGTTTCATGTTCCTCTCGTGATACGACACGGTGCTATATAGCAGTATATAGTGTTATATTGTATACATTAATTAGAGGTCATAGTTTGTGCGTGTTTGTTAGAACATTGATTTCAGTGAACTCGGTCAAGATGTTCAAGATCATCGTTCTCGCCGCCGTTTTGGCTTTTGCCCTCGCTGATGTGCAGCTAGCCATCGACGCTCTTAAGGTTCGTTTCATGCAACAATTGATGATGAAAACACAAAAAATTTAATTGAGCCAACAACTCATTATTGGCCACCGTTCTGAGATCAGACCTAATATAAGGAGGTGACGTGACTGCGAATATGCTCTCTAGTGCTCATATTTCGTTGCGTTCTATATTTACAGAAAATGACCGATGAGTTCGATATTCCTGAAGACCGCAAGACTTTGTACAAGGTAAGTCTAGATGTCCGCCTCCAGGGACAAAAACGAAAATACTTTCGCTTCGTACTGCAAGTTGATAGGTGTCATAAATTTTAATAACAGAAGGTGTTATATTTCATCAATTTATATAATGTTAATGTTGCTCTCAATTACACCTTCCTTGGAATATATATATATACAATATTAAATCGATGCCTCCAACAGCCCTTGATGTAGACGTCGCCACGCGTTATCAATCTAATGTGTACCTGTTTGTCCTGAATTCGACTTACAGGCCGCCATTGATAGGAGCAAGGGGTGCCTGGAAGAGGTCGCTGCTGGAGCCTCAAGCGATCGTATCGAGGATTACATCACCAAGGTTGGAGTCATTTTCGGCCCCCAGATATTTATAAGTACAAGTCAAATAACTTCATGTTATCCTTATATGTATGTATGTGTTGGACAATTTCAAAGCACAAAGACAGCAACTGATTTATGTCGTATTTCGTATTTCAGATCTTCCCAATGTCAATGGCTTGCAACAAAGAGATCAAGGAGATCCCTCAAGACCACGTTGAGGAGCGCAGGAACAAGTTCAAGGAGTGCATTAAGGGAAAAATTCACGGGGCCGACTCAACCCTTGACGATACACAGAAGGAAAAGCTTGTCAAGGTCAATGACTGCCTACGTGAGTTAGTTTAGAGGGGGAGCAAACAGGCGTAACAACAAATGCGGACAAAGTGGCTGCCTGAACAATTTGTGGGCTACATTGTAAAGTGAATCTATACGAAATATGGCAGTGATAATTGGTAAATAAATATCTGGAATTGATATTTGTACTACATGTAATTGTTGGAAAAGCCTTTTTTATTTTAAGTGCTTAGTCAGAACTGGAGTGTGCATGGCCATGTAGTGAATGCAGTAGTTCGCCACCGTTAAGGTCCATATTTAATATTGGAAAATTGAATACATCATATTAGGTTGTTTGGAAATGTGTATCCACTTTTTACCTCCCCTCGACAGCTCGCCCTCAGTGAGCTACCAAAGAATAATACATTTTCTGGGCTGATTCGCCAACATTTTACCACAGTGCCTACCAGGCAAGAAATTCAGTTGAAAGACGGCTTTGATTATATGCAAAGCAGACCATCCTAAGTCGTTTGGAACACTCCGTTTGGTTCGATACTGCTGCCTTTGGTCTCAGAAATCCTTTTGAAATGAGCAGTGAAAAACTGCACATACACCATATTTATGATGATTGTACGAACTACAAAAAGGTAACACTGCTGTGGAAATCTTTCGAAAAGTCACCTGCGTCTACAGCGAGGACGACTCTGTGCCAATGCACAATGCGGAAAGTGGTTAAAATAATTCATAAGGGAGATTTCTATCTAAACGATGCACCAGGGTGTGTAAGGATTTCCCTAGTCGACGGCGGCATCCTCCATGACAAGATCCACTAAACACGGACCATTATCAGTCAAGAATTCTCAGAAAAACTTGAGCTTGGCGTAGCAACCATTCATTCAGCGTTGCACCGTGTTGGAATGAAAAAGAAATCCGTTAGGTGAGCTTCATGGCTTTCGATGCTAAGTTGTTGGTGAGATATTCGAGAACCTATGCACTTTAAGCTTCTGAAAAAATAAGCGAACATCAACACTGCTCTGTACTTTGTGCAACTTCATCGGATTCAAGAGAGACAGATCAAAACAAGTTCATAACTCATCAGCAGAAATGGGTGGTGTTTTGCAATTCTCCGATGTGAGTTCGACTAGTTTAAAAAATCGTGACCTAGGCTGGAAACTTGTTGAGCACCCTTCGTATGCCCTCGAGCTGGCTCCTTCTGACTGCCACTTGTTCAGATCGATGACGAACTACTTTGCCAGAAAGAAATTCAACAATTTAAGTGCTATGGAAAATGAGGTAAGTCAGTTTTTTTTATCTCGGGAAAGGAGGTCTGATCTTCACAAATCGGGCATAACGAAGCACGTATAACGTTGGGATAAGAGCGTCGCAAGCGATGAAAGCTAGTTCGATTATTAAGATACTCAAAATTATTCTCTTGCGCACGATGTAACCTAGAGGGCAAAAATGGACACTCAATTCCAAACAACCTAATAGATACAGATAAGCAACGAGCATACTATGATCAATACTCTGATTTTTTTGCTTTGTGATTCTTTAGTTAGGTATCTACGATATCCTTATAGCACTTCAACTTGTAGCGGTGTTATGGAATGAAGGAAGCTCGAAGCCCGAAACTACCCTCCACGAAAGATGTTTTATGGACTTTGTAACTTTAAAATATTTAAGCCAACGAATTCTGTTTGTATCAGACCAACGAGTGGAATCATCGATCTTATGCTACGTTCTGTTGAATAGGGAAGTAGATAGGGTGTGAAAACGATCCCTGCCCGCTAAAAACAGACCACCATGTTTTTTAGGTATGCCTCGTCAAAGTTGAAAATGAAGGGTGATTTCTCGGTCCCAGCGCAAACGTACGGTTCAAGATCTGAAAAAGGCGAATCTACGATGCCACTTGTTTGACGACTTACAGAGAGACAAAGTCTATCTCCCAGCCGTCGTCAGTCATTTATGTGCCGCCAGACATCACTTGTGTAAATGATGCTGATATGTCAAACGCACAAAGGGTTTAATGAAGCGAATTGTAAATTGTGAACAAACTCTAAGTCTATTCCGGCAGGTCTGTTCAAGAAGATTTCTGTTGGCATTGCAGAATCACTCTGTCGTATATACGGGCGGTAGCTAGAAGATGGGCAAGTGCCAAATCTCGGCCAAGTCGGCGTGGGTAACCCCGGTACATGAGGATGGAGCAAGAAGTGACCAGTCTAAAATAGGCCCGTTTCACTGAATGCGATAAACGGCAAGATCCTGGAGAAGATCACGTGCAACAGTATGATGAAGAGCGCCAAATCGTTAGGTCTGATAATATCGAGGCAATACGTGTACCGAGAAGAGTATGAAAGGTGACAGCCTGTGCATAGATGCCGGTTCTAGTGTCGATGCATCAACGGGCCGAGGATTTGCAGCGCAGTGTAAACATCCGCGGATCGAGTTCCTAACAGATTCTTTCTCTCTCGCTTGCGCAAGACCTGGTTTGTCGACTGGTCTTGGTCACACATGGAGCCGTTGTGCCTCCTCTATCATGGTGACGTTCTCTCTCTCAAGGTCTGGATCGTAGATGGACTCAGCATGATATATAAGCCCCGCTCTCATATTAAGAAGCACAAGTAACTCTACTTGCCCACTTTTCAGGTGAGACTGAACAGCTAACACGGCTGTATTCATGACTCATAGTTGAAAGTAGCTCACGTTTCTCTATTTATTGCGGATAGTTATTGTATGCGTGTTTCACGAGATATTCCAAATTAATCCAGCGCTTAAATTTTGTGTCAGGTTGTTAACGAGATTTTAGACGTAATCACTATTTTTCTTGGCTTATTCGTCTTTTTTTCTATTGATTTTCATAACAAAATAGAATTGAGTCTTCCACGTTCCTCTCGTGATACGACATGGTGCTATATAGCAGTATATAGTGCTATATTGTATACATTAATTAGAGGTCATAATTTGTGTGTGTTTGTTAGAACATTGATTCCAGTGAACTCGGTCAAGATGCTCAAGATCGTCGTTCTCGCCGCCGTTTTGGCTTTTGCCCTCGCTGATGTACAGGTGGTCATCGACGCTCTTAAGGTTCGTTTCATGCAATAATTGATGATGAAATCAAAAAAAGTTTAAATGAGCCAACAACTCATTATTGGCCACCGTTCTGAGATCAGACCTAATATAAGGACGTGACGTGACTGCGAATATGCTCTCTAGTGCTCATATTTCGTTGCGTTCTATATTTACAGAAAATGACAGACGAGTTCGATATTCCTGAGGACCGCAAGACTTTCTATAAGGTAAGTCTACGTGTCCGCCTCTAGGGACAAAAACGAAAATACTTCACTAGGCATCCTGCGTCTGTATGTTTGAATTGTTCAAGTAGCTTCTTACTGCAAGTTGGTAACTATCACACGTTTTAATAGCAGAAGGGTAAGGTTTTATATTTTATCCATTTATAAAATGTTAGTATTGCTTTCAATTACACTTTCCTTGGAATATATATATACAATATTAAATCGATGCCTTTAACAGCCATTGGGGTAAACGTCGCCAAGCGTTATCAATCTAATGTGTCCCTGTTTGACCTGAATTCGACTTACAGGCCGCCATTGATAGGAGCAAGGGGTGCCTGGAAGGTGTCGCTGCAGGAGCCACAAGCGATCGTATCGAAGATTACATGAGCAAGGTTGGAGTCATTTTCGGCCTTTAGATATTTATAGGTACAAGTCAAATAACTTCATTTAATCCTTTTTATCCGTATATATATATATATATATATATACGTTGGATAATCTCGAAGTAACAAGCACAAGAATAGCTAGTGATTTATGTCGAATTTTGCATTCCAGATCCTTCCAATGTCATTGGCTTGCAGCCGAGAGATAAAGCATATCCCTGAAGCCCAGGTTGAGGAGCGCAGGAACAAGTTCAAGGAGTGCATTAATGGAAAAATTCACGGGGCCGATTCACCCCTTGACGACAAACAGAAGGAAAACCTAGTCAAGGTCAGTGACTGCCTACGTGAGTTAGTTTAGAGGGGGACCAAACAGGCGTAACAACAAATGCGGACAAAGTGGCTTCCTGAACAATTTGTGGCCGACATTGTAAAGTAAATCTATACGAAAAATGGCAGTGATAATTGGTAAATAAATATCTGGAATTGATATTTTCCTATATGTAACTGTAGGGAAAGCGTTTTTTATTTTAAGTACTTAGTTAGGACTGCAGTGTAATGAATCCAGTGGCTTGTATTCCTTAAGGTATTCACTTAATATTGCGGAATTGAATACATTATATTATTCGGTACCGGCAGGCTACCAGACTAATATGATTAATACCCTGATCTTGTATTGCATTGGATTATATGGATTCTTGAGATCGACTTCTACGATATCCGAAATTTGTTTTTTTCTATTTTCGACCCAATGTTGCCATCCTACGGCACTGTGGAAGAAGCTATTATATGTTACCTAGTGCAGCACGGAGTACACTTTATTCGATCCGTCCTTCATACTTTATCTCAAGTTATCATATTAAAATAATATAGTGATATACATATATACTCATTAGCACCAATTTTGTTAATGAGGTGACCGAATGGCATCTATGGCCTTAAATTCGGAGGCTTCAGAAATTATAATCCCCTCTTTAGTTGCTCAAAGTAGAGGTTAGTGCCAGTGCCAATAGGCAAATGGGGATATTTGCGGAAGTATGTGCCCTTCTAAGTTCTTGAAAGTGAATGGTTCTACTCAGTCTAGTGGAACCGTAGAAGTCTATCCCATAATAACTGAACGTCGGACGATGAAAATGTGTACCTTCTAGATTCTCTCGTCTTTGGAAGCCCGTTGATATTGGTAATCTAGTTACGCGAAGCCTTCTGAGTAAGCGGTATCATTGTTGATACCAACATTTAGATATCCCTTAGACTGTCACGTATTCGTAAAGGAAATAAGGGCGCATACGATTAGGATCTTGGATCAAAGAGGTACATACGCAAAATCCTCTTGAACTTATCCGACAGGTGCAAGGAAGAATGAAGGTGTAAATGAAGTTGTGTCTTCTTTGTGAGAATCTCCCTTGTGCTGTCTCAAGTGGTACACGAGATGTCAGGCAGACATAGGGAAATAATATGATTTATATAAGAGAACAACAGACCAAAAGTTTAGCCATATTGTGAATACCGCAACAGGTGAAATGAGCTGATATATGAAAGATATCCCGTGTAAGATCGTACTCAGCTTTGACGTTAGCCTTATGTGATAAAGGCATTAGTAAAGATTCGGATTCTCCGCTATCATTTTTGGATAAATATCGTTTTCTTTTAATTATGAAGTCCATTTACATGCGTATGTTCTCGCGGGCCCAGGGTAATTAATGATATTGCAGGGTATATTCCTATTCACGATAGTGTCCAGCGTATATTTGATTCGATGCAGGAAATCAGGAGGAGTCTTCGTGTAGGCCGTATAGGGCAGGCTATTTTTGTCCACCATGCTGTATTGTATATTATCATATTCACATTTATGGTCTGTGTTATCCGGCTAAATGAATATTCATCTCGCAATCATTATCGACCCCGGAAAGGTCTCAGATTTAGTGGTAGACTCTCTTTCTTCATTATAGAGGAAAAAATGCCATATCCTCAATATCAAGCGATCAACTTAATCCGCTTTCCCTGGATCTTGATGAAGGACCCTGTGTTAGCATTCAGCACTGCCCGTCGGAGGCCCACTATATGAAAGCAGCAAAAATTTATTCCTCAAGGAAGTTCGCGTGTAGTGTGCTGATGAAGGGAGTTGACAACAGGCTTTGTGGGAGGGAAACCTTTAATCCTGTTCAGACCAGCGTGGTGGCTCTCGCCCGTCATAGAAATATGTTGAGTTGTCGAAAAACGCTGAGCGTCGACTAGTCGATGAATATAGCCGACTTCTGCTTCAGCCTAAGGTTAAAAAGAGGGTGCTGCCATTCGATCATCAGGAAAAGTAACCTTTTTCTAGCGGGCAGTGAAGGGTTATTATTATTTATTTGATTTCAGCTGCCTAAATTTGACCTGATTGGTTCATGTGCGCGAGATCAGTGATAATTTCAAATCTGGTCTTAATCCCCAAGATCCACTAATTGAAAGTGCGACTTACCTGTGAAACTGAAAGATTGGCAAAAAAACCGGAAGCGAACGAAGGATTACAATTCCAAGCTCTCCAACACATATTTTTTCCTTGGCTAATCACCTCACGAAGAGAGGCCCATGATGAACCAAGGATTCTAACACGAGGACAACGAAATAACTGAAAGACTTATATCTTTTATTCTTCCTGCACCAACACATAACACCTGCGTGTAGGTAGCATGATATTATTGACAATGTCTCGTAGCAACCTGCCAAAGACAAAAGTAAATACCTGTGAATATTAGAACCAGGCACTATTTTAACACTAATATAATTCTTCACCGATGATCACAATGCTAAATAGGAACAGTGAATACCGAAAAAGGCATATACCACTAGGACAGCGCGCGGGATTCAGAACATGAACTAAATGTCCCACTATTATTCATTCGTAATTTAGTTATGTATTTGTTGCCGGGCGAGGAACCAGACCCCAAATGTTATGTTCTTCATCTTCGTTGCATCTGCCTCTCTGTCTCGGGCTCGTTACGGAGAAGGCCACAGATGGGGGGGCCAGACGAGGGTCGGGGACAACAGATGCGACAGCCGACGCGTCGCAGACGACATAAGAGCTTTCCGGAGAAGAAAGAAAGCCGAAATAAATTGGTCTGCTCTTCCTGCTATTTACATTGGACGTGGGGCTGTGAGTGAGGATCAGGAACACGGAGGTCGCTCGAAAAAGACGGCCACTTGTCGGTGGCCATTTCCAATTTCCACTTACTCCCGAGGTCTGCTGCGCTTGTCGAGGAACCGTGGACGGCGAAGTTGTAGTAGTAGTAGTGGTAGTCTGTCGCTCAGCCAAGTTGCGAATGGCTACAAGCGAGACAAGTGCACTCAAATGATTCCTCGGGTGTTTCCATCGTACGGGCTGTCAGGGCCCGTTCTCCCGTTATGCCCAACTAAGGGGGTACAAAAACGCTGGTGACGGCGCCGCCAAGAGCGGCAAAGTGGAAAATTTGTTTTAGCGTCACAGGGGCCGCCGATCTGCGACGAGCGTAAGGCGAGTTTGGACTGGGGCCTCCGCTACTGTAAGGGCTAAGCCAGCCACGAGGAATAGACGCTGTCGTCTCATTCAAATAGAGACCGAAAGGAATACCGTGCTCGGAGAGAACATGCGCTCGACATCGGTGTGGTTGTCTTTAGAGAGAGACGCTCGCGGGACGACGAGACGAAGTCGCGAGTAGTCGGGGTGTGTACGGGCTTGCAAGGCACGTTGGCCGGGCAGACGACAACCATCATAATAGTGGGCCGCAATTTCGAGCCGTCGAGATGTGACAAAAGCGTGTCGTTTTTAACCGCTACTCTCCCGCTAAATCCCCTCGGTCATACTTTGTCTTCGAGAAATGACTAAAGCTCGTGGATGAACAAAATCGTGCGAGCTGGTATATGTATGTCTGTATGCGAACGTTTGCGTGAATCTACGTTTATATGTATACAAGGCCGATAAGCGGTTTTTTATTTGACAAAGTAAGGTGGCCGCTACAATACTCAGAGACCCTTTTCATACGTGCAGGATCACGTATTCATCAAGACAGTGGAGAAATTTGTCTTTAGAGACGAAACAAACTGTGATAAGGCGGTTACGATGCTAAATGCGGAATCTACGTCTGTTCTGTGGCAACTATTATGCTATATGCTGATATAGAAAGCCGGTATAATAATAATAATAATAGTAATGCTAATAATTTTCAGATTAGAATCTTTGATCCACAGTTATCTAGCTTAATTTGCGCTGGTTTTAAGCAAACTTTAAGTATATCAGTTAGAGATGCAGCAATGAAGAAACGTCATATATCTCAGATACCTTTAAATTTTGTTTGAAAGGTCTCTATTCAAGAGCTACCTAAACGGAATCCATGTGGGCTGACAATAAGTGCTCTGAGAGAAACGACAACCTCAAGGAGGGTCCTAGAAGCCAAGCGGAAGTGAATGGCGTCTTATGTCCTGTCACTAGCTGACATTTCTAGATTGAAAATGACACCAGGTGATATATGTATATATGTACACGTACGCAGTATTCCCTGAAGGAGGAAGACAATCGCAGCGTTAGGTGCATTCTACGTATTTGTCACCCGTCAAATCAGCAGCGGAAGTTAGATACTAAAGCGGGATATAGGATTTCCTCAATGGGATCAGCTTCCAAAAGAGTTTGTGCAGTAAATCATATATCGGAATAAAGACGTCCAAATGATACGGGACTACAATAGGATATTTTACCTGACTTTATTTTGTTGTTCTTATTATATCAGGTGAATCAAACTTGAAGCTAAGAAAAAAGTGACATGATCCTAAGTAGAAATTACCTCTACACCAAAAGCATGGCCAAATTTAGTCCGCTTCCAAATTCAAACACGCTCGCGTTAGTACCCGAATGAATTGACTGCCCACCGCAAACCTGGGTCCTCTCTTAACTGAACAGCTTTGTCCTTTCAGCATTTCTGCATCACGTTTTCCACATTCATTAAGGTCCGTTAAGGTCCTGTTTAGCAAGCACGCATAGGTCTGTTGTTCTGTCAGCCTTTATCCCTAAGAGTAAATGCACGTGCAAAATACAGTCTGTTCATGGTCTGTGAATCTTATTGAGCTTGCAGAAGCTACACCCCTGTACACAGCATGCCGAAGCAGCGTGCTGAGCCAGGTAGCGCCTTTGATTGGTTAGGATTTTAGTGTGGCCAAATTATTTTACATGTGAAAGGCTATTTCCTCGGAAAAACCATTATCACGACTGGAGCCTCTTCGTTACTACACGTTCGCTACGTACGCAATTCTCGTTATTATTACCGCCATATATTGCCCGCAAACGCATCATACATGAACAGACAGGCATTTCATCCGGCGATTACCCGAGTTTTTGCGACCATTCGCTCATAAACAAGCTCGCAGAACTATCGTTCTGGAAAACTTGATGCATCCCGCTGCGCGTGTTGGCCAAGCTATAATAGTTGAGTAATACACGTAGATCTGACCCCTGATCATATTCTGCATAGACCATCCTGCCGCCTATGTAAAGGTGTTCATTATATCACTATAGGTACACTAATTGTGCTCAATGGTATTAAAATAGGACATGCTGTGGTTCAAAGGGTCTATGGACGGAGGCAGGGGTGTACGACATGCATGTAATGGAACGACCGCGCTTCCTCTTACCGATCTCTTTTTCCGAAGAAGCCTCGAATCCGTTTAACTAGACCTCTTCACGAGTTGGCCCCACGCTCAAGCACTACCTTGACAAAAGGTTTTGTAGCCAACACAAGCCGCTGTCTGCCTACCTTTAATCTACCCTTCTAATTAAATTATTTTGTTCACTACATATTTCGACTTAAATTGTCGCCAAGTTCTGCATTTCAGTGATAACGAGTGGAAACAGTCAAGTAGAGCTTTTGTCTGGCGACCATTTTAAAATTCCACTTGGTTGAATATTATCCCCGTACCCCCGAACCTTATTAAAATTCCACTTGGTTGAATATTATCCCCTGAGAAATATATATTGACGGTTTATTCGGAAGCGGGGGGTGGAGGGTTAACACATCCGACCATCACCAGACCAATTGCGCGGTTTATTACTCGATAGCGTTATGGGGTGTGAAGTTGACCTTAGCTGAATCTTCACACATGAGCGCAAAGCAGGCCACGGACCTTGACTCAATACTGCAACACGTTCATCTGCCAGGTCCTTGGCAACCTCGATCGCATCTCGAGCCTGGCCACCGATATCTCCGTCGCACAGTACCATCGTTTCCCAAAACATTAGCATCTTAATAGCTAGTATGAATGTCGCAAATATTATGGCACCAGCGGTTGTACGTAGCGCCTCAGGCAGCTTACCCTTCGAATGCCAGTGAGCCAGAATTGCGCTAAGCTAATTAGACGATGGATGACGTCTATCGTGCTCATGCTTTGGTGTGCAGTCAAAGCTAGAGAATGCTTAGTGCTTCCCGATCTGTGTAATTAGAATACGACTGCATCCATCCCAGACCATAACCGTAATATATATATATATATATGGTGCGGAGGTCATCGTCGTCAGATTCATACAATTTCAGATAGTTATACGCTTTTACAGGGGTAGTTTATAGTTCGCGTTATGTTTGGCGAGTCACGTCTGGGCACAGTATGACATGGTTAGGTAATTACATGTAAAGTGCATTAGCAGAGAAAACGCTACTTCCCCAATCACTCCCCACTTAATAACGCGTGGCGGCGTGTTTGTCCTGGAAAATGCTGTTAGTAATCAACAACAGCCATCTAAGCCTCGGACCTTAAATGCATGCTGCCGCGTATGCTGTGAGTATTTACATTAGGTTGCAATCATTCGCCTCCGAGAAGTTTTCCTGAATAATCATATTCGTATATATCGACGCAGGTTAACAGACATTAGTAACGTCGAAACAATTAAAAAAGCCCATGTTTATCATTTACATACCTAAGCGCGTCCTAATATCCTAAGCTAATCAAAAGGGGGTGTATTTGTCATAATAACATCATGGCTGCTCACGGTTCCTGGCGGAGTTATTCGGGAGCGTTCGGACTCAGCCGGCCGAGGAGCTAACTAAATTGACCTCTGCCATACTGGCATAGGACTACGGATGGACTTCGCGTTCGTAGACGTCTGAGCTGCGTTCCCTCCAAAGCTTCAATAAACGGATTGCAGATGATGATTGAACAGTCGTGTGCCCATAACGATACGGTTGAGTCCTGATAATGTTATTTACAACGACATAGCCTTGTTAACAGACTCTTACCATCGCAAAGTTGGTGCAAGGACCCGGAGAAGGCGAATTCGAGGGGGCGGATGCGGTAGAAACAGCCTTCGTTGAAAACGGTACAATCTTCTCCTGAACAACCTGCCGCGGGAGTCAGGGGCCACGTAGTGAATACATGCCCTTTTGCATCTACGATATGTTTCAAACACAAACAATGCACTTCATTCTTCTGTACACTTCATTTTTCGTTTTATGCGTATACTAAATACTTTACTATGCTGTAGTTTGAGGCAAAGTGCCCGGTTACGTGGATAATTTTCAGGTAATTTTTGTCTCTTCGCAACTCGGAGCCTCAGTCTCAGTTTCGCAGGACAAACGATGCGCAGTTATTAGCGACTTTCATTCAGAATATTTCTAATTAGCGTTCTGAACATTGAGCTGGCTGGTGTCCAAGGTTACGCTCCTTTTTTGTGATGCTGCATCGGAAGAGTAACTTTAACCATCTGTTGATTAAACAGTTTTGGGAAAGCTTTCGAAAGGCATGCAACTTTCGAAAGGTATGTCATTTCAGCACTTCAGAACAATTTACCAAGCTTGCACCGTAACGGGAAGCAATAAAGTGAAGCAGTTCTATGTTAATCACGGATCAATTAGCGTTTATATAGGCAGAACCTAATGCAGCCGCCATAATCGCTATGCATACATTAAAGCCATACATCCTCTTGCAATGACATCCAGCGGTTGCTTGGGGATGCAACGTTTTCATATTTCACACAATGGCTTCCTCTTAGCCCGCTAGTCTGAGTTACTATAGTGTCATATTAACATTGTACAATCCCTTTCAGCCCCCTCGTGTTCTCTGAATACTCAGTCCTTGAGATGACCACAGGGATAATTTAGAATTTGCTGAATGTCACGTAGTCAGATGGTGTATATCTAGGTTCGCATATTTGTTCAAGTATCTTCTTGAGACTTAATTTATGAATTCACTTCATCTTGAAGTGTGCAGAGAAGTTCTGAGAATTCACTCGAGCTCGCTCGGAATATGATGTGCATCTGATAATAGCTAACAGTGAATACAGTTGATCACATTATTGTGCCGGTGATGTTTTTTTTTGCATAGAGCGGAAGTAAACATTAAGCATTCAGTTGATACAAGCTTCAAAGCATTGTCTGCACTTGAGATCCTTACATCTGTCTACTCATCACACATTGAACGATCCATAGAGATGTGATATTTACTCATTCAATATTCGCATATATTGCCTTGCTAGCTCATTGATGCATATCGCGAGTTGTTATCACTGCCCATCCCCGTTGTGTTCAAATCGATACGACTTTTCTATATGCGGATTGAAACATCTCACCTCATTTGTGTAAAAGGTCGCGAGTGAGGGAAATTGCAGCACGCTATGAAATCCACTAATGGGGCGTTCGATACCGAAATTTGAAGGAAAACCACAGGGTAGTTCTCATATGGTATAAGGAGCCGCGTCCGCGTATACTGCATGTATTGATGCCTCTTTTTTTGCAGATATCTAGGCAACGGGCTCAGTTTCGTCAACCTACTTCATCATCATTCTGACTGTTGTAATGCGCGACGCAAATTCTGGATGCGTGGGTCAAATCAAGTTGAGGCGAACAAATCGATCATTGAGATTATGTCTATGATGATGATGAGGACAGCCACATTGATGTTGGCTACAATGTAGGTGAAATTACGCATTTATTTTATGATATTTTTAAAAGAATATTCTCCGTCACTGGTCAGACTTGGGACTCCGTTAATATTTTGGGCTATCAAAGCTTACCTATTTAAATAATGCTAACTTAAATTGCTTTGTTCTTGGCAAATATTATGGTCAATCTAACTCACACTTTGCTCTGAGATTTACTATTGGTTCAATTAATCAACACCTCAAGCATGGCAGGTGCACATATTTTCAGCAGTGGGCAACAAAAGTGTAGCCATTAGATAATGTGTAAGTTTGAACAAGTGTGTGGGACGGTATCATGAAAATAGTTTTGCCAAAAGTTCCCACAGCGTGGAAAGCTTTGACTGAAAACAGATAGCCTTCACCATTTTAGCATTGGAACTGCCTGTTGTTCACATGCCCTTTACGGCAGCGCCCGTTATATTGCGGATATCCTACAGGGATGAATAAAAAGCCAGAATAAAGATCACTCAGTTTACCGCGACAATGCTCACAGACGTCAGCTGGCATCGCACATCTGCCACAGGGATATGAATATGGTCGATGGCCGATTTCCGATGCCCAATTCTCCTGATCATTGTGGATTACCTACGCAAGCGAGCTATTTCCCCCCCGCGGAGTTGTATACCTGAAGGAGCAATCACAAAAACCCATGCACTATGAAATAGCAAAACCACGCTACGGTATGTAGAGTAGTAAGCAGAGAGAACAGAATTACGAATTGTGACGTCGGTTCGTAGACGACAACCACTGCCCTCGCATCGTCTGAATATTCATTTGTCTGGTGGGTGTTTTTACCACGAGAATACGAACGTCCGTCTTCCGCACAGGTACTATTCAGAACTGATTACCTCTCGCCCGAGGCAAAAAATAAGAACTGCTCGTCTTCTTCTTAGTATATATATATATATATATATAGCATCTACCAAATCTATTCGGCACTGTCATTGTGAATGGCCTTTCGTCTGTACGAAGCCATTTTCTTGCTTGGTCCCGCTCAGGAGGCCAGAACAAACTCACTGGAGATTTGTCGAGTGCAGTGATCCTTTACCAGAATTTTTTGTTGCTGACAGTCTTGTAGGTTTTGATTAGAATATCCCACTCGTGTTTCCATCTGCTCCCTAGTCAGTTCATGGGAGAACCATTTTTAATTTTTCTTGTTCAGGTTCAATGTTCTCGTTATGACATCTTAACATGTGGTGCTCGGAATTCCAGAAGAGGCCCACAAAGAGGCTACAGCCCAACCTTCAGTTTGGTCAAAGGCTGTGGTAATTGTCATAACTCGTCGGGTGGTGAGATATCCTGAAGTGAGGTCGTCCCCTCTGTGGTCTCAACAGTCTCGTCACCCCACGGAATCGGTTACACCAGTAGTCAACGTTTTGAAATGGTGAAGGCCTCCCTGTCTAACATATTCACCAATTTTCAATGAATTTCTAAATGATGCATCAGCTGTGAGATTCATGTCTGTTCTAAGCAAACTGAATCAACGCTGAGCTTCATGCAAGCAAAAAACTCAAGTATAAATAGGTCAAATTTTACCTGACTGTGACGTGCGATTCTTCACCACCTCTAGCTCTCGCCAAGTCCATCCACGGTAGTCATTATGCGAGTTGCTACTGTTTGCTTATGAGGGACGAACATAAGCAAGTTTTTTAGGAGAACGTGCTGGGGTCGAAGACACCTTATGCTATGCAAAATTCAGAAGGCATAGAATCCGAGAACCAGTAAGAATGACCCCGAGGCCCCAGCAGTATAGCGAAGAACTTACAATCAGCAATTCCTTTCAGCAGGTGCAGTCTACCGGTTTCCCTTATCTCGCTCTCCATCGCTATCTCTCTCTCTCTCTCTCCGCCGCTTCTGGCTGCCTCTTTCTCTAAGAATCCGTCCGCCCGAGGCACCACCGGACTTATGCCTCCATCCTATCCGAAGAATCAGGGTCGGCGGTTGAGCCCGAGTCTGGCTCCGGCCGCGCCGTGAGAGATGAGGGCAAAAGAACGCATAGTCAGCGTTACGATTTGCATGAGAAGATTCGCCCCAAACTATCCCTTGTCCCGGATTTGCCCTAGGTCCTCCAACTCCGTCCGAGAGCGTTAGATAACCTCCATGCGATTGTCGGCTTCCAGCAGAACGCAGCTAAGGAGCTAACGCAGGAGAGATTTAAGTGACCTGGTCGGACCGCTCGTTGCATGTGTGAGTGGTGGGTCCGGCGGGACAATGCGACGCGGAAACACCAAAGCAGGAGGACTAAACCAAATAGCAAAACAGGGATCTATCTCTGGCTCTCGAATAGTGGACGGTATAGAGGTAGTTCAGATGGAGTCCAGGGGAGGAGAGAAAGTGTCTTCATGCACTGACTGGGCCAGCGGAGAATAGCCGTAGACTGACCGGGAGCGAGAGAGAGAGAGAAAAATAGTCGGTGTGTCTGTCTGTGTGACTCGGGATAGTTGGGGGAAAAACAGGCCAAAGTAGCACTGCCTAGTCTTGCTGACAACGTCAGTCAGGCAAGACCGGCACGGCAGGGATCGAAAGAGCAGAGCGATAGATGCTCGCTTTGTGTGACCCTCGCTCTCTCTCTCTCGCTCTCTCTCGCACGGTCTCAGACTTGCTAAGAATGGGATGACCCAGGCGCGACGGATAGCCTTCGACGATCTTCGGATAGACTCCTTTGCGGATTCTGGGGCTACAGCTGCTTCCTGTGCTGTGACTGCTAACTTCTTCATCTTCCGCCGTATTTTTGCTACTCCACGCATCTCACCTGTTTCCCGTACTCTGGTGCGATATCTCCTCGAGAAACCCCCTATCATCCATGTCTTCGAAGAATCCCTTCTGTCGCCCTGTTCAGGGGTTAGGGCACCGGCTTGACTGTCGCCTCCACACGTCCCCATCTCGCCTCCACTAACCCACACTCCAAACCACCAGGGGAGACTCCTCAGCAGTCAACGATCCTTCTCATCACGACCCCGACACACACTACAGACCACCGATACGCTCCCGATACTCCGCCAGTTGGGACCATCCGTCCGCCGATGTAGCTAGACCACCTAGCCAACATCTGATCAACAGAGTCTCGTCGTCTCGCTGATCAGAAAAGGATGGCTAGGGTATCTAAGGAGAAAACAGCCCAACCACTATACTCATACAGTGGTAGAAGTATGATAGTATGGCGTATAACCGTTATAGCCAGGAATGGCCTCCGGTTTTTGTCTGCGAAGCAGAGTAGACGGCGGTGACGGAACCTTTGTTGTTTCGTTGGCTGGCGACCGGCAGACTGCCATCACTCGTTATGGATGGACGATGCACCATGGCTGGCTCCCACGGCTGGTCCGGGACATCGTAACATCGCATTACAAATTTCGATAGGAAGGCAATAACCAAGACGAGCGTCGCGATAGATCATCCGATAGCAGACAGTTTCCCTCTGGATAAAAAATAAATGCATTCCCATAGTACTTGTGGGTTTTACTAGTTTGCTGTTAAAACAAGTATCTTCATTAGTCGCTAGAAGATCATCCGCAAGCAATATTTGCAACGCATGTAATTCTGCGCATCATGTGATTCGTGGATAACGGCAAAAAATGGACGACGTAGCTAATTTGAAAAAAATGCGGTCTGGAGGGCGGTGGTAGGTTTGCGATTTATTTTTGGAACTGCAGTTTCACAATGCTTAAGTTCTTCCAGGGTCTGCTCGAGTCTTCCCTTTCTTAGAGATTTTTCTAAATTTATATATATATATTTATATGTCTCACTAACGTCCAGGTGACGAAGGCATTCCTACTATTTTTTTAACCGGCTAAAAAGTGTGAAGGGCTAAAGGGAAAATTGCTGCCGATTACGCAATAAGTTACACAATATTTGCCAGATATTCGGGCGCGACAATTTGATGATTTCCAAAGAACGGTGCTACGAGCAACCGTAGGAGCCTCGTTCTGTAGTTGCTCTAGCAGTAAGCCCTAGTGTAAATCAGGCTATATGTGACGTAAAATTGTATACAAATCAATAATCCAGTATAACTCTAATCCAGTACACTTCTGAATCTGCAAGGATATTTTACATCCATCCACTAGACTGTGGACTTTGCGCTGAATTTATTTTAAACTTATTGTTAAACCTTACCTGAGTCTCCATATAACTGTGCTACTTTTCCTTATTAGCCGCTTGGTTGAACTTACACTTTTTCATAATCTTCCTTCGACCTCTCCTATATCGACGAGTTAGATCCGATGCCCCTCTGGCAATAAGCGTCATCTACGAGTCAACCTCGCCCACGCTCCGCATTTCCGCTTACCATGTCCCAATACTACCCTTCCCTCTTGTAGTGGTGCAAACGTCTTTCTAGCGGAAGCATGCTTTTCTATGCCTTAGCATACTTGGCCTACTAGGCTGTCTTGCCCTCTAGTCACCTCTCGACCTCACCTCTATTTGACAGCTGGTCGTGCCTAGCTGCTTCTGCTGTCTCGTGCAATGCAAGGCACATTCGTAGGCAGATGATATCCACCGTTACCCAGAGGAGAGTAGGGGATCAGACCCCATTTTGCCAACTCTATCTGAGCCTTGCTCGTGGCTGTCCGGCGTCTTGCATTGTCGTTGTCCTCTCCGAGCGTCCATCGTTTCTCACCAGGGCTTTATAGCCGTCGCTCGAGGGTAAGGATAGGTTGCAATGCGGACCGGTTCTTCTTCGAGGTATCACTGGCCATACCTACACTTGCATTCATAGCAGCACTATCCTACTGCGGGCATTAACTTCGCATAGACGTGAACTGATGTGACTGGGGACCGTTCGAGGTCCTTTTTGGGTTATTGCCTGGATTCGACCATCTTCCCCGCAACGGACGTTCGATCCAAGTTAAGCTGGCTCTCACGGTCACTCGCGGAAATAGGCAAGAAAAGGAATGAACGGTGTAGTCCACTACTTCGGGCAAGAGAGAGAGGGAGAGAGAATTTACTTGGGTGATTCGAAGTCGTAATGATTGTGTTGCAAGGACTCTACCAGTATCTTATTTGCATTGAGTTTGTCAGTTTATATTTTTAAACGTTAGTAGGCGAGCCGCCCTCCATGTGTAGACATTATTTATGCGTTCATGCTTGCAAAATTTGGCCACTGGACAGTCGCTGTCCTTTATGATATCAGTCAGCAATATCATTTGTAAATTTCCCATTTAATCTATCCAATAGAAATATTCATCACGCGTGACTTGATTACGCGGCATCGAGCAATACGAACAATCAGTACGAGAGAACCTGTTGTCCAGAAGTCGCAGCAAGTCAGCGACGAGTGGCAGGTATCAGTCCTTGCAATGTGCGATGGGAAGGTCTTCTTCTGGGGTTTCCGCGGGGGTATCTTGATCACGGAGGGCATCCGGAAATACGCCTCGGATAAGTGCCGAGAAGTGCATAATTTGAAAAGGGCTCGGAACCAGCCTCCAACAAGAGAACTAGATCGTGATGAGCTGATTGGAATGGACAGAATTGGAGTATGATGCAGTAACTTTGTCGGTTCGAGCAGTGGATTGAGAGAACTTGGCAAAACTTGAAACCCGTGGTTCGAATTCTGGTCGTGCCGTATACGTTTTTCAGTTCTGTGCGATTAGAAGATATCCGAATTAGAAGATAATCTCTGGTAAGTATATAACTAATAAATGAGAAAGAGGCAAGTGGCGCATACGCGATTGGCTTGTAGCGAACAAGCTTCCTGCAGTTGGAAAGCAACATATTTTTCCATGCAAAATCGCCACACTCATCGCGTCAGCCAACCAATCAACTATACGACCAACCAATTTTTTTCTGAGACTAATAAATATTGGAAGTCACAAATATATATATATATATACATACAGAGGCTTGTTCTCCATGTTCTGACTCACAGCATTGAGGAGCCTCACGTTCAGAAAGCACGGAGTGAGCAGATTAGCCATCCCCCGGACTGCTTCGTTGCAAAGAGCCGTAGAGGAGTCGATCCCCCCCGCTCACTGAAGGCGACACACGCCTCTACGGCCGACAGGATTCTGTGAAGCACGAGTAGCACGCGGCTGCTGGCTTATCAGGGACACCGTTCTGGCACGGATCGACCTGACTAAGGCAGCGCAAGGAAGAGTCCTTAGAACGAACCGAGCCACCAACCGACCGAGATAGAGACAGACAGATGGTCTGAGAAACCGACGAACCGGGGCACGAAAGTGTCTACGCTACTCGGAGCCATTCTATTATATCTGGCCCGTCTCGTCATAACGCGCCCATTGTGAGCACTGCGTGCCGCGTGCATCGGCGCGCTACGGCTGTTGCGGCTGCCTGTTCGACTGGCTGAAACTGAAAGAGACGTATCCGAAATCGATACCCGCACGGCGACGTCCACACAGAGAGTAAGCCTATACAGTGGGATATTGACGCTATCGTCGTGAGTGTCGATGATATTATTACTGTTGTTATTATTATTATTATTAGCAGCAGTAGTCGTGCTAGTAATGATAGTAGTGGTGGTTGTTGTTGTTGTCGTATGGTAAGCAGCTAGTCTGTGAGTGGTACTTGTTATAATTTAACGTAATATGACGAGCTATTACGCCGTGAGGTGTGTCCCTTCATTCGTCAGAGACACGCTTGCATTCATAGGCATATCAAGCGGCAATCTCGTATTAATGAACAAGTGAATGCACAATATGATTATACGACGTGCCCATTTCAATGACTGTCTAAGCTCATCTGCGTGATAGAGTGGTGGGAATACTCTATACGTATGGAGCACCGTGTGATAACCAACGTCTCAATGATGGTACCTCCTAGCGTGAAACTGCCACCTAGTCTACATTATGTTCTGTGTTTCTTAAACGTTTAGGTGCAATTCACGTAATTATCAATGATGATGTAGCCCACAGGGAAAGCTTGTACTGCATTAATTGCGCGTGTTTGTCTAGATTTAGAAATTCTGCACCTTAAAGAGATATGTTTGGTGGTTAGTCAAATTGTGCGTTCGACGTTATTACTACTTAAATGGTTAGAATGTCAAACTTTCATCGGTGCTGAGCAAAAGAGGTCAATCACTCATCTAATAAAAATTATCATCCTTTATTCGAATATACCTTTTTCATCTCTCTTCGTCTTCGTCATTTGTGTTGTTTCTTTCTTTCAGTTATTAGACCATTGTCACTTACTTCCTCATTACCTGTATATATATATACATATATATATAATATATATATGTACATGTATATATATATACATATATAAGTATAAAATTCAGAAACGTAATATCTATTATATCATATATAGAGTCTTATCTCATTAGTAGTAGTAATAGTAGTAATTAGTAGTAGCAGAATGCGTCTCTCAATGAACGGATTAGTTCGACGCAGGTTACGGGTTTATCCAGCCCAGAGGGAATCACGGACCTGATCTCTTAGAGAGAAACTAGAGGAGAAGCTGTACTATCAAGATTTTCCATAGGAGTAATACACATTGTTATTACTCGATCATGTAATGAGTGCGTGAGTGTGTACATCACATATATATATATATATGTATATCATTATTGGCCTCACGTAATGCGCTTTACAATCTGAACCTGTAAGGCAATTAAATCGTTTTGTGAACGTACGCTCGTGTAGGTGTACATGTCTTGCGCATATATGTGCAATACTCCTGTGTTGGTCAATTTACTGTGTTGATATTTGTAATGATTTATTGTTTACAAAAAAAAGAGAAACGTTTTTCATTGTTGCGTGTCGTCAGCATCGTCGCTGTTAGTGCGTGTCTCTTATTCGCCTTCTTCCCTTCTCTCTTAGTTCCTCTACCTATCTACTTTATGGTTTCTGTACAATGAGGAATGTGCAGTATATACATCGGTACGTTCGATACAGAATGATGTGCCGTGATTTCATCGTGTCCGACAGTTATTATCATTCCATTCATTCTTATTACTTTTCGTTTTATATGACAACAACACAGCGGGTATTGTTCATCTTCACTAAGCAGTTGTACGAGTCTGTCAACGTGAATGGACGAACCTTGAATGCGTCTACTATACATTCGTCCAAGCGCGTGGTAGTATATCGTACGTGGTGATTCGTATTCGTGAATGCGCGCAGGCCGTTCAATCCGATGATCCGGCACACAGAAGTAGAATAATACGACGAAAGTGAAACAACTAATAATCATTGATTCGCACAATAGTCATTGTAACAGCAGTATTGTTAATAAGAATAATAATAATCATAACAGTAGTTGTTGTAGGCGCAAGAATAATAATCGACGCTGAGTCTGCCTGGCCTCGTTTGCCATCAATCCAGCGTCTTCTGTCGGTGTCACTGTCGCTGTTAGTCCACTCGATGCTAAACCGTTGAATCAAGTTGGCGTCGTGGGTCATCCCCATGGACGGGAACTGTCACACGAATTCCTAGAAGTTCCTCCTGAAATGAGGTGACACAATGAACACAAGGAGCAAGGAAAAGTTAGCTTGTATTAGCATATATATATATATATATATATATATACTAGTTATTCTTCAACGGGAATACCAAAAACGTCTAAAGGGAGCAACGAGAATGCTGCTTATGGTGCTAGTCTATGGCTTGTTTACATGTCGACAAACACTGAGTGCAGGTTTATGAAGGCTGTCGAAATTTGTAGGTCGTTTGTGACTCTATACCATGATGAAAACCCCCATATGTACACACATACACCTCCGGTATGATGGTATACATATATATATATATATATATATATATAACAATCAAGAAGTATGTAGCAGGTTCTTTCTTCGTGATAGTTTCGGTTTCATTTTGTGATCATTTATTGAATATTTGCGTTTCAATCAAATTTAAACGTAAAAAATATCATATTGTCGTTTCGGCTGTTTCTTATTGATTTATTTGGTTAGCGTCGGGATCTATACAGTGAGGAGGTTCAAGCGTGTTCGGAGGCAGAGTCTAGGTGAACATCTGCACGAGAAATATATTAATAAAATGTGTTAGACAAAATTTTTCTTCAAATGAGCCATAGACATCGAAGGGAGATATTATGCTAAGCTAGCGCTTAGCATAATATCTCCCACTCCCAGGGACTAGCTTAACATTAGAAGAAGAAATAAAAATAATAATAACAGCAGCAACAACGACAGTAACAACACTTTATATAATGGGGCTGTATATAGTGGTATGTACTGAAATCTGCATGATGATTGTGACAGGCTTGCCCCCGATTGTTGCTTCTCAACTTGTGATCCACAATGCAGCTGATCGGTTCATTTGGCAGAACATTAGCAACCTATGGTAACTCGTGGCGACCAATAGGAATATGGCACCATAAACACATGACGGTTCAAGTACGTCGAATGACAATCGATGAGTCTTTGCATTTGAGTCGCTGCATTGATGATAACGCTGTAATAACATTGGACCAGTCATCTGCCTGCAGCGTCCTGTTGATATGTGCCAATTTCTGTACATCGGGTCAGACGAAGGAGAAAATCACAGTGATGCAATGGTGCCCTAATGTCTCAGATTGATCTAGAGGGATCTGCACAAAGGAGCGGTTATTAGGATGCATGAGTACTTTAGTTGAATCGTGAGTAAGAAATGTGGGACGCTCGCCACAGAGGCTTCACTTCAAGTTGAAAGGCTATGACGACGACAGACCGATAAACCATTCAAGGGATTCCAATTGGGCAAATGGACGAAAATCCATAGTTCTCTATAGGAGCGGTCACGATCCAATGGCTAGAATTCTCTACTTAAACAGATTAAATTGCCCCATATATATATATATATATATATATTCGCAGAGAGAAGTAAGCTGCTCCGTTTCTATACAGAGAGATAAAGGTTCCGAGTTGACTTGCTGTGAGTGTGGCATGTCAAGGCTGTCGAATATCGATATTACGCAATCATGGACAATAGATGGCTGTCAAGAGCTGCCGACAACCAGACGTCACATATATGTTCTCCGCTCTATACATTTCAAGCACGCGGCAAGAGCGGATTATGGGCCCTTATGTTGGACTATCGCGGACTGTTCGAGTACAAACACTGTCGAAAGGATTAGCTAACACTTCATCACTGGCATCGAAGTCGACAGTGCATTTCGAAAATTGCTCAAAGCTGTTAGTACATTGTATACGTCAATACAGATGCCAATGTAGACGTAATTTTCTGTTACGTTGCTTAGTTTGAACTTCACAAAGGACTTGTCCCTAAGAATGTATTTGTCGACTTGATGTCAAGTAACTTAATTACCCAGATATGAGCAAGTCAATCAAAGTTCCACCCTTAACGATGTAACATTTCTAGCAGTTTGAGAAATAGAACCCAGTGCGAGTGAAGCACCACCGCACTTCAATCAATCCATTAGATACGCTATGTAAGTATCCGTGAAATAGGAGTAATAATATGTAGCGTCCCCATGTGATCATTTACTTTCGCTAAACAGTCTGACTCAGGGGCATAGAGGATGCCTCCGATTGGTTGTTCAATTTGAGACATCCTCACCAGATAATTCGGTCAAAGGCGCTTATCGGTCACTTGGTGATCCAAGCAATTGCGCAGGTTTTCACGTCATCTTGGCAATTACTGATATAAATAGCCCGAGCAGGAGTCGTTTACCATTAGCACTGTAACGATTTCATGTATTGAAATGTGCTATATACTCTGATTTTCAATTGACATCTCCTCAAAGTTTGCGGGGAGTCTGAGCGACTCGTTATTTACAACGGCAGTAGACCAAGGCAAACAATACCGTTCGCAATGAGTATTTAACTCGGAAGTAATCCGAGGACAAAGTGGGCGCGCTTTGATGCAAACAACGCTGGCAAACAGTTGGTGCCTCACTTTTGTTTAACAATCCAATCTATTTGAGATAGGTAGGTGAACTCAGCCGAGCTGATCGAAGGCACACAGTCCAATTCCCTCAGATTCAATGATCTCCGTTTCTCGTTTGTTGTTGATCAAATATTATACAAGAAGATCTCCGCGAAGTAGACTTTTATCGAGCGCGTTCAGGTCTGCAACAAATTAAGCTGGGTTGAAAAAACGCCGCTTGTGTTAATTAGTTTAATGCCTGCTGAAAACTTATCGCTGCTCAATCATCGGATTTGTAGGGTGGCCGTTGGCTCTATCTGTGCTGTTGTTTGATTATGACGGGCTCAATACGAGTGCCCTCATGAGCGAGAGTCCTGGAAACTATTCGCTGGGTCGTACCGATCTAAATTCGCGCATAGTTAAAATCATTTAGTTTATCAACAACAAATAGGGGTCGCTTGGAAGGAGTAATTTTGAGTGTGTAACTTCGAAGGGCTGATGAGTCTGATATAAGAAAAAATCGAGCAAATATTTTGTATGCTTGCCTCTCCATTGTTTCAACTGAGCAGGCGAACAGTTGCTAGATCCCGTAGAGACATGCGGATCGCGGCAGTATGGCAGAAATCTGTCTATAAATCCTCTAACGTCACTTCTCGAAGAGTGGCTTGTCCAGCTGGTGGAACCGATTTTGAAAAGGCCCCCATCTAAACGGCCAGTCGAATTAACAGTGAGCTGAAGATGTGGTCACTTGATGTCGTCACTCTAAAACGCCCTTCACGAGCAATTCACGATATCGTGATAGCTCTGCGCCAGCCTCATAAAATTAACAATCACGGTTAAGCAGAAATTTCGTCAGATGTTTGGGTGTATACAAAACTATTATGATAGCTGTTGAGTTATATCGCCGATTGAAGCGCCATAATTGATTATCATCTCATCATAATAGAACGCAACTGGGATCGTCTCAGTATTCCCGCAGCGAGATGACCAGCTATCTTGGCGATAAGGTTTATTTAACACGCTGTTCAACCACTACTGCCTAAGTGAGTGAGGATCTTGCGGAGTCGGAGTGGCTGTATACCTAATATAACAATTGCCTTTATCTAGGAGCAGCCTGAGATGCAAATGAGCAACTTACACAAGGCAAAAGCAGTGCCAACGCAACCCACCAGCGTGCCCAAAGCTATGAGCGTTGCGATGCGAATTGTAATGCTTCTCCACGAAACCTTCAACTACCTACTTAGCCGTGGATTATGATGCAGGCGGCTAAGAGCAGATAAAATATTCGACTCAAAGAACTCAGAGGATCAAGAGGGTTTTCCCACACTTTATGCGTCAGCCAGCATAAATAATAAATGCATTTCATTAAGTAGACTGCAGACTTAGGGCATTTCGGAAAATCAGGGAATCTTTTGAGAGCATATTTCGAGTGTGCATTCAAATCCAAAATTTGTCACTCCATTATTTTCAGTCAAACATGCGTTTTTGTCCAGGTTTGTAGTTCTCTTTAAGTGGGCACCTCGGGCGAAGCAGAAAGATAATTCATAAAGAACAAGCCTGTTCTGGCCCATAAACGATGGTGATTCAGTCACCTCATTGACTGAGTCGCCCATGTGCAACATGAACTGACACGCCTATCATGACACCCTATATATTTCGTAAGGATGAATAATAATAAAAAATAAATAAATTCCCTGCGTCGAAGGTACCGTGTAAGTCCCAACGAATCTACCACGTCGAAAAAATGTTGTGTCCGGCCGCCAACATGTCCCGGCGTGATTCCCGCGACGGCAGCAACAGCCCGAATGTATAATAGCAATTTCCTTCTTTGTACCAAAGAAGGGAACTGCTGTAGTATAGGAAACATTTGAGGAGCAAACCGCTGAGAGTCGGCAAGGTTGATCCTTCGTACTAATAATGAGCTTCTAGGCGATATGGCGAAGAACCACTGTCGAGCGTATATAGATTAGCTCCTATGATAAACGACCTGAAAGGGCGGAGCAGATTAGATACTCGGCGACTACAGTGTTATTCTCCACAATATTGCTTTGTTATGTTGTTTTGATGGCGTTGCCACTGTTCCCATACTTTCTCCTTGCGTTGTTGCCATGTATCAGCAAAACAAGCGCCAAGGATTTTCTCCGCATAATCTTGTCCGTTGAAGTGGATCCTTCTGCCTTGGCTTCTCAGATCCCCTTTGATCTTTCTCCTCGGCGAAATTCCCACTCCTTTGGGACTGTGATGAGAGTAAAGGCAGGCTATGTCTCGTGTTGGATTATATTTTAGGATTTTTCTTTAGAGTATGTACCCTATGCGCTTAGAGTCAACTGTCGTAGCGATGCCTATTAAGTATTAAGTAGCAATGCCTACCCACTGTCAATCTACACGGTGCTAATCAAGTACATAAAATCAAGGAACCATAAGACGTGGCGGAATTTTTACCTCTGACCTTGATGAAAAGACCTCTACCCTCAGATGTTGTTTGTATCCATATCAGTCATTAGTTTACAGTGTCTTTCGTGGCAGAAAGAAATCCACATTTGATACTCCGGACAAGGGTGCATCTTTCAACGAGTTCAATATTGGCGTATTTTAATCTAACCTATGATCCAGGTTTCCCTGATCGTGCTTGTTGTTTTGTGAGGTTTACTAGCGTGGGTTCACATATTATATACACTGGCACAAGTGCTCCTCACGTGGTTCGTATTGAACGTGACCGAGTATGTGCCCACCATTTTATCTACTCTCATGCCTTTTTCTCGAATTTTGCCTTACTATTATTTATTAATGTACGGATGCCAGTTCTATAGATACTCACTTGAACAGGTTCGTCATCATCTTCTTCGTCTTCGGAGAGCGGATGCGGAGCCCGTGTCTTTGGGCCGGGTAGATGTATCTGTGGTATGAGTAGAGGTCCACTTGTGCCGCCAGGTCCAATGAGGGTCTTGCCTCCGCTCGGTCCACAATATGGCAGTGCTCCTGATCCGCCAGGACTGAATCCACTACCGCTGGCCGAACCACTCGGATGCGGGAACTGTGGCGGGGCCTCCTCGCAGTTCGTCGTGCTCGTCACACCTGCGAACATGGCTGTGATACGTCGTACATTGTTGTCAGTTTCACGTGCATCATGCGCTACAGGGTGGTGAGCACACGGACACAAACAGCTTGCAACAAAATGCTAGAAACGAAACATACGTTTGGATTGTGCTCGAGTCAGACGATCGCACACAATGAGCAAAATCGAATTATGTGTAGGTTTCGTTTGCAGCCAATAATATTTAGGGATTTTCGATCGAGATTTCTCAAGGTCAGTGCCGATAAATGTCAAAGGAAGAAGTAAGGGGGAACGTCAACGAAATGCTGACAAGATATTTCGGTGGCCAGTCGCAATTTTTTTATTGGGTTCGATCGATCAGCCCATGCTTTCGTTGCCGACCTTGTATACGAACACAGACCGCTAAACAAGTTCGTATTTCTCTCAAGCGGTATCGTCTCGCAACTAACTTAAGGCGTGTGAATCATCAACAACAAGCGGGTTATCGTTGTCGGGTGTGTAATTTTTACGTCGATGGTACGAGGGGTGACGCGTGCGTATCATGCATTCCCGAACCAACAACATAACTCGGCTGTAGGGAACGACTCCCGAGCTACGTTGTCGATTTTTATAACGGTTATCCTTATATCGTAGGCTTTCTCCGAAAGCCGATTGTATATTTCATAAGTTGTATTTCGAACCTTCTATCAAAGCGAATATGCATGTTAATACACAGCAAAACGCATAAAGAATGAGAGTAGTCGAGCTCTGCTCAACCAGTGAACATAGCAATTGTTCCCATATAGTTCAAATGCAAGGGTTCAATATAAATAAAAACATGTATGATATTCGTACTAGAATGAATAGTGCCACCGCACAATAAACTTCCGATAGTAACATAGCCAGCATACAACATGAACAGCAATGTTCACAACGATAAGCAATCCACTGGAAGTAAGTAAGGACGTCAAACGAGCATCGCAGCAATGCGAAATAATGTATTATATTATACGTCCTATTCCCACGTCCTCGTCGCTCAGTCGCGCGCCGCGTTATTCTGTTATGCGATGCGTATCGATCATAAACAAGCCCATTCACACTGTTGCATTCATCACTGTGGTACCGCTTCGTTGCGACTTCCGGGGTCAACAACAGGGCAGAACACAAAGCGACCGCCACCCCAACGAACAGCTACCTGAACAGCTATTGCATATAGGACAAATAAGTAACTTGCGGCGCATTCACGGGGTGTGTCTGTGTTCCACATAGTTCTGCTCGTGCAACAACCACTGCGGCCCTATTGTTCCTGTGACCGCCCCACCTTACCTGAATGTCCGACCGAGGAATGCCTCTTGCTGAGACGTAGAAAACGATCTCTTCGAACGAATTCGTCGTAGATGTGGTACAGCCGAGCCTCGTATCGTTCCTGGCGGACGTACTGAAGTGGTCAAAAAAACAAAGGGTTCGGGACAACGATGTTTGGTGTGGCTGAATCAAAATCTGGTGGGTACGTACGTCTCCTCAACGTATACGTTCAAATTAATTATCGTTACGGGAATTGCCCTAACATCTAGACGTTCGCAAACTCGATCCCTACCCACTGCTTGCTTAATGAGGTGCACATTTAATATATTATTAGAAACAAAGTTATTACTCTCGTCACTGTTTTTCATTGCCTTTTACTCTGAGCTGCAATGTAAAATGGCTCAAACAAAAACTCTTTTGGTAAACATAAAGTCTGATTTATTTGCGTCAGTTATTGCGTCAGATTGCTTGTCATTAAGGCACGAACTCACTCATGTGTCCTATTAATATCGGCAATATTGAACGCAAGTCTTGCTAAACGAGATTTGCGACTTTGGTGTCAATGACACTTCGTAGAATTCTGGTCTCGAATTGACTCCGGTTATGGATCCCGACTTGATACATGCAGTTGCGTGCTGGCTCCTGGGACCATGCTTACTTGGCCTAGTCTGGAGGAGATTGTCAAATATTTTCAATTCAAGTTGATCATTAACGCCTAGCTGGCTTTTGTAAAAGTTGCGTTTGGCCCCCACGAACAAGGTACTCGACAGCGTAGCTACTTTTGAGTGCTCAATATTGTGTCACAAATGTGCCTGATTCTGGCTAACAGATACGGTTGCCATCGCATGGTCAGGGTCATCGCAGAAATCAACTAGCTTATTGAAGCACTCTCTATGCGAATAAGCCATCTCATATAACCACAGCGCGCCTCCGGCTCCGGAGGTATTGTGTACATAACGACCAGCTCCCATGCAGTAAACAAGGTCGGTTGCTACGTTCACTGTTTTCACAACTGCTAGCCAGGCCAAAAGGGACGGCTGGCCTAGCAGGGTAATGTCGGCCTTTTCGAGCGAGGTATCCCGTCGCTCGTATCCGTCTCGGACTTCAGTAAATCAAATGATTATTTTCGTTCCTAGATGTATTTGAAGCCACTGTGGTCCAGATGTGACGTTTAGAGTTATGAAACTAAGCGCTATGAAACTAACCTTAAGATTTCTTCTCGTTACAACATTATCTTAATATTAATGCGAAATATATATATGAACTGATCTAATGAATGACCTGAGTAACTCATTAAAACGAGAGTCAGATATCATGCACCCTGGATTGTGGTGAGCGTCTTAGATTGCTAGGCCGGACGGACGTGTGGGTTGGGTTCGAATCCTGTCAGACGCGGAGAATTTTCTTTCCTTATCTGAGGATTCTTACCAGACACGAGTAAGGTAGAGAAAATAAGCAAAGCTGGCCCCGACAGGTCCTCACAGTAACACTTAAAAGGTTAAGTGATGAGGCCTGTCAGATAGGTGTAGAGCTGAGGATCAGCTCAAATAAAATATATCATGTACCTCTTTGGAATCAATTTTCTTTTACCCTGAAAGTGTTGTTTTCTGAGTCTTGGTTCAAAACTACTTTTATGTGGCTTCAAACCATATGTGTTCAGGAAGATTCGAACTCAAGGCCCTAAGGTTCCTAGTCCTCGGCGCTACTCCTACGTCATCCCGCCTGACAGGTATCATCCACCCGTTTTTGTGAACCTGTCCCAACTGCCATCACGTGAATATATGCGATCCGAACCTGTAATAAGAGACAATTGAATGCCGTTGATATACTGAAGAGGGCCTGGGAGTCCCTCAAGAGAAGGAGAGTTCTTCGACCCGAAATGACTAAATGGTCTTCAGCGATTCGTTCATAATACTACTCTTCCAAGCAGCGTATATATTCTTGGATTCTCTGGTCAATTCCTCCGATAGTTTTGTATATGAGCGCGATCCTCTTGTGGCGCCATGCTCCATACAGCTCCGATCAGCCGGGTACCCTGTTGCACCTTTCCTGTAGTGAGACGCACTGCAGATAAGCCTGCCTGATTCTGACTCTTCACCAGTTGATTATAACAACGCAGTGTGTGAAGCAATTGTACTTGACTATGGATACGCGACATTCAGCCCTGTATGGGCCTGCTGGGAAGCACGTGAGTACGAAGTCAATGTCATCATAAATTACGGATCAGCTTCCGGGCCCTGCCTCGTTACCGCAAACAGTGGCCCGAGACCAGCGACCTCAGACGCTGCACAGTGACCTGGCTGTCGCCCAAAACCCGAGGTGATACATTAACGCGATGATGGCGACGGTTATGTTGTTATACTTTGAGTCTCAGGCTCCGCAAATATTCCACAAAATGAGTTATTCATTCATAGACAAATTGTTCTTATGGCCTGTTTTTCTTATGCAAGATGCACACCCACAGCGCCACGGACTAACTACCGTTCGGCGCATAAAAGTAGATTTCCGTCTAATCGTTGAAAGTTTAGCGAAAAGAACTCCATGGCTCCGTGAGGTTGCTTAGCCTTCGGAATTCGTCCAAGCAGTTACGTAATACGATTACAGATTACACCTCTCATTGAACACTGTGCATGGTTGCTCGATGGAAGGTCTGAACCTTTGTTCCAAAAAGTGGTGCAACTGCATACTACAGGCTGCGTGACTGCTTGAACGCGTCTCTGAGTGCTACATGGTGTGTTCTCAATGGCGCGTTGCGTAACTTTGCTGAACGCCATAGAGTAGCTTGATCACCCTGTAAATTACTTGGATGAAATTGAGGGTGGAATGATTTCAATAGGGCAGAAGTGCCGTTTGCTGGTCCTAATTAAGATTTTAGATTTAGGATTCTATTTATTATTTTATACCGTGCACATCTCCAGTAGATTCGAAGCTTCAGCCGTACGATTACCCCCATGTCTCGATGATCCTGTTTCGCAATTGCCGGCAGGAAATCATCCTCTGATGGATGATTTGCTATCTACATACACTTTTTAGCTGGATTTTGCTTATGACGACAATTTCCCTTTTCCTGGTACGTGCGAGCTAAGCGTAGCAATAACGAGAACAGTGTTATGGCGAGATGGAGGTCATTCAAAATAATGTGACGTCCGCCTTGGCATACAGTTGACTGTGGGCTTATACAGAATTCACGGGCTGGGCAGATAGATATTTGAGATTTAATGAAACAAAAAAAGCGTTTTCTATCTAAGTTCTTCCACTTATTCTTCTGGACCAATTTAAGGGAACATGCCTTTGAAACGGTAAAGCACTTTCCTCATTTTGATCGTGCCGTTTACCCTGCTTGACTTAAAAGCTCTGCCGCATATACTAGCGTATCGTAGAACATTCATGGATGTATGATATATCTGGTATGAATAACATGATTGTCTAATTTATAGAACGTCGCAGGTTAAAATATTTACCTCTTCATGATACGAGCAACAGCGATAGTGTGGAACCTTTTCTCTCTTTTCCGTTCACTCTGTCTCTCTTAGAAGTGCTATACATGAAGCTAAATTCAAAGTTAAAGACAAGTACTACTTAAAAATATGATCATATTTCAATATGTGTGCCGAACATACTTAGGTGGAGAAGTTGCCAAGAAGGATGGTCCCTCTTCCCCTCTTAGAGATGCACAACCCTTAGCCTAAAAAGGACCTTAGTACCTTTTAAGAACACATCCGTAGAGCTAACTTTTTTTGAGCTCGCCGTCAGCTGTTTCTCAATGTGACTGCCTCAGCACCTAACATTGAGACATTACTATGAGGACCTGTCGGAGCCACTTTTGGTTGTTTTTTCCACAGGTAGTATCTCGCAAGGATCCACAGGAAGAGAGAGATGCTAAGGGACCCCGGAGATTCTCCAAAACCATACGCCCCTCCCGCCTAGCGTCTAGCAGTCCAAAGCATACACCACTGGTATGTATGTACGGTACATCTCTAGTGTTAACCACTGTATCCTTTTTTCAATCAACTACACTAAACACCGCCCAGATAATTCTAAAGGCAAATCTACTGCTTCGTTCTCCTATGCTGTCCGCAACGAACCACCAAAATGAACACACTACCGCAAACATCATTATAAAACATTGCTGCTACTACTGTTATACTAAATGAGTTGTTGCTGAGCTGGCTTCCGTCCGAAAGTTAACAGGAAGAGCCATATGTCACTGAGTTAATCGTCGCACCTTCCAAATGGGTTAGTGCGTAACATGGTGGTCACAATTATTCGACAAGCACAAGTAGGCGAAGTAGTTGCTAAACTACGAAAGAACAAGAGCCTATATCGAGCCCTAAGGAGAGCGTTCTAGCTTTCCCTCCCACCATGTTGAACCCTGTTGGTCACTGTAGGAATTATCATCCGTCGAGAAGAAGAGAGAGAGATGGAGTCAAGGCACCCACCTAAAAGACGGCTTAACTGTAGCGACTCCACCCAGAGGATCAGTAGCCGTTTTTACGGTTGACCTTCCGCAGTGCAGATCAGTAAGAGGAACTCACAACCAGTCCCCAAACAGCGTATACTATTATCTCCCAGCAGAGCACATACAGAGAGAATAAACGGGTGATAAGTCCAGTATAGAAACGCCTTTCTAGTGGCTTTCGCTAGATGCATGATATGTGGTTAGGTATAGTAACTGACAATGGAAGAGACATATCAATGATGCCAAATGTCGAAAGGCCGGACTTAACAATCTACAGAAAATCAAACAGCCATAACAACGAATGCTTTTTATGACTTTTTCTCAATTCTTATAGAACACCTTTTTTATACCACGTTGGATGCTTTCGATAACGGTAGCGCCATGTTATGACGGCTTAGTTTTTATCTCTAAGAACTTCTGGTATTGCTGAGCCAAGCCTTAGAATGCAACATATTATACTTTACTATACTGACTACCTATGGCCAAACGACACTAAATGATACCGATGTCAACGTGATACCGCATGTTGTAGGCATTAATTAGCACTTCGAATAGGATCTGCAGTAAATCCCTGCAAGCCATCGGTTGTTTATATTAAAAAAACATCCGCATCCCGCCTATGTATGATGATATTCGAGCCGCAGAGTTTGATTTGACAACAAGAACAAACTTTTCATGTAGGCGCATCCTTCATCGGCACCTCACCTCTTACGCAGGTTTTGGCTAATTGGGAACTTTGGAATTTTATCACACTAACCTATACTTATGACAGGTTGTACAGGTTGATGTTATACACCGTAGTGTATGGGTACTACGGTGGTTACCTTTGTGCTGTCCATGGCATTCTGCATTGTTGAAAATTCTCAAGACTGTGACCTTGGGCGAGAAGCGGGGGCGAGAAGCGGGGGCGAGAAGCTTCACATATATGGCGGAAGAGAGAATTTAATCAGACTGCGGGGTTCCCTAAGCAACGTCAAAGTCTTCAGATTTTTTTCTATTTTTAGTAGAGTATAACGCGAAGGTAGAATAGGGGGAGAGTCTGAGATGTGGCTTTGACCATGACTTGGCGATTTGTAACGGAATACTTTTCTCTGTCTGTTGAGGACACCTTATATGTCTAATTCATCAAGGAGACTCATTTTGGCAAGTTGTACTTGGTGCAGGACAAAGAAGATGGTCGTAACTATTGATGGTAATATGAGATACTATAGTCGCACTGTTTCCTTCGGGTTTGGATCAGACGCAGACTAGTCTGCTTCACTTGTTCCTCTTTAAAAAATGAACTCGTCAACACCAGCCACCCTATCGCTCATTTATAGATATATGACGATTTGCCGCAATCCAGGAGAAAAAGTTGAAGAACATCAACTAGGAGATAATTACGATGTTGTTACCTCCGCGAAGATTTACAAAACCAGATAATAGCTCAATGAGTAGTGGGAGTACTTAAGAAAATGTATATAAATCACACTGTACCACGCTCCCTCACGCGACCCTTGAGAGATGTCGGATCAAGGCCATTTCGTTTCAATATGCATACTCAGATCGCTCATACATTACACACACACACGCACACGTAGATACTGGTCATCATCTTTTGGACTGAGACATTTCGAGCGACAGTTAAGGGGCTATTTGCTTGCCAGGCGTTGTTCCTTCGCATGACCTCGTTTAGCCACGTGGGTGACCTAGTTCTACAACTAATAAAACCGTAACAGGTTGGTTCCGCAAAAAAAGCTGTAAAAATCTTCCCGCCTGATCAGCTGTGACGATGACATCAGCTGAACACTAGCTTTCAACCAAAAACTACGACATAAGAAGTCTGCAGGTACGAACAATTAATGTGAGGCAATCCCTACAAATTGAGCACCTCGAACAGCAAGAGGTGACTTTTCGCAAGGCATAAGTGTGTTAGCACGGTAGGTCGTATTGTCGTGGTCAATGCCCATGCCGCTGCCACAGCTTTGCTACTATGCGTCCTAGGCTTGCCTCGCAGTCACCGCTGCGTTTCATACCAATTGGAGCATGCGGAGAGCAATGCATTACGAACCAACGTACGTACGACTCATTCACTGTCGCTGCATGACTGGAGCCGGTTGCTTCGTCGGGGATGGTGGGACTAGTGTGGGCCTTCTCTGTCGATGGAAACCAAGTCATCGGGCTCCCAGCCTTCAGCTGGTGGACGTTGACACAACGACACAGTGACTAAACGATCGCACCCCATGCACTGCAAGTAACCAACCCGCCCCTGTGATTCGTTGTGAGCCAACGGCCGCTGCTGTGTTGGCTATCAGAGAGGGGCAGCAATGTATGTTTCGGCTTGTAGGCCTGCCTCGAACACTAAGCAGACAGAGAGAGTGAAGTAAATGGGAAGGAGTTTAGTCGCCGAGAAGGAGCGAGGAGTGTCCGCGGAGTCTCAAGTGAAACGAACCAGAAGGGTGTTCTGCTGCCATTTAATGAAAGAGAAAGAAGGACGTTTGCTTCTAGCTTCGGCATAAACGCAGAACCCTACGAGCAGCAAGAAGCCTGTTCGCTGGTGCCTGTTCCTCTCTTCCCTTCCATAGAAGGCGCAGATCGTTGGCTATTCGCTCGAGTAGCCGCTGTCATGGTCCCGAAATGTGGACGGAGCCGACGGCACTGCCCGGCAGTAACACCAGTGTAGTACGACCGCGATCTTAATCGCGAGAGGCGTAGCTCCTGCCGAATCGCATTCATGCGAAGCATAACTGTTTCAGGACAGCTTTAAGGGGAGACATTCGTTGGCGAGGTGTTTCTCGACTTGAATCCTCATGGCGTGTCTTCGCATATCATTCTGTCGACGTATTTTTGTGTCCCGGGGCGGCGAGAGAACGTATGCATTTGTAGGTAGGCCCTGTAGCAAGTGTGTGCGGCTTCGTTTATATGTCGCTGTGTTCGTCAGCGGCATAAAGTGGGCACGCTAGTAGCGAATCGCGTACAGGAAGGAAATGAGACAAATGGGTCACGCTCTGTTGGCTTGCCAGAATGGCCACTACCACAACCCAACTCGTTCAACGCATAGCCCACAAGCGCCAGTGATACCGGCAGCCTCTTGAATGACTCCATTAAAATCTTCGTCATTCGGTCTCCCCACTCTCATCGCCGCAGAGGAGAGAAAAAAGTGTCCTCTGCACCAGGAAGTACACGAAAGACAGCACCTTTCGATCACGACCGTCTCTTTGGAGCTATGACATCGAGACATTGAAGCATGCGCTGTGTATGGCAGTTCTGAGTCAAAATCATTCCTCACGCTGGGTGTATTTCTATGTCATCTTACGTGTATGCGCGATGTCAGTTTGCGCCGATAAGTACGAGGAATAAATGATCGTCAAGGTACTAATTTTCCAAGAAACAAATGTCCTCTAACTTAATGATGAGCCATTAGGCATTCTATACAAAACTTTGTGCATTGTATGCAGTTCCTTTAATAAATCAATAAAGCTTTACCTTTATCTTTCTTGTGACCACATCGTCACCCTGCCTTCACAGAAATCAAGTGCTGGGTGAATTGCATTATCCGCACACTTGGCAGTGTGCTCCATAAACTGTCGCGCATGCATACAATACTCGTTCATGCATAGAACATTGTAGGACTCCCACTATCTCTACCTGTTCCTCAAGGGAACATACAGCATAATCCTGTAACATTCTGCCGTGATGCGTTTGGATCACCTTCCCTCATCTGCTTGAGTTCACGTCGCTAAACAAGCGAAGTTCTCCTCCTCCGGAGGAATCAGTGCCTCGGAGTCGTCGTTAACAACGAACTACCTTTGCCCCATCCTCGCTATTGTCAAACCCCACTCCTAGCGTAGTCTCCACGCGGAGGTCTGCAAAGCGATCGTACCTTGCAGAGCGTACATCTAATTACAGTACTACAGATTAATTATTGTTAGCCTAACGACGTTTCATTTTTACTGCCTCAATGAATGCACATACATTGTCTATAGTATTTATTAGAGCAACGGTGTCTGTCTGTCTGACAATGAGGTGCAAATCGTTTCGGCGGGTGACTTTTGGGGTTTAACTTTTTTCAATATGGTCATGTTTGGTATCATTGTGTAGCTATTGACGAGGGCTATCTTTTTAGGGGGGTGGGGGGTTAATTAGGGGGTGGGGGTCAAAATGGGGGGGATTTTTTAACATGAGGTCTATGTAGGGGGTGGTTTTTTTTGCATGTATCGATGCATTTTAGAGTCCTGAACAACTTTGTAAATATTGTCATCAGGTGAAATTGGCATTTTCGACCATTTTTTTGCCTTTTTTTAAAAGGTGTTTAACATGGTGATCTATGTAAGGGGTACTTTTCTCGCGTGTTTCTGATGCGTCTCGACGAGCTGAACACTTTTGCAATAGGTATACATATACCTAAAGTGGATACTTTTTGAGTTAAAGCAAAAAACCTCAACATGGTGCTCTATGTAAGGGGTCGATTTCTTGCGCTTAATCGACATATTTCGACGAGCTGAACACTTTTGCAATAGGTGTTCCTATACCTAAAGTTGACCGTTTTCGAGTTGACCATTTTGGAGGCCGGAAAACCCCGAGGGGGTCTTTTTTTCGACACTTTTCATTTTATTTGACTACTTTGCTTATGTTGGAAATGATTGGTTTTTATTTGAGGTCAAAGCTCATCGGGAGCGCCATCTTTGTCATATTTTAAATTACGTCAAACAGTTGTTAATATTTTTTTAATTGCGAAAAACAAAAACCTATCACAAAAAATTGCACTGTTTTCGTCGTTTTTTTATACTTTCCATTGACTTTCTCTTAACAATGTCAATTGGGGAGTTGTTACATTTGAAGAGGGGCATGTGTACGTGTTTTTTTATATATCAATTTCGCTCAGGTTTTCTTTTAATTTGACAAATTAATTTTATTAAGCTTAATGTTCGATTTAGTCCTTATACAGAGCATTGAGAGTCCGTATTATATCATTAGCTGATGCGTCTGACTAAGCTGAACAAATCAGCAATAGGTGTTCCTATACCTAAAGTTGATCGTTTTTGAGATAATGTCGATTATGCGTTTAGATGGTCAAAAACACTGTAGTGTCTGTCTGTCCGTGTGTCCGCCATATTGAGTCACGGTGTTTGCACGCTCATACAACTGCGGAGGACACCATAGAATTGTGGAAGACGCGCCGACCAGGAGCCGAAAGCTCCTGGACGCCGCTCATACAACTGCGAAAGCCAGAAGAGAGTCACGGCGTCGGCAGGGAGCCGAAGGCTCCCGCCGACGCTCATACAACTGCGGGGTACGCCGTCGAACAGGAGCCGAAGGCGACTGGACGACGACCATACAACTGTGGAAGACGCGTCGGCCAGGAGCCGAAGGCTCCTGGCCGACGACCATAGAACTGCGAAAGCCTGAAAAGAGTCACGTGTGTCGGCCAGGAGCCGAAGGCTCCTGCCGACACTCATAGAACTGCGTCTCAGAAACTCCCGTATCTCAATTTTTCCATTTCTCCAACATGTCAAAAGTAATATATCGCGAGCGGGACTAGAGTTGGCCGCTGCCCGTAGGGCAAGGCCAACTCTAGTATACATATTATACACGCTGAATTGAATTGTAAAGAGTAAGGAAACAACGATGAGATGAGATTGTGGATCCAGTTTCATCTAGACGGCTACTGGCACGGCAAATGCGGAGGGCGGCGGAGCTAGCAACGAGGCAAGGCAAGCCAAAAGGTCGACTGCAGGAGTCAAATTTCGCGGACTGCTGTTGCTGCCGATGTACGGCTACCACCGTCGCTACCATATTCCAGCAATTATCGTTTGTTCCCTTTATGCACTGGTCATCTGTTGCTTGTCGGCGCTCACTATACAAGCTGACCACAGCAAATGTAAAGTGCGGAGCGGCTCTGAGGGAATCGTAAAATGGCTGATGAGTAGTAACTTTGTCGTGTGCGATGCCGAGAGGAAAATAAAGACGACAAAAATGCAACAAGGCATGCGGGACCAGGGCGGGGCGACTGTTGTACGCAGCGAGCACGAATAGTATATGTTCCCATCGTGACACCGCCAACTAGCGGGCGGTGTGTAGAGGTCTGACAGAGAGAGGGAGACACCTAGAGCCAGAGGCTTGTAAATAGCGAAAGCCAGCCAGCAAGCGGACTCGAGCGAGATCGAGAGATGCGACCGGTGTTGAAATATCCCATCCGTTCTCTCTGCTCTGGCCATTTCTTCTCAGCCTCGTACTTCGTCTTTTCCATTCACTCCCTTTCTATCACATCCTCTCTATTGTAAGACACCATCAGTTCTAGGGGTCTCGCTTTCTTCCAATCTGAGTTTTGGTGGAAGGGGGGAGGTAGCGAACGAGGAGGAGTGAGCTCATTTTCTCAGTTCATTTTCTTCCTTTTCATCGTTGCCTTGCTCATTCACTGTTGCCTGTTTCTCGTCGCGCTGCTTTCGTGGTGGCCAGACTGGCCACGTAACATGGCTGTGTGTCATGTTCTGCTTTCGCTGGCTCCCCGAGTGGTATAGTTCGACCGTGCCCCTCCCAGCCAAATAGTGCGCTCTTTCGCCGGCAGAGGCAGACAGCCAAGCAGAACCACGGTGTTCTCTATGCTTTGCCACTTCTGCGGTGTGCAAGAACCAGAGAAGACGGAAGGAGTGCTCTTGGGAGGAGACCATGATGTACGCGGGCGACGCCCTACAGTTGCCCCCCGCGGTTTCCCCTTCTGGTCAAGAGAGATTAACCGCGCGGAACAACCCACATCCTATCCAGGAACAGCAGCCTTTACCGCTGCTGCCGGCGCCGCCGCCGCCGCCGCCGCCACCACCACTACCACCACCACCAAAGCAGTCGTGGAAGCGGTGCAAACAGCGTCGGCAAGCCGGTCTTATCGGAAGTACGGTGCCCTCGAGGCCGGAACCTGCATCAGAGGTAGCCCGCCGCGGTGTCACAGGCCACGGTGTACGAACAACCAGACGACACCGTCGTTATCTCGGGGGTGACGTATTATATGTTAGCGTCGAGTGAGCTGAGAATAAGCGAGAGAGAGAGAGAGAAAGCGGGAAAAGGTTTAGGGAAAAGATTAACTGTTAATTGTGCAAAGAAGACGAAAACAGGGGACAACATGACCGAAACAAGCACGCATGACCCTTGGCGGACAAAATAGTGTATCCGAGCTTCTTTTGATTGTAGAGTAAGTACGACAGGTGGTCTGGCTGTGGGTTTATATGCAGAAGACGGCAAAAAAAATTATAGCATAGCATTGTCCAGTATGAGCAATGACAAATAAAAGTGATATTTTCCTTGCGAGACCCGTAAAAAAAAAATATATATATATATATTTAAATTAGAAAAAAACCACTTCGCTACTCAATCCAGATAGATAAATAGGCCAATTTCACCAAGAGCTCATTCAATATTGGGAGTCTTTTGAGAGTAGAGGACATAACGAACTGCAAGATGAATAAGTTTCCGAAGCGCCCTTGTGGGTTAAGGGTCGCCTCCGGCGTATGCCTCCAGAATGAATAGTTTGGAGTCCTATTACTAACGTAACAGCAATTCTTTGACAAAATCGCCTGTCCAACTCCGAACCGGTCGATCGTGAATGCAAACTGCCACACACGATCTGCCTGTACGCTCAAAAGTCCTGTGTAATCTAAAATGACCACAACCAAATGCTCTGCCCTAATATTTTCTTCTCAATTCCTTGCGGCTCTTGTGGTTCAAAAGCCCCATATAATTCTAAAGCGATACGATCTCCTTGTTGTTTGCAACTGCAGCCCTTTAAAACGTTGTGACTGCCTCCGAACAAGAAGCCAACACATGTGAGTCTACGAAGGGCCATTGTAGGCCAGCATGCCCGAAAAACGCTTTAGGAAGCCTTCAGGCTAGCGATTGTATTGCAAGCACATAGAAGTAGATAGGGCGGATCAGCCATTTGTGCCGTGCTATAGCGACAAAGCACTACATTCTACCACTACCACTTGCACGACAACCATTCCGACGACTGCAGCGGCTGCCAGAGAGAGAGAGCTTCAACGGCTCACACCGTCGCTGCAAACTGCCCACAAAGCGCCCCCGCGCCGACACACCGGTCGACCTCGCTGTACGGCTGGCCGCTTCGTTTTCCTCTTCTTCTATCTCGGAAAAGAAGAGTGGCTGGTTGCTGAGGGCCGTGCGCGAGCCCGTGCCTCCCCGCCCCTGGTTTCCTCGCGTTGTTGCGCAAACACACGTCGTACAAGTTGCGTACTCAGCAGATTGCAGCCGCCGCCGCCGCCGCAGCAGCGTTGCCATGGGCGCATCGCGTGCGTGGTCGATGCGGGTCTCCACCGAAACAGTCGTATCGCTGTTCTGGTCAAACAGTCTTCGTTGGACGGGGCGCTGTGCTCCTTCTTTCGTTCCCCAATCGTCTTCTTCTTTCAAGTGAAGAGAATCAAGGAAGGCAGAGGACGACCGGCTTCGCCCGCAGCGATGAACAGAGAGTGAACAGGGAAGTAACGTGATGGCCATGCGGCTGGCTGGTGGCAGTGGTCGGGCAAGCGAGCAAGCTGTTAGGCACGGGCTCCTCTCGGTCGACGTCCCCAAAACCAAGACAACCACTATGGCCAGACAGTGCCAAAGCCGATGCGGGTCGGCAAGCGATCCGCCAGTACATTCGACTAGCTTCAGGAATACGGTGGAGGGGCCTAGAGGCAAAATGAAGAAAGGCCGAACAATCGAAAAATAGAAATGGCCGACAGGACAAGGAGGAAGGCTGACAGCGACTGGGGGACACAATCCAAAGCGGGGCGGCAAGAGAACAGAAAGCAGGACTCGAACCGACTGGATAGGGTAGAGAATAGTGATTGAGACGTCTTTGCCGTCGTAGTCTGCTGTAAGGCTGAAGTGCCGTCACGAGCAGTAGCAGCGGCACCGGATAGACAAGCCTATGGACGGGTGGAGCTCGGAGCCGCGGCGGTGCGTACACGTGGGTCAGCGAGGGATAGCATGAACAAGGAATAGGGAAGAAAACACGGCTGACACAGGACAAGCATCCCTGTTGCTTTGTCCTGAGGCCAACAGTATGCTGTTCTAGATAGCTGTCGACTCCAATAACAGCTGACGATGGCAGTGTGCTCTTCTCTCGCGTTTCGCGTTCGCTACACAGACGCACTTAGGTCTGATATGGCGGCTCGCAGCGGCGGCTATTGTTCCAAGTGGTGCAGATGCGAATGTCTTGACCAACAATTGAGTACTTGGGCGACACGTGTAGGCAATCGTCCCTGATCATCACGGGCCCAGGGGCCTCTGAACTCCGTCTTAACGGTTACCATCGGCCACACCCGTGGATGGAGAGAGAGAGAGAGACTGTGCTTTGTCTGATAGAATATTGGACAGCTACAATGTTAGAACACTAGAAGCGTTCGATATTACGGACCAGTTCTTGGCAAAGTAATTTCCAGTAAATGTTTACATAATATGAAGTATCTGGCACTCAAGACGATGCCTCCAACAGGATCAAGCAAACCAGACAGTTGTACAGCTGTTTTCTTATTGCCGGATAGCTCGATTAAACGATACCTAGCTATAAGACGAAGTTCGTTTCGTTTGACGGGATGGCCAACATTTTAAACAGACAACGTCCAGTCTATGTTGCCCCGGTATTTAATTTATTCATTCAAGTTGTGATTAATTGATGGCACTGCACTTTTTTAATGTCGATTACCTTGCACAATTACACTCATGTCTATAGTGTATTTTTTATTGCGTCTGGACGCATTTATATAGATTCATGTTACATGTTCCAAACATAATAATAATGATTAAAATACGACGAAATTCCTCTTGTCCTTCGAAGCCTTTGATGCATGCCCGTGTTTGTATCCCTGCACGCTGCAGACACGTACACGTAACCAATAGGAACGATGGAACAGATAGGCCAGCTTGCTACACTAGCAGGTTCGAAGGATCGAGCGAAGCAAGGCCAAAGTTCCCCCAGCATTTTCCCCTTCGCCACTCATCAAGGCCATCCAGGCATGCAACAGGCATGACGTGTCTCCGCCATCAGTCTGCCAGCGATACCCGCTCTGACACTCATCCCAAAGGCCCTCCCCTACAAACAGACACGCATGCACACCCATATACCCGCGTTGGCTGGGGCCGTCTCAGCCACCGTTCTTGCCGTTCATGCTATCACCGTCGTTCATGCCGTCATCTTGCTCGACGTCGCCTTGCTCGGCCATCGTCTTCGCCGTCACTTAGTCACACGGCAACCTCTTCGTTCCCGTAAATGCTTTCTAGGTTTGCCCTGCTCGGCCCCGTTCCTAGCCACCATCCTGCTGCCTACAACCGCTAGCAGCGTTAGAGAGGGTTAGGTCGCCTCTGCAACCAAACGACTAAGGCGGCGGCTAGACCGGGGGGTTGTTAGGCGACGGTAGGGTGGGGGCCAAGGAATGAGAGAGATCCGCGAGAGAGGCCCTGGTGGCCTCCGTCATTCGAGATGCCGTCTAACCAAATGCGCAAGAACACTTTATCATTGTAGTGTCAGTCAGTCTTGCTGTTCTGTCCTCTAGACCAGGGTTCCTCCCAGCTCATTTCCATGCTTGCACATAGTTCGCTGCATCTCATCGCTGCGTGGACGAGATGGAGGAGCGCCCGGGCCCAAGGCCCGGGGCCGACCATTGCTGCTGGGTACTGTAGATGCGTGAATACGCATGCATGTACAGGCTGATTACTGCATTGGACTTGTCGATTAATTTTGGAAGATTTAAGCTGAAAATTGCCTGGATGTATTTGCCGATCAATTCATAGCGCGCCGATTGGTAGTGTCGCATCTGTTTTGGCCCACGCTACTGTTTCTGAAATCTTGCACTGTAGAAATTCTGATTTTCTCCGTGCCGAGGTGGTTCAATCATCGACTTCAATAGATGCTCTAACTGATTTATCATCACATTGCTATAACTGCTACAACGAGACAAAGATGTCGGGATTTGCATTTCTCTTGGTCATGGCGGGAAACCACTGTGGTTAAAGGGGAAGCAAATGCTTAAGATAGTCATTATTTCCTAAATGTTGCATTTTTGCTGGAAACGTTGAGCAACAAGACGCTGTTGACGTTTTCAGGAAACACTCAAAAAATTTAAAGCAATGATTACCTACGTAATCGTTAACACAGTGATCTTAACAGGAACTAGGAACCTTTAAACAGATTTCGCTGAGTGTTTGAACCCTCAGGACATGACTTATCATTTTTGCAATGAGGAATGCTCTTCACTTGACTCAGCATGGCTATGGCAGCTTGTTGGGCACGCATATGCTGTAAGTCGTGACGAAAATGCTAAATTAGTTTCTTCTTCTTCTTTAATTCTTTAAGGTTATTAATGTTAAGGTTTTTATTGATTTATTAAAGGAGCTGCAATGTTACAATGCTTAAGCTCTCTTATATTAAGATCTTCGAATATTGGACAAGGAACACAATATTTCACCCACCCGAACGGATCATATTAATTATTCGATGAAAATCTTCAACTGATAGTTTTATCCTCATGCGCAAAGGATCTATTACCTCTCCCTGATATTTGTGCACCATGCGTTTGCTAACATATCATAATCACGAAGATCACGAAGCATCTTCGCCTCTTATATTTCTCAGTGCTGGTAATGCTTAGCGACGGCACTCCCACATTTCTGTCTTGCCAATGGATTATCTGCTAGCATTAGTTATTAGTCCGCGACTAGTGTATATATCTGAAGGCTTTTCGTTCAGTAAACGACAGGCACTGCTCTCGGCAACATCATGACTCGTAATCATAGAATAGGTAAGTCGACGTTGGCAGCCTAACGCGGTGCCAGGGTAAGCCGGTTTTTCCGTCTCAGCCCGCCTTCTATCCAACTGCGCAGGAGGCGATCTCGTAGAGGAAAAGTAAGGAGACCTTTCGTTGTAGACTCAGTCTAAGCGTAAGGGCGTCCCAACGAGACTCGAAGGAGAAGGCCGACTAGAGGGAAGAGAGAGAGAGAGAGAGAGTAAGACTGAAATGAGATGAGAACCTATCCTGAGAGGAGACGATAGACGCCGTACGCTGTCGACGAGCAGAGAGCGGCAGGAAAGAGTCTGGCTACCTTGCTCTGTCTCAGTGGCGGTAGTATATCGTAATAGACGCCGGCGCCTAACAGGACTCGACGCGATTTCTCTCGTACGCAAGAAATGTAGCTTGGCTCTTGGTTGGTGGCTGTTTGCTGTGACGGGGTGGCCTTCGTTTAGAGGTCTCCATTGCCGTTGTCGTCGTCTTCATCGCGGTGGTTACCGTTGCAAGTAAAGCAGGCAACATCACAGCATCGTAATGAGGAAGAGAGACAGAAGCCGTAAGTCACGAGGAAATGAAGCTTCTTCTGCGTACGAAGACACAAACCTGGTAGATACGAGAAGACGATGATACGGCAATGGCCTACCAGCGTTTCCTGGACGGACGATATCGGCAACTGGCGTCTGCAGCTTTTGCACCGTTATGTCAGCCTGTCATATCCTATCACACTATATAATAGGATACAGAGAGCTATAGACCATTTGCGCTATGCGATAAACAGACAGACACCGACCTAGACCTATTTGTTGAATGGGAAATGCATGTCATATAACGCTCTGATCAAGTATTATACACCCGTGTGCTTACCTGTGGCCGTACGTGACAGTGCACCCACGTGCATAGACTGCGCTCGTTCTTACACAAACAATGTTATGTTGTATCAGAACAAAACGACGTACAGAAAACAGCGTCAGAAGCCTGTGCCTATCCCATTTACTAAAATAGTTCGCCGATTCATCAGAGGCGGCTCTGTGTACGAGTAGATTGACATTCTGGACGGTGTTTATATGTGTGTGTATCTGTGTGTGTGTGTGTCCCATCGTTATATGCATGTTGCGACTGAGTGCTTTTCCGATTAATAAATTAAGCCAATTATCGTGTCACTAATCACAACCAACCTTGATCAAGGCGACTGCCAATGCAAGTGCGTAGAGTAACAGGACAACGATGACGTAGCCGACTGCTCGGCTTCCGCTGTTCGCGTGCATCTCCTGGATTTGAGCATGCGCGGCCGCTAGTACCTGAATATGGCAAGAAGAAAAGCTATAGGTAAAAGATAATAAAGAGTTACCGCCGACGTAAGGCTAATACAAAATGCCACCGACGACTCTCTAAAGTAAATGGAACGAGGCGACTTGAAACTCGCTGTACAATCTGGGCAAAACGTTGGCACATGACAGAAAAACATACGAGCACAAATCACCTCGTGATTTGTCTTCTTCCTGTTCTCTAACGGGAGGCGGGGGCTACCTAAAGTGGCATTGCTCCTTGAACTTAGGTAGTGCACACAGGTGTGCCAGATCAAGATATAAGCGATGTCCACTGATGTTCTTCACACCGTCGTGACCAATCAGCCGGCTGATAGCAGACGACAACCCGGAAGCGAAGGCCTGGTACGATGCACTTCTATGAGGGTCAGATTGCACCACTGTATTGCGTCCGCTGGCGTCGCTGTACGGCTCGTGGCTCGCTCTGATCTATTTGCGGTCTGACCACCGGGGTTCATCCTTCTGGACAAACACATTAGTTATTTATTCAGCAGAGATCTGTTAATATTCGTCGCTGGGCTTGGCTGATTGCGAGCCGTTTAGCAATCCACGCGGTATCCAGGGACGATTTACACCAAAGCAATTACCCCGATCAATTCTTTGGAATTATCCCCATGAGGCCTCGCCTAGCATTTCACAGACAGCGATAGAGCGAGCTCCCGGTCCGTTCGTCGGCCGACGGGCGCCCGCCCAGCCCGGCAGACACATTCGTTTGTACCTTCGTATGAGTAACCGTAATCGAACTCACCAGAGCGAGCCCATCCGGAAGATGCGATCGGCTCAACGTTTACGTTATCCCTAATGGTACATATATTAAGGCTTGCGTGGATGAAACCAGCCACCTGTCATCAAATGAGTGGAGCTTTCGAAATCTCCTTGTGGATCATACTCTAGTGGAAGCACGAGTATACGACTAGGTTAATGTTATAAAACACATACAGACACACCGGCACACATACATCTGATGATGATGATGATTGCCTTCCGCCCGGCCGTCGATTCCGGTTATTATTGGCGATTTCTTCATATCGATTTGGTTCATATTGGATAGAGCGACAAGTGAGACCACTTCTACATCGCTATGCCAAGGTATGGATGGGAATGGAGGCATGTGTTTTGAGGACATAAAATTGTTGGCATAGTAACATTTTCATATTTGTAGTCTTACCCCATAGCAGGACGACGATTATTATTATTATTTTATTGGGTCAGCTACTCGGGAGGATCGGATTGCGAAACAGATATAAAATACACGACTTTGTCAAATGTTCAGCTCAATATGATGATCATATTATAGTTTTACAATGCTTGCCAGCATGTATAATTTGAAGATACTATTATCGAACCGAGCAGGGTTACACCAACCGAACCCTGCTGGCCGAACCCACATCATACGTTCCATCTATCGTTCACTGCCTCTAGGCCAGGATAGAATGAGGGTAGCTGCTGGGCTGTCACAAGTCATCCGTTCTGTCACTCATTTACTAAGTGAGTGAATGACTGCCCTCCGGTAACCGAGTTGACCAAACGAACGCGGCCGGCTCCGGCCACTCAATGGCTACGCGAGTTTTTGTTCTGCCATTTGTCTTGATGTTCGAGCCACGTCGAAAGCGACCATCGGGAGTAAAAACACGAACGAGGAGAACAACACAAAGACGAGGAGCAGGAGCAAGATGCTCGAGGGGCGAACAGAGGGGGCCAGATACAAAGACAGACTGATAGCGCAACGCAACGCAATCTAGTCCAATCTGTGTACAGCCCAGCCAAACTCCTGCTCTGCCCTTCTCGGGGCTCGTCTCCGCCCTGCCGGCTGACCGTGGGCGTGTGCCCACATCGAGACAGGCCTCCATCCAGCACATCAGGCAGGACACGTACGATGGCTAACTGTATCATTCGTTTCTCTCTATTTCTCGCCCCCGTTGCCCCCGGCCCGGACAACTTGTTCTGGCTGTCTAACGTGCACGTGTATGTGTGTAGCTCCGATTAGCCAGTTGGATGTTGGCTGTCCTTCTGGATTCGTTGCCTCCGAGACGACGACGACGATGACCGAAGGCGGCGTAATCGCTCGTGCAAATGCTAGTGCGTTAGTTGCAATAGCTAACCAGCAAATGAGATACGCGGAAAGGCGTATCGTTACGATGCAATTTGGATCGCGAGTGAGGACAATCAAATAGAGGCGCAGACGAGGCTCGTCGTCCGTATAATGACACCAATGTGCGAACGGTTGTTAGCCAACATGATATATATATATATATATATATACATTTCGTTCGTGAATTTACCCATTATATTGCTTTCTTTATCAATCATATGGCATATCGCTACGCAAAATGAGCGTCTATTTTTTGTTATCAATGTCAATACATCATGCAATAAATCCGTACACTTCCGTTATGTTCTACTAAGAAGCGCATAATAATTTCATCGTTTGCACCCTGTACTGTAATACCTGTGCAGTGGCGTTGCGCATGGCTCCTGAGCAGAACACCTTACTAAGGGTGGCTGCGGCTGGTGCGACGGTTTCCGATGTGGCGACTGCCACGGACATCTCCGACGAACACGTCGCCTCCGGATCGTTTCCGGATCTCCCCAACGGTGGGCGCTCACCTAACGAACAGACTTAGCTTCGCGTGCGCCCGCTATGGTGCGGCACCTGTTGGCCTTCACCAAGCAGGCCTTCCCAACTACTCCCGATGCGGTAGACTGAAATGCAGTAAAGTATAATTAGTTAGTTAGTTCGTAATTAATTAGTAAGTAGAGTTAGTTAACATGACTAACACGTGTGCGAAACACCACAAACGAAGACTAGAAAAGCGTTTACGCCGAGTTGCATACGATTTGCACGGAGCTCGCAGCGGTACAATGAGTTTAGTACATTTCATAAGCTGTTTGTACCCAGCTGGGGATAATTTCCGCTGGTTGGCAACCGCGCCCACCTTCTTGGATGACCATCAATGAAACATTACAGTCAGATATTATCAATATTTGATAATATAATTGATAACGCCGTAGCGAAATAGTGTATATTCACTGTTTCGCAGTTTTGCAATGTTCTTCATACCCTTCCTTAAGATGACATCTTCATGACATCGTATCCCAGCAGTATACTATAATTGTGGATTACTTTGGCTGTGCTATATGCCCGTACGTTTGACACACTCTCATGTACTACTCGCTGCTCTGAAAATAGTTCTGCTTGACCAGAATTTCCCGATTGACTGTGCGCCTCGAATGAATTGTGACCGCAAGATTTCGTGCAACCCGGCCTACGAGGAACGATTAAATTATATTTGATTCAACTTGATTAACGTTGATCCTGAACATCTGGAAGAAGGATATCGAATTTCGAATACCACTGAATTGTCATGGGGTCATCACACAAACTTGATATCGAATTTGTGTTTTACCCAAGCTAGAAACGAATCGTATATTGGTTCGATTGTCGAAGGTATCTCTCGGCCGGCCTATCAGGGAAAATCGAATCCTTCGACAACTGCCGACGTAGACGACGATCGACATTGCCAAAATCACAGAGAGAGTCTCAATAACGAGAATTTTGAGGTTCGACAATCATATCTACATATGTATCTATCACGTAACCAGCTCCTGTGGCTGGCATAAAGCGATGCGCGCGGAGACAGACGACTCACATAGAAAGGAATACGTTAGATATAATTATCCATGTTTCGTGCGGGGTCAGTATTTTGTTTGAGAAGGCTGCTTCGCTGGGTGAATGCACGCTCAGATGCTTTTAGACGCACCTTACCGCTGTGTTCGGGAACCGTCGAGTTCTGCCATAAACAAGGCTGGCAGTAGACCCTGCCAGACGACGACTGTGGGTGAGTTTGCCAAGCGTTTGTTTTTCGTTTCTCCGACGAGAATAGCTGTGAGCACTAGAAGCTATGGTTTAATTGAGGTACCTGTAGCTTGTGCAGCATTCCCGCAGCATCTTGAGTAACGAATAGTAAGTAGAAATCCCTAGAAATCCCGCCCTACTGTATGTTTGAATAAACAGTAATAGCGCTTAAAAAAAAAAAAAAAAATAGTAAGTAAAGATGTATCAGATGACTAGTATTTTCAAAAATCGGTACGGTAACTTAAAAAGCAGCCACCCGTTGAGAACTAGCTCAGGACTTTATAGCTAATCTCGTTGTGAATTATGTAAAGTTTACCTTACATATAGAGCTTATACCTTGGTGGGTTGGGAAACTACACATGGTGATGAGGCAATGACGAAACCGACAAGCAACAATTAATAAAGTATGCTATAGACACATTGATAGATCTATGATGTAATTCTACTGGAAACGATGAACTTTCCAAAGAAGTGCTTACATTATAGCATAAAGGTAGTAGCCCCGGAGCGTGAGTGAATAGAATCTACCTGGGAGCTCAGTTTAGATATTGTGATGAAACACAACAGATATTTAGCATCAATAGAGCGGACACTATGAGAAGAATTCTACTAGCGATTCACAGAGGAGGGTGTTCTATAGACTTCATCGGATCCCTGTAATGAAACGGGTTTGTGTAACAACCACGTTCTTGATCTATTCTTGGTTTGTTGCACTGCTGGACAGCAATCTATTAAGTGAATAGAAAAAGGCAATGAGCCGAAGTCGAATATAGATGAGCAGTTAGGACAACCAGCCTGCTAAATGATGTCTCTTGAGTTCATTCATCCTCACCCGAAACATTAATAGACACCGAAGTCATGACGCCTTACAACCGCTTTAAACATCGTATTTATAAAACAAAGGAACTATGATGTTGTATAAGATGCGCTTAGCTATGAACCGAGACAACGATCTCCCCTAGAAGGACCATCTGCCCCTAGATGCACTGGCGAAGTAATTTGTTTACCTGGACGAAATATCAGTTCCTTTATTGCGTTGGCGATTGGACGTTTGACTGTTGCATGAGCTGGGAAAGCACCTGGCTAAATTAGAAAGTCTCTGGCTGTAAAACGCCAGAGGCCGCAGCTTTAAGTCCTGTGTTGTGACATATAGGAGAACTTGAGCATTGTAAAAACTGCAGTCCCTTTAATAAACTAATAACTCTTCACCTTTACCGTGCGTATTGGACCTAAGTATACGCAATATCCCTCTTTGAGCTGCTATTGGCCAAGCTCGGGACAATTACAGAATAGCTCAGAGTTTGCAATATTTTTAAAATGCATTTTGTGCTTGAGAACCACTTGTGAGAATACTGCATCATACGTACGGTTAAAGTATCATATTTTATTAACTGACTTCAATATATAATACTTCAGGAATAAAGCATTCCCTGCGAGTTCAGCATGTCTCTGTTCGATGGTAACACTTTCCCTACGGTGGGTTAAAGCCAAAGGGTTGTGTGGTTTCACTCAACTACCCGAACCCTGTGAAGCCCTTTGACCCCATGTGAGGTGAGAGGTTTCCCTCGACTGGCGGGTAACAATCCACTCAGCCTTATCTGCGTAAACAGCCAAGTGATTTTTGCACCTCTCTCAAGCAAAGCGGGCGACGCGGACAGTCCGAAGGGCATACCACTCACTGTGGAGAAAGGCCACCGATAGAGGACGCATTGTGGCGATTGCAACAGTCGAGGTAATTTCTGCCTAGACATTGGGGTACAATGCTATGAAGTTGGTGGTACAGAGTTCATCCTCCACGCAGCGGATGATTTCTTTAGATTCCCATTGTTACATCTTTGATTAAGGCCCACTCAAGGCCTAACCGTGCCAGTAAACACGATAACTCCACCTTATCGTCAGTTTAAAGACATTTTAGTGAAATAATTCATTATGTCCTCTCTCTCCTAGTTCGACTCTCACTGAGGCTGACATAACTGATATTTCTCACATGACGTCTGTCTAGTATACTTTCGAGTAGATCGAACTGAATACCCGTATTATAATAACACAAATAGTCAGCCAGGATGCCCTTCAGGCAATGCACTTTTATATGATATATCGTCGTGTCATTCGGGGACATCGTTAACTGTCCGAGGCCTAAGGCCTTTTTATGAGGTTAAGGATAGATGCTCCGTAAGCGGACAGCAACCTTCGACGATATGGTCTCTGGCGACACAACAACAGCCTGTGTTCCATTACAACAGGGCATTCTGTTTAGAATTCCAAAGAATCGTTTCATGAGATGTTCGATTTAAAATTCCAATTTCAACATCGCGGCTCTACGTGATGTTGGTGTCGAAAAAAATAGAGTTACTTCTGCTGTTATACCCCCATAGGTGTGCTTTACGTTCAACTCATTTTGACCTCCCATAGTCAAGTTAATATATATATATATACATATATATACACATATGTTTATTAGGTAATCATTTCATCCCGATTAGTGCCATCGTTTTCGATCTGACGTGAGCGATCTCCAATGAGGATGCGTACAATTAGTGGTACAGCCATTACTGCCAACATTGCTGCCTATGGGAGTTCCGCTGCCCTCATCTCTGTATGGAAAGAAGGAAGCACGAGAACGATGTGTTGTTTGCCGTAGTAAATGACAATAATAGCCTTCTGGGAGTATTTAGGTAAACCAGCCGGAAGACGACATAGAATATCATTTAGTCTCACTTAGTGAGAGCGAACCTCGAGGCAGACTCCAACACACGGCCACGAACGTTTTGGTCACGTTAAGCCTAATGAGTTGGTTGGCATCTGTCTAACAGCTACACAGACCCCCTCGGGTCCCGGGTTACCCCAGCACTTTTCGACAATGGCCGCGAGAAAACTAGACAGACGGAATAGATGGCGGGTGATAGTGGAGATGCAGTAGCTCTCTATTAGTGAATGGCCCGGATGGCTGCTTCGTTGTTGCGTGGCCATGACGGCAGGCCACCTTGTTGGCGTTTCCTGGACCACTTAACGCATGAGAGTTGTCCTTTAGGGCAAGGCCAAGTAGGCTTACCAGAAGGACATGGCAAGGCTCAGTCCGTTGTGGCAATGCGGTATCAATTGGATAGCTGGCCAAGGCAAACCATGATGAACTTTGTGGAGTTTATTTATTTTGCACATTTCAACAAAGCACCATAGTATATACAGGAAGACAAATTGGAATCGTAGTATATACAGGAAGACAAATTGGAATCGACATGTCGTTGTAATATAATATTTGTTTTGATAAACCACTGATATCCAGAGGCTTCGGGATGGCGTTTTAAGATTTGTCTGTTACACGAACAAATACAGCTGGGAGCCAATAACTTGTGTGGGCGTTAATTAATTTTATTCTACGCTATTTCGCATCATCCCTCACGTCATTGCCCAATGCCCCAGAGCGAACATTAAAACCAAGTACTTTTCAAGATGTTGACGCTCTCCCCTTACAGCTTTATGTGTGCCTTTGAGACATCACCCGATCTGTTCATATCGAGCACTAATAAGGCCTCTTGAGAGGCAGGGCCGTCCACAAGGTCGATTCAATGGAGATCGTACCGCTTAGAATAGTAATTGTCTACGTGGAAAATTTGCCTTGAGGGCTGAAATAAGATTGTGCAATTTCCCTGGAGTCCTGGCACATCATAATTGACATTATATACTGACTCATTCATGTTGCTCTCCACTAGTTGATAACTCCTTTCAGACATAATATTTAGCCCAGTCGACGCAGGAACACTTTGTATGTTATGTACGCAGCCAAGTCATGACATAGGTAACCCTAGACAGATCTGACGGGGCTGAATACAATAGGCCATATTCGATAATCTTCGATTCAACTCCTATAAACCGTTAGTGATGAGCAAGTCATCTCGGAACCTATACGAGATGGCAGACAAGCCAAGTCTAGAAATAGAGTGCTGTTGGGTTTATAAGATCCCGACCTGGGCGCGTTGTGCTGCAGGACCTGACCAGTTCAACGCTGGCCAGCATTGCCGCCAAACAACGACGAGGACTACCGCAGCTTGGAAGTAATATATTAACATCACTCGTTTCAGGTTTCTACTCAGATATGCTGTTATCCTGGTGGATATCAATTATCGCATAAGGTCTATATAACTGAAGTAAACGCAGGCTTCCCACAACTGACTATTATCCACGTTTGTGGACCTACGGCAGTAGGAAAGATTAACCCCTTTTCTCGAGCCCGTACGTCGCCCCGGCTGGACAGGTCCTTTAAGCATTTGGACCAGTTCATCGAAGCGTTCAACCTGTTGTCAATAACACTCAGCGGAACGAATTGCATCATTTAGAATCATACCAAGTGGGCTAGCCACTTGACCCGAAAGTCAATTCTCGTTATTGTTCTTGAGCGGGCTTTCAAATGCATAACAAAAATAGCACAGCAAGTATTCCCTTCGACTTCTTTTATGCAAACACTGCCTAGAATAGATGTGAAGAATGTTCACGTCTGTTGTGAACAATGCTCATGATGAAAAAGCAACGCTTCAGATCTGTGATTCGAAATCGCACGTCGGAATGATCGCCGTGGCTAGGGTCGCGGATAGCTGTTCTCATATTTGCAATGTTCACGTGAGCCACGTCTAAGTCTCACCTGACTCATGAATTATTTATGGGAGAGAAGAGTCCACGTCTGAAAAGATTATTTATAATACCTACAGTTTAGAATTACAGTCGAAGTTAACTGGCGTTCATCGAGCCCATCTTTATACTCATCCGTGGCATCTAGGTCACGTTTAGAGACACACACACACACATAGACGAAGACATGAAAAATACGAAACTTTTTATTGTGAAATATAACAATAAAACCATTGGCATCCCACATTTGCTCAGATCCCATCACACATTGAAGTGACTTGGATATTGTTGTGGATCGAATAATAAATGACATCAATTTTGATTTGTGTATTCTCTCCTTGTTTTAATTCGGTACTTCCTTAAGTGATTCATTTGTTAATAAGTGAAACTGAAGTTGTCGAAATGGGGCACTATCCCAATATAATACTTGTGAGTGGCAAAGGTCGACTTCATAGCTATGTCAGAACAACAAATAGCGAACAAATCATCATCAATTGTGCTGCAATTTTTGCATCATATACATATATATATATACATACATGAGTACGTACAGATGCAGATGAATGTTCGCATGTCCTGCGCCGTTAACAGACTGAGACGGCACCTACAAGTACGAAGCAATCTATTGTTGCTTCAACACCCGACAAATCGCCGACCAAATTCAGCAGACAGTGTTCATTATCATATAAGGGCGACTATTTCTCAGCTGACGACTTAGTTACCGCCGCTGCTGTCTCCTTCCCGCAATGCAGAATACATATCGGACGAAACAACGGGACCGTCCCATAAATTTGAATTAGATCGGCGGACGACTCCAAGATGATTGCTAGCGAAGCGAACTCGATGCGAGATGTACGCCTGTACAAACATCAATTCCTCTCGTGGCGACTGCTAAGAAAATTTTGCTTTTGTTACAACTGGGAATGAACGGTGCTATGGTAACTAGAACTTAACTTACTTCATTTCACTTCACGTATCCGACGCATCAATATGCCGACAATGGGGCTTCTATGTACTATACTTGGCTAAAGAAAAAATTCGGTAGATTTATCCTGGGCTTTCGACCTCACAACTGATTCGATTTCTCGTTGAGATGTCGAGTCTATTTGGGTCAATGAGAATAGTTCGGCTAAGTGGCATGACGGCACGTGCTCTCCCTTTTGGCAGACCTGAAGTAGCCACCTGTATTCGTGTGCTGCACCCAGCGTGTAGTTGCATGTCGTGCCCACTTCTTCCTGTTCAGGTCGGGCTAGAAGATACGTTTCGGGTGGCACGAAGCATGCTTTGCTTTCAATGGATCCTCGTTTTCTCGTACTCACTACAGCACCCTTTCAGATACCTCACACCTTTCAGCAAAGAAAAAAGCGATGAGGCCTTTTAACCTCTGACACCTAAAAGTGCTCATCGCTCGCCGAAGGCGACACGACGAAAGGAGGATGGCCAGGAAGCAATTTGTTCTAATATAACTTGTGAGCATGTATGCGCACGGCTATTTTGTGTTCGAAGGAATACCGCCTCGTTTTACCTCGGCCATAAAAAATCCTCAGTGGTGGACTGAGCCATCGGCAGAGGAACTCACCATCAACCCTCAGAGGAGCTGTTGAAGCTAACCAGAACCACGTCTGTATTATATTATATAAATACTTGGATAGCAGGCCTTTTCCTTGCCCTTCTCTCGCCCAGTCTCTGGCGACCGAATGCCGAAACCTGAACACGAAAACGTGGATTATTGTTGTGCGTCATATTAATCATGCTTGTTGTTGGCTCTGTTCCATATTACTTCGATGCCACGAGCTACAAATTACTCTTCGGGACGAGACATGTCGGCCCACAAAGCCGGGGTCACGACAGAAATCAACTTCAATTATTTCAAACGGAATTTCTGTCCAGTCTATTCCCGCCATTTGAGCATTGCACGAAGCAGAGGACGTCGAAACTATTCACTAAACATTTGCATCGATGTAGTCGGCATCATCATTGGCATTTATCAAAGATAAGAGACCGTGCAAGTGAAAACGCACGCTTCGATTTCATCTGAATAGAATTTGTGATTCAAATATGAAAGAAATTCCAGCGAAAATAGCGCGCGTTCCTCAAATTCAGCCAGGCATGCTAGCGGATACATTGGAAATTTCGATAAAATGCGATCTGTCGCACCATATTGTGTCGGTATCAGAAAACTTATCTGATGAATACGAGCGACGTCTATCGACGCCGAATTGAATGTTTTTGGTACGCGCAAACAGCTTGTTGTAAGCCCTGAGCAGCTTATGTCGTTTATATCTTCGTCTAGATATCGTCGCCATCGAAACATGACGAATTCAAGAAAAGTCACGCCTGCGGCAACCTATATTCGAGGTTATTCGAGGTTTGTCATTGTTGCTCAAACCGTCGCATAGACATGCAATTTTTTCGAGCAGTGTGCAGCTCACCTATAGAAAACAGCCGACACACGATAGCTGTACCCTTCTCGTGAAGGCGTGAAGTGGAATTACGGTTCCTTCAGAAAGGCCGGCCACGCCTACCACAAAATGATCACGCTTATTATACGTTTCAGACTCTGTAGCGTTTCCCGGATTATTGCACTAGTACTCTGCGAGTACGTGGTAGAACGTTATTATAGAACTATCATTAGTCGCTTGCCATTGACTGAACACAGTAGAGGATGCTGGTTTATTGTCCTTACACTATGGTAAATTGAGTTTCCGATAGACGGCTCAAAGAGTACCTTGTGAACTGTGCTTTTCAGTAGCAAGTACAGCGTATATGTGCGTGTGTAATAAATAGTATAAAATTGCTTACTTGAGGCGCTACTGCACAGATATTTGGGGCCCCTTACATATATTGTTGGCCCAGTGTGCATCGGCCATCTGTATGAATACTGTGTCTTGCCGATTGCTGACAACATCGTTCAACTACAGTGCCAAAGTTATTAAAAGGCCGTTGCACTTCGTATAGACTTTTCTACGGCGCGCAGGATACCAAACGAATGCGTTTCTGGCGAAACTCCCAGCCAGCATACCCAAAAACGCAGTAGATAGCCGCATCGTGTTTTACAGATGGTGCCGTTCTCGACGACAGCCAGCATGGAGAGTTTAGCAGGCGGATTCGATAGCTATTTTTGGCCCAATAGTGGTCCCCTATCTATGGTTATTTGCAATGAGAGACAGAGAGAGAGAGAGAGAGAAGGAGAGCCAACAAAACATATAAGGACAGAAAACCGTCTACTCATCTGCATTGGATAACCAATTGCGCTCTGTAGGATTTATATTACCGAAGGTTGGACACTAGCTGACTCCCGGATGTCGGTTGATCCTCTCACCCCTTCGGGCCTTTCGACTGGAATTCGAAATGCTTATTTGAACGCGGTTGAGCTAATTACGGAGCTAGAATTAGTGCTCTTTAGATCATCGAGAACAGCTCGCACTGTTGTTATGATGACGCGAATTGCATAAAATCGTTGATTAATATGATATTACCTTAACTGCAACACGATCACGTCAGGTGGCCGGTGGTTTATTGAGATTCCTACCATCGCCTGCAACGGGAAACGTATGCATTAGTGCACAATTTTTGAGAACATTTAATGCAGTCGAACAGAACCATTATCAATTCCCGACTTAAAATAGTATCCCTGCATGTTATCGTTGCAGTATCGTCTATAAGGCAAAGGAATACCTGCCAGTACAAACGTATCGACGACCTTTGGCAAGAAAACATTCGACACACGCGAGACTCGAATCGAAATTAAAATATCCAGGTGGAGCCAACAATATATAATAATATGTATAATCTAAAGTTCCACATTCGATACATTTAGGTTAAATCGAAACGGGTTCCCCCTCGAACTGCGTTCATGGTTTTAATTGTGCACAGTCTACGCGATAGGTTTGGGTTGGCCCGTTCGAACGGCCGCCCATTCGAGCTATGATATGCTGGTGCCTTCGACTGATTAAAGAGTTTCGTGACATTTAAGAACTTCGACATGCGGCAATTATCCATCGGACTCTCGAGTTATACCGACTGTCCCTGCGAAAAGAGGTAGAGGACGAATCAATATCGATTATCCGTTGCGGATAGATCTATGGCCGCCCCAGACGCGCGAAGAAGAGATCAGTTGACTGTATCGTTAAGTACGGTTGTCTTCTATTACGCGGCACCGGCAGTGAAACATTTATGTCGTACTGCAAATATATATCTATCTATCTATATAATTTACCCAATTTCGCAATGTGCACAAGTAAACCGTTCCGACCACCTCTGAGCGGGAACCTCTGCCAACTCGGTTAAAATTCATTGAAGTGTTACCAGTTCGACTGGTAGGTCACTAAAATCTCGAAGGGTCTCCGAGGTGGGAGTCTTAGTCTCAGAAAGGGCGGCGTCTTGAAGGGAGCTCGTTCATGATGCTGCACGGATACGTACACCTAGCTGAATACTGCACACTTTCCTCGCGTGGTCAATCAACATATCTGGGATTCTCCCGGCTAATAATATACTTCTGCGTATGGGGCCCCAACGAGACGTAATTCGCCGACTCCTAGAAATCTTTTTACTGCTCTCTCATTGTCTCTATCTCTTGCACTCTCGCTTACTACAACTACTGGTCTACTCGAAAAACTATAGTTATAGAGCAGTGGATCTTTTATGAAAATCCAAGCCTCTATACAATTATTTTATTAGATATATAAAAAACGGAGCTTCATCTATTTCAGGAGTTTTAAATATGTGTGACACGCAAGCTGTGCAGCGTTCACACGATACCGACTAATAACCGACCGTCGAGATAATACACATTTTTAGGAGCTGCGTGCCGTCGTATATTACCAGACGGGTCATATGGTATATTTTGAGATTTAGCCCTATTCATAACGTTAAACATCGAACTCGTAAGCGCTGCTTAATTAAATTCAGCCAATCGGCCAGACGATACTATAGCTGATAACAGTGTGTTGGCCTCACATGTGTGCAGCGATGATCCGGACTAATATAACCTCTCTCCCTCTACCAGAGAGAAAGAGAGGTGTCGAAATTAGACGAAGAAGAATAAGATCATTCAGGGCAATTGTGAATGAGGACAGCTCTCGTCTAATCACAATTTCTGTTATCACTCACGATTTCCATATGTATTGTATTGTTTGCCTGTCTCTGCCGCCGTCTCAGGAAACGAAGAGATCGATGAATGGTGTGAAAATAATGTCCAGCGTAACCTTGAGCTAATGGAAGCAGACCTAGCAGATTCGGGTTACGTTTTCGTTTGGTCACTGTCGGATGGCAAATGGGATACACCGAGATCGAATGGTCAATATAGGCGAAACGTCAAAGATTCGTGTTTTGTCGTTGAGATTCGAGCGACTCTGTCTAGTTGAGCAACACAACATTCGATTAATTATTGACATTAATTAATAAGGATGTGATCAGCGCGATCGACACCTCGGGCAAAATAGCCACAGCTGCAACGCAGCGAATGCGTCTTTTAATTGTCCGCCTTACGTCGGTGACGATTAGACTCTATTATAGTTTTCACTAAACGTACATCTTCCGATAACTGCCTCGATCGTTTGTCTCGTTCAGTCAATCTCATCTTCGTTTGAAAGCAATCCAATATACATCTCTATTGTAATTGCCGCCTTTCCGTCCCCAGTTCTGCGTATTATTCGTGTTATTATGATTATGCTCGTCTCGAGTGCAATGAGACGCTTTCTCATGCGTCCTTCGTGCTTGTTTCGCTCTAAAGTCATCATATTTCTAATCGAATATATGTAAGTGTATATGATGACTAAACTTCAATTGCAATTATGCCGTCTCAAAGGGACTTATCCCACTGCCGCTACCATTAAGTCTAGTGTCTAGTGCCTGTGAGAACGCGGCTGCGTCTAAAGCGTCTCAGTAATTTGCACGCAATTGGGGAACGACCATGAGGGAGCATTTGAAAAGGTTATCGGCTTACCCCTCTGTCATGTATTGTCTATACATTGTTTGTTATGCCACATACTAATATTCGCAGAACGGTTTGTACGTAGATTTCAAGTCATTTACTGTTACTATTATTGTTCGGACACTATTTCGTTCAACGAAAATAAACCCTTGGGGTTTCTGAATATCAAGTGAGGGCCCCCGCCCTCCGGGAATACGAACATTTTGAATCACAGGAGTCTGTCAAATTGGCCGTCACAACACGACATGCAGGTTGTGAGCAGGTGCGTTACCCTGATGAAACAACGTGGCCTTCCCAACCTGCAGACGAAATCGTTTAGGGTAGATTACTTTCTCCGGATGAGAAGGATACCCCTAGGAAAATATTCTTCTCCAATCATTTTGCCGCTCTCAAGGCAGTCCATTAAAATAATCCATATATGTATGTACATAGCAAAACACAATGGAGCACCACCACTCTTCGGCCGAGATAATCGCTGAAAGGGAACGAGGGCTGCGGCCGCTTGCCAACCATAGCTTTCCCACACCTCATCTGAGGAATCATGTATGATAAGCACGGATCTACGTTCTCTTATATAAGTGTTATTATAATATTGCTTATTGAATTATACTCAGAAAAGTAGCTTTTGACGAAAACACCGGCAACCACGGCTCCGATCTACAGGTAAATTTACCCCGTATATACCAATGCGTACCTGTGTTGTACGGACGTTGCTCAATTTCAGATGAAATGCGTTTGAATTTCTATACATCACCTCATAGCTTCCCACTTAAACGAAATGCCTGCATAAATTATATACATATATATATATATTATATATATGTTCACTTCGATCATGACAAATAAAATTACATGGGCATGCATAAAAAAAGCAGAGCAGCCCTTGTTTTTTACTATTCACGCTGCAAGTAGGCAACACCCAGAGGCGTAACGGCGTAACCTGATTATATGATACGACCAAGCCTCCTACATACGTCTGACATTCAATGTGGTCTTCAATGAAAAGAACCTTTCTCAAGCAGAAAAAGCAGAGTTTGTAGTTCGCAGCCGAGGGCGAGGCGCTCGAAGAAAAATGAGGAGCGAATCGTATAATAGGCGAGGCAGCAGCGCATAGGACACGGTGAATATGATGTCGTTACAAAAACGTCCTCTCGACGCCTTGGGCTAAACGCTCTTCTTTTGGCTTGAAGAAGATGAGCCTATTTTCATTTGAATAGACTTCTTGAATAGAACGTTGGTGGCCGGAGGCTGACGACACCGACAGACAACAGCCCGCTGGCACCCCCCGGGTTGAACAATAGCAACACCAATCAAGCCTTTTCCTATTCAATGGTCACGGATTTGACGGTCGTCACCTCTTCATGTTGACTCCGCCATCATCGTCTGCACTCGGGCGACAAACGAACGTACGAACGATGATCGAATTAGGTATCTGTCGCCTAATTTTGAGCATCATTCGTTATCCTGGACATTGTACCCTGAGGCTAGATTAACTGCTACTGCTGCTACCACGATCGCCACACGTTCGCTCTTAGGGTTACGAGTTTTAAACAATACCAGATACACTTACACAAGTCGATAGACGGCAGAACGATGTCGGAAGTGCTGCCCAATGCACATGTACAAGAAGATACTAGGGGCGTGGTGTCCCACGCTCGTGGATGTTAGACAGGTTGCAGGTGGCTGCGGACATACGATTATCATTATCGTCCATCTATTTTTTAGTAAAATTTATAATCGGGACGAGAATTCGAAAGCTCTGTTGTTCGGACAGTGCCCTTGGGCTCACCGGCTTGCCAACTGCGACGACGACTAACTGCTATGGCAAGGTGTAACCAAAGACCCATTGTTCACATCGAAGATACATAGAATTGCCTTGACAGTGAAACCGTTTTCAATTGTCACGGTCCCTCCGGTTCCCTTTAGTATTTAGCTTATATTATTATATTTATTTATATACTCAACAGTATTTATTGACCACCAATTCAGGTCGTGCTTTTCCTCGATCTCACAGTCTTCTGCAACTTCGCCACGCTTGTTGGTGGCACGACATGCTCGCGATGGCAGATGCTGTGCAGGCCGAGAACCTTGGCCGAAAGCCATGACAGGCCTTATTGTCATGGTAATCAAGTTTGAGGTCCCTTTCATCAGATCGCCTAGAATGCATTCTAATCATGGGTGCGTCATGTACGCCGACGTCTGCATTCAAACTTGCCCCTGCATCCGCCGTATGGACTCGGCAATATTGGCCTCGGTGCCGCAGAGTTAGCTCATTTTTCCATATTATTTGAATACAATGTACAATATGTGTTCCCCTGTAGCGTGCTTTTGTTCACGTGTGCTATGTTCTTTTGTTATATCTTGTTGGTTTCGCTGGGCCCACGTGCTTTTGGGGGCTCGCTTGGCTTCCCTTCGAAGGATATCTTTTACTTATTCATAGCTGCCTATGTATGCTACAGTTTCTCGTCACAGCCAGGTGCGAGGTTCCCACCGAGCATCGGGTACCTGCTCTCGTAGGGGGGAGCAACATGCTGACGCGAAGCATCTCCACAGAGCTGGATTTTTGAGATTCTAAAAAAGAACCAAAGGACTGACACACGTGTCTGTCCTCACAAGGTGCAACCGAGGCTGCGCTCTCTCCCATGTCGACATGTAATATTTGGGAGTTGCATTTGGTTCCGCCTTTCACGCAGACGGCTGTCCTCTGGGTTCCTGCCATTCGAGTCAGTAGCGGACGTTGCCTACGTTATTTTGAGGCACGGCTCCACTTCGAATCTGATTCTTCAAAAGTGAAAGAGATGCTTCTCTGATGTGTGCCCCTTGAAAGAATAGTATGACGAAAAGCTGTTCCCTTTGTGTCTGGAGAGAAGTTTCGTTTGAACTCGTCGATTGGTTTTACGAACCTGTGGAATATTCTTTGCTCTCCAAGCGAAAGTGTGCTTTGAGCGATGCAGAAGTGGTGATAACTATGTTCAAGCCAAAATAGTGGGCGGGCCTCCGGGACTTAGCATGCGACGTAATGTACTAAGAGTGCAATGTATTTTAAGCGCTTCTGAGCCCTGGGGATGGGCGGACGCGTGGGTTTAGTGGGTTTGTAAGTTCCACAGTAGTCACTCACTTTTGGCTGAGTGATGCATGTGCATCATGCGTTCCCGAAACCTCCCATAAAAAGTTCATTTTAAGCAGATGTTAACAGCTTATATAGCTCTAACCGTCGAACGTTTGCGACCACAACCGGAGCGTTTGGACGGCAATGGTTTACAAGAATAGCCATCAATTTGATTAAATCACCAAAACAGTGATGCTACCCATTGTTGCTCGCAGAAGCCCTTGGCACTATGTCCATGTTGGCATGACGAGATCCACTGTCTCCTGGCGGATGAGTTATAATTCCCCCATTTATTCGTTTATAATAACGTACATATATTTTCTAGAGGGAAAGCTGATCAAATGTCACAGGATGCTGAAAATAAATGCAAGCACCATATACCACTTATGACAATTATTTATTTTTATTATTAACTATATCGTCGTTCCGGGACAAGTATGTTGTATGGACTCGATGTAATAGTATAATTTTCTGCTGATACACCTAAGGCGAACATCGATATTTTCGAATCACATCCATCTGTCCGACTTCAAGCTATTACAAGCTAATAGGCTTCTGAACGCTATGCGACGTTCGTAATATTTACACAGCAAGAGTTCGGGACGAGCGACACACAAAATCGCTGGCACGTAAACTATGACAGGAGTTCTAAACTCTGACAACCTCTAACGGCAGCAGCAACAGCAGCGGCGTCATCTACCCGTACATTTTCGCGCACCTCCTGAAAACTTCACAGGCTGAGCAGAATCATCATCGTCATCACCATCTACTTTTGAAGCGGCCTCCCCTCCTCACCTGTACCAGAGAGGCTCCCTACCTTCGCGTATCACAGCGCCCAACCAACTGAGCGTAACTGTACCTCCCCCATTACACACGCTATCCTTCTTTATAATAATACAAATTTCCGGCAGACTCCTCGGCTGCGGGCTGCCACATCGACTCCGGAGGGCGCCAGTACTCTTGACACGGTATCGGTCGTCGTCGTCGTCGCCGCCGCCGGGCGATACTGGCACGACCAAGCTTGAAAGGAGAGATAGAGAGAGCGAAATAGAGAGATGGAAAGAGAGAGCGAACAAGTGCTGGGTGGCAAACTTTTGATAGCCGAACGGCCGAGAGCATTGATGTTGGATGAGGCTCGCGCCGGACGGGCAGCGAGGTAGTAGTGCTTGAGGCAGGGACTACGTAGCTGTTGGGGTGGAACAGCGTCCTCCGCCGCCAGAGCACTTATCTCTCGATGACCTTTCTTTCGCCGCTAGGAAGCTCCCCAGAGCCTTTCATTTCTAGACCGGGAGAGGCTAGGCGTGGCAGCTGCTGCGATCAGCGGGCCACGGTCGATAGGTATCCGCCCAAGTAGCCATGAATAGGAAGGAGAAAAGAAGACAAAAAGGAAATGTTTGACGTCTGCTATGTAACCGACGATTGCGCCGGAGGCGGGAGCTAGGCGGGTCTCAACCTCCTCCCGGCCCCCATCAAGAAGGGGCGAAAACGTAGCTACATGTACGCGCTTCGGGACGATAGTCATGTGCAGGACGTGTACAGGACAAGTCTCACCGATTCAAGTCCTTCTCAGCGCGCCCCCTTGTGCTTGGGGACACACAGAGCCAACCCAAACACTGGTGTGGTACACGCGGGCTTGCAATGCCCCAAAAGGGGTGGTCCCCACAACAGCCGACCTGGACAGGTGGCTATCGAGCTCGGGGGTGGCAGTGGTTGATATATTTCAATATTGGATTTTGGGCAGCCTCGTTATAGAATGACGCAGAACGGAAGCGAGTGCCGTGTCATGTTTGAGGGTTTAGAGGCACAGCCTCCTGATGAGTATTCAATGGGGAAGCATATAGATGACGAGAAAAAAATATAAAAATCGAAGTAAGTATTTTTGGATGTCTGAATCTATGGATAATAAGAAAAAATATATAATTAAATTCATAGTAGTTGTGTTAAAGATGTGAGGTAAAGACCAACATCTTTCCAATTTCACCAATTGCTAAAGTAAATCCTGAACAAATATCTATCTTAATAGCAAGTGAAAAAGGGTATGTTATTCAAGATCAGATATATAATAAGTAATTGTGAGTGGACTGCATATTCTTATTGGTGGTTCCCATAAGCCAGTGACCTACTTGACCTGGAATCCACTAGACGCAAACTATTTAGAGGTGAAGCATTGTATTGAGATCGTATTAAGGCATCTGTCTAGGAAGGATCTGTGATGAGTGTACGCCAGAAGCAACGTCTTCAATATGCATTAAATGTACGATTGGCGTAGATGGCAGAATGAAGACATTGTGCAAAGGAATATATAGCATATTAAACTATGGGTGTGTACCTTTAGATATATTATGCGTCTCTATTAAAACTTGGTTTATCATTATTAGATTGAGGCATACGTTCCCTCAAGTTGGGTAAACAAGGACTGATTTTCCGGCTGGACCCTATCTGCGCAGTCTCCGGTTGATTGACGGCCATCCTCATTCAAAATGGCCTTCAAGCGAGCCTCGTCGAACTTGATTGGTCCACTGGAGCACGAAGCATCGTCACTGTCACGTAGGCCGTATTTGAACTTATAATAGCCATCCACCCCTCTCTGAACACAGCACAAATGGCCCGGGTCGCTTCGACGATAGTTTTACCTCGCCGGGAAGTTTTGAAAAGTAGGTGTCAAATGTGCAGTATTTGCCCGCCTTAAACATCCATCTCCCAAAGGCAACCGCAAAAACTGCGGGAGCTTATGTTTCAACCTAGTATATCCTATGCAAAAAATCCTCGTTTCATGTAGTGTTATGAATAAATTACGTTACTAGCATTATTGTAATACATATCTGATTTGACTGTGATGTTCACACAGGTGCTATTGGGATTCTATTACCCACTAAGTTTCTTCGAACAAAGATGAATGAATAGGAACTCAGTCCATAACGGCATGCTATAATATTCATAAATAGTAGTATCTCCATGTTATTGGATAACACGCAGACGTAAAGAGCCTGTTCCAAAAATAATTAATTCTAAATGCTCAACTATCTATTGAACGCACAACAGATATCGTTGTAAGTGACAGACAGGACGCCAAGCACTTACGATGCTGTCCGACTATGGCCACGTCACACATCGAGGCGTAACAACTAACAGAATCATTCAACCTTAACTGCCACCCACTCATGGTTCCCTTAAGTGACCTCACATCAGGCTCCCATTGGCCTCAGCCTGCTACTCACTGTCGAGGAGGTCAGCCGGACCATGCTATCGTTAACCAAACGCAAGCTAAGAGAAAGTCTTTGTTGAGCCAATCGAGTCAATTGAGCCTCCTGGCGTCCCCGCTGACTCAGGGTCCCCGGCAGCAACGATCCTAGAGCCCGTCACCCCTTGCTCCGCATGCTACCTGCCTAACCTAACCGCTTCCTTCCACGTCTTCATCATGTGTCCATTCTCCTTTCTCCATCTCTCCTTTCGCTCCCTACCATCTTTAACGAACGCGCAAGCTCCTCCTTGGTGACAAAAGTATGCCTTTATCAGAGGAGACTCTCCGTGCAGCTCCGAGGCCAGGAAGGATGTAGTAGGGACGCAGCCATAGCAGCAAGAAGGAAAAATCGCCCTTCCGCCAGGATTCCGATATCAAACTCACTTTCCCGAAATTCGCCTTTTTCCTCAGGTTCACCCTTAGACTTCTATGGTGAACCGCTCGGTGTGTCCACACTTTACGCTTGCTCAGCCAAACAACCTGAGCATCCAACCGCAGGATAGACGATCTGACAAGCAAGCATTTTCTGGTTCCCTACTATGTGATGCCAAATCACTGAGGAAACTGAAGAAAAGGATAGGAACTACAAATAGGGACCAGGTGCAACGGAAGAGGAGGCTGATATTTAGGTAAACAAACCAAGATTGGTGTAACATGCGTCGAGGGATAGTCGATTGTATCGTTGCTAGTGACTCGCTTATCTACCTGCATATGTTCTCTACTCGTATAGTCACATAGCTCGCAACTAGTATTATAGCGACGTCTCCTTATCGGCTTCGCCCTTCAATATTCTACCGAGCGGGTGAAGACAAGGGGAGAGAGAACCCAAGCTAAAACAAACGTAAGATCGCCGCGAAATGAGAACGGCACCATCGCACAATTGGTTCTGACTAGCGTTGTGTCAGCTATACAAAAACGTAAACGTCTATGGGAGGGTAGATTCGTTTAAGCCGGCCGGAGGATCATAGATCTCATAGAATCTTGTACGGGTTCATTCCGTTACACCCCTCCCTCCTGCTTCTTCATTGTTTCGTCCATGGCCAGCCGGATGGCAAAACCGCCATGGCAGATACTATATCATAAAAATAGGAAAAGCTCTGGAAAACAGATGGCTTGCCATAGAGCATGGAGGTCAATCTATTTGAAGTGAGACAGGACCAGTATATCGATCACTAAGAGCAGTTTGAACTCTATATATAGGGCAACGAGGTAGCTTATAAAGTAAAAGCACGTCTAAAGAGAGTTACTAAAAATCAATGACGAGCAATTTAAAATAGTTAGCCATGCCTAAGCGTTGTTGATTTAATAAGAATAGTCCTCTAATTTGGATATGGATTCGAAATCACAAAATAAATGGGGACTTTAATTTTCAAGAGCAACCCAATTGTCCGTTAGTGCGAATCTCCGAAGTTACATTTCCGTATTGGTTCGGCTTACCACGATATCGGCCATGTAAATCAGACTAAAATAGCCGTTGACAAACTGGCCATATTTATTCAAACATACAATAATTAAGAATTATTTCTGGGATGGGATTATGGGGGGGGGAGGATTAGGTGGGATCCGGGCTGAGGCCAACATTATCCTGAGGAAGGCGATGCATTGCCTCTCTGCATAGCGTTGCAGTAGGAAAGATCCTGCATACATTGTATGCAATAGTCAGCTTACATTGCCCCAGATTCTTCAATACCGCATGACACTTAAATCAAACGACTGGCAAGGTATGAGCCAGACTGCGCCACTTGGCACAACGTATTAGCGTATGCAGTTTCCTCTATGATTTTTTCCAGGCACGTCCACTGCTGCCCACGTAGAAAACGTGAGCATTCGATACAAAATCCCAACCAGTCGTTACAAGGCACACCATCCCGAACTCTTAGCCCCTGCGACCCTAAACATCGAACGTGTGTATCGAATAGGTTGCAGTGCTCATTATAAATCGCGTCTGAAAGCCATCCTATTGGGTTTGGGTACAGAAATTCCCTTCGCAATTGCATACAGTACACTGGCATCTGAGTTGAAAGAGTAAAACCGAAAATCAAACAGACTAGACAGATCGTCCCGTTTGAAGATACAGTGAAGATACCAAATAACACGGTAGAGAGCCACTCGAGAGCGACACTCGGTCGAAGCAGTGCTGCTTACCTCGTATGGGTCGGTCGATAAGTAGGCATTGTATCTACCTATCATGAAAAAGAATGACAATAATACCTGATATGAGTAATTCACTCATCAGATAATAATGTGTCAGTAGATATATAGAGTGCTAACGAATAAGATGAAATGTAGTATCTATCGAAGTGTCTTTGAGACAACAGTCTATATATTATATATATATATATAGAGCAGATGCGCCACATTCAGCTACCATATATTTACTGTAGTTAGTAGATATTATTAGTTCAATCATCTAAGCAGTGTGGCTTAGGTTGTTTTCTTTCTCTCTGTCGCTCACTCACCCCCGACCCTTCTTTAATCTACTCCTACTCGATGCTGCTCTTGGTTGGCCTTGACACGTCCCACATATAGATACATTCGTCCATTCGTCTGTTAAGCCTGTACGTGCTTAGCCCATGTCCTGCGCAGCTAAGTCCGGCTAGTAGCTAGCTGGCTGTCCAACTACCTATGTACATTTCTACGTGAGTATTCCTTTGACTGTCAGTCGTTCGAGAGGACGCAAGGTGCTGCATACTGCTGTAACTCTCGTTCCTTTAGTACGACGCTGACGACGCCCAGGCCTGTCCGTTTCACTGAGATACGTATTTTTTTCCGATGAGTTTGTCGGTGCATAACGGCCACGAAGTGATGTCGATGCTCATTGACAAGGATACATTATCACATCTATCTGAACCGATGCCGAGCTAGTCAATAGTTGGGTAACGTCATAGCCGAACACGCACTAGCAGCTGATGGCCTTGAGGGGAATGAGAGGGAAATAGATCAGAAATAGAGACTATCACTCTCCTGAGTTACGCTCTCCAATCATGGACAACTAACATTCTTTTGTGGTACTTAGGTGTATCTATATATATATATTGAAATAAATATTTCAATTCGTCAAATTCATTAATGTATATAATTGCCCAATTTTATTTAGCAGCCTATTCTTTCTGTGGACGAGTAATTTATTCATAAAACATAGCACCACTAGAAGTAGTAGTTGTAGTCCTAGTGTACAAAAAGCACTGACGAAGATGATCAGTAAATGGCCTGAAGCTCGCCCCGGAAAGAAGTGAGGCGGTCATGTTGGTTGGCAACAAAAGGCACGGGGAAATCAGATTGGCATTGAACAAGGTGGCCATCCAATTTAAGGAAATCGCGCGTTGCCCTGGATAGACCCCTAACGGGAGTCTCTACGTGGATAAGGTGACAGTAAAAAGGGCATAAAAGTTGCAAAGAACCTGGCAAAAATATTGCCCAGAGTATGGGGAGCAACGGAAGGGAAGCGGAGCCTTTTAGCCACGGAGACTGAATCTACCGCGGCTGGCGCGTGGGGCCTGGGATCGCTACAACTTAAACGCAACTGGAAAAAGCTCCTGGAAGCGCAAAGGTAGCCGGTGCATACAAACAGAGTAACAAATGCAGCTATAGCCCTGGCATAAATGATACCGTCGCCGAGGTTGATAGACGAAAGGATGAAACTAAAGGCAAACCCGGGACTCGGGAAAAATGATGCACGGAAGCAAACGTTAGCGGGATAGCACTTGACCCAGGTACTCACTGAATATGGAGGCTTTCAAAAAAATCTCCACAACATTAGCAAGGCTCCCATCCGAAATGTGTTCATTGCGAGTAGGGTGAGGAGGATGACCGCTGCCAAGACATGGACAAGGCACGAAGAAGGGCTAGCGGACGGAGTCCCCAGCCACCTCTATGGTGGAACTTGAAGGCACACTTGTGAGCAAGGGACGATGGTCGCTTAAAATACGTTTGGTGAACAGAATGATGAAGACGAAAAGGAGGTTAGAGAACGAAAGAAGGAGGGAAACTATCGTAGCGGTCGGTAAGAGGGACATCAGAGACAACACACCGATGTTAAGTGCCACACACAGTTACAGTGGATGTAGAAATAAATCTTAATTTAAAAAGTAGTAGTAGTAGTAAATCTATTCGAAAGCGAAAACGGTTTCATGGACGTTAAATCAGCCCGAAAACTTTTGTTTAGTAAACCTATTACTTGCCTGAGCCCTCATGTCGTTCAATCTTGTTCTGTTCATTCCTACACGCTTGGCAAAGGCTTGTTGGGACGATTTTTCATAATGACTAGGGAATATGATCGTCTTGCACATGAAAAAGTGGGCCGAAGAAGCTCATCAGCAAAGATGAAGACAGATGACCTTCCATTCTCGCATTGTCGTCAAAATGCCATTCATGTGAAGGCGACGAACCTAGGCCCTTCGTATCCTCGAAGAGTGTCGTGCTTGCCGTCGTGAGGCACAATCGCGAAAGGTAGATATTCGCAAGGAGCGCATGCCAGCCTATCTTTTTCCGTGGAAAACTTTTAAGAATGGGCACACACCCGCTTAACCCTGTCTGTTGTTATACCAGACACCAGAGTCGTGCTGAGTTACGGAGAAATATTGTCTTGCAGCGGCTCGGTAGGGGACGCCCGGTTGTGGTGCAGTTTAAACGATGACGTTGCCGAAATGTTTGTGGCAGGGACGACGATATCTATTCGGTGTGAGCCGGTGGGATGTTCCAGAGGCGGCAGATTTCCGCCTGAAAACACAGGTGCTCATTGCTGTTCGTTCCGTCAACACTGTTGCATGAACAAAACAGGGTGCTCGCATGAAGCACTCCTAACAGCACACTGGCACAAAGAGGTCATTCCCAGTGGACTAAATATGCGTAGCCATGGGTGTGTAAGAGACTACCGTCCCCGTATATCGAATAGGAGTACCTTCACGAACATTGACTAACTATTGTTATCTCTCTCCCTTTCGTATATGCTAAGAAAAAGGCGAGCTAGACAAGAGCCGTCAATTAGCACCGTAGGTATTATAAAACCCCAAAGAGCGTTAAGCGAATTAACTTTGTAGACAGAATTTATTTGGAATTTTTATAAACGAATTTCTTATCTTGATCAACAATTAAGCCCACTTTATTTTCGCCACAAATATTTTCCTGGAAGAGGCTCGCTCTAATGACATAATAGAGCAGAGTTCAAGGTGCATTGTTGCTAATTTTTCTTCAATGGTAGACTGGAACAAACATTTCCGGATGCTTGTATTGAACACTATTGACTGACCCAAAAAATTGAAAGGAAAGCACATTCAAGGTGCTTTCATTTAATGTAAACATATTTATATATGTATATATATATATACTAAAAATATGTAAATATGTAAATATGTTTACATTAAATGAATATTTATGCATCCTCCCGTCGAGACCTCTTTACCTCGACTTTTGGTGTACGTTCCGGTTGCAACATTACGACAGCTTATTTGCTGCGTTGCTATTTCGCATGGATGGTCCACGTTGGGCACTTGCTGCTCCCACTCCCCAATTCCGTGGTAGAGGTCTTCCAAATGTAATTTTGTCCTCTCAGGGGACCTTGCAGACACTGTTCACCTGGCAGACCTTGGCCATTTCTTCCATTTGTTCCAGATCCTTTGTAGCACGTGATCCCCTTTCTGTGACCCTTGAGAAACCATTCGTTCTTCACTGAGGAACGCCAGCGGTGAATACGGCTCCGTATTTATTCATTGTCGTACTATTGCAGCAGCTTGTGGAAGGCACTTGCATCATTGACAGTTGTGTGACATAGATTCTGTCTCAACAACTGGAGTCTGACGAATCGACAGCATCTGCTGGACTAGCAGTCCTTAAATCATATTTCGTGTCTCTGACGTGTATGCCGAAATTTGTCTGACCTGACACGTTTCCTTGCACTTTATAGTTTTGTAAATCAGATAACTGATCGCCCCAAATGCTGAATTTCCGGCTTATTATGGCCAACAAATCTATCTATCAGCCATTACGTATCGAGGAATATGACCACATATTATAGTATTACATATTATAGTATGATATCGAATATAATATTATTATACTATGTTACACGAGTTCAACTAAGGAGATGCGAAATTATTTGTTTTAGCCCGGACAAACATTATGAACCCTTGCCGGATAACTTAGGTCGATATGGAACAAGATATACGGCAGAGTGGGGTGCTTTGAGATAGCACTAAAAATTAAACAGAAATCGTTAATCGATTTGTTTGAATGCGTAACGCATCAAAATAGCAGGCAGCGGCTAAAAATCTTATCTCACTCCTTTACCTTACTGATGGCGGTTACCTGCCTGATTGCATTGGCCATTTTACGAATGTTGTCATATACAAAAAAAAACGCGGATAGGCTTGAAACTCACAGAACTATTTTCATTCTTAACATAACGTGTCCCTTTAATATTAGATGATTATAAGAAATGTCTTCACAGTACGCGCCTTTGGTGCAGGTTGTAAGAAGGATGTTAGTTTGGTTCAGCACTTATTTCATTAGTGTACTGTTTAGTAAGAATACATCATTTAAATTGCGAATTATTTCATTAATTAAAAATTCCCCCCCTACCGGGGTTCACTAGTTATTGCCTGCGTGAATGGGTGGCCATAGTCGACTTCAACTTCAAGTTCAACTGTGCTATTAAGTTAGGATCTGTGTTATCCCATTCAAGAGAGGGCTGGCATGAATATGTCAATTACTTAATTCGTGATTCAGTTATCCGATGATACATACATTGTTTCACATCTACTAACATGCATGTGTTCGGTACGTAGAAGGTATATCCAGATAACTAATTATGAACATATTGCTTCTTCATATACGTTGCAGTATTGTAAATATGTAGTATTCACAGTACCCCTAATGTAGCCATAACGCTTCTCATCATAAAAGAACGCGCGGGCTACGTCGCGTTGCGAAATCGCTGACTGCAACCGTTAGATGCATGACATTGAAATTTGCCCATCGGGTAGCTAATATTTAAAGTGTTCACGATGTTCGAAAGCTTCGCTCTGGCATGCAGTAGGGATCCATCATAGTTCCAACATCGCGTCAGAGCTTTTCCAGTGAAGCGTGAGGTGTGAGTTGTGAGGATCACCGGGTCGCGAGCCCCTCAAACTGCTTAGCAGACAAATGTTCTGCATGGACAGTGAAAGCACCTTGCCATTGCCTGTAGCTACGATGCAAAATAGCTCGATAGCTTACAGATCAATCATATCCCCTTGTCGAATTCGTTGTGTACCATTACCGCATTAGATATTGGTCAGATGATATTGTCAAATCATTTGTAGGGAATGTTGTCACCTATAGATTTTTAATTGCTAAAGAGATTCGGACCACGTCAAGTGACACTAGCAAGTGTTATTCATGCCAAGATCAGTGACTAGCATGGAGGTAGAACGGTGACAGGGATCCGAATTGATGCTTCACTATTTCGTGCAAATGTCTCGTGTGGTGTAATTATTGTACCTTTGAGATAGTTTCGACCAAGTCAAATACCAAATCATCAATACATCTCAAGTGTATTTTTCAGTTTGTACATGAATTATGTATATGAGCGTATAGCAAAAATCGTTTCCCGCTTATCTGTTTTTGTTGGGTCAATCAAATACAGTAATAAAACTGGCATAACTGGCTCATGGGCACGTTGACACAAGCAGTAGCGAGTGTTGCCACAGAGCTGTGTAGCAACGGCCAGAATAAGCGCTCGATTTTCAGTAAAACTAAGCCGCTCACCGGTGTTTTCGCAGACCAAACTAGGCTCAATCCGATTCGCACATAATCCTTGCACGATCTGCCTCACTCGCATCAATAACTAAATTGGAACGAAGTTGGCCGCCTATTTTCCAATATTTTTTACCTTATCATAACTGAACGGCAAATGCAGCCGGCAGCAGATTTGTTTCCGTCGGTTGAGGCTGATCCCCAGCCTATCTGGCAGTAGACATTTTTCGGCACTTATCGGTATTGTTCGATCCCAAGACAGTTCGGGAGTAAAAGTCCAACCTTCCTGAGGCCACCACAGGTTTTTAATCTGTAATATCCTATCTAGTAATACCTAGAGGTTAAGAGTTGAGGGTCAGCTCGAAAAGTAATTATTATAATATTCGATCTATTTATCACACTGTCTCAGAGTGCTACTGACATTAGCACCTCGACCATCACGGTGACAACTTGAATATCTGGATTTTCCTTCCTAGACCACAATTTCAAAAGTGGGATATATTAACAATCTGCTTGAAATTCATGCACTTCGACATACCGACTGTGTTTTACTAGCCTCATCGTTTTATATTCAAAATGTGTACTACAATAGTATACACACATCCATGTATGTCTTTGGATTACTACTAAGGTTCGTTGAGATGTTTAAGTGAACTCTACTGGTCGATGTATAGTTTCCATATATAGCTGCGCAGTAACCCTGTCTCAGTTATTACCCAAGCTGTTTATACTCTCTGTCATCAAATATGTGTTTAGTAGAAGATGACTTAGCTAAAATACAGTAGACATAAAGTAGTAGTGGCGGATCGTTGTGGTTCATATGATGATGATATATATTCAAACAAACTCGGCAGTGGGGTGTGAACACGAGCATTCGACGTACCCCATGCCGACCGCATAAATAACTTACTCTCGTGGCGGATCCCGCGCCTACCGCGTCCACGGACTACCCTCTAAATAGAGTCGGCTGTGTATTATACATAGAAATAAATGATGTGATAGATAAAACATACGTTTATCACAGATAAGAATTTTCGTGGTGTTCCGTCATGTTTCCAAAGCCATAGCAACAATAACAATTGGCGACATATAACAAGATAAATCGAAGCAACGTTTGGCGCTTTCTAATTCCTGGAGCACGCAAATACGCTAGCGATCACAAGGCCTATCTGCGCCTTCACCCGTAACAAATGCATCCCTATATCTGCGTAACACTCACGTTCATATCGGCGCCCACCATCGCCTTTGTAATCCTCGATCACCTCACTTGCACGGTCAATGTCATGTATATCCTTTTAATGGCCTTCACTTAAGTGAGAGAACGATCGTAATTTCAATCTGTTCCTTAACACGGAACAACGTGCACACACAAATATACACACGCACACTGATATTGTGTTATAATAATAATAATAATACTAATAACAATATTACACTGGTGACGTTCGTTACGAAACTCGCTTCTTAATGAGTCGACCACTGAGACACGGCTACCTCACCACGTCTAGAAGTCTACTACGTTCTGAAGTTATGAGCAAGTATGACAACGCTCATGGGCATCTGTGGCAGCATCATGAGATGCTGGAGACATGTCATTATAACACCGAATACAACTCTGCCTTGTTATCAATTTACGCAATTGCCGCTGTCGGTCATCTCGACGCTGACACCCGCTTGTCATCATCATCGTCGTTGCTGTTGTCGTCGTCGTCGTCGTATACCCGGTCTCAACTAACTGTTTAGCGGTACTCTCAACACCCTTTTTGGCGACGATAGAAATCATGGGCAGGTAAAAAGCGTCATGATCGCTGGCGGCGGCGGCGGCAGCGACGCAAGCGGAGTTTCCGACAACTACAAAACGATTTTGATCATTTGCACAAAATTACCAACTATTCCCTGCTCACTGTTGTTGAGGCGTTTCGGTTTGTTGTTGCTGTTGTTGTTGTTGATGTCGACTGGTCGAACATGCATCGTTACTCCGTCTCGTTGGTGCTCGTGTGAACTACCGGTCTCCGAGAACACTTTCCTCGAACGCACTTTAGCCGGCTTCGCGCATGCACCCGGTTCAACTCACCAACATTGTTAGCGTTACCGGCCGTCCGGGTCCCGAGTCCCTCGTAGGCGATCGTACGTCGCACTCTCCCCAGGACCCTCACCGGCGACCCTCGGTATCTGATGTCCCTTTCCCAAAAACAAGAGAGGGCCGTTGCCGGTACCGTTGCCGGGGAAGAGGGAACAACGCACGCCGAGAACGCGAACCTCACGCCTAGGCTATGCTAGGCAAGCCAAGATGGATATACTAGGCAGAAGTAGGTGGACTAGGCAGATGACAATAGTACGACCGTCGGATTCGACATGATCGAAAGGCCCCCAACGATGGAGGACCAATGGAGGCACCAACCAGATCAAATCACAGTGAAAATATGATTGGTGCCTCCATTGGTGAACGAACATTGTCTTGTGAAATTAAGTTTAATGATGATGATTATAATAATAATCATCCTGAAGTCGCTAACTTGTTCCCGGTCACGCGAGAACATGGGTGGCTAGACGGGATCGGAAACGGCCAGGTGGAGCGAGATGCAATTTCGGGCAAATGGTAATTGTTTGCGTTCATTCAGAACATTGATTTGTCTGTTCCACGTGTCAGGAATGTCAGATTCGATAAAATCTGTTTGGCATTTCGCGTGAGTCACTCAAAATCCACTCAATTCGAATTGAGTGGATTTTTCGCGAAACAGCACCAATAATAATAATAATAATAATAGTTAATAGAGTACCTTGTTGTGCTGTTCTGCGTGAAGTGAACTTTCGTTTAGCATACCATAGAGGGGGCGTCATTTCAGCTAGCCGACAGTGATATATAATATCACTAGCATCACACAACGATTGAAATCGTTGTGAAGTTGTTTCATCAGCTTGAACACCAGTACACCGATGCAATTTAATCTCGTGAATCAATCTCGTGCTGATCTGGTCTATTGGTAGCTATTTTTATCGTTGGTTTTGTTCTAGTTAGTGCAACAACTAGATTTCATCATTGTCGTCCAGTGTGTTCTCTCTCTGTCTCTCTTTCTTCACCTCCGTCTCTGGCTGCAGGAAGCTAGTGGAAGCAGGTTCGCGACCTGGTGACATATAGAGAACTTAAGCATTGTGTAACTGCAGTTTTAGTTAATAAACCAATAAAAATTTTACACTTACTTTACCTAAATAAATTGCTTGCCACAGCTCTCTCCCAATCCATTCGTATTTAGTTAGTGTATATTTATACTCGCTAACATATACACTACCAAATATGATGTGGGTGTTCAACGAAACACATTCTCTTACTTGGATTAAAGAACGCTTGCAACATCCTTGACTGAACTGGATCCATTATTATACTAATGGATCTACGTTGGGGCTTAATACGAAGCACTGCACTGCTCAAAACAAACATGTACACTTTTTTACATAAAAATACCTTCAAAAGCTGTACGATTAAAAATATACGTGTGTCTGCTATATTTGTTGCCTATAGAAGGCCGTGTGGTTAGATGAAACGTCGTGTGCTCGTAGTTGCTCGTCTCGAAATGAGGTCCAGGAATGGCGATTACCTTAGCGATACCAGCTATGAATATTCAACAGGTCATTTAGACTAGAGACTATTCAATTCCATCATGTAATGAATTATACCATTGAGGAGAAGCATTAAGACTGCTGCTGAGTGTAGGACGCAAGATGCTAGCCACTGCCTAACGTCTGCTCATAATTATAATTCCCCGCAAAGTGTGGGCATTAACATTGACGTCTGCAGACTCGCCTTATAGGCATAGTAAAAAAAATTGCAAATGTAATAATGTGAACATTAGTTCTTGTAGAATAAGTACCTCTTCGTAATCACGTGAAGTAAATGAGGGACACGAGAACATACCTATTAAAAGAAGATCTTATTCATAGAGTGAGTGCTCATTGAGGGCACGATCAGCTCGACTGTTTAAGGGGACGATGTGCGTAGTATGTATAAGTAAGTCTAACCTTAATTTCTTCTAGTGCTTCGAGATAGTCGCTGCTCGTCCTCGATCCAAGTCGGAGTCTCCTAGCAGATAGCTTCCTTAACCTGGATATCTCGCTGACTCTCAGACTAGATTGTGTTCCAAGATCGAAATGGCGCCCCAACATGATTCTACCGCAATCAGACCCCTATCTCACCGCCCCCGGGCGAACCCATCAGGCGAATGGTCTGGGAGCTGCCTGAAGCGGTGCGAAGGGCCACAATCAGGAAGATCGTCGGGTTTACCAAGGTTAGCCAATTTGAGTCTAGTGAGATGATGTGACGTGTCGTCAGAGAGAGAGAGAGAGGGAGAGAAAGAGAGAACAGACAGGCAGATATATATAAAGATGCTAGGGAAAAGGACTAGGCTGCTTGGCCAGGGCATGACCACCCTTTCAATGGACAAGCAGCGATCGGAATAGAGATGTGTAGAAGGAATCTACACGCCAGGAGACGATTCCACCGGGGGTTCCATTCTGTTATGGTGGTGGCACGAACGTGTAGTTGTAGAAGCGGTAGTAGCCGACTGACCCAGTCTCTGAGTTCTTATACTAAGTCGCCCCCTCTGCCGAGGTTGCCGTCACCGCCTGCCTGGTCTATCCCAGTGACCTGAATGAGCCATTGATGGCGTCCTAGCCATTGGCCACCCGCCCTCCTCGAGAACCTAATGTTTTGCGCCGTGTGCTCGCATCCATTTTCGTGATTTCTACGGCTCTATTTACCTTATGCGGTGTGTGAAGGCCGAGCAAAAATCAACGGACAAATGAATGGGAGACGCATATATTTAGTTTGCGAGCATTTTTTTTGTTGATGTAACTATTCTTGTCACTAGCATACCATACGACGAATCGCGGCTGACCTTCGTCATACAAACACATGTGTTCTATTGCACGCAATCAGAGTCGATCGGCAATAGCGATGTAATGAGATTGTCTGACCCATACTACAATATGCATATATTCAACAACGAGTCAGGCCAGTACTTGTTTATCTGTGCTTGTCGTTGAAGGTATATCTGGAGAGGTTACGCACTTAATATTCTGTAATGGTGATATACTGACTTTTCCCGCAGCACACAGCATATTGGCTTAAGGCCGAATAGACGCACCTATTATATATTGTTTGAACAATGTTTAATGTTGGGCCTCCGGCGCAAATAGATGTGTTAAACAAATTGAAGCCAATGTTTCAATGCAGGAGCTACGAAAGCCTCATTATTGTTCCAAACGCCAGTACCAAACGCATATATGATATTCCATTGGGTATTTGCTTTCTCTTTCGAGACAAGAAAACTATATGAGCACAAGGCAGCTTTTTAGGGGCCTGCAGAACTTAATCTTATGAGAATGCCTTATAACTGTGTGGTCCTGCGGATCATCATATCAACATCATCGTACTTGCATTGATACGCACAGTTTCTTTACCCTTCATGAGTAAGGAGGATAATATAACCTTCTTGGATGACCTTATGATCCTTATGTCAGCAGCTCGACCCCGCATGCAAGCTCTCGCTTGTATCATATTAACAGGCGGCCTCTTGCAAATTTGTCAAATATACAGACATCTATCAGCTGGAAAAATGAAGAAACGCAGTGCACAGAAACCTTGACCTCTTATTCAAAATATATTTTTTGAAGCTAGCACGTGGTTGAATGTAATTTCAACTAGCGTACACAAGCAGCCAATGTCTTGCCGCTTATGGCCCTAAAATTTGGTTCACCCTATAATCAACCGGCTAAGGTGACCAACCATATATTGAATAATCTACGCTGTCGAAAATATGTGACACGCGATAGTGTGGAAACTTCGATAGTCCTTAACACTATGGAGCCGGCACTAGAGCCAGTATTGGTTACGCGGCAGCCTAGTTCATCTGGCACTGTCGTATTTGCTGTCGGGTTCTGGATTCAAACTGGACTTTGGTGATTCGTAGTGAGATTGGGGACAGGATGTCCTGATGACTCAGGCCGTTATCGTGTTGATGAGCGCGACCGGTTGTCAGTTAATCAGTCGCCGTCTCCTATTGAGATCCTCGTTGGTCCTTAGACGCGTCGCAGTCCTGTTATAGGTCAACGTACAACTTGATGGTCAGCTCTTTAGATTGTTCTAAAACAAGTGTACTCCGGAAGATCCAATGATGGCAACGGAAATGCTGAACGATGTCGCCGCTGTACGCTCTTTGGCAACTGGGTCATCCATCGACCCTTCTGTGTCAACTACCGGGGCCGTGTCGCTATATTCCTTTCTCTCGGCCATACAGACAAAGGATCCATCCGAACGTCTATAGACGTGCCCTTCCACAAAGATGACGCAGCGATCCTTGTCGCTGCCGTCACGGCTGGTGCACAGCTGACCCTTGGATTTAGGCTCATACCGATGAAAGATGAAGGAGTTCGCAGACAGCCTCACCTAATGCAGTCGAAGGACACTAAGGCCTATGCTTCTGGCAGGACAAGGGAGGACGAGATCGTTCACGACGACACGTTTTGTCAATTCATCTAGATTCTTATTGTCTGCTTTGTCCTGATTAATATAATCCTTCCATTCGTTTCGTTCGATCAGGAGCGATCTCATAATTACGGCAATGAAATTGTACAGTCCCCCATTCTAAACGAATCTTTCGATCTAACTTGTCCCCAACCGCTCCTATGTGGCAATTGTCGGCACTACATGAGAAAAAATTGACGCAGGGATTAATGACTTGCGATACGGAACTGCCTGAGTGTTTTCCACATTACGCTATCCTTGCCTCCACATCGAGAGGCGTTTTAAATTTATCTCAATTAATATCTATTCTTTCCAATACATCGCCATATATTAATTCCCAAACCCCGCATTATTTAAGTGAAATACCAGATGCTTCAATTTGAATTTGAAAACACCGAATATGACGCATCCTCGATACGTCGTTACTCGAACGGCGATTTTGCTTTCAATGAGAACTCGCTTTGCGATTGGAGAGCTGTTTTGTGCAGATTTCGTTGGCGGTACCAACTGACGTTGGCGGCTTAATTGACATCTTGTCCTCTAAGTCACTTGACATCTGACGGGCCATGAGCTCAAATCGTCGTCGTATTGAAGTGAAGGCCCGTTTCCAGAAGTTGATCCTTCTTCCGATTGCTAATTGGGAATGGTCGTCAAGCTTTCGATGCCAATTCTCGTTAAACATTTGCTGACATCACGGATTTGATTCACGTAGCAGAAGCGATGGGTTCCGCCGTTGTTTTAATGAATACCCCTCTTAAAGGCAATAACGTCTTTGTCGAATTAGGGTCATTAAACGTCTACATCAGGATGTTTGCCCCATGACACCGTCCATCTCATTTCCTCTTTCGTTCGCATCGTAGATGGGGATTTCTAATTATCTCGTTTATCACTCAGGATCGATCGTGCATGTCAAAATTTATAGAAATAGCGCTTCGTCTTCAATGCTGCTCGAAAAAGATCGAGTAGCCTGTAGCTTTCTTTTAGACTGTTCGTTTTATTTATAAGCTAATAAATCAAGCAGTTTAATTAATAAACCATAGTTTTTCACAGTTATCCAGGAAGTTCGTTTGCGCAAGCCCCTGGAGTGCCGACATTAAACCGTTGCATTATACTGCAATTGACGCATAAAGCCCATCCGAACATTTCGCTGTCAACACGCACATGTTGGCACGTGGCCACCGAGCTCACTAAGCACACCCGGATTGTTGTTCTTGCTGCCGAGAACACATCACACGTCCCTACGGGAACGCATCGGTGATCTCCGTTGAAGGTCCTGAGGTCGCGAAGACGAAGGGCGTAACTGTAAATCTGCCCCAAAGCCAGCTGACTTAGTCCTGTTACGGGCCTCCGCTTGCGATACAGCACTTTCGGCTCCACGGTCCGTTCTTTCAGCGAAGAAACACAGCTAGCATGTTTTCGCCAGTGACGCCCAATATGACGATACTCTTCTTGATTGTGAATATGGTATTAAGGTAACACCGTCGAGTCGCTTGCTAGTTATATGAATTAGTTACCTTCTATTTGATTACACCAAGTACAAACGAGTATAGCATCTAGCTCTCTCTCTTCTATGCTTCGTTAATAAAGAATAATACTATAATTTATACTTGCAATAACGCAGCTTGATACGCCTGATGAAGGAGCAGTTATGCCTTCCCTTCATGGAGTTTATATACTTTTGTCTTGACATTTTTTAGCATGTTGACACAACAACAGATGACTCTATAAATATTTTAGCTTGTATAATACCAGAACCTCCTCCCGCTATCACAACCTAATACATATATATATATGTATTTAGTGTCGCTATATAAAAATATTTGATACGTTCGTTTCTCCTCTATCCAGCCTTCGTCCAGTCGCTTTTATGGAAATTTGGACCTTCTGAGCCTCTGGGGTCTGCGTAGTTCATTAGAGCGCTGAACTTATCGCGTTGAATCAACATTCTACACAACCCGCGTGCCGCTAGTCGGTAGAACCTGCCAGTTGTTAACGCCCCTGACACCAAGGGAGGTTCAACAGGAAGGACACGCATTCTGGGAGGGAAGCTTCCAGAGAATACCCGATTCTTTCTGACTCAAGTGGACAGTAGAGGAAAACTCAGTCATCAGATATTACGACGAAACCGTTCGAAAGTTCAAATATTAGGCGTTCGTTAGGTCGTTCCGTGACCGCCGCCTGTCGACAGGTTCCGCTGATTTCGGGACATTGGCGATGGTGAGCTAACGAATTTGAGTTCGATTTCAGGAGTATCTTGCCACCAGAACATGAACTACAGGTGTCCGGGTGACAGCCCAGCGTTGGGGAGCAACACAAAGAAATCCGCTTCGACCAGGCTGGGCGTTACAACAGTGATCGCATATGACCGCTAGATGTGTATATATATATAAATATAAATATATATATATACTTATATAGCTTATACCTCTGGCATATGCGGAAATAACCTCGTATGTGGATGACGCGCAGCGCGAAAAGCACAGACAGGAAAGAGAGAGCGACAGGGAAGCGTATCACTTAAGTCTGACCAGCTAGATAGGCATAGCGTGCGAGAACATGCAATGCGCATCTCGTATTTCCCCGTAAAACGATCACCAGTATCAGATAACATGGCGGTCGCGGATGCGGCTGGCGGTTGCGACTAAACATTTGTCGCATCCCCAGTCGCGTTGTTGGTAGCCGACTGTGCAACGAGGAAATATTCGCGTATTGTGTACTCTTGCCGCTTCGATACTGATCCAGCCTTTGCTAAACGCTTCTTGGTGTTTGGGCTACCTTTCAATTTCAGTTGTGCCAAGGTTAGACGTCTGGGTATCAGGGGGTAACTAAGTATTCTCTCAGTAATAAATTGAGTTGTATAACACGATGCTCGGATCCAACATGTACGCCTTTGAACTTGAGGAGTATTCCGAACTAAATGGGTGAAATTAAAGCTTGTCTACTACGAGTTAGAGGAATTCGCCCTTGGTTGTTCGCTTGTTCGTCGCAATGCTTTGGGAGCTTCTCAGACGTTGAATAGTGATTTATGCGGATCCGACTTTCGCCGGCTATATGTGAAGCCATAAAGCGTAATAGTGTGACTCTCGAATGCTGCCGTTATTTCCAAACTTCAATGAAGTTTTGCACTGTCGTGCTGGCCGCGGTGGTGCGTATCATCGATTGCTATGCCAGCTATCCATGAAATTCTTCAGATTCAAATCTAGATATGAAGAATAAAAATATAAAGAACTTTCAATTCGCGACAACCATCTTGCACCAACGAATCCGTTAGATATCGGTGGCAATTTGTCGTAATTGCTTCTGATTGAACTGGAGTAAGTGAACGAACCCTGGTTTCACCTTGTCGAAGCCATACTCTCACTAGGACAAACTCCTTCTCGTGGGTCGGTCTGTACTTATCTCATTCATTAGTAATGAAGTACGAGAAACTTCCAGCCGACGAATGCCTCAGAGCACGAGCTTGACTTCGGCACAAAGGCTTCTGTTCCCCTTATAACCAGTTCGACAGTCTCACAAACGTGCATTACCGTTTTACCGATTGTCGGTAGGTTCCAAGAGGCGATGGGCTTTGCACATACGGTGACTTGAAAGCTTCTTTTTTCGAGATTCTAAATTAGTTTCATACTGCAGCAGCACATCTGATATTATCGACTCAACTTCTACAAACGGTTAGCTTTTTTTTATTTACACTGTGTGAATAAATATGGTTTGCCAGAGACTCGTACCTCTCCAGTTCTGATCATGTAAAAGATGTGTACAATCTTCAATCGAGCTGAACACCTCAACAGCGCGAGCACACAGGCCAAGTAAACAACTAATTTTTCTAGCTCACGTTTGTAGTTTAACTGAAATCTAGGGAAAATGGAGTGCTCGTTCCTCTTAGGTTTAACGGATTGACAAGATTGGTTTGTGCAAATACATGATCTTGATTTTAGATAGATGAGGTCTCGATTTTCACAAAGATTTCGCACATGTGCAAGTCTCTTCAGCTACATGGTGTCAATAAAAACAACAACCACTTTAAATTGGATTAAAAAAAGCATCTGTTGTCTACGTTATCATAGTCGGATATTTGTGTTGCTGTAATTTCAATGTATTCAAAAATTCGCTGGACGTATTGCACCCATGTGGAGATTCGTGTGCGACTGCGAAGTGCGGCTCGCTGAAGTTTAGGCTATGCCGTACATTAGAAGGTTTCAAAACAACACCATTAGACTTCACAGTAGGCGTGAACACCGCATGACAACATTAATATAATGTATTTCCCAGATCCAAGGTGTACAGTATTTGATGAACGCATTGCGTTCCTAAAACCACCCAGGACGAAAGGATAATTTTTTCATCGTACACGTGTAGGCCGTTGGACAGTGTCAGTCGGCCTTGGACGTTCCCAATCCGATTCGAGAAATCCTGAGCCCATCCAGCAACTTCATGCGGTCCCGTATTCGCCCCGCAGCCAGCACGGCCGAACTGCGCCACCGACCCGTTGTGCGTCGGCGCTCGCCCGTGCCACAACTCAACCATAAAGGTGGCTATTTTAGTTCCACAGAACGGCGACCACCAGCAGTGTGGATGCGAGGTGATAGCGACAGCGGCACTGTGCTTATGCTTTGAGTGCACGTACCCGCGGGCCTCCCCAGATCCGAGGACTGACCGGAGCAGACGGTTGCGGCGAATCGGCCCGCGCTCCAAACACTTGCTCCCTTTCGCGGTATACCCCCACACCCCAAAATCCCCAATTCCACTCCCGAATTCTCTTTCACTCTCTCTTTATTTCTTTCTCGATGCCGGCCCGCAGCCGACAGAATGAACACAAAGACATTCCGGTCCGGTCCGAGAGTGCGTCGCCTGCTCGCCTGCGGCGGCTAGCTCACTTGGACGAATGCCGACTGTCAGAGTGGTTCGTGCAAGCGCATTGTGGCATTGTAGCCCGACGGCGCGTACAACACCCACCGAAGCTGAAACCCCACCAAAGCTGACCTGGGAATAGCGAGCAGCAGTCTGGGCTGAATACTTAATACGACGCAGAGAGAGAGATGCCATTCAAATTTTCGCTAGGAGCATAGAACGAAGGAATGGCGCCACGGGCCCAAAGGAACGCGGAGGACGTTCCGCCAGGAGCTAACATGCAGACCGAGCGAGATAGACGCCAATGTGTTTCGCCAATTTTAATTCAATTTAACTCAGCTTCATCATCTTCTTCCTACTCCTCTTTCTTCCTCGCATTGCACCTCGGGCTCCGCCCCGAAGCGACGCTGCGCCCCAGCCATAATCCTAAGCGGAGATGGTGGAGACACAATTGCGACACGACGATAAAACGACCACCGAGGCACAGTAATTGTTTTTGTCTCCAGTGGAGTTCTCCAGATAGAGAGGTCATAGAGGCGGGGAATGATAGATTGAGAAGAAAGTGTTGACCGCGAAACAGGAGTTTAGCGCGCACAAAAGAAAGAAATTCGAGACATCATTAATTTGTTATCAAAACCAAGTTAAGGCTTTTTGTCGATCAATAAGGGTCATAAATGCTATATATGTATGGTTCGTGTCGTGGTATCTTTTACGGACAAACAACGTTAAATAGTTGTTAATATTCTAAGTAATTGCGAGTATTCGCTAAGATTTAGTGCTGACATACATATGTGATTTAGCTCATTTTCGAAGTGCACCACTGATAAAGGCGCACTCGTTCCTCAGACAGATTTGCCATATGCTGCCTTTACTGGTGACTAATACGCTGGGAAATAAATTCGAGCAATATAACTAAGGCGGTATCTTCGATCTGCTGCAGTTCCATCCTAACAGTATACATATATAATCTTCTACAATCTATTGTGACGTGTGATTAGAGATAGAAGTTCGGTCTCGCTTCAGGACATGCGTCCGAAATGGTCGCGTCTTGTAAACAATTGGACCCCTGGAAGAAACACTAGCAAAGCATCTAGGAAGTTGTACAAGTAGAAGAAACGGTAGCATTGTCGACAAAGCTCTCTGTCACTTTCGTTCTCGGTAGTGCTCTCACTCTCATCCTCTCTCTCACTCACTCTTTGCACACAGACACGCGCCTACATAAAAATTCTCAACCAGATGTGTTGATGGAACGGCTAGAAAGCGTCAGACGGACGCTGACTCGCTCGCAGCCGAGAACAATAATGCATGTGAACGTATCTACGGACTGATCCTAGAGGGGCGTACTAGTTGCCTCTCCGTACGAGCTTCGAGGTTCCTGCCCTTCAATGTGTGGCCCTTGTACAAAAAGTATAACACGGCAAAACACAAGTCGACCGCTTTCTTATTCTCTCTCTCTCCCTCTCGCTCCTGTCACTGTCTCTCACTATGTCTTCAAATGAGAGTGAACGCCAGAGCGGAAACGAGTCAGCCACGTCATTATTGTTGTTGTGGGGGTGGGATTCCTGCCGGACTCGACCAGCAGCTTCCTGCCGTCTGCCGACATTCGCTCCGGTGCATCCGTTCTAGTTTCAGTTTTCTTATTCATTTGTTGGTGCGTGCATACTCCAGCCTGTTGTCCTAGTTGGGGCCGGCGCATCGACCTAGCCCGTCGTATAATCAATGAAGACACTCAGCGAATGTTTTTTCTAGACTAGTTAGTAGCCTGCTGAAGGACAAATGTAAGGATGTTGTATTGTTGTGAACTATGTTACTGATTCACACCATGCTCTGATATCTCCATGCGAATGGATGCTGTCTTAGACTTGCAGATTTGTCGATTCAATCATTATCATTATTGTTATCTACTGCTTGTTTTATTTACGTGAATGAATTGGTTGAAGAGCACATTTATACGGAATATTCCGTATGTTATTTGGTCTTCGTCTTCTTCTATTATTGCCTTCGTCTCGTTTCCGGCGGATACCCAATCCCCTCGCATGAGAAACCTCTCGGTACTCTCCGAAGGGTTCAAGTAACATACATTTCGCTAGGAAAAATACATACCTCCCTGAAGCCACGGCAGGATTTCAACCTGTTTTTTGACTACTACTCCTACTAAAATGAATGCATTTCTCCATCGCAGACCCTCAGCTATCTACCTTCCATGGCAGATCTCGATACTACTATAATACCAGTATTGTAAAGCTAAAGGTTTATTGGTTTATTAATGGAACGGAAATTTGTACAATGCTTAAGTTCTCTTATATGTCACCAGGTCGTGGGACTCGAAGCTGCGGCCTCCGGCTTTCGACAGCCAGAGACTGTCGAACGTTGTTTGTTAAGTTATTGTACAGCGCACGAGGAGTCTGCTAGTTGAGTTTTTTACCGTAAGTTTGCTTGGCGACGGAATGGGGACAGTGCTTTCCTCAATGGGTAGACTTCGCGCCAGATCGGTGGCCGTGTGGTGAGACAAATTCGACATCCTCTGATAGTTAACTTTTTTAGCTGATTAACCTAGTTTAACTGCCCAAGTATTAGAAGTGCTATAGCTACCAGCGGCCGGTAGTTTGCTTCAACTGAACAGGCCTTGTACTGATTTGATACCGCCTAATCACGTGTCTTCCGCAGTGCTGCGTTTGGAAACTGAACTCAGCGGCGGTAAACTTTTTCGTCTGTAACCGTTGGCCAACCACCGGATTCAACAACAGCAACGGGAGGAACCCCCTGACATCTAGAATTGAGATTGGACCACTTTTGATTATCCGAAAAAAGAAAAACATTTTTGAGCTGCGGTCACTGACATCTTTATCACAGATATTTGCAACTAACGCAGTGTAGTTGACGCTGAAAGCAAAACTAGTGTACGGCTTGGTGCATTCGGAGTGCTAGAGTGAGTCCATTAGGGCTTGGCATCGAGGCAAGTGTAGGACAATCCGATTTTCTACACAGTATGGGGCGCCGACAATGGACCCCGGAATAACGAGTCAAAGCATCCTCATTTTATTCTTGACGGCTTTTGCCTAGCGAAGAGGCCCGACCTAGTAAACTTTTCCTGTGGCGAAGAGCTAGCCTGCAGCCTGAGTAGCCGCGCAATCGGCTTACTACTATTTGTGGCTTGTGACTTGGTGGAAGCGAATCTATAGACGAAGTCTATAGACATCGGCTGCAACGACAACCTCCGTATAGCCGTTAAAAATACTGTTTAGAACTGCACGTATACTGCGAATATTCAAATAAAAAAAATCTTATTAATAACTACAGTGCGCGCCCATGAGTTTGACCTCAGTAGAGGCTTTATATTTATATATGTACTTATAATAGAATCGAATATATGAAGCTCTTTGGTGGTGACTAGCCGGTCTTGCTGGAGACGTAAGTGAGTCGTTGGCTACAGTAGCTATACTATGTTAACAGTGGTTGAATTTTCGCCGGATACAATATAACTGTGCAAGCACTAATGTAAAAAGATAAATCTTCGCTTAAAAAAAGGTTAAGTACTTTTGGAAAGATATCGAGCTTCACTTCTACATCGAATTTAGAGCCGTAAATCAAACCGTGCCAACTTCCGTCTGCTTTATCACGGCGATGGGAGAAGCATTCCGTTCACCTGATCAAACTATCTTTGTGTCACTCGTTGTTACAATGATAAATATGGACACTTGGCCACATAGCTATGTAACAACTCCTTCAGAGAACTCGTTTTGCCTTTTCTTATCTGCTCATTCGTTTCGAATCATGCTATCGTTTATCGACCACTCGTTCGGTAGACGCAATACATAACGACTGCCTCAGCCTTGTCTCTCGTATAGGACCCTTTGTTGCACCAGCTAAAAACGCCTAACTTTCAAGGCGGCTACACATCTAGCTCCATCCCTCACGGGAAAATGCCACACGCGGGGAAGCCACGTCCAGCCGCTGCTTGTAGAAGCGCGCGTGTTAATTTATGATCGTTGCTTGTATGGCTGGCTCCGGCAATGTTCGCGTAGGGAGGCTGCCACTGCGAATGGCCATCATGTAACCTTGTAATTTTTACAAATAAAGTACGTTTTTCATTCGAATCAGTCTCGTAGCTCGAGCCGGATATCAGATACAACGGATATTCCAGGTACACAGTTGGTGTCAGCTTGCTCTCGTCCGGCCCACGCCGTGCAAAAACGACTGTGTCCAACGAAGGCTCCGCTGTTCGACAGTTGGGGGAAACATAGATAGGGAGACGGGAAAGATACAGGCTTACCCTCAGGGCTAAACGATTTTTTCCAATTGGGAGAACCCAGCCGCCCGTAGTGTGTTTATGCCTTCTAACTAGATCCTATCCTGGCAGATTTTCGCTCTTTCTTTTTATGGACGAAGTCCTATCGGTCTGTGTGCCAATGCCATTCTGACGAAGTTTCGCTACGGACACGAATGCAGGACACTGTAAATAATATATTCATTATTTAAACGCGTACGCAGAATGTGCTTAGCTGATAATGACCTCAAGACAATGTGTGGGTGCCTCTTGTACTCACTGCGTTACGTCAGTGACCCAGCTAGTTATAAACGTTTAATAGCACGCTACAAATATTTAATAGTAATGGTTCGAATTGTCGTTCAATGTTGTAACTTTCGCCGAATCACGAATCGAATGCAGCAATGAATAAATAACAGGACTATTTACATATTGTATTTATTTTTCTATTAAAAGCAACATTCGCACAATCAAATTCGATCGGTCGACGTGCTTGTATATAATTTCCCGTTGGGATATCAAAGAAATATCTACATGAAATCGTATTGCTGTGCTGAGCTTTTTTTTATTTACTGTTCGTTTTCATCAATACAGCAATGTTAGAGCATTATTTTGGACATACTCTTCGAATTCTGCACCTTAACTGCAAGTAAGACAATATCATTGAGGCCTTGCTTGTATATTGCTATTATCGACAAATATAGTCTAGTAAAAGACATTATACATTACACATCTATTGTGATAATACTTGAACGTGACTAGCAGAGAATTGAGAACACTGCACGTGCCAAAGTGGGCGATTTATGTGCACAAGTATGGCTTCAACGAATCATATCTAACATCTTTATATTATACATCATAGTCATTCACATGTCAGCCGCAGTGTCTGTAGCTGTTAACGACTGAGCCTAGCGCACATAGTGTGTCCTATTATCATATACAAAATGTGCTGGGGTATTTGTCCGAAGACAGGTTCCGTACTAAAATATTACTCATAAGCCTGTGCAGAGAAATGATTATTAGACTCGACTCAACTACGGCGTCATCATTCGATGCACAGAGTACCCTCTTAACTCGCTTTCATCCAACGTTCGCTTGAATGCATTTGAATTTCGACTAGTGATTTCATAATGAATGATCTCATGAATATTTTCATACAACATATTTCATTCCTTAGTGGGCGTCTCAATGAACCGAGCGACTGAGAGGCAAACATGCATTTTCTTCTAAATGTCCACACTTAGATATTTCATAGAATTGCTTTAGAAATCGTTTTCGTCCGCCATATATATAAAATAAATTTTCCGGGCTGACCCACAGCCAACATCTGACGTCCACCGTACTGCGTTCGGCATTGCCATATATATTTAAGTATAATCGTTCCCATATTTCAATGGAACTGAACGAATATTTCGTATGACATACACGAGCCGCACACCGGTCTTTAATAATGGATCCCTATACGACAACGCATTAGATATACATGATTCCAATCTCTCAGGTTGCACAGGATTGCTCATGAATTTCTTCTCGGAGAAGGCCCCCGAACGATTTCGATTCTACCTGTTTTTGCAATGTACAATAAATATGTGCTCGCCCTCCTATTCATCGTAACAGGACGATACGTTAGACCAATAATAATAACAATAATAATAATACGTTGTACCCTGTCTGAAGCGGAAACTAAGGCCCCGAACCCCATGCGCTCTCGTGATCAGAAATCGCGGGGAAATGTAATACTTTCTGTACAATTCTACCTTGCTCAGATGTAGGTTCCTAATATATATATATATATAACTAGCTACGCGTTAGCAGTGATTCAATGGAAAACGAACTGCTTGCCGCGTCTTTATCGTCTTGAGATCTCTGCTGGTTTTGCTGCTGTTGTCGCACGGCCGCTTGGGTCAAGAGAACGAGATTAAGCTGCTGTTCCGGCGTAAGCAGTGGCGCACGGAGGAGGCTCCCGGAGAGAAGCGCGAAATCCTGTGGAGAGTGGCCGTGCTGCCGTAACGAGTGTCCATGGGGAGATGTGCAGGGCGAAGGCATCGCAGAGCACAACAGCGGAAAAGCCGCCAGACCTGCCGACATCGGCATGTCAGCTGGACTCGAGAGATCTGAAATTCACGAGAGGACGAAACGGACGAGAGATGACAGCTAGTTAAGTGGGCTCAGAACCATATGTAATTGTATTATGTTGTATATAGAAGAAGTAACACACCATTTGGGAGGGATCTAGCTGGAAAAATGAATGCGGCTTACCAAAAGGTCGATTTTTGCTAACATGGTATAACACTTTAAGGATTTTGTTCACATGACAACAGCTTATGCAGATTTAAATTATGAGTCCACCTTACAGGAATCGTTCGAGTAAGCCAACGTGGAATTGTGGTGAGGGAATTCAAATCGGCGCTTACCCAACGGACTATGACGAAGGGTTGTACTGGTGTGACCCGGGCTGGGTGTCTCACCTCTCGCGTGTGTTGCGGTTGGCGTGATTCTACAGCTGTCGATTTCCTCAGGGGAGTCTTCTGCCAAACGCTTTATGGCACGTGCAGCATTTTCAGCAGCTTGCTGTTGCCTACTCCTCAGATAGAATCAGTTATGTTTTTGAGTTGTTATTGAGTCCTTTCTCACAGTGGTACCACCTTACCGTTGTGATTTACGTTCAGTAAACAGCCAAACGAATTATCGCGTTTGGAATATATAATATATATATATATATATATATATACGATGATAAAATGGTGCTCACCTTCGAAGCGCCACTTGGGCTGCCATGACCCTTTGTCTTTCAACGACTAGCAGACAATTAGCGCATGGACAATCTCGCCATCTGCACAATTTCTTATGGCCTTTGAGGGATGAGACAACGCCATGGTTGCGGCAGCGAGCGCACTTTGGCGAGCGGAGACGCGGCACCGACGACTCCATGACTTCAGGAGATGTCTAAAAGTTCAGAAGACCCAAACAATTCCGATTGACATAAGTATTTTGATGGCTACAATAGCTAGGCAAAATAGTTTAGGCCGAATCGACCTGCAGACATTGAAGTTTTCCAAGTCTGGCATAGGAAATATTCATATTATGTATGTATATTCCCCTAACTAACTATTAGGTACATGTCGGAACTATATCATTACTCGACGTCATCCACTCTAACTAACTAAATTCATGTTACTACTTAAAAATGCCATGAATTAAATATGGAAGAGTTATTTTTACCAATTTTGTTAAATGTATACTTCTAATATTTATCCAATGCAACTTCATAGGCCAATTATTATTATTATTATTATTATTATTATTAAATTCTACTTGTAATGTAACTGCAACAATAACCCAGACATTATTTTTGGCTGCGGCCCTAAAAACAACAAAATCGGACGTCTAAGTCAAATAGACTCTGTGTTCAAGCAGGCGACAAAGAAGGACGATTTCATCGAATATCACCAGATAAAACATTTGAACGAACTGTAAAGTTATCGTCGAAAATATTTCTTCAGTATTCCTCAAGCCTTATATAAGTCTAAAACAGTAGGGCATAGCCTGAGGTCAGAAAACACTGATATGTTTTGTGGCGCGAAGTGTCCTCATCATATTCAAAGTAGTTCCTACTAGTCTAGTCACAGTGAAGTTATTTATTTTACTGAACTCTAGCCTATTACTGACTATTTTACTGGCACTTTAAACTCCTTTACGCTGAGTGAAAACATTATGAATACTTCTGTTTCGGTCGTTGTCAATGCCGCTAAAACGTTAGCTTAGACTGAACCCGTTGACTTGTTTGACCTCAGCTGATTTTTCTGTGACAATGACCGTAGAAAGAAAAATAGAAACTCATTTTATAAATGCCCACCTCAGTGCACCCTCGGTGGTCAAATTTGACGAACATATGGACTAGTTGTTAGGGTACTGCTTAACGCAGTGAAATGACTCCGTCGAATCGAAGCTTAGAACAGCATGGTTTGTAATTACATTCCTTGCAACCTCATGGGCATTATAACTCGAATAACATTTGCTCAGAGTGAAGGATTACACAGGGTGATAAGGTAACAAAACAATTCCTGGAGAACGCACCATACAAATAATTCGTGTCGCACACAGTAGTTCCAAAGCCGCACGGTGACCTTGCAGCAGTTGTACGGGCTTTTTACGTAAATGCTTGTATTACCGCTAGAACAATGCCAACTGCGTTACACATTGACGGACACAAGCACGTTCGCACTCCTGTATCAGAGAGGTCCGTTGTGTTTGACGTACTCAATAGATTCATCTAACTTTAGAACGCGTTCTGTTAGTCCTTCAAGCACACAATTACTTCAAGCATCAGTATCACGGGGCACTTGTCTTCTCTCTCTGGTGAAGAAGAGGTACCATGTAACGTGTTCCACGTTTCTAGAATCGTCTGCGTTTGAAACCGGCACCGCTCGATGCCCAGCCTTATGTAGGTTTTTGTCTACCCTGGTAGGCGGAGTTTGAACGAGGGGGCCGGTCCTAACTCTGGAAGGCGGAACCTGGCGCACCACCGGAACCAGCACAATAGACTTGTCTATTCTGTAAGTGGATAGCGGGCCGGTACGAGTCGGTCCGTTAGACGAGATGCTGCTTAAGAGATGCTCGTTGCAGTGACCGAATAGGGGGACCAGGCAACACAGGGCGTGTGATGTTGTCTTCGCTTTTGCTTTCTCCCTCTCTCCTCAGTCTGAGGCGCTCACTGGCGCTGCCAGTGAGCGCTTCCACTGATTTTCCGCAGCGTGTTACACTCCTGTATTTACCTGACCACATGTTCGTTCGCCAGTATCGTAGAAATCGATTCCTCGTGTTTTGGGCCGAAAGATTCAGGTGCGTCAAGCAGCAGCGACTGTCGTCGAGTGGAGTTCGCAGTACCACGTCTTTACTGTAAACCTTTGTTGTTCTACTGGAAAAAAAAATACTGCTTTCCCAGCGACCGCTCCCTGCGTCTTCGGCGGGTAAGCCGCCACCGTCGGATCGGTCGGCCAGAGATCTGACGGAAACTCTAAAAGGCAGTAGCCTTCTTCTGGCTACGACGAAACATAACAACAATGGGAACATTTAAGCAACAATCAACAGATGAGAGCACACGCAGAGAATCGAATGAGAGGCATGGCGCTCTGGCCATCCTTCTCTCGTACAACACAAACAATAACATCTAATGTCGTGCTTCCTGATACAACACAGCGAGCGGTATCGGGATGACTAGATGAATGGCGGATCTTATGGCGACCAAATGGACACATATATTAACACATATACGCACACGGAGACACACAAACACACATACGCACACATGTGAAATACAAAGAATTACAGACAAACTGCTGGGGTACTCTGACGGTTGGAGCGTTGAGTTTGTATGGATTGCCATTAGTTACTGGTCAGCGATTTCATCGAAGCGTCACATGAGAATGTCCATACAACTGTCGGTACAGGAAGGTTTCAGTCGTTGGATAGTGATAATAGATATTGCATCTGTGGGATAGCATTAATTGGTACCGGGCGATATATTTTATTATTAATGGCGTTTGTTATGTGTATTTTATTATAAACACCTAAAATGAACTGCGGGTTTTTTTTACTACACAATACTCATGCTATTGTGAGCGAGAACATGTTTTTTTGCAGGCGACGCCTGCAGTGTTTTGCCAACGCATTGTTGACTTGGGGTGTGTTGACGATAAGCCTTTAACGCACAGTCAAGACTACTCTAAAAATAAGCTTGTTGACCACCGCAAGGTACTCTACTACGTTCTCTTGTCCGCGCAATTATATACTGCCACGTTCAAACGTTTCTCATGCATAGGTTGTACGTGATTGAACCAAGAACGCTTGGCTCAAATTACACACTCTCATTATTATTACTTGAGCACGATCTAAGCAATCGGGTGTATTTAGTATGTAATTCGTCGATCTCTTATCTTGCGTGCCTCTTCTACAGTTACCTTGTGCCGAACAGCTGCCTTCTCGATAGGCCCGCGACGGTGATATAACGCTAAGAGTGATGGCCCGCGAGGTGCTGAGCTCAAGCACCAACAACCACCGGGCAGTGGTAACTCGTGACGATCGTCTCTCTTAGACGATCAAGATGACCTCGATCGCTTTCATGTCTTGCTACTTCCTGAGCAATCTCTCCTGAGGCATGTGGTAGCGGCGTATGTCGGGGTTGCAAGTGTAGCCACTTGACTGTACATTGTGTGATATAGAAGAGCAACCGCTTATATTCTATTTATATGTATATATATATATATATATATATTTAAGGGCGGTACTGCGTATGCGCCGGGTTTGGCAGGGCTGGAAGTCTTCCCGTGGGCGTGACAGACGCGGCACGCATCAATCACGCGACCACAGTGAACAAGCGCGAGCAAACGTTGTGGCTACTCGTAGCGTCCGACAAGGCGCACCCCTTGTGATCAAGTAAACGCAAGCGTGACAAAGTTGCCTTAACATTATCGAGTCGCCCTAATTACCGCTGTATTCGATGGGATAAACGTCGACTCATTATGAAGCACTATGTCAACAGTCCGTCTTTCGCGGCCGATTTCAGGAGAGGCGATTTTTAGAAAAATACTGTTAAATACAGTTCAAAGGCGCGCCTCAAAAAGTATTTGCAGTTATGAAACCTCAAATCGTTATGCGGCCGAATACAAACGGATAAGAGCAAGTGTGTCTGTAAATGTGTCATGATGTTATATCTATAATATATAGGGAATGCGTAGTGCAAAATCTCATATGGATTCGTTTGGGAACCTTTAGGTGCAGAAACAACTAGGATTTCGGACGTCATATTGGGTTTAGATATTTGTACGGTATATATTTCCACCCCTAAATATGATCATAACTAGGTAATTAATACAGTAAACTTATTTGAAATCCCGGAGCACTAATAATCCACATTTGGTACGTGACTGTAGCTGCTTGATAAAGAAAAACAACTTTCATGTATAACATTACACCGAGAATGAGAAACTAGTTACAGAGAATCAATAGAAATTGGGGAGGGTCAAGACAAGTCAAGCAATATGGCATTTTTTCCGTTCAAACTAAGTCTGTTACTCCAACAATATTTCTGGGGTGATTAAGAAGGTAAAGGTAAAGCTTTATTGGTTTATTAAAGGAGCTGCAATTTCACAATGCTTAAGCTCTCTTATATGTCACGCAGCGGGGCTCGAACCTGCGGCCTCTGGTTTTCGACAGCCAGAGACTTAGCCGAAAGGTACTGCTACCTTGGTTAGGTAAAGGTAAAGCTTTATTGGTTTATTAAAGGAGCTGCAATTACAATTATTAGGTCTTTCTCGTTTTTATTCATTTATGCGAATACATCGCCCCCGTTAAAACTCTAAGTTTCTCTTTTGTTTGGAAGAACTAGTGAACTAGTGAACTAGAGTCCGATTTACGCAATCTCGCCTTAGCGAATTTTTGTGGTCTTTATAATTGCCAATGAAAGCCCTCACGGTATATAAATGAGCAAACATTTTAGTGACCAAGGCCGATTTTACGGTAGGAACACTCAATTCAGATTGAGACATTTTCAAGCCACCTTGATGATATCTCTGTCCTTGCTCCCTCTCCCCCCCCCCTCTCTCTCTCCTTCTTTATCTGTTATCTTTGTGTCTCGTGATTCCGCGTTGATGATCCCGTTGCAACTGGTCGTTGCGGCTTCGGTCGGGGCTGGTATCCTTTCAGAGAGCAAAAAACACAAAGAGTAAAGCGGGAATCTATCTGCTCACAGGAAGAGGTGACTACGGGCCCGCTTGTTACACAGGGGAACTCATTGTTCCTGTGACAACGCTGGAAGGTAAAGTATGTCGAAGCCACGACGCACATCCGGCGTGAACTGCTCGACGCTCGCTACCAGAGACGATTCAGAAAGGCGCCACAACGGAATCACACAAAGAGAAAATGACAGAAAAGGTTCTTTAGACCTCCCCTCTTGATTCTTTATGTGTTAACACTATGGTGTATGTCGCCGAGTAAGCCCAGTAAGATCCACGCACTGCATAAATATGCGGCGGCGGCGGCGGATATTACGATGGTTGTATAGAAAATATAACTTTCATGTAATGTTTCTGACTATGTATCAATTCTGCCGATCCAGTGCCGAGTTGACGAGTCTCCTATTGGATAGTACTTAGGGACCGCTATAGATAGTGGAGATAGGCAAACTTTGTGGTGTATGTATGACCGTGGTTTTAATGGAAGTGGCGAACAAGTAAGCGGTATAATTAGTAGTTAAGAGTTCCTGCCAAAAATCTGACAGATGTTGGTAGTCGAAGTGAACACGGTTGCCGCTAAATAATCGTCACCACGATATCATACGAATACTACGAGGAAGTGGGCATTTCCGCTTGGTCCCCCTAGTGACGAAGCCCCAGAGAAAACTGAGTACGAATTGGGCATCCACCAACAAGGGGTGACTACACGAGGGCTATGCAATCTGAAAATGTAACTGCATGACAGACATGTATGTGACCTAACAGATTGTCACAAATAACATAACAAATTGTTATTTAAGTGACACCACACGAGTACAAAGCTAGATAGTTGCGAGTTCCAGTAAAGGTATGTAAAGGACATCAGCATTAGAGTGGTCAGAATTAAATACTTGGAATCGGCCCTGTGCGGCAAAAACACAAATGTCTCTTCGCGTTCTCCACTGAATAGAAGTAACAATAAAGGCGATGCGGGTTGAGCATTTAGACTTAGCCGTACAGAATGTTGGTAAAAAACAGCCCTGCTCTCCTCAGAGCTGCATGACTTCTCCATGTCTCTGCACATACGTAAAAATGCCAGACCACGAGAATATGGCCGCAATGATTAATAGTGACCATAGTACGCTGTAGTAGCACAAGGTCTCTGCAGGAAAAATTTGCCTCATTAGGATTTCGAGATTCTTATGACGATAACTATCGCTGGGGCGTTTGGGAAAGTGACAGATGAAAGAGTGGCAGATTCGTGCGAAACTGCAACAGAGTGTGCGCAATTATTTCATGTTAACCCATGTTTCTCTCTCTATCTCTCTCTCTGTGTGGATGGTCACTGGCTGTAGCGGCATGGACTCAATTAGAGCGAGCTTCGAGTTGAGTCCCCCACAAGGGAAATATTCGTTGCAGAAGTACTCACGAAATCGCACTTGTTCGCGGTATTAATACTTATCGTTGCAATGCTTGACTGGTATATGCCTGGATGGGGAGAGACTTGAAACATCTGGTCAACGGGAATCGCTTATACCCCCCTTCCCCTCCTCAAGAAAAGTGGAATATACTTATTAAAGATAAAGCAAAATTAGTTGTAAAATGCATCTTTAGTGGTGGTTAGCCCGATGATGATGCGGTATTTGCCCATTACCGCACACCTGTTGTCGACATCAATCACTGTTCGTTACTGGTACACAACAATACGATCTATTGTCGCGGGATATAAAATCTAAGCACTGAGATATAGACCATGTGACTATATGTCTGCGTGCAAATAGGCCACCTGTGCAACAGCGGACGCGGTACGCAGGGCGAATATAACGCGCACTGGTTGTTGTACGATCTTTTGAAGATGACTGCTATTATTCTTATATTGTTATTATTCCCAATTTACAGAATTCACTTGTAGGCTATATTCAAGCAAAATGTTGAACACAAAGTTCATGACGAGTGTAATAATAAATCGCATCGTCCCTCAATACGATGAGAGCTCTTCTGCCGTAACCAGATGCATACGTGTACTCATTCGTATATCATTCTACAACGTAAAGAGTTATTTTTAATCGAGAACACTTTGGCACAGTTGGCATTCTACTAACCGCGTGCGGCGTTCGAACGATCTGGAAAAACTGTCTCGTTTTTTCGTAGCGCGTTTACCGGACGATACAGTGAGGCGCACTCAAGAGATCTGCTAGAAGTTTTTGACAAGACGCTTCGCGTTCTACCAGCTGCAGGTGCTCGTCCGTTTGATGCATGGTATTGCTGGCGATCTGGCGACAGTGGTGCCGGTTACCTTCATCGCGATGCCAACGAGTATCTTTCTCGTAGCTATCCCACGTAGTATCTAGCTGCGCCAACGATCTGGAAATACCGGTTCGGTACCACCGAGAAACCCGCGATTCAGGTGAGCCAACAGAACAGGACCGAGATGAAGATGCATATATACAAGGACGAAACTACCACACGAATTGGAAAAACGCTCGTCGTTCACGAAGACGGACAGCTACCACTGCCGATTATACGAGTGAGAGCCACTCCATTGAGTAGCTTCGTCCCAGCTTCCTTTCATGGCCGTTCTTGACTAATGAGTGTTATCTGCTATTGAGCCTGTTGCGATTCGTTCGTTCATAGTGGTCTAGTCCTGTCTTGTTTCCATTGCAAACAAGCCATTACGCCATATTACCTCCGCCACCACTACCACTAACACGAGCTTTATCGCACCGGCTAAATCTCGCACTCTCGTTCATCCCGGGCGTTATCTGATCGATGCTGGAAACGTGATGGTATCAGCTTATCTCCGTATGTCCGTGTGTGTGCGTGCATATGTTCGTGTGTCTGATACTTGTATTATATATGGACCTTCTCATTCATTCTCTGAACATCCTCAGAACCTGGTCCCGTCCCCTCTTTCCGAGAGCTCTGTGGAACAGTTGCATCCTCAGGCGATGGCTGAGGTAGATACAGCATCCGATAGAGCCATGAACAACCATTGAAGAAGAAGAGGCTGACGAAATAGACCACCGAACTAAACATCATGATTGCGATGCTGATGATCCTTCTGTTGCTGCTGCTGTTGATAATGATGTAGCGACGGTGCTAACAAACCTTATACATCTATAATACGTAACAACCGACATAGCAACAGATAACTGCCAAGGGAGGCGACTGTGACCCCTCTCCCTCTTTCTTTTCTTTTCACATTATCTCGCGTTCTTCTTAAATATAGACACTCGGTGCTGTTCGTTACTATCTGAGGATTATAGGGCAACAATTGAGGTAGACCTCAACAGATACAGAAGAGATACAGAACACAACGGCTAATAACGGTTATGTCACAGGTACAAGCGGACAAACAATAAGAACTTAAACACTCATGCACGTACGGTATCCACCGCCCTGAGCTCCTATCAACGCTTGCTTTACCTGAACCCTGTTTATTATTATTTTCATCACCTGCTTTATATATAACCGTAGGTATATGTTACATTTTAGTTAATTGTTTCACTACCCATGCCTGTTGAGCAGACCATTCAATAGGCTAGCTTGATTAAAGATGTGAGATACAGAGAGTTCACATTTGTGTCTCCGTCGTGAGTAGAGTTTAACATCTACCATTTATTTTCAATAGAATAGAATACAAAACGAACCATCTCCTTTATATATATATATATATATCGTACTTATAGGTTTTCAAATACGAAGGCTCTGGTAGGACATTTGCAGTTTGATAAAATCGTGTTTAAACAATTTATGAACTAGAAGTTCACTCACATACTTTATTGATTTATTTCTTTTCATGACGTTTCATTGCTTTTTCGAACACCACAACATTTGTAAGATAGCTACAAGTTATGGATCAACTCTCTGTAGCTATACATTGCTTTATACTTACCTGGGGGTAATGTCTCGATTTTTTTCGGTAGACAACTTTTCTCTACAACGAAATTGGGTTTGGGTTGGCTTCGTGGGGTCTATCCATTACAGAAATGGCCAACCTTTCCTAGATTCCCTCATGGAGCCACCCAGTTGACAATTCGCGTCAGGGACTAACGGATCTAGCTCAACAGATCTGCTCGAAGGTTGAAGGAAGTGTCTAGGCACGAGAACGGTAAAAATTAGCAACACACGATTCGGAGAACCGATCCAATGCGGCGACGTTTGTCTTAGACCAAATGCGCATGTTACGCCTTTCACGCTCACCGTCTTAAGTTAGCCGCTAACGCACGCATCATTTTCAGCTTATTGTTGTTGTTGTTCGTATGTCTAAATCGATTCTTCTTTTTGTATCTTCTCTGAATCGCTCTCGCTCCATAACCAGCACGTACCTTTGAACATTCCGCGTCTTCGAGTACTTCCACACGCGTAGAACAGAGTACTACCAGCGAGTCGCTATGGTTCTTCCCGATAGACAAATAATCGTACTTTAAAGGACCCGACCACCTCAACGTCATCCATATGCCTTGAGCCAAACAATAATCAAAATAGTCATAACAATGATAGCGATGACCCGAATTCTCTGAATATCGCAAATGAGACGCATGACACGAGGATTGCATAACGGTCGCGCACTTCTTATGGCTCGACCACAAAAACAATGGAGGGGGACGTTCCATGGCTATTTTTTTGTTGTCTTCGTCAGCATTTTTTCCTGTCGCATATTCCAGAGAGGATAGCGGACTCGTTCGACTTTCAAGCACCGACCGTAGCATCGTCGATGGTGACCGGAGCTAATGACACGATGCTGGGAATTTTAGGCGTAGCATACAAAGACGCCGATAGAGAAAGTGTGTTGACGTGCGGACAAGACGCTGGGCCAGGCCAGGAATGCAGCAAGGTAGTGCTTTAATCTCACCGCCTTATTGAAATATTCACTGGTGTTATGGAAATCGGAATAGTGCCGCTTGAATATTTCACCTATGCTAAAACTGGCTAATACTTATCGATATTGAAAGCACTGTTCCTTGTTGGTTTCACTTTGTTCAGCTGGGATATTTATTATAGTTGGGGACAGGCGGTCAGGCCGAGGCCACCATGGTGACGAGGGTCTGTTGAACTTAATCTCAATTTGATAGAACTGTCATCGCTTTGTAGCTTAGATCACGTATCAAGAAATGGCAGACAACAGACTCTTATACTGTTAGGTGAGTAAATACATTGTTACAAAAGGAATTTTAATTACTAAATGCATCGTTACTTACATTGTCACATCCATTGTCTTTCGTCATTTATCAGGCAGCTGGCGGATTCTATCGCGGTAGAATTTTATCTCGCTTGAGCCAGAATAGTACGACCTGTGTAATTTTCGAAGCTAACAGAAATTCTATCTAAATTGGAGATTAACTTCTAAGTCCAACTGGAAGATGGCTCTTCGCAGTCATAAAGCTGCCTACAAGCAATGATTGTCAAGAAGCGAAATTACAACACTTCGTCATTAACTTGATTGGTGGAGTATCATTTTCTTTCAGTTAAACTGCCAAACTTAATGAACTGGCGCTCGTAACGTTCCGCATAAACGATTTAACGACGATTGAAGTTCACAATACATTTTTAAACTAATAATAGCAATAATAATTATTATTATTTTTGCTTCTTGGTACTTCCCTTCCAGAACCGCCTCAGCGTCACCGCATATAATTGACGCCACTCCCAACAATTTCCCCTTGTTTATCAGCTCGGTTACCTGCCAACCCCCGTTGTTAAGCCGGTGCTGTTGAATTAGTTGTTATAAGTTGAATTAATACATTCTATTTCTTCGATAGTAATCATTCGTATTGTGAGTAGCATACAATGGTGCTCAGGTGACGCTATTCAAACTCCGTTCTGATGATGTATGCCGCACGATATTGATACGTTGTCGCCTAAACGGAGGGTGTGGAGCGAGCCCAGAGCCCGTATTTCTTTCCCAAATGCGACTCGCAGTCAGGATATTCTATGAGCATTATGACGACTTTTGAACACGATCATAACTGGAGATCCCGAACATGGGAGTCTCCGAGCCCATTCTAGATATGCCTCAAGGAGAGAGTATAACAGATGTACGAATCGAAAGGTGAGAGAGACGCATGTTTCGACTACCAGGCCAATTGCTTGAATACACGCAGATACTCGGATGAATAAGGCGGAGCCTAGGCGTAGTATAAGTGGCTATTCTAAAGAGACATCCTACTATCTACTAGTACAATGCGGTCCATTGCGTAGCCCTAATAGGCTAGTCAGGCTTACAAGCATGACTGCTGTAAGGAGGATGGCCTCTGCGACAATCCTATGGCCGTATGGTGAATAGCCGCCTGAATGACTCTTTTCACTCGACTGCGCCTGTTCTTCACACAAATGCTAATCGAACACAATGATGTCTTCTCTTACAGACGATAATACGAAACGTGATACGTAGGCATAATAACAGCTGTTTCACCGAGTCCATCGTCACAAAATACGGCAATGCAAAACAACAATGCCAGAATCCCTTTCATAAGAGAAGGCAACGTTGTATGATAGGCTTTCGCGGTGTCGCCGCCTTCCCACATAGAGGAGGACCTTAATCCAAATAGGCTTACGATTCTGTAAGTACGAGCCACTTTCATAAATTAAGAGTTGCCACTCACGATCGTGTTGCTAATCTAATGCGCACCAGAATAATAATGCAAATCACATTAACAGCGTTCTTCATTGACTGCAAAATCCGCCTAAGCTCGCCGGGGCTGACTTCCTTTCACTGATCTGCCCGCTTTGTTTTTTTATTGCCAACTTGGGAGGAGGGTTCCATTGCACGACGACGACGACGGCTACAGAATCGGCCGAAACGAACATTTGATCTACAAACGTGTGAGAGCAAACGTCAGAAGGGCAGCGTGTTTTGCTGAAACACCACATACCTCTAAAGTCACCAATCTCTCTAGGAGAGATCTACTTGGTGCACATCTTAGTATCTTCGCTATAGTATCGGTTCAGCGGAAGCAATCGCCATGCGGCACGTAATGTTCTGTCCAGCGATGTTATTTCTACTGCTGCTTTGGCGATACAGCATGTTCTACAACTACCGATATATATATATATATATATATATATATTGTGTCATCCACCGCCTCTACGTACGCAGGCCTCACACTATTAGGAGCGCAGCGGAGCGCAACACAAACTCTACCCGGCCGGCTGCCCGTTTATTCGTACCCTTGAAACAACGCGCCCGTTGTCTGTAGACGCCGCACCGCTGCTAACTCCACTCGTTCAGATGCTCACTCACCGAGTCACTACCCTGGCTACAGCAACTACGACTATTGCTTCTGCTATTATATATGTACAACAACGACTTCGCCCCATCTACAATTGGTGGCAACAACTGAGTGATCTGGCACTGCTGTCCGACCGTCGTCGCAACTCGAAGAGTGCTGCAGTGCTGAGTTGCGCTCGAAGCAGAGAAACAAACCGATAGAACGGAACCAGTCGGAGGTAGAGAGAAAAAAAAACAACTGACTCCGAGTCGGCCGAGTTGGTAAACTACTACCGTTACAGCGGAACCAGTATATATGTACGGGGTTCGTTTTCAATTACGAATAGACGACTGCTGTAGGCCATGTCGTCGTATTTCTGTTTGGCGCTCCGTAGGTGCGCCACACTATGGAACGTCACCCAACGGTTGAAAAGTCAAAGGTGGTCGTATACCGGTCGGCAAGGGTCTACAAAGAAGCAAGAAGAGCATAGCGGGACCAAATGAAAACCCCAAGAGCTGACCTTCAGTTACATGGGAGCAGAATACCATGATATGTAGACGATCTCCACTTTCGAATAGAGCTCCGGCCGGCCAGTAAGAACGGCAGGCGTGATCAGTTCCCGAAGGGCGACAATGGCGAAGAGGAAACGAAGAAGGTCAAAGCTATTAAAGGCTTTTTAAACACAATTAATAGCAATTAATAACAAGTAATTCAGCTACGAACTATACATTCTTATCGATCTACCGTGATCCTCCAAGATATCTTCAAATACCGATGCATGTTAATAGCACGTGATATAGATAACTAGACAAGGACACATCTGTGTTGCGATACTCCAAAAACAAGACTGCCTCGGTTACCTCACACGCTTGATACAATAATAGACACATTTGATTCAGCTACTGTTATCGCAATATGTGAACACACTAAGAACAATCTATCGATGGACGGATGTACGGGCATCAACTGTGCGTATTGTGTTTTATCTAAGCTCAGTGTGGCAACGTTTTCAATGTGATATCATCTCACCATCTGCAGCAACACTGCTGTATTCTATGACATTTTATCGAGTGGCACTCGAGTGTGAAATATGCCTACGACATGCCAAAGACTCTGTAGTCGAATATCTAGCAGAGTTGGCTCGTATGTTATAACAAAGATAAAATACAGTATTATATAAATATTTATCATCAATATTTATTTTCCAAAGGAAATTAAAATGTTCGAACAAAATGCAGCATAATCATACCATAGCGTCATTAGTATAAAATTCCCTCAAGCGTGAGCGGATCTTTCGATGAATAAACCTCCGTTCGCCAATGGGACGGAAAGTCGATTTTCAATCCCAAGATTATTGCTTCCTTATATATAACTGACGACCTATGCTGAGACATGTGAATCGTTCGCAACTTCCAAGTGGCCGAAATCCATTAGCACTGTGGGCGTCTTACACAACTGGTGTTGGTCAAAAGTCAGCACAGCAGTACATATATATATATATATATATATACGTACATGAAAAGTGACATGAATCGTGCGCGAATATCATCGGTATTCCCGTGTCATTTCTTCGGGATGATAACAACCACATTTCGTCCGTTTAATGTTCGGTCTGCCCGAACAGCATAGCTTAGGTCAAGACGCTCACCACGGTCCCTCGATGAATAGCTATTTTCGCCCAGATTGGGGCCTTGTGCCTCGTCGTCCATATCCACTGGATCATGTTGTCGTGAATGAAACTTTCGCGAGCCTCGGTACATTCTCGTAGACGCTAAAATAGTGAGAAAAAGGGTTAGGTTTTTACTTGTGTTGAATAAATGCATTTCATAACAATACATACATAGAATAGATCGATTTTTAAAAAATCATCCGGACACTATTTTGTACCGAAACTTGAACTGATTAGTACAAATAATTCACACACAGCTGCTAATAGACTTCCACACTTTGAAGGTGATATGGATGGGAGCAACTTATTCACCTGGTGCCGGTGTTTTATAAAGGCAAATAATTCACACTGTAAAACAGGTGATATATGACAAGGAACAAATTAACGTGCAGAACCTTTATGCTGCTAATTAACTGCTGGCAACGTAGGCGCCCGTTAGTGGCCCGCGTCGTTCTGCCTCAAGATGTTTCACTCTGCCAATAGTTAACTAACTAATAATTATGCACTCGCAGGCTTGAACTAGCTAACAAAACCCGATTCGTGTCTAAGAAGTGATTTTAGTTTCTTAGCTTCTCCATGAAGTACATGATATGTTCTTTTTCCAAATGAAATATTGTAGAGTAAAAATTATAGGAATATGATAACTATACGTGCAAGGTGTCTTGAACGTTCTCTTAGTCAACGGTGACGACGTTCCCGAAAAGGGTGGGCTCATTTTTCTGACTGTATTACGTTCCTGCTTCGGACAAAGGAGGCATGTCTTCAGGAGCAGAGCCAGCCACAACCGAGCACTTGTATTATCGCCGACTCCGTGCGAAGTTTGCCCCAATTCATAAAAAGACTTCTCTATACAACTCAACAAACTACAAAAACTGAGAAGCTACCGAACATTCTCGGCAAGGCTCGTAGCTCAATGTAACACGCAGGATGAGGCTACAATGATGAGGTACAGTCAATATGTTCGGCAATTCTATATATATATATATATATATGTATATATAGTGTGTGGTTGCATTTTCGAATAGTGCTGAAACAATGCAGTAATTAGGTAGCTCATTAAACTGGGTATGCGGTCATTGCTCGTGTGGCAGGACAGTGAGATGCGGCCACTCTGACATCTGCGAGACCAGTTCGTTAGTCTGATTAACTCGAGAGGAATATTTCACCTGCGTGAACGCCTTTCGAGGTCACACCTGACCACCTCAGGATGAAGACTACTCACCGCACTTCATTCTGCACACTTAGTCTCACTCTGTCTCACAAGCCGGCCTCTAAATTACTGTCGCATCCGCTTTCGCCGATGGCCAATCTTATTCCAATCTGTCAAGGTGGTCTTTCCACAGTACTCTCTTATGTGGTACAGGGCAAGCTCCATTTCCTTGTAACATGTACAAATGAGTGCAAGAGAATGGGCCCCCTCTATAGTATCGTCGCTTTTAGCAGACAGCTACTGCTAGTGCACGTCTTCGCTTTATTTCTTCAGTCGTATGGTGGAAAAGAGAGAGAGGGAGCAGCCAGCCACTTATGTGCCTATATCATTTTGCGAAATATTGTTTTTCGTCGCAGACGGCCGGAGTATTTTGGTGATGTAACGGACATAAGGTGCAAAGTATAAAGTTATAATACATGAATCAGAATAATAGTATTTATAATAATTCGTGGTATTGTTATTATTATTAATTATATTGAACATATTACAAAAAATAATTTCATTGCATTTTATATACATTGACAAGGAACTTCCCCGCAACCCAAAACGACATAGTTTCGTATACTCGTAGAAGTACGCAGATTTTCAGATGTCTCTAAGGTATATTATGATTTCAAATTCCTCCGTCGCTCGCCGACTGAATAACGGGCAAAACCAGTCCACTCTCGGCATTAATCTACGAAACGTCGATGTCGATACTTACGGACCAAGTTGCTGTCATTGTCTACTGATTTAAATTCCACGATCTATAATATATTCCTTTGTTAGACTCAACGGTGAATTGCACACAGCAGAAACTCTATCTGTTAATATAATTGCTAGGCATCACGCTACGGCTCGTATGAAGACCTCGTTAAAATTCCCTACATATTAGAAACAAAATCAGAAGACTCGAAGTCGCCTTCTGCACAAGGACACCTACATCGACTGTGTCGCCTACCCGAGTAGAAGTACTTTTTCCGCTTTCTCTCATGGTAGTCCTGTCGGGAGTGATGGCGCTCTGTTGGTTCGTCCCAGCTACCACGAAACTGCGTGTACTTGCCCTGGAGCAGCTGTGCAAGGTCCCGCTCCTTGATTATAACCTCGTCATCGGACGCCGAGTTTTGGAATTTTCGGTTATACGCAATCGGGTCCAACACGACCGGAATGTTGCTTAACGAAAGGGGCTGCAACAGCAGAACATAGTATTGCGCATTCCGCCTCCTTAATTGATTGATTTTGAAGAGGAAACATATTTCTTGTTTTTTTTTTTAATTTTTAGCTTTGCGGATGCAAGCGAAATTTCGACTGATTACCAAACGGGTGAATATTCATCGAGAGATTTCCTACTGACATATGCACATACGTGCGCTTGTCTGAATAACCTTGTGTTGATTGAACATTTAGAAAATGTGTTGCATCTCTTCGCAACATAGCTCATTAGGCACGCTGCCCATTTTGTCGTCACTGGCCACCTATTATATATATATATATATATGTAGTATATGTAGTATACCTTCGCGTCGAGATGGTGATGATGATGATGTAGCAGCACAGTCCTCTGCTTCACGGGTGGAGGTGGCGCATGAGAGATAAAGGTCGTGTACACAGGCACGGGCGTCGGAGCGGCCGCCGCCGCCACATGGTGATGGACTACAGGAACAACAGGTGGATGTGGAGCCGGTGGGGGAGGGCTATGCAGAAAGCTCGTCGTTACAACAGGACGCCTCAACACCGTTAGCACGCTCGGAGTAAAGACCGTCGACACCGTTGGCTGGGGAACTGCAGGCACGGCGTGCACCGGAACCGCAACTGATACAGCTGGAACCACCGGGGCAACCAGAGGTGGTGCTCGAATAACCGCTGCAGGCGGATGCGAGGCTAAAAGATCGGGAGATTGTGAAAGGTCAGCAAACAGGCGCTTCGTGGTTCGAGTATCGCTTTGGTTGAATTGATGCTCTTTGTTCCTTGTATGATGCGTGTAATATATGTTCCATGTGAAAAATGCATGCATTTAGACTTTGATATATATATATATATATATAGGAGACTAGCTATTCGGTGTTCCTGTTCATTGATTGAAACAAGGAAAGATTAAGCATTGATTATTTAAAACTGGAACAAATTATGCGAAATAAGCGTTCTCGGCTTACGTTGTAGCGAAGGCTTGGGTGAGAGTACTCACACAAAATGATTCACATATTACTGAGCGTGACCCAATGCCGAGGTCAATTTAATCCCCTTTATGTCTAATGGAGGTGCACGAACAGTTTCTCACATATACGTTCATTATCGGAACAGCTTTCCCGAAGGGTAAATGAGAGCGGATTCCCATCCTCTTTCTGCGTTGACGCCATGTACACAAGCCACCGTTTTAGGGGAGTGCTACATCGAGAGAAATGTCCCTGTAGATGAAAGCCCATTGGTTCGGGAGAGCGAGCCGACGAAGAGGTCAGGTAAAGAGGTAAACGAGAGCCGAAGGTCTTTACAGCCTGGCCCTAATTAAAGCTGCATCTCACGAACTCAAGGTCAGTCTATCATTTTCACCCTGTCAATTATTATGCAGTATTTGAAAATTGCGTATCGCTTTGCTATGCCATTTTCGTTTACCATCCACGTTAGTCAATTAAAGAGGCGAGCATTCAATAAGGCCTATGATAATTGTTGTGTGGTGTGGCTCACCATTTTCTACGATGTCCACGTGCTGATGGAAGTGGTGATGGTGTCCACTTCTGCGAGTGATGTTCGCTTTAAACCAATTAGGATCCGCTTCCACTTTCTGTTTCGAAGCACTTTTTGTCGAGGCCAGCACATAGCTGGCCGTCGTCAGAATACACAGCACAGTAACGACGACAAATTCAGCTGCAAGCAGCATCCTCAAGTCCGAGACGCGGTACGATGTCGTTGAAAATTACCACGAAATAGCTTCCAACGCCAAGTTCATATCCATACGAAGTGTTGGCCACTTCAAACCTCACGTACCGCCCACGTATCTAGTGGGGTTATTATTTTGACTGTCTCGATTAGTTACAGTATTCGGACTGTTGTCCCACATCCGTGAACCATCCCATGTAGCAGCGAACAAATCGAACGTCAGTCGCGCATAGCCAAAACAGCTGAAACGATAAACGAGCACCAAAGAAACAGGTCACCGGTTGTTGAGTGATCTGTCTGACTTCGTCAGCAATAATGCTCCCCACTCGGTAGCACCTCTGGGGACGACACTCATACAGTGGCCCTCATAACAACGTGCCCAGGATCCGGCATGACCCAAGGGTGGGCAAACATTGAGAAGGAACGTTTGAGTCTTCGAATCGGACACTGCGAGAAACACTGTTGATATTATCACGCTTTTGACCAGGGGATCTTCGCGGTGCCGTTATTATATAAGGAACAGATGGAATATGGAACGGTGCTACTGTCTCCCTCCCTCGAAATGACAACGACTGCCCGATTGCTGCTGCTGCTGCTGCCGTCCGTTCGTTGGCGGTTACTGCTGATGATGCTGTGGCTTACTGCTGCTTCAAGTGAGAGGGTGTCAGGTTGGCTGTCGTAGCAAATGCTGTACGTAGTAATACCCTTTTAGGGGATATTGATTCCTGCTGTATTTTGCCCGGTGCACGTTGCACAGCTGTGGCGTCGTCAGTTCCGATCATCGTATTTCAATCAGTGTACAGCAGTAACCGATGGCTGAGAATGAGCGGATGCCTGCCAGGCTCAGATGCCGACTTCAAACCAATATACGACATAGCTGGTTCTAACGTCGGCCGTCGAGCTGGCTACCAATACCGAACACGGGAATTCGACTGAGTAACCGGATCGATGACGAAGTAGATAATGATGATTTCGTTACGGGAGGATTATCATCTGTGGTGGGATATTCGTTTGCTCCCTCGCCCTCTGGCCTTCATATCTTTTTTTTTTTTTTGGATATGGCATCACTGGCTGGGATCCATCGCGATTCCGCCTTGAAGAGGACAGATTATTAATAATAACTGTCATGGTTTTGGAGAAGCAAAAAATGATCGTTATACTGTTTGTTGTTCCAAGGAATAGACGATGCCCCGCCACCAGATCACGTCGGGGGTGATCCGGGGGCCGCTGCACACGACTCTAGGCTTAAGCATGTATTGAACCGAGCAACGCAATTTGTGTTCGTGATTGAAATGTGAACACAAAAAAAAAAGACAAAACTTCGCTACTGCATTGAGCATGTACGAGTCACAGTGACGCTAATTTCAGGCTGTGATTGGCAAACATTGATACAGCGTAGATCATCAATTTAAGATGGGTTCATATAAGTTAATTTGGATATTGCCAGCTCAAATCTGTTACAGTCATCGAGTATAGCTATGTATTGGAAGCAGCAGCATCGAATTCATTCCATTTGCCTCCCATATTTACTGAACAATTCAGAGATAACTATTTTCTGGTAATTAACTGGTCACTGAGAAAAGTTGGAGTCGCCGTTGGTTGCTAATCAGAGATGGGTAAGTTTAAATTCTTTTGGTTCGTCTTTTCGTGTTCAATGATTTTATTTTAATCGGTAGTTTTGGTGCCGCGTTTAGCTCCCTGGTCAAGTTTTTCTCGCTTAATTCAGCGAATCATTTTCTACTTTCGAATTATTTCATACTTTTTCCGCATGGGTAATCGAATCATACGACAAAACTGTCATGGTTCCCTCAAGCATGATCTATTTGCATCTCTTGCCCCCATTTTCCCAACCGTATCGCAGCCTATCATGCTCCACGCAAGCCAGATGCATCTCAAGTAAATCTTCCAGGTTGACGCTCAGCCTCCCACTTAACGGTACTTCGCTCAACATTGCTTCATAAGACAGACCCCTTAAATGCAAATGTGCAACGGCGGGGATCTAACCTGTGCACCTACCTGTCTCCTCCGATGTCAGATCTATTTACGATTCGCTTGACGTCCTTGACTGCAATATTTTGCATACTGGTCCAAATGTAATTCGTATTTAAGACCAAATTTGTATGTTCTTCTGGTCGCATTTGGCCTCCCTGAAAATTGGCGAGATTCGTTTAATACGCTACGTTCTCCCAGTTCGAAATGAAATGAAAATCTGCGCTTAATTATTGAAATTTGGTATGAGTCCTGTAAAGTCTAATCAATTCAACCTAAAAAAAAGCATCGAAGTGTTTAGCGTGTAACTCGTTTGACGCGAAATTCAAAGTTGTAGTTTTTCCTCACATTCTCTAGGTTCACTATCTGGTATTACTGAAACTTCTGTTATCAGATGGAATACCTCAGATTTTGTTACCGCACAGTATATCCTGTGAAGCGAGGTTGAATGAGTGCAGCTTCTTTGGAGTGCGTACATACATATATATATATATATATATATAATCATCATTTATCGCTTGCTGAGCTACGAGCCAACGCTTATTTCACTTACCACAGGAGTTTATAAACCTTAATGACGCGCACCTCGCCAAGAAAGTTTTGGAGAATCTACTCCGTGTGCTATCGTAAAGCCTTTCCCTCGTATTGAATGTGAGGTTTTAAAGGTTAAAGCTCTCTTCGTCGCAGACGCTTTGCGTTGCTTAGAGATCTAGCCATTCAAATTTAGGACGTCGTAGTCGTCGAACGGTCGTCTGGATTCGAAGACCGAGAAGACTGCTTAAGTAGGAACTATAACTCCCAATAGAACATGATACCCATAGGATCATTGAGGGTCGACCTGATCTGGCCCGGAATTGACGTTGTTGACTTGGTTCGATGAATTCAGTTTGCATCAAATGCGTCGGCATTCGGAAAACGAGCCCTTACAGTATTCAGTATTTAAGCCATTCACAGTACCAAGAATACAAGGCTCAAGTGGTCTATCTTATAGCTCCGTCTGGGTGTTTGTCCACAAGTGACAATTGTTCGATACGCTCGCTGACGTGCTCGCGTGATTCTGAGTGTATCTCTACTATCGTGTTGACTGTCATGTTTTCGTACTCTACAGATGAGTTGCTGCAAATGAACCTCGCTAGGAATAAAATGGGGGCAAGAGTTGCCTTGTACATTCTGCAATAGTATAGACGATCAAGACGATGCTATGCGAACTGCTTAATAATACTTGTCAAGATTTAACTTTGTCACAATATCCAATTCTGATACAAATTAGTTGTTGGTTTTCCAATACAACTAAGCCGCGCATTACTTTCATTTCTAATGACCTCCTTATAATAATAACAATAATAATAATCACAACATCAGTTGTCGAATAACTCGAATTGATGACACAGGATTATAGTGAATCATTATCATTATTACTAATACTTTATTTGGCAATCAAACCAGTGCAACAGTAAACACATTTATTGCACATTTACTTTTCTCGTACTGCTGCTTTTGTACAACTACCACCATTTATATATATATATATATATAATCATAGTGTTGACACATGTTGTAACACATGTTGTAGTGCTTAGTCCACCTTGACATCTGTGTAAGTCTCTCCTATGAGTGATGGCAGTTGAGGTACATATGCACACTGGTAGACCGGCATGCATATAGGTACGGGGTAAGTGCGCAGGTAGACAGATAGTGTACAATTACTCCTCTTTCTCTCTCTCTCTCGATTTCTTTCTCTTTTTTTCTCTCTGCCGCCCGCTGTTTTCATATCCGCGCGAGCGTTCTATTATTTTCCGTCGGCCGGCAACCAGTCGTCCGTCTGCTCCGTCGTGATCTCCTATGCATTGTACGCCCTAAATTTTTCGACGTAAACGCATTCAATAAATAATTTATTATCATGCTTCAATGTCTTCGCGGGCAGGCAGTCAGTTGTGTCCAACAACTCGTAACTGTAGCTTCGCAGCAGAACAAAAAAAAACAAATGAGCACACGGGGAAAAAAGGGGGACACTTCTATCGTTCTAATACAATGAGGGAAAGAGTGTAGTTTGTTTACAGTAAAGAGAAGGCGGCTGATCTTTTTGTTAATTACTTACGTCGTATGTCATGTACATTCGCGCAGTTGCTCGGTGTCAATTAGTCATTTCTACTCTAGTGGATTGTCTGAGGAGGGTCAGATGCATATAATGATATTTTGTATTCTGTTTACGGGGTCATGTCCGTTTTGCAGCGAATCGTGTGTTCCATGATACGGTTCGATCCCATCGATACATATTGCGTATGCGTTGGCGGCCAGCGGTTTGTTGTCGTTAACTTGCTGTTAAAATGCTTTGTGAATAAGCGAACATTGGCAAATCCTGTCTCGCTTAACTCTCTGAAAACATTATCTTCAATGTAAATAAAGCTACCTAATAGAACTCGATGTTATGAAGTGAACATCAGCCCAGTAGTGGCTGCGGTTTGCCTATGAATAGTCATAGCGTTGTGACACATCACCGTTGTATCATGTATTAATCTCGGAACTTGATCTTCACGGAGGCGGGAAGTGGGATAATGTGAAGAATCACATTGACAAGGTACATCGCGCCAATAAAACCAAAAGATAGTCCAAAGTTTAGCCAGTATTGCAAATCAACATGCGCAGTGCCCCGGCCGGTTCGATACTTCTGCGAGATGAAGTGCGATCCGCTGACGAAGTAGCAACGGCCAGGCTCCACATTGGGTCCGCACGATGTCCCGTTAATTGATGGGGCGTAATCAAGTGAGGCGTAATTTTCAAACTCGTTCTGGTAGAGGAACGCTCCTGCATAGCGGTGCATCACCCCGTAGCTGGCATAGTACGTCCAGTCAGGCATCACAACCAAGGATCTGTTTTGAAAGAAAATCAATTAACCAAATTAAGCGTTGAATTAGTAATCGAAAATAGAGATATTCTATAATTCGAACGATCTGAAATCAGATTACTTCTCCTTCGAGTCAGGCATACACTGACGTTCCCAGTATGTAGGACATTCCGTCTATTACTAAGCGTATCAACTGATATAGAAAAAAATCAGCCGTTTGATCTGATCGGCGCCCCCTCGATACCGCTAGTATTTTATTTCTCTTTTGTTATGGCCTTCCAATTGCTTTAGCAGAATCCTCCATCTTTAGCTGACTCATACTAGCTGACCATTGTACAAAATGACCTGCTTTCTACAACAGCTTGTACAAGGCCAACCCAAAAATTGACCTCCTTTCAATCACCAACGCGCGACGATCGAAACAAAAATCGATGAAGGATAATGCCACTCGCACAACCAACGTCTCGGCAGCACCGGCAATGGACGGAAGAGCCTGGTGCGTTCGATTGCTCCGGCCTGTGCCTTGCCTGCGATCGCAGCGATCGAAGCGAACCGATCTTCCGATCGGAGGGGTCCGCGAATATGTTCCGATACATCATCTTCCTCGCACGACGTCGGATCTTCAGTGACTTTCGACGCCGGATCATCGGTGACGCGCACGACGGCCATAAATTTCCGCGCAGCCGGCTGTGCGAAAGGAGATCCGATTTCAGCAGCGGGCCGCCACGAGACCAATGAGCCGTCACAGCCTGTCTTGATGCGACCGCACGTTCATTGATTCATCCACCACACGCCACGATGTCTGTGTGCTATACTCGGGTGTATGAGCATTCGTGTGTGTGACTGGGTGTCTCTGCCGGGACAGACCCCGGTGAACGAACCTCCCTGTTGCTCTCATCTCTACGATGTGCCGAGCGCGCGCGCGCGCGAGCGGTTCCAATTTAATTAATGGACGACACCCACGTCGGTACAGGACTCGCGCGAATAAATATTCGTATGGGGGCGGCTAGAAGCGGCTAGCAGCTTGGCATACGCGACAGTGGAAATGAGGGCCCACAGGGACTGGTGATTGTGAAACCCAACACGATTCCTTGGTACGATAATGGTTGTGATATGTGGCCGAAAAAAGATAGTCGCGGGTGCGGAAGCTGGCGTTTGTGCACTAATCCTTTGTGCGGCAGGGCAATATGCTACTGGCACGGGACATTGTCGGAACGATTAGGAACTATTCTGACTAACTATTGTAGTTGTTGACGGGAGGAGCTTGTATAGCGTGAGCATGTATAGTATAATGTAAGTCTCCGACATCAGCCACAGGGTGGTGTATGTCGCCTTCGCGTTTGATTAATAGTCGCTGAGAATCGTAGCTTTTATAATATCTCGTTGGTGCATAGCCGTGAATTAGTTGGACGCGCGTACATATCGATACGTACATCGTAGGCGCACCCAAGCTCCTCCCCCGCCGGGTTTTAATTCATATGACCATAATCAATATGACAATGGATAAGCAGAATGCCAACCCTCTGTGATACAACTGTTTTGGGGATACAAAAGTAAATATTGCTCCTGTATTAGAATTGCGTACGTGGCGCTGCTCGATACTAGATTCGTATGATACAGTGAAAATATCATAGTTTCCATAAAAAAGTTCAACGCAAAAGTGTAAAATGCCACTTCGAAACAATTTTTGTTTTTGCCTCAACGGCCATTGTGCATGCAAATAATGAGAAAATACAATTAGCATCAACGACAACTACGACTACGACTTACTTGACTCCTCCCGATGCGAGAGTAATATAGATGGCCAGAAAGTAGATCGATGTAACGCAGGCGGTGTATGATGAGCGGATGACCATCATTAGTGCCACGGTCTGCTGCTCAGCAAAGGCGTAGCAACACCAGAGGATTGCGCAGAAAGGTGCCCATCTTTCCCATTCTGGGCGCATTTCCGATGCTCTGTTCGGGAACATAAAGGCGAGAACGGGTGAGACAAGGCAACCTCAAATGTAACCCGACCAACCCGCCATAATGACACGACATAATTAAGAACGCCTACTATGATGGTAACCCTGGCTGCGGATGCAGATAGCTATACGCAGAACTCACCACTTGCTGAAATAGGTAGCAGGCATCTATTATTCAACCGGAGAATAATATTATATCGGTGAATATCATCATGTATAATAATTAGTAAATGACCGACCCCTTGGTAAAGGCGATGTTTTGTCGCTATTTTGAAATTTGAATCTATATTTTTTCTTCTTTAATTTTAACTACTGAGTCTTATTTATACTGTCGGGTCCTTAATGTTATGTACGAGGCTAAAGCATTTAATCGCTACTGTATGAACTCATTATACTCTAAGCAACATTTGGATTCAAATTGTTTGCTATGCAGTTTCATCTAGCCACATGCACACATGTGTGCTCACTTTATTTAACTACCCCATATCTATTTGTCTCTAACGAGCCATGCGCCTAAGTTACCGTTTAATCAACTATAGAGCGCCTAGCCTGGACAGAGTGGACTTGCGCGGTTGATTACACACAGCGTCCTAGAAAACTTCGTGTTTGCCTTATCCGAGGACATAACACATCGTAAATAAAGTACGTCTGGTGCGCCAACTTCCCAAAGAGACGCCTTCCTAGCAAAGTTGCACTCGGACCCTCAGATTTACTACCCACGCTGAGACTGAGGCTGGACTTAACCATGATTCCAGAGCCCCCGCTTGTTCTCTGCTGGGGTTTCTCTGTATGCCCTCTGCGTGCTTCACTAAAGGGATGCCTCATCCGGAAACGCAGGCCGGAATGGCGTCGCATCTGTATGATCCGTCGACTGTCTTTGCCGTCTTCGGTCACCGACTATCAACCAATCATCGTTTCCGGAGGCAGCATTTACCCGCGAACCTTTACTATACCACGCGGCTCCGTTTACCCGTCTAGCCGATGTCCGGAGTGTCTCGTCCTGCATATTTATAATAGCTTGTGTACCTAGGCTGCCAGTATCGGTGCACAAGGACACATGTGTACGGAAGGCACATGCTTATCGGACTCAACTCAGATGGTCCTGGATGTTTCACATTCTTTCTACCTGCGTATTCTGCTGTGTCCAAGCAGACATTATGGGCAGTTCGATCTCAATCAACACAAATCATGTATAACTCAATATCATCTGTAATACATATAACATGTCGAAGCAACGCCGAAAGCAGGATAATATTGGCTGTATCAGCCCGGAAATTTTACTTTGCAATATTATATGCCTAAGAACAGACTTGATTTTTCAATGGAGAAACGCCATTTCGTATCATGCTATACTTATACAGAAGCGAGCGATTGACGAATAGATATCAATCAAGAAACATCTTTGATTATTGGCATTCATATCTCAGGTTGCGTATTGTCTATCTATATATCTCCACGTTTACTAATTCGTTACTGCCGTACGAGCCTGTCTATTCGTTTTCAGCGATTTCCTTCGTTTCTACTATAGATTCTAATCGATATTCGAAAAATCCCTTCTGAGCGTTTTGTCTCAGAAATATTATACATTACATACATCCGCCGTAATTATCCATCGTCATATTTTATCTGTATATAGCCATAGACATCGGTGATATAATCGAATCGACTCTCAAAGGCCGTGGGCCTCATATATGGCAAAAATATGAACAAATTTCAATAATAGGGCATTCCATCGCGGACCATTGCTCTTCTGCTCAAACGTATGAGGTTATCGCCACACCTGCTCGTTCTCAGCGAATCGTTCCTTCTCCAGGGCGCAGCCGAGCGGCAAATACCCATTGGGGATGAGCAGTTGCCCTGATGTTGCTGAATTCCTTCCTTCGATGTGGTTTATGAATCCTATCTATCTGCTTCACCGTGATGATGATGATGTGAAGGGTGATGATGATGCCGTCGGCACTGTTGACAATGATGCCTCCCTAACGCCCAACGGTATCTCTATTCCCCTCAGAGGGAGCTCTCGCTCTTGGTTTAAAGCTTATGTTCCACATCATCTGTCCCCTTCGTGGTTACGCTGTCCATGCGTTCCTTCGAGGATCGTTTGTCTTGCTGACGGCCTGCTTGCGGCTTGCCCAACAGCAACAGTTCCTCTTCGTGTCGCGACCATGTAAATGCGTCTGTGACTTAGTTCCACGCTTACACGTCTACTGACTGAGATCAGAGAGAGAGAGAGAGAGACGCGGGTAAGGGACGAGAGAGACACATAAAGAGGAAAAGAGAAGGATAGCTTGTCAGCAGTAGCAGCACCCAGTAGCAGGAAACCGCTTCCAACCGCTGCCTGCTGAAGCTAGTAACAGCAGCAAGATAAACAGCGGCCAGCCAAACAGGGAGGCTGTACTGCAGCGGTGACACTCGTTCACCATCTGCTCCAGGAACGCCAGCCATCCCTGAGACCCGACGATGACGACAATGACAATAACAACAACCGCGACGATAGACGACCCCGAACCAAGTCAGCAGCAGGAGTGTAGCACCAGTTCGGTGCACAGCAAAGCCACGGCGCGCCACAAAGCGAAAACTAGGCCCGAGCCTGAACCCAGTGAGCAGGTTGCTTGCTTCAGGTGTACAGTAGATTCCGGCGTGTCATCACGTGCCATCATCCGACTGGGTGACATTATAGTAGACGACACAACGTTCCGCTGCGCGGTCGGTCGGCGGCGACGACGAATTATGCCGCCAAGAGCTCACTCGCTGGAAGGAGTGATAGCAATAGGGACGCATCGCAGATGGGCACTCATCGAGGGAGGAATTAGTCAACAAGGAAAGTGAAGGAAAGGTTAGAAAGGATATGGCGGTCAGGCAACGAAGAGACAGCCAGACATAGGCAATATCGCGTTGACAGGACGCCAACAACGGTGGCGCGCATTGGCCCACTCGTTCGCTGTCGTTATGTGTCTTGCGACACCAAACATTTGAGGTTGCTCTGTTCCGTTATTTCCAAGGGAGTAGATCATAGCAGGCCGACTATTCTTTTCGCTTGGCAGCAAAAGGAGAGGAGAATACTTTGACAGTAATGGCGACAGTAATGCTAGAAAGGATACCTCTAAAGGCACGACTACAATGGATGAATGAGCGAAGGGTAGTATCATAATGCCTCTTGTAGGCTCCCTTTGCTATATTATATACTGGTGGGAACAACGCGTCGTGTTGCGTTCGATAGGGTACCTTGAGAGGAAAGGCTTGTTTTGCTGCAAATATCCTTGAAAATACCGTAGGGCTACATAGTGGGGTGCATTCTTAAGATCCGGTCGGTAATTGTCGTGGATCGTAGATGATGTATAGACGGCTAACAGAATGCATGCAGCCTAATGACGTTGGTCCACACGGGTCACTGCAGCAGACCGTTGTGTCGCTCGTTGTACCATTGTATGTATATTGCACATGTTTGTGGGTCTGTACAACGGATATCCTGAAGAGGATTTTTTTTTAATTCCGTTATAAAGATTGTTCTGTTTGGCCAACCCTAAGATATTACGTATAACCCCCCCTAAATAAGTATTCAACAAAGAGTATGGCTCCATTTCAACCACTATAGGAACTATACTCAAAATGGTCAACTAACCCTAAACGAAGAGCCATTACGACGATTCCAATAGATAAGATAAACTCACTATCAATAAAAATTAGGCTGCTTTTATAGGACGCACAAGCCCTTATAGAAAACCCAAGAGCATTTTCGAACACGTAGTAAATAATTCTCCCTATTGTGGGCCGCTTTATTTCAGCCATCTATACGTATAGTATATGTGAGCTAGTATATTTTATTGGATAGATAAATAATTGAAGTGTGCAAGATGATTCCTCGATGAATTCTAATATATTATGACAAGGAAGGATTTGAGCCTCCTACATCACGTTTGCTTAGCCCCTCTGACCACAAATATCACAAACGAATTAGAAACTATAGATTTAAATTTACATAATATATGCATTCACAACCTAGGGTTTTTTACTATACATCGATGGTATTAATCTAACAAGGGGGTCGCATTTTGGGTCATTACAAAACACTCCAAAAGCGTGTGTTCGCGACTGCTGCAGTCCCCAGTCGTGCATATTGAACAGCTGCTTGCAAAGCTGGTGTGCTTTCTTGTTGAGAACTCGGGTCACTGCCGCAACCGCGTATACCGTCCGACTCAAAGCGGTTGGACTACCCAGGCGTCGAATAACTAAGTGGGTGACGAACGACCTGAATAGCTTCAATCGCCGGGTTCGATTAATTTTTGCATAGACCAGGCTCGTTGTCGGAATACTCCAACTGGACGACAAGTACCACGGAATTAGCGATCAACTTGATGTAGGAGGAGACGATAAATTAATCGTAGTAGACCTTCGTAGGCGTGACTATGTGTTTGTTTCATAATTAGAGATTTACCAATCAGAAATTGATCTTGATCTATGATCATTTTCTCATGTTGGCAAAATTATAGCACAAAATGGGGTAAAACCTTTTTGCAAGTCCTGACTTTAACGTTCGAACTCAAACAAGGTCATTTCGTACAGTAGATGATTCTGGCTTAAAATTGCAGTCCTTTTTTTGTAATTTTAATAGAAAGCTGCAGAAGCCTAAACAGGTGTCATTTTATATATCAACAGAATAGTCTTTGTTCATAAACCGCCATAAATAACAGATTAAATCGTACACATTCTCGCATCAGGCCGCTGAGTTGTGTCACCCACTCACCCAGTTACGAGCGACAAAACTATATGGGGTTTACACATGATTTCACTCAAGCAAACTGTTAACCATGTTGCAATTAAAATAACTCAGTTTCAAGTAGACAGCGCCATTGATGGCACTCGTAAGCGGAGTGACAGGTTTTGCACAAAACGAAATTATTGCTTACCCATAGATGATTGAAGCGGCCGCGAATACTGAAAAGATCGACATTGGCATCGAGAACAGCGCATGTGTGAATACAAAAAGTGGACCTCGGTATTTCCCTTCGCGACTCTCCTGATAATAGCGGGTACGATGTGGCGCGTCTGGAAATGCAAAAGTATGACACAAATCATTGACATCCGACATAAATGATGTGTGTACTCCTCTGGTACAAATGGTAAGGTAATCCTCATATGATGAAGTGGCACAGAAGTAGCGACGATGCTACACAATCTGAACGCTAAGCCATGCCAAATAGCAATGTATACATTATGTCTGTTGGTCATTCTTGTGGGAGAAAAGACCAGATTTTTTTTAATGAGCGCCACTAAAGAAAGTGCCCTTGCCGACGAATTTGCAATTCTCGCAATGAACACCATATGTGCACATGTTGTTTTTTTCTTGACAAGCTCTACTCGAAGGCTTCTTGTATAGAAATTTTGTATTAATATCGCTAAACGCCACAGAGAGAGGTACGGTAAAGGTCATTATGATAACAATCTTCAACGCGGCCGGATTTCCACAGCGTGAAAGTACGAGGTCTCCCATCCATTATCCACTGACACAAAAAGAGAGGACTGAAGAGAAATTTCAGGAGAGACAGATCCTATCCCCTCTATTCTGATCATTGTCCCGCAGCTGAAAAGCTAGTTGCTCTGTGCCCAGATCGCAGACCACAGACATAAGGAACTTCCAGCCTTCCAGTGGGAAGTACTATCCATACAGCTCGTAGCGCGGTTGACCTACGAGAAACATTCCCTGGAACAGCTATCGGGTGCGGACTGGCATACACAGATCCTTATAGAGACACCGACAATATCGTCAAACGTTCTAACGGGAATGAGTAAATCCACCTAAACTGCTATTGCCAGCGGAGCGCGCGAGCACCTTTCCCTACCGCCAATCCTGCTTATATTTTATCCATACATCAGCAATAGACATTAGCACATCAGCAGAGCGGCGCAGCCAGGCAACCAAAGGCAACCGCAATGATCCGCACACAAAGCCACACCGGGCCATCAACCCATACACTCACACAGTAGCTAGCTGGCATCATCACTGACTACTCATTCGACACTCCTCTCGTTCGCGTTCGCTTTGTCCGCCCAGCTTCGGTTCTCGCCTATCTGTTCATTCGTCTTTACGGAGTGGATAGATAGATCTGTGGTACTCTGGCCGTGCACGACCAGCATCTTTCCAGAAGCTGTTGGGAGAGATTTGGAGCTCGCCAACGGGCGAAATCGAGACAAAGCGCGCGGGAGACTTCGAAGGGGAGACAAAATAGAAGAGAATGATGCACCTAGTTACGAGACAGCGACACACCAAGCATAAGATAATACAAACAGACGGATGAAGAGACAAACACTGGAATAAGTATATAGGCGGCCACACACACTCACTGGCCATACAGAGGGTTACACATCGATGCCAGCCTACCGAACACATGTAACTCGTTGAACATACGGAAGCCCGAACACTGAAGGCCCGAACACGACTGAGTGCCAGTGGCAGCAAAGCGCAGCGTCGCCGCACATATGCTGGCGATGAAGCCGTTTCAGGATGTGGTGGATACTCATTCAGCATACGCCTATGAGGCGGCAGGTTGGCATTTAGGTAGGTATATAGGTATTTAACTGCACTGGGAGAATACGCTCTACTGTGTCCATATGTATGCGTGTGTGTTATTGCTGTTGTTGTTGTTATACCGGTTATTGTTGTGGTCGACACATGGCGGGCGACTATTGTGATGCTACTGTTTGTTGTGTCTAGATATTCGACGAGCGCAGGAAATTACCACCGAACCCTGTGCTCCATTCGAAGATGAACGAACAGAAGGCTCCCATGGTTAAGTGCTGCTTTCACGTCTCTCAGTGGAACTGCGAACAAACACGATGAAAGAATGAGGCAACCATAAATAATAATAATAATAATAACGGGAAGGGCAACAACAGCAGCAGCAGCAGCAGCAGCAACAACAACAACAACAACAACGGCAACAATAATGAAACGAAGAAGAAGACAGCGTTGAAGAGCGAAAATGCCGAAAATCGGCGAGATCAAACAATTAGGTATGCAAAGAAGGAACAAGAGACCCAACAGCGGCTGCGAGCCACAGAGACAGTGCCGTCATCATCGTCGTCATAATCGCTGAGCCAAGCTTAGCTGGTGAGGCCGGCACTGTTCTACTGGACGGTTGTAGGAGAAAACTTTGGGAGCAGTAATTAACAGGTAACTAATTCGTTCTAGGCATTGCTGCCTCTTGAGCGGGAAACATGGATATATTTTTTTTTCTGCGCAGATGGACGAACGGACATTTTGCGGAAACTACAATGGACCACCGATCTAAGTCTCATGTGGCTCTAAGGCTCGAATATCGTATAATCGGATTTCTCGTACACTCATCGTAATTCAGTAACCTGATACACGTTTCGCCCTGTGTCCAACGTTTACGTCGCGCAACTCAACCCGTTTCGCCATCGACAGAACATGCAGTCACCAGGATTTAATCAGTCACCCTTAGGCACACGACATGTTATTACTTGGCCAGCCCCGCGAATATCATGCACGATCCATCAGTGACACGTTCTCCCCATAATCAAGAGGGACATATCTATCAACCTGTTTATCAGCGTGAGGCAGTTACAAAAACGAATTTAGATGGATGCTTTCCATTCGAAGATGCCAGCACGCCGCCCGTCCGCCCTGTTTGCGTTATCACACCAAACGGGTCGCCTCCGAGCAACAGCCGCCGCGGTATGGGCGTGGCTATTCGGGACGTCTGTCTGTCTGTTTGTTGGTATGTATGTCTGTCTGTGCGTCTGTCTGTCTGTATGTATGTCTGACTATTTGCTGTACTCGTTTGCACCTCGTGTGGAGGAGAACAGCGCCATACGAATGAATGCATACCTGCATACACACGTACGACCGCTGTATACATTTGTCTAGGTACTCATAACGGGGAGAACGATCTGTTTCCATCCATCTACATACATATCTATCTATTTATCCATTTGTCTATTATATATCTATCTGACTATTATATCTATCTATCTATGCTGCTGGTTTCCTGCAGTGCTCTGCGCCGCTCCGCTAAATGTTCCAACCTCTGTGTCGACTGCGCAGCCCAGGTGCTCTACTGTGTCAAAACACGTACGGTCTCTTTATTCCTCTTCTCAGCATGTGCTACACGGAGACTACGACGCGGTGCGCTTCCTATATTACTAATACCGCCGCCGCCACCGCCGCCGCCGCGATTCGTTTCGTGACCTCACTGGCATGGCACAACCCGACTGCTTGCCTAGATAGCTGCATTTGCGAAAGCAATGGAGGAGGCGTTTGCTCGTCTGAACGTCACCAGCTGGAATAGGCCGTGGCTTCTTTCGCACCGCGCAAGACTCTCGACGATCCCGAACTAACACTCTACAGCAGGAGGTATTATTTTGCTTCACATGTATAAGGCGATAGTTGGGCGAGAGATCAGTCGGGCCCAGAGAGAGAGAGAGAGAGAGAGAGACGGATCAACGGAGCGGCCACGCCGCGGAGTTGCTGTTGGAACTAGTCTTTGTCACACTTGATGAGTTCCCCTCGCTAGTCTCCTCCCGTGCTATCTTCATGTATCCGTGTCGTTGTCTCGCAAACACACCCAGAGACACGCACATACACACTCACAGACATTAAGCTTTCCTAATATGCCTTCACGCAGAACAACCGGCACGAAGTGAACGTCCGAAGCCGCCGGCCCGGACCGGCTCGCCCGAATCGAAAGGAACAGCGCGCGGGAGCGGCGGTGTTTTCTCAATAGTTCTTCTCTTTGGGGCGATAGGTCGCGGGTAATTAGCCAGATCATCTTTCGTTCGCTTTCTCAACTTTACTCCTTGCAGGCGTTTGGAGAAGACGACCAACATGATGTTCACCGTTTGGCAGGTTATTCTTTGTATCAGCGAGTGATTGAGGCTGTTGAGATCCACGGCAGGCGGTGATTTCGCGGTTTGTTCAAAGGACGTTGTCTCGCTCACGCGCTCTGTGTGTCTGTACCCCCAAGTCAGCCAACCCGCCCCTCGACCTCTCGATTCCTCTCTCTGTCGGCCCCTATTAACTGGTGTGTACCGATGTTAGTTTCCACTTGGCAGTAGCTGGATTTGGACCCTCTTTTGGGTGGACACACCGAATTTGTGGAAGAGAGCTGGGCCACACTAGCCAAAAGAAAGCTTAAAGACACGAGGAACGAGAAGGCCACCTCGCTAATGAAGATCAACAGCCGATACGCCGGTTGCTCTCGTTTCGGAACACAGTGAAGAGCGCTGCTGTTGTTGTCGCCATTCGGAGAGCTGACAGCACAACTGTGGCCATGCACCGATAGCTTAGACATGCACTCACACGCACGCACACACACATACGCATATACGCTCAAGCGCATTCTGAACAGTGGCTACTCACAAACTAGTCGCAGTTGCACATTGTCACACGGCTCTGCTCGAAAAGATTATTGTGATATGAGATGAGGTAAGGGAGCGTTTAGACTAAGTCAGAGAGCAACTTTCGTAGATCGTGAAAAAGCGATGAACACAGTTACATAGAAAACGCACCAGGAGAGATAAAGACTTAAACGACTACCGACTTCTGCTTAGACCGTCATCGAGAGAGCACAACGAACAGGCCCAGTGACCGTTCGGTTATACTCGTGTCGGCCTACATGCGCTAATGGTGGAAACGTAGTGACTGTTGCCCTTTAGCATTCCTTATCAGAATCCTTTCCAGGACTTGTTAAAGTAATCGGCTTGTTCGAAATGCCTTCTGTACGATAACTTGTTTTAATGCATTTGCACGCGATACAGGTACGTCCATCTTCGTTGTAAGAAGATTGCTTCCAAAAATTCGAACAACGGGAACAGAGGAGCAGGAAAGAGACGCCGCATTCTGTATCAACGGATCGAGACGTATCAGCGGAAGTGTTCTTTTGAAAAGTGCCCGATAATGTAGGCGTGGATATCCCATCGTTGCCCATCGATCGGTCGCCATCTTGAGAAGAGGGGGCAAGCCTAAAATTTACGTCAACCAAACTTTCCTCCAACGAAGGGGTCAGGGTTAAACTTACAGGTAATGGCTGTGATGGCAGCTGACAAGAAGCTCGTGGCCGTGATTGCGCTCAGGATAAGTCCGTTTCGCGTGAAGAAACTCTGCTGTGAGTCATGCAGAGGATGAAAGAAGCTTAGCATGAATGTGAAGAAGACAGGGAGTACGAGCGTGCGAAGTCCGAGGTCGCGGATGGCGCGCCAGTTGAAGTTGAACGATGAGGCCATGAAACGACCATAGAGGGCGGCGAATACCTGCACCGATGACGGCTGCCCGTACGCTATTTGTCGTCGAGAAGCAACACCACGTTTTGGAGCCAAAGCCAAAGCATTGTAGGTAAAATGGAAACAAAATGAAAAATGTCAATTCGATTAGATTAGATTCGGTAATGCAAGAAACATGCCATATAGCCACATATCGAACAGAAGAGCAAATATACTAACGATAAATGCTGCTCAACATTATCAATTTAGTTCTATAAATTTAGTTATTTGATGAATGCCGAGGTACTACAATATTTAAACATGGATCCTTTCAAGCAGTGAGAAGTGAGCGCGTGTGTGCGTGTATGTGTTAATTAGACTAACCCGTTAATGGCAACTTGTAATCAGATGGCGGCGGCGGAGTGACGTCCGAGATAGCGCCTGAGGCCATTTTGCGATAGCGGGCGCCCTCGATGCGGAACTTTTCGACGAGGCTTTGAATTTGCGAGGAAGATTCGAGGAATCGCTCGCGGGTCCGTCGATCGACCGTCGACAGGCACACTGCAATCGTGTCGATAATTGCATGCTAATATAATGTCTTGCCAAGCAAAAGATCACTTATGAGTACCTTTCAGTGCTCCAACGAAATTGTGAAACCAATGAGACACTACAATAATATGTCAGCTCCAATAATAACGATAAGGAAGCATTGATGTTATCTGTTATTTGTTTGTACAATTTCTCCATTTTGTCCCCTTCTGCTGGCTCGATTCTGCATTTTAGTATAGGGTGCTGCACCCCTGTCGCACTGGCTGCCCTTAACACAATCATCGAACAACGAACTGTGCTTGGACACTGTCGCTTTGTTCTTCATAGAGGCTATATCATTGAAAAATGCGGACACCGTTATCCAATGTATTATACACAGCAGCCGTTATCAACAAACGATCCTGTCTGCAGAACAAAGTGTATATATATATATTATATATTGCATGTATCTGTGGTTAGAAATTTCTATATTTGGTTTTGTGCTAGACGTACGGTAATACATGAGTGGATTCTCCATCTCGGGACAGGGGAAGCCAACGTTGCGAAAGTAGTCGAGCATATGTCGAGTACTGCCCGTGTAGACGAGTTCGCCGAGGCACAGATAGGTCACCCGATCGAGGAACGGGAAGATATCAGATCGCGGTTTCGACAGCGACATGAGCACGATGCGGTTATACTTTTTGGCATGATTGGCTAATATTGACACCACGAAATAGGTGTTTAGCGGATCGAGGTCCGCTGTTGGTTCATCAAGAATCACCAAAACTGCAAAAGTAAGATAAAACCAAATATCGATTTAGTTACGTTTTGATAGGCCAAAAACACCGATGCCACTAAACATATTCTTCCAGTATAAGAAACAGGAGTAAAGGAGGAACAAGCAAATAGTGTTCGAATAGATACAGAAAAGAGCCCGACTAAAGTAAGTGAGTGTTATCTGTTGTCAATCATACCTGGATCCCTGACAAGTTCGAGTCCGATTGCAAGTCTCCGCTGTTCGTTGATGGACAGCGTAGACACTTCACGATCTGCCACACCGTTCAGTGCAAGGTCGGCCATTACCTACAATGTGTTCGGAGAAGTGAGCAGCATTTTATTTATTTAGACTATATATATATATATAAATCTTGCCCAGCCGATAGTAAATGCTCAGTGATGGCGACATCGTGCGTTATATGTTTGAGGATGGGAGAAGGTGGGGTCCTCAAATTGATCAGGAACTAACTCGAACTGGCTTTTGGCGAATGGGAAAAGTATATACTGTTGCCATTGTATCATGTGTTCCTCTTATTATATCAAAGACAAGATGACGTACATGTCTATTCGACTAATTTATACAAGATCGTGTGACATCGTCGACATCATTGCGCAATACAATACAAAGTTTTGGGTGTAAAGGAAACTGCAGTTTTTTTAAGTTCTCGACGTGCAGGATCATTTACTGCGATTTTGTTGAAATGGTGTTATCGCCATATATTGAATACTACTATTAATAATAACAGTTCCATGTACTAGGAAATGATTTACAACATCATGCTCATGCTGGTAAGATAGTCTTGCTTATATTACTACGGGAGTACGCCAGTTAGTAAACTTAATATATTGTTATGCCATTTCAGGTAATATTTGCATACTGTGTCAATATCATTTGAAATTGGATTATCAATCAAATGTCTATTGTATTTTCTATTGCCAGTGCCGACAATAAACCATCCAGCTAACGAACATCACTTGAAACAGTTCTCTTACTTGTTTGACACGCGCTTTCTTTACTGATGCCGGAACTTTAGAGCCCACAGTAAGTTGAGCTCCTACGTCAAGGCTTTGTCGGACTGTGAGCCCTGGGACAAGATTCACTCGACGCGGCACGTAGCCACACTGCTCCTGTAAATCCAAAACAAGTTAAGATTAGAACAGAATCAATAAATATACTCCTACGCCTCATTGCAGATCGAAGCCATTAAGTTCTATATTTTCGAAGAACACATAGATACTTAATGTGCAGGAACAAACTGTCATAGTACCTAATTTTGGTTCGTAGTTCAAGAAATCATAATGTGATCACTTATCAGGTCACTGATGCCCAACAGTGAATGCCCTTCTGATTCCCAGGAAACACATTATGTTGACAAGTTAGATTCGATTTAGTGGTTATGCGAGTCATAACGTATTACATGGCTGTTGCAGCAAGTAAAATTCTCCTAACATCCAGCCCGACCTGGTCAGCCGGCCCTCGTAGCTGCTGTACCGACCGTCATCTCTCGGGTCGTCGATTTCCTCCGCCACTCAATCTCGCATTGTTTGATTTGAAAGAACGATCGCCGTCCAGTCTCGTGGCAATTTTCTCGGCTAAAAGGCGCGACGTCATAGATTGTATGGACGTTTCATTTGTCCACTTGGCAGCGCAATTATGCCTCAGTAGGGTTCTGCAATGGGCCACGTGGCTAGGAGAGTCCAACGGAAGGCTGGTCAAACGACTAACCCCAGCATAATTTACTCCCACGTATAAGCATAGTTTACATAAAAGCCTACCGTTCACTAATCGCTCAGTGAATAACATAGCTATATAACTGCTCTGAACGATTCTGGCTACCATGAGTGATTTATCACACTTTTTGAATTGCTTGTTGTGTTTCGTGTAGTGTTGTATCTGTCGGTGAACTTCTCCTCATCTGTTTGTGAAACCTGGTAGCAACAACAACAACACACCGACGCCTGCCGGCACAGAAGTATCAAACACAAAGGTTTTTTACATGCTCTGTGCGCCTGATGTTTACTGTCAAAAACATTCTCTCATTTTACAAGCGATACATCAACAAGAACTACTACTGCACTTATCGGAGAAATTTACTGCAGAGGCGTGAAGACCGAGGAGGTAACTAACATCAAGCTCATCAAGTTAACGATCGATTTATGGTTTAAACAATTCCGCCTGCATGGTGTATGCGTCGCTCTCTTCGGTTTATGTTGTGAGCAGCTGTTCTAACTTAGTGTTACGGAACAACACTAACTTGGAATTCTAATGTTGATTATTAGCAGGCATCCATTCATTTGTTACCTGGAAAAGTCGGACAGTGATCGGGATATCGTTGAGCAGGATCTGTCCTCTCGTGGGTCCCATGGCTCGTCGGGCAATCACCTCCAGAAGCGCCTTCTTCCCACTGCCTTTTGAGCCTGATCGAAGCCAAAGGATCACGAAACGAACATTAATTCAAAAGTACATATTAGGAGGTGGGATCATATATACAAGTTTTCTAATACGTCGATGACGTCAGCTGACCTTGCATCGATTTTGCCTTACTGGGACAAAGCTGTAGTTTGATATTGTCATGACAAATAAAGCATGCAGAGTGTGACAGACTGGCAACAGACTGGTGTTCTCCTCCTAGGCCTAAATGTCATCGACTGATTTCCGTGAACGACCTTAGACGACCACGGTACCCCGACGAGAAAGCCACTCAACCTCATCATTGCAAGCGAAACAGGAGAACCACTTTTACTGGTGTAATATTGAAATGCCTATGCGGACCTGTAATTGCTGCAGCAATAGGTTTACTGCCACTGCCAATTAGTTGCTATAGTTATAGACGTGTTAATTACACACCACGTCCACGTACGTCAGATGTTTAATTAAATACATATAATTCAGTTAACTAATTGCAAGTCGGAGTCTTTACTGTGTGCGCCGGCATGCGTTGACCTGCATTCATGGCCACCGCTTCGCGGTGTTTTAGCCTAGCCGCTAGTAGTTAGCTAGCGTCCTGCGTTCTATCATCTTTGCTTTCTAGTCTGAAACTTCTAGTTCTAGTGATTATTGTAGCATAAAAACGCCCGTGGCGCGATTTCGATACGAGCACCGAATGCACCATTGTTAATATTTTGATATACTTGCTATCCAAGCGAATTAAGCGTAGGGAACGACTGACAAGGCATATTGCAGCAAAAATTTAGTAAAAGTAATTTCCGAGTAATCAGACATCTGACGTATACGTTGTAAATGAAAATTCGGTGCGAAATTGCTATTTCCGATTACGGTTTTTGTGGTGATTTCAGTGACTAAATCTGTTTGCTAACACGCACACACGTTACTGCATGGATAATTCTGGGAAAGCACACATCAGTATTATTAGCAATCAGAGTAGACGGTATATTCGTAACGAGCGAATTAGTTGACCCACATAATCAACGGGCAGGTCGTTTACAAAATTGATTAATTTATTATCACTATCTCTATTGTTATCAGTTAATGTTTCAGGCACGTGAGTTGATAACATATAGTAATTATCTCGTTGAAAGGGAGAACTTAAACGTTTGCCAGACTCATGTATTCATAACAAATAACATTCATCGCCCACATAGTCATAACTTAGTAAGAGCATATAGCCGAGATGTGGAGATACGCGTTGGTCAGTCTGCTGTCTCATTGCATCGGTTGTCATTATGGAATACACTATTATTACACTATTACAAAGAAAGGGTCAGTCCCTTGTACGCTTGTATTCATTGTATGTCAATGATGTTCACCACCTCAAAGCGTCATAGTGTCTTATAGTCAATGTCTCCATCCTCGATACGTCGAGTTTTTCCAATCAATCGAGTAAAGCGAACTTGTCACGTAAAAGCGGCTGCGAAGAAATGCATACGATAGGTGACATATTAATATCGTCGCAGCCGACAGCTTTCAAAGCGGACACAACGTGTGCAACTTTATTTTCGGTAAAGAGTGAGCCATCTAGATGCTAAGTTCTCTTTTTTTTAGGATTCGGCCGCTGTCCAGAAGTTACTGAGGCGCAGTGGCCTTTACTGCTTCAAGCTTATTCTATACTTTGTGGTGTTTTTTTTCCTATTGGCTTGCCAGAAGAAACAGACTGGCACCCCTTTGTGGTATCAAGCTTCGAAAAACGATCGATGTTGGCCGTTCGTTGAAGTCAACAGAAATGTCGACTTTTTCATCCGGCAAAATAAAAGACAACGACATTCAATGGAAAACTTGACAGATTTGGAAAATTCGTTTACCCAACAGAGTCAGCTTACACTGCCACGCATGAACCGCGATGCGTTGGTGTGACAATGAGATGCCCACAACAGAACTATGCGAAACAATTTGTGGCAATTGCCGAGTTAAACCGCCGCACTAATACAGCTCTTCTTAACCCTGTTTGAGTTTGCACAGTATTTTCTTAGCGAATTACACCCTCAGCTATGTCGACCTAGGGGTCAAGTCAAGTTAAATCATGCACTTGAGAGCTTGAGAGAGTGAAAATCAATCCGAATTTCAATGTGACCCGAACGCGACAGGCAGTCCACATCGCAGCATCGGCATAGTCACTTCATAGTTACAGCTGTGGCAGTAGTAATCTAAAGTCATAACTTCGTAAGCTACGAAACCAAGCTACGAACCGCGAGAGGATGGATGTAATTTGCCATGTTATAGTGCATAGACGTCATTGAGGAGCTTCCCACCCCCCCTCCCGTTGACAGACCACAGCGCTAACCGAAAAAGCCAACAGAGAAACATCAGATATCCGTGTCAGATATTTGTTGCAGTTCGTCGTTCTTTTGTCTTTACTGTCACCGCGATTCAACTGCACTTGACGGACCTGCCGTCGATCCGCGCCAGCATCTGAATGTGAAACAAGTCAGAGCAGAACACATTGTCAAATCGAATATGGCAAGCACTTCAGGTACGGTCGCATGGCAAAATGTTCGCGTCCTTCGCGCCGATTGTTGACGATCACACTCGTTCCCGTTCGGCTGCCTCGGCGAGACGATGCGGTGGCGTCGTGTCGTCGCCTTCTCCAGCTCATCGAAAGTCATGTAAGATAGGTATGGTACTTGGCCCGATCAACAGCGGACAATGTGGCACTCGCTGCCCGAGCTGTACAACGTGATGTCAAATCGTTTTCGTTTTTTGACGATACAAACAGTGTTCGTAAGGTAACACATCCCCCACCTCCATAATGTTGGCTGGACAGAACAATAAAGCTGAGATTGTGCAACTCGCTTTAGATAGATATTGATACGGCTGGCTGTATGTCTATTCGTCCGCGTCACAACACAGACTGCGTAGCTTTTGTTGTCGCCGGCGTGGCGGGCTACACAATTCTCTACTGAATGAAAAGTAGGTTTGCAATTCAGACATACAACTTTAGTTTTTAAGCTGAACGTTTTACGCGCCAAGAAGCGTCTCATTAAAATCGTGAATATAATCATCACAAGGAAATAGATTGCAGGATGCGTTTAATGAACATCACTTAATTGGTGATCTCTGTATATTGAAACATATGACGGGGAGTCGACAGCCAAAAGGTGTATACCAGCTTCAATTATACATGCCTCACCCATACGCACACACATTCTGAGCGTATTCACGAGATAAGAAACATGATAAACATCATTCTTTTGAAATTTGCATGAAATTTCACACAATTCGCAATTTATCTGCCAGTTCCAAGAAACAGCTAGTGCACCGTTAGCAGGACAGTCATATATAATAAGATAATCGGATTGCTACTATCGTTTCTACGTACTAATCATTATTTGCATATATATTGTATTTGTGGTAAGTTGCTCAAAAACATCACTTATCTCTGTCTCCCCCAACCACCGACCCTCGTCTAACCGATGAGAATGAGCGCTCTTCTACAAGGTCAACATATGACAGTTCTGTATGACTTCATACTATGGATGGCAACTTCACTTGGGTTTCTGCTGCACCCTCGATTAATTTTGTGTGTTGTTCGACTTAGTACGAAACCATCCCAGTGAGCGACCCGTAGTAGTGCTCCATCGGCGGCCCCCAGCTCCGGCCTCGATCTCTCCCGTGCGCCTCCACCCTTCGCTTGCGTGCCACGATCGATAAGCGGATAAGGAAAATCAAGCACTACCCCACCGAGCGCCATCAATGGCCTCCCAGCTCCAACGTTGCGATGGGCTATTATTGGTAGACATCAAAAAAGGCTGGCAAACGCCAACGACCAAAGAAAGGAAATGTCGTTCGATTTGATCGAATTAAGGGAAAAATCTAAGAGAGACTCTCTCTCTCTCTTTCTCAGCAAAGTCGCGGCCTTTCCTCGCTTGCGTCTTGAATGTTCGCGCAGAGCGCTACCGAAAAACCCGCGAGCAATCTGTGCTTGCCACAGATAACGGCTGCTGTGGGTGAGCGGTCCGTGCTGAGCTGGCGGCATCGAAAACTGCACGCAATTTTACATCCGGCTCCGCCTCAATACTCCCACCGATGGCTTGTGGACAGTCGAATTTGTGGCAAATTTGCTCCGTTCACGTTAGCGGCAGGCAGCCGCTCGTAACTCGTTGATTTCGTTGTTGAACTATGTAGCCCACGACAATCCCGATTGTCGCTGAACGGCTGGAGGGCGTGCAGTATTGTTGCGCCGCATCGAATAGTCAACGATTTGATCACGGTTCTATTTGACAATACGTTGTTGGTCGGGCGGATAATCACAATAATGAGACAGAGGCGACCGGAGACGCGGCAGCGAAAGCAAACACGATTAAAACCAATGTCAATTGTCCAAAACGATCGTCCAACTGAGTTTGACGAGTGACACATATGACTATGATATTGAAAATAACATCGCGTTCTTGTCTCTCTGTATCCATCGCTCCGTGGTTTGGCCTGGTTCCATTACGAGTGTAAATGATTTCGAACCTGAATCTTTGTTGGTAAATGAGTCTGGACGTAAACTATATTGACCGCAAACTTCGAAAATTATGACGGAACTCTTCATTACCAGGCGCAGCATAGCCAAACTAATTACGAGCGTACTGGCTACTTGTCAATGTTGAATACGAGTTACGTGAACAGCAAGAAAGTGATTGTTTCATTCTTTAACGGCATTCAATATGTTTTACCTCATTTTAATATCATCACTTCAATAATATGCCGAACAGCAGCGTAGCCTCGGACCCCGATTACAGTATTTTCAGTTTAGGTTCTACAATCTACTGTATTTCGGTCCACTAAATCATTATCCCGCCAACTGGTTAAATCATATATGTATATATGTCTATCATCGCTGTTTTGCTTGAACAGGCGTCCCACCATAACCTTGATTACGCTGTCTTATTTATTTATTGATGTTTACAGCAGTCGTCCGCTTCACGCTGAACGCTAAGTCACAAGTCCTTGCGATTTCTCCAGCTGCATCAGCTGACTGCATTAACATGCTTCGCTCGCCTCTATCGAATTTCGCCGATGAAATCGGCCTAAATGGACGCCTAGAGCTCAGTTTAAATTCGCCCACTACTTAAACTGTATTGACCTGGAACGCCCTGTGCTACGGATGTATGCTTGATATGTATCGCGAAGCACACTGTCATATTCTTGTGGAGTACTGCATTATTTACAATTTAGACATTTGCCTAATTTTTTTTACGAGAAATAAAGCCTTTATAAAATTGCTGTTTCAAGAATAAACCTTAATTTTGAATTGAAATTAAAACATAATATACACATATATCGCACCCTCATACTGTGCATAATAAGTTATTTGACGATTGTGATTATTATTATTATTATTATTGTGGCAACTAATCTATTTCACTGACACGAATAATCAGATGAGAAATGAGGGTTATAGTTAGACAAGCTATTATAGCCAGGTTTGGCCCAATTGTGTGAATATCATCCTAAAATCAGTATCAATTACAGATCGTAGGTACTACCGTATCTGATGCTTGCTGGTTTGAGCGTGACAAATAACAAAAAAAATCTATACATTGTCACTGGGACGAAAATGGACCCAAAGAAAAGCTGCTGTCTACAAATTTGCTTCATCTCGACTCGATGCAATGCAGGTGTATACGCGTTGAGTTCTTACCGAGGACGGCCATAACCTCGCCGGCGTGAACTTCGAGTGAGACATCCTTGATGAGTGGCGCCGTCAACCCCGTGCCCGTGAGACTCTGAACACAGGAGGGCGTTTGCACCGGCCCGGTATAATGGATGCCAACCAACTCAACGATGTGATCGGTAGCCATCGATGATTCGTCTGCAAAAAATAACGCGAAGGACCGCAGGACAAAAGAGAAAACGACACCATTATAGGAGGAAAGTCACAAAAGATCATTAATACAAAGAAACAGGCATATATATATATATATATATATATATATATAGCCCGTTCATACTTCCCACCTGACAAACGAAAATTCACCTTCTCGAATTTCAATCGTCAAAAACATACTACAAATGCTAAATGCATGTAGTTATTACGGAATCGACGGAATTCACAAAGCAAGCATCAAGGTCGCCACCGAAAATAAATCCACTCGTAAGGGGCGGCAGTGCTAGTAGCAGTTCACATTGAGCCAACCCAGGAGTGTTCCAGTTACAATGCACAAGTTCCCTGTTGTTGGGTGAACATCGTTGATGCTGGCTGACGTCATATTGATGTGAACAGCGTGACCAAGTCAAATTGGATAAATTGGTTTCGTCTGTGCGAGTCGTCCTCTTTCACCTAACGCATGTAGAAGCGGGTGATTTAGTAAAGTATGGCTATTTCCAAACAGATGAGACGTTTTTTGGCTGCCGTTTTTCAGTTTAAGACTACGGCAAATATTCGAGCGTATGCTTCCTCTAGTGAGCGATCGTTAGCATAGAATATGACGAGTCCTTCCCGCTATTTCTCTAATTATTGCATATTTATAGTGACAATATTGTGTTTCGATTGAATGAAAATTGGCAACGCAACGAAGGAGAAATTGCCTCTTTTTCTCGACAAAACAATTGGTTCTTTCAAGACGTTCCATTTCATTTTGCTGAGTCCACTCCCATTATGCGGAGCCTTCGAGCATCAATACTAGATGTAAATCATATGATTGATTTGATTGGTGCCGATTTATGAGGCTGAGACTAGTAAAATATTATTCGGAAACTATAATAATTTTACACTCATTATTTAGCGATATTTGGCCATAGTTGAAATGCGTTTCTAGCCAAACCACCTTTACTCGTTCAATAACAACTTCTGTTTGATTAGACGATCTTCAAACTCATTCAGTGCACATATGTGAGTTCATATATCTGTTGTATACGAAATTATACTTCCTATTGAACATCATCAATTGTGGACTTGCTCTTCGACTGGTCATATATATATATATATCCCTTAGTGTATAATAATGCAATGTCTATATTTCTACATGGGTATTATAAATATAGTATAATTTTTGTTCTTCCACATACGTATACACTCGGTCATTATGTTTCGGCTCGCTGTCGTCACGGTCGCCCCCTGTTGAAATTTCTGCTTTTGTTTGCCCCGACATAATGTTACCCGCCATCTGTCGACTTGTATGAGCCTACACACAGATATACAAAATACACATAACGTGTTGTGCGCGCAATTCATTAGCAGTCAGTCACACGTTGTACGATGTATAATATATGGACATCTAGAAGGAGAAAGATATAAGGGCACAATTTCAAATTGTCACGCATCGCCTAACACACACAAGAGCGGCCGGCCAGTTAAAGCGAGGTATGTTCGCCGGCTGGACAAACTGCTTCTCCTTTGGAAACACAAAACTTAGAAGAGAAAGGGTAGTAATGATGATAATAATAATAATAATAGTAAGGCACAGAACAATGGCTGAAATATGGATGCTGCTTTGTAGCATGACTGTAGATTAAACAAGAACATCTTGGAATATAATCAGGCCCTTGGACGGAAACTTTGCTAAACTGTCTGTACGTTTGTACGCTGACAACCGCCCCAGGTGTGGAGGGAAGAAATCACAAACATTATTGACGAAAAATTGAAAATATTCGTACTTGTTTGATTGGCCCAAAAAATGGCGTTATGCAAATTTCGGGTATGATTAATCAATACAGCTGCATCCGACATGCATAGATGTATGAAGGAATATCAGAACGAGCGGAGATCTGCCTGTCTCATTTGCAAACGACTGTGAGAATACCTTTGACTTGCAAGCACGGCTTACAAACACGAATTGGAACGAGGATACATTTCGTGTCTTCGATAAGTGTACCAAAATTCGAACGGCTTCGTTGTCGGTTATCGGGCTCAGCATGAAACTCGGCATATCTATTTTTATCACAAACATCTTGTGACAGATCGGCTCCTTCTTACCAAGTGTTAGATTGTCGAGCACATACACAATGCATCGTCGCTATTTCTTGTTTTGGAAGACACTGTAAAACTTACCCCGAGCTTCACGCAAATGGTTTTTGCCTGAGAGTGTGGCCCATTGCTGGGTCCACTAAAAGCAGCGATGTCCATCCCCCAATCATCCCCAGAACACAGAAAGCATTACTTCGACGAAGGTGGAGATGAGTCTCGTTCATGTTCCTATGAGGGTTGTACAATGCATCGTCGCTACCGATCATGCATCTAAGAACTGCTTCGAAATACCTTCAAATTTATGGTTTTTCTACTTTGTGCTTCTGTTCGATGCCGACTCACCTATACCAATGCCTCTCCACCACTCGGAGTAGTCAAGAGCCATTTTGTCGAGCGACTCGCTTCGCATCTTCATTTGGAGGCCGTTACAGGGACGTTATATCGTACTGAAAAAACGTCCGGATGTCGACCTATCTTCAAAGTTGTACTGTCAAAAGATAAGAGCACCCGGGGACACTTCTGCATTCAGCTCTCTTTGCCGAGCTTACACTTTGAGTTTGTCGCCGATTATCAACAATATTCTACTGTTGATTACGCAGTCCAGACATCAATGTATATTAACCACCTCACCTACAGTAAGCGATAGACAACATCCCTAGACTTCTCCTTCTTCATGGGCCTCGACTCGTCGATAGAACCTAGCCAAACACGTTACGAAGCACAATTATGCCCAAATGTCATCTATCGTAGTAGCATTTCGTAACCCAGGCAAACTGTACACTCGAAATGCACGAACACTTTGCTATACACGAGCAAGCATTCACGAGCACAGAGAAAGAACACCCACACACACACACACACACAGAGAGACGTATACACGCACACACACACACAATGAACCTGGCCTTTTACAGCGTTCACTTCGCTGTTCTCAACATGGATAAATGCAACTTAGAAGCTCAGCTAGGGGATCCTAAAAGATTTTTGCTGCACCGCGTGGAGCTGACCCACACGGCCACCTGCCTAGTCGTCAGGGTGAACATGCCGCGTTGCAGGCAAGGGTAAGGGGACTGAGGCAAAACAGTATTCCTTACCCACTACACACAACCCACCCCCCCCCCCACGCGCACAGAGCCGGCAGCCGTGCGGCGGCCGGTAGCGGCGGTAACGCGCAGTCCGACTAGCAGCTGCGAAGAGCAATCTACATGTATTTCTCGCTCTTTCTCTCAGAAGAAGAAAGGCGAAAAAAATCACTGAAAAGGAAAACATGTTCAAGACGAAGCAGCTCAATATGCGGGTGTGCGTCGCGAGCGACCTCGAATGACGCTGATAGTTGCAACAGAAATTACTGCCCGACGTTGAGACGATTATGCGACAATCGGAAAACGATTAAGTTGAAGCGAGTCGTCGAGAACGTACGGCGGCAAACTCAAAAAAAAATCAGAGCGAAAGCATAATGCTTAATTATAGACGCGTTTGACCATCGATACAACGGAAGTGGACTGGCTATCGCGTAGCAGAGCTTCGCTTTGTGGATAGTCGTCCTGGGAAGTGACACTAAAGCAGACTTAAAGCTCATTTGCGGTCAGGGAAGGAATTAGTCAAGGCAAAAAATGAAACAAAAATGGAAACCTTGCATTTGTAGAAAGCACGTGTTTTCTGAAGCGTTATTATATTCCTATAGGCGTTGTATGGGTGAATATAGAGAGGGGGTGTCTCGCAACACGAGGCAGAAATAAACTGTGATCTCAGCGGAACGCTATAAACTTTGCCATATGACAGTTTGGCCCAATTTAGCTACGAGAGTATTTACTAAATAGCTGCAATAATACAAAATAGCCAGCAACGCAAATAATCATCACATACGAATTATGGTCGCGATCGCGTTCATGTTACCTTGTTGGAAGATGACATGTACACCAGCGTTTGCAGTTCATTCAATAGGCTCAAAGATGGGGAGATTCTAGTGGAAATCTATCAGGTTTTTTTTTTCGCTAATAATAGAAGAAAGCGATACTACTACTTGCTAAACATATTGTTTTCGTTGCACCCGAAATAGCACCAGTTACCGTTAGGGGACTCCTCCGAACGCTCGATTATCGCATGTACCAGTGCGTTACAACGACGTGTTGCTGGTAACGCACGGAGCGAGCGCAAGTTTTAGCGGCAGTGTTAAATGGGTCGAATCTCGTTAGCTGCGAAATATTGAATCTTTGTTCGGACATCGTTGTAAGGGTTGCTTTCATCTTAGGCATAAATAGCATCTTGTAGTGTATTCGCTGATAATTGGAGACTCCGTTGAACAGCAGTTTGGAGGATAGACGTACCGCGCCTGCTGGAGGCGGAAAATTTCGCATGTAGTCTAGCCGGCACCTTACTAAAATTAGTAGCTGGAATAATCATACTTTGTATTTATAATGGCTGCTTGTTTTGGAAGCTAAACATGGCAAGCTTTCTCAGCTTTCTCGTCGACTAAGAACTGCCATGAATGCGGCTAATGGCAGGAGACGATTGCACCCTTTTTCAATTTATTCGTTGTCAACTTAATATAATAATAATATTGTATTCCGGTTGGATGATTCATTCGCACCTGTTCCGCTGTAGCTCTCTGTGTATCAATGACAATCAATTCTGAACACAATTTCCTACTGAAACATAGGTTTGATGTAACCAAAGAACAGATCTATTCTACAAGGGAGTTCACTGGTAAATACTCCCACGAGCAAAACAAATCCGCCCGCCGATCGAAAGACGCACAAACATATCAATCCCAGCTCGATTGTTGCTACTTTACGCAACACATTTACAACAACAACCAAGAGCCGACACTTATCATAGACCGGCATTTAGTCAAGAATTTGAAGAATAGTTGATCATCGTCACACGTGGCTGATCGCTGCTCGGTTCGGGAAGTTGCGGTCGTGCGCCCTTATAGGGCTCCACCAGGCTGTCGATCGACATTGGAGAGGCGGACCGTTGAGCAGAAGCATTACTTTTTTTTTCGTCACTCGATGGTCACGAGGTGATCAGATAATTATTTGCTTTATTCGAGATTCGTGATAGCGTTCTCGTGGACACTAGGCCGTGAGCCTAGCGTAATGGCGCAGAGTCGACTCCGAGGGAAGAATTAATAGTTGGTTCGCCCTTGGCAAAACAACACGCAGGGCTATTTCATATAAAACAACTTTAACAACCTGGAGTTCTCATGAGACGCAACACAACGATTTATAGAGACAAAAGTGAAAGACTATATCTTTCTTTTGATCGCATTGCCCTATACGGAATTAACGTATGATCATTTTCTACCGACAAATACGTAACCGTGACTTCGAAACTATAATAAATTATTAACGACCATCGAATAATTTCGAAAACATTAGTATAGTATAATCAATAGCAATTTCGACGAAGTGAAGAAGTGAAATGCTGGACACGCGCATGGTCATTTTGGACAGCAGGTCCAAGCGAAGAGGATTAAGTTCACACAAGATTACCTAATTAGACCAGTGTAATATAGAAACGTTACAGAATAGCGGCAACGTACAAAGTGCATACAATTACCAGTTAGCAAATTAGTTAGCTGTTGGTTTTGTTTCTAAGTATATACGAAAAACAATTGACAATATTAATTACCATATGTGTTGTGCTTCTGCATAGTTAAGCCGAATACCCGGACAATACTGCTGCAGTTGCAGCTGGTATATAATTTTGTTAGCCTCTACCGTCAGACAATGTATCGTCCGCACTAGCCAACACTTTAGTATAAGTTATATCATATGTTGAGTGTCTCCGGGCGAACTTGTGCATTTGATGTTATTATCATTATGATAGCTATTACAAGAATAGTAATAATAATCATCATAGGAATAGTCATTATTATGATTTTTATCGGGACGCTGTGTGTTATGTCTCTAACAGCAATTTTTTTTTTGGGGAAAACGACCTTCGTGCGAACGAAGTTCGTTAGATCTCATAGACGGTGCGATGTCGCAAGCGGGCTCAAGGGAGCCCCATTCAAAAGTGACGGGGGTTGTGCCCCGGGGGGACTGCGGGAGAGAGAGAGAGAAGGCCTTTAATTAGAGTTGTTAAATTTTTAATTAGCTCCCGCCCCGGCTATCGCTCCCTTCCCAATGAAGCCGCTTCTGCAGCTGCCACAGCAGGGCCGTACACCGGAACACCCCGGACCACTCACGTGCCTGCTACAAGACAGGACCACCGGCCCGGCAGCGATCCCATAGCGACTGAGAGCGGCCAGCTACCGGACCCATTGTCCAGAAACAGATTTTTCTCGCTCGTAACATATTACGATGCCGCTGCTATTATCCGAACGGACAGACATACGGACGGACGGACGGACGGAGCTAGCCGAAGCGACATGCAACAGGGGCAATAGCAAAGCAGCAGCAGTAGCAACATAAGCAGACACATTGCTCTGTCCGCGGCTTCTACTGCTGATTCTGATGCCGTCGCCGCCGCCGCCATCCCCGTCGACCTAGACAATTGCTCACAATTTTTGGCCGAAGCTCTTCACGTGTTGCAGACTTTCTCTAGCGCTGTTATGATTGTTATTCGGGTTGGGGGAGGTATGGATCACTGATGGCCGACGGTAACCGCGACGCACATCAGGATGACGAAATCGTCGGCATAAACCAGGCAAGAATCAGAGCCGGTGATCATTAACCAATGGCACACGCCAACCGCCAAATCAACCAGGGAGGAGAACGCCAGAGGTACGCACGGGACACGCCAGATAACCGTTGAGCAATCAGGATCAGCACATTCGCACTTCTGCGAATGTTCACAAGAAAAACGCGCCAGAAGATGTTGACCCGCAGAAGCTGATAGCGGTCGAACATATACAAAATTTCACGTTTGAGCGTATCTGGCCTGTGTTTGTCTGTGTGAGTGGATGTGTATACGTGCGTGTTTCACATATAGATGTGTGTGAATGAGATTTCCTAGCGCCGACCGCGTTTATCTGAGATTTCCACCTGAAATTCATAATTTTCTTATTCTTACACGGCACGGGAGGAATCAACAACAGAAAGTTGTGCTCGCGTCTCTACGACAGAAATAACGAGCGGGACCGAGAAGCCGAGATAAAAGTTATTTGTCGGTTGCGTAACGGTAATCGTCGACAATTGCCGGGGTGCTGCCAGCCTTCGATTGATGTTTTGGTAGTTTTTTCTTTTTTTTTTTTCTATCATCTCACTGGGCGAAGAAGACATTGAGGCTGAATCACCTTCAAAATGCTCATTCCGCCGAGGCCCAGTGCAATTTAACGGCGTCTAACGGCACACTTTTCTTCTCGGCATTTCGCCGTATACTGAACACTGCGTAAATGATTCCTTTTTGTTCGTTCCGCATGAACGACGAGCCATCCACGAACAATCGTACTAGTGCAATGCAGCGGCCAGCACTTCAATACCGGTGTTACCGCCTTGGATTACACCTTGTGGCACCCTATACCGACATTTCCATGTGAGCGCGTGCCACAGCGAAGTGTGAAACTAAGTCACTTCTATTTATCGTAGGGCGAATGCTGCACATCGAGATTTGCCATCTCAGCTGACCAGGAAATTGGCTCAGTTAATCAATGCAACAGATCGTATACACAGACAGTTTAGTTTCTGGCAAAAAAAATAGTCGTCGTCGCTGTCGTCGGCGTCGATCTCACGATCTGCGTTTTTGTTACAATCGCATTTTTATCGTTGACGATTTTCACAGTTCGGCTACCGTCCGCGCATTGTCTCTACCTAACAAGCCATTATCCTCGTTAGGACGCTGATCGTCTTTCAACTGTTTTATTTAATAATTTCGTCGGCAACCGAAGAATACGTCGACATCATCAACCAACACTCAAAAGCGCACACTCAGTTGTTCGAACCGTTCGAAACATTCTCGTCAGATAGCTTACAAAAGCGGATGGGGTACACATAGTAAATTTATAACGCTAGTCAGAAATAGATAATCGTTCTAGGCCAAATTCGACCCGTTCAGCCTGTTTTTAAGGCCAGTTTCAACTATCTAGTTTGCATATAGATTGAAATTCCGCAAAGTCGTTACGTGTGGGCAATGCTTTGGTCTATTGTCCCGTCAAATACTAGTGGTCTAATCTCTCTTCTCTCTCTTACTCACATTCTCTTTCACTCTAGGATGCATAACGTTGACGCACACCCGAACACCATGGCGTTGCTAAAACGCCAGGAACAACCGCCAGTAGCTGACAACATTAAATAATATCTAAGATAAATATTTGGTTGGCGCTGCTTTTTTTCGTCACGCTGCTGACTACGACGTTATAGTCTGATTGTAATAGCTTGGAACGAATCGAAAGAGTTGAGATATATCACATGTGAATATACCCAATCAGTGTAGTGGTAGTAGTAGATACCTAAATAAATTTTTTTGTCCTCCCTTGCTCTCTCTCTGTCTCTCTCTTAAACAACGGTGTTATCATCACGACATTGTTATCGTTTAGCTGCATTTGCTTCGGAGACGTGTTTTCAGCTACAGTGACGGGAGGGACCAATTCGATATGAAGTCTATATGAGGCCGTAAAAGATTGCGTTTGCCCAACGTAAGTACGGGTATTTATAATCGTTGCGCTTCCACAAATGCTATTTGCGATTAACACCGCATATATCATAATTATATTTGTAAGTAGCTGATTATGGCACCATAATTCCAGTTAATAAATGATCGCGCGGAGTAGCAATAGCAATCAATTGTATGATAAATACACTCGTAGATCATAACAGGTCTAATAATGACACAAAAATAATGGCGAGCTGATAACGCTCTACTGCAATTGTTATCAATGTCTAACCCGTGAACGACAACGAGTAGCGTGTGTGAATATATCTGATGGATGACCCTATCTCATTAATGACGGCCAGTATAAATGCGTTTGTAATGAATTTACTAAATTTCGAGCTCAACCTACTGTGCCAATTCGCGCATCGTCAACTCGAAGTTCCGATCCGCGCCTTCACCTATGAAACCTCACTATTTATGTAAAGGACAATTCGGGCAACGACTGCGGTTCATGCCGCGACGGCAGTAGCATGCGTCTGGATGCAGTAAGAAAAAGACGAAAGGTAGAATACGATTCAAAATCTTAATTTTGGGGTTTCTCCTATATATTGCAGGAAGCCAACTCTTGTCCAACATCGTATTATTATACAGCTTCTCTGCTACAATTAGCATTATACTTGAAGAACAACCGGACCATGGGGATATGATATATATATATGTATTATATGTATTATATATATATATATATATATATATATATAAACAACACTTCACTGGTTCCGGGTTTGACGATTGATGAATAATCCTCTCCGCCTCTCCGGCGGGCAACTTAAGCGGTTCTAGATATTATCAGAAGCCGATACACCCGATACTCACACCACAACAACAATGACGTCTAGGCGTCACGCAAGCCATTGTTGTTGATAAACCTATCGCCTAACCGATAGAAATCGCTTAACCGTCTGAACAGCATCACCTATACTGCCACCACTACAAGCAAGAGCAGCAGTGAAATTATAGCGGTTTCTTGATCGCTATCGGCCAAACTACAGAGCTGTCAACAGCTGATCAACGGCTAGAACTAGCAGAAACGGAACGGACAACAACTGATCGAGTAGATCGCGATGTTTCGCTACGGCTTTGCATCCGTGCGTAGCAGCAGTAACCGGATGGTTGCGTGGTACCGCCTGTGACGTGCCTACGTCCGAAGGACCCCCGATCCAATCATGCGACTAACAGTGCTAAGGGCAACGGCGGCGGTGGCGGCGGCCGCAGCTATGACCGCGGCACACAGAGAACGGCAGCGATTCGGCAGAGGAAGGTTTGAGCAGTAAAATTGTCACCAGAAGGAAGAAAATCGTCTACCAGAAGATGCTGGCGAAGATCAAATGTAATGAGTGGATGTTTTTTTAAGTTTCAATCCGAGGTGAATTTTTTGCAGCTGTCCGTCAACAAAGAACTAGCAGGAGCAGCGCATGTTGGAAACGTCAACTAGGTGGCGCGGAGCGTGTCTTTGCCCTTAGCTGGAATAGAGGTGAGTCTGTCATGTTTATGATGACGATGAGCGTGGCGACGATAACGGCTGTGGAGGGAATCGCTGATGGATCGTCCATCGCTGTACGACTTGATTGAAATTGGCAACCCATGCGATTAAAACTGCTGACATACTGTGTGCTAATGAACAGAGCTAAGGTAGACAGGAACGACGGATCAAACAGGAATATCAGTAATGTAGAATAGACCGCAATAGAGTTGAGGTAAAATGTTATTTGGAATGGAATCATGCCACACCATGGGTCATGAAATTTTGAATCAAGGATGTTCGAGTTGTGGAACCACCTTTGGCCATGACTTGCATGGATGACGTCTATAGCAGCAGCAGCATTCAATAAAACAAGCGATTATGAAAGGATTGCTGTTGAAAAGTCATTTTTTTTGGAATTCTAGTATGATTGTTAAAAGATTGCCTGCAAGCTGCTTGTTCAAGCTTCGCTAGTGAAAACAAAATATAATTTCTTCGGAGCACAATCAAAGTAAATGTTTCATTAAACTTCTCCTTGTCCTAGACTCTATTATTTCCGATACGCTTTAATTTTGCGTACAACAATACTCAACGCGAAGGTTGTTCCCATATCGCTCTGGTCGGACCGTATAGGATTACAGAAGTGGCGCTGATATATATATACATAGATACAGACTGTATATGTAAATGAAAATCGATGTATTTGACTACTAATGTAAATCCTATCAGTGTGAAAATCGCTGAAGCACTTCTAACGCGAAATCTTCTGGCCTAAGAAAATGTACGCTTGTTGAAAATCCCCCTTGATTCTGTCAGTTCGTTCATCTAATCCTAAATTATTGCCTTAATTAACCAATACCTTTCCTCTTGTCGCAGCGACGTACTTCGCTGTTACCTAATTTTGAAGTCAAACGTCTATTCTGTTGCTGTGACGTTCGACTCGAGGCCGTTATAATGACTTTCTCGTTGATTAGTGCCGACGCTGACAGCGTAGAGAGATTCCGCCGGAACTTATCTCTACATCTATTGTGATTACCTAAACATGATTTAAGTCGCCCCTGGATATTTCAGATTTGGCACAAATCTCAAATTCTAGGACCGCCAGGCCTCATTCATTTTGACCGATGGCAATCATAGCACACGGTCTGCCCAATCAAGCTACGGCATCACCGCGTCAGACGCAGCCACCTTCAGACGCTGAAAACTTAGAACCCCAACGGTGACCCTCACAATATTCAAATCACTTCTAGCAGCACAAACCAATAATAAAACAAACCAAACGGCATCGCTTCGTCATCAATGAAGAACGTCGAGACGAAACAAAGAAAAACACTCAACAGAACAACATTCATACGAGAACGATTGCACTAATTCAACAATAAATCGGCATCGCGTTACGCGATCCTGCATAACGAAACTCAGTCAGGCCGCAGCTGCTTGTGTACCGGGTATAGCTGCCTGCTCGGCTAAGCCACCCATCGACAGCAGCTGAGCGATGCACTGAGTGCCCTCCTATTTGCATAGAGTAATGACTCCTCTTGGTTTGGCTCGGCTCTTGCCACGCGTGTCATGTCTGGTCGCTCTGTGTGTGCGTGTGTGAGAATCTGATCCCTGTACGTGAATGTGAGTGCGTGTGTTTTGCGAAGGAGTCGTGTTGAGCGCTGTGCTCATTTGATGGCTGGACTTTCAGTCCAAGGTAGGGCCAGAACGCCACATCATCGAGTGGCGCTATGAGCTGCACGCTTACCATCGGTCATCTTGTGTTCTTCAACATGTTGTTGTTGTTGTTGTTGCTGTGCGCGAGCGCGCGGAACAGAGCAGCGGTTGCTTCGGCTGTAGCGTGGTAGCAGCGAGTGGATGACGGGTTGGGCCTATGGGCGCGCACATTTGATTTTCGACGCCGTTTCAGCGGCTCTTGGATTTCGGGCTCCGATGCCCCCAGCCCTCGCCGTGCGTCAAGGTAACCACAAGCTTTCGCCGCCAGCGGGGTATTTGCCGCTGCCGCTGACAAAACGCAGCCCCCTCAGCCCCCCCCCCCCGCGTTTGTCCGTTATGACGGAGATCTGATACCCAGAGAAGTTGCCCAGTAGCTAAAGGCAGCAGGCATACGTAGCATGACTCGGGCAAACTGTTTCGGCCGTATTCACAGCTTATTATCTGCTGATATCGCCCTGCCTGTGCGAGAGACACCCAACGTTTAGGAAGGAGGGATCTACGGGGCGAGAGACGAGGGCTGGGGTTGACACGGGGGTCCTGCGCGAAATAGCAAACTTTAATTTTACTGCACCTGCCTACAGTGAGTGAGTGACTGACTTACTAACTTACTTCTACTCTAGGAAAGCAAGTTAGCGGTGACCAGTGACTGGTCGCCAGTACCGACTGCGTAGCTCTGCTCAGTATGCGCAGTCAGCTACACATCAGCTCTATTGTGTTTCAATAGCTCGTCGGTGGCTGTGCTGTTTGTCGTTCAGCAATGGTACTGAAACGTGCATGTCACGTTTCTGTATTATAACCCATGTAAACTTATATTCAGTATGTCCGGTGCTGTAAAGTGTTTTCTGATGTTGAGTGTGTAGCAATAACGTTCGCCGATGAGGACAACGAGGCCAAAACGTGGTGAAGTGTTGACATCGATGAACATCAGAGAGATCAACGGTTAACGGTTAATCACCTCCTGTACGATACAGGGTGACATAACAAATGGGTTCTGTCGTTATCAACAAGTCACGATCATATGGCCATAATTGACTCTCTGTTTCAGGTCACATTTGATAGAAATCGTGTATTTGAGTAGACGTCGTCCGAAAACTTATCTCTTTCGGAAGTTCGTAAGGGTATTCTAACGATGGAAGAAGCCAGAGGAGGAGTATATCTACCCATAGTTTAACAGTGCCACGGAGACCAACCATTGTGCGGTCGTTATAAATGTGTCCGTGCTTTTGCTTATATTGTGTCGTTATTTTTGCCATAGCAAATCGGTTCGTTGGTTCTAATTGACACAGTGTGCTAGCCGAAACGCGAACAACAAAATGAGTGACTCAGCCATCCTCAATATTAGCTCTGACGTCTCATCAACAATCGCCTCGTCGTTCTATCAAGTTATCCCGGATCATGGAATGCCGGGAAAGTTCAGAAAGTGAGTACACTACATTTATTTGGCTGTACAAGCGGAGCTGCTCAAGTAAATTATGGAAAAAAAAAATATGAAAACAAGTACAGTATGAAACATGTGTAAAGTACGCTCTCTGATGCTACTCGTCACAGATGGACTACAAATTATGAACGAAACTTTTAATGTCACAATTATCGGAAACGTGAAAAATCATAGCCGTAATAAGGTTAATTGATAATTCGACAATTGGCTGTCTATGTTGCCCAACTTCGATAATTCTCCCTCGAGAAGAGTAAAAAAAAGTGTAACTTTTGAGACGGAGGGCAAATTCCTCTGTTTCTATGTGATGCCTTTAGGTGAGCCAAATTTGCTGAGTTTGGCGCGATCACTAACACGTAGGTGTTTGACCCAAGGCTGTTTGTCAGCCATTTCAAAAGTGGGCAATTCAGCGCGGTAGCCAAATTTACCGAAATACACCATATTGGTTTCTGCGGACTGGATCCTCTCACGGTTCGATATTTAGGGCCTGATTGGACGGCTACTAAACGAATGGCGTATGCTATCGCTGCATAGATAATCGCCATGGGGTGTAGTCACTCCTTCTCGTTATAACGTTCTCGGAACTACGGAGCAGAACACCGCGCTGCGAGTTCAACGGTGCGAAGACCGATCGAAGTTATGCACCCGTAATCATTGAGGTAGAATTTTGTCGATTTAGTTAGTAAAAACCAAATTATTCCAACCTTGTGACGTTGATGATTGAAATGGTCCTCAATCACCAAAGAGTTCGAAACAGTGAGGCTAAGTTTCTCAAAAATCTCTCCGCTCATTCCCTCTCTGGAGTAGCCTGTACATGCAGGATAGAGTGATGATTTGTGAACAAATAATCTAACACATGGACAAATTGATATTCAAATGACTAACGGCATCACAATCTTGTACTTCAAAATACGAAACGCAGATGTGTTAATGCTAACCATACATACAAAACTATGGAGCATATTTTTGTCGCATTTCGAACCTGGCAAACTGATAAGCAAGTATTCTGCCACAACGTCTGCTTTTAGCAGCGTAATATTCGAAGGATGACTAGGCGCAACCGAAGTTTTAATGCAAAGATTTTCCTTAGACATTCTAAGGGACAAGGCAATTTCTACTTTGGGCACCCGTTTAGAGACTGTTGAAGTTGGGGCCTCCTTCCTCTAGATATTCTATTAAGAATACATAGAAGAGGGTGTTCTTCGATGTATTTCACTTAATTCAGTAAATGCATATATAATCGAGTAAACTCTATTGGGCTAAGCTGCCGTATGGCCTCTCTGGATGACGTATACCCTTAAGCGAACTGCTTTCCATTGACAAACTATGCACATTGCGGGAGTGGCCTGCTCTTCTTGAAGATATCAACATCTAAATGCGCTTCCGTCAGAGATCTCTTTCCGACTCACCGCCGTCGCCAGCCACTCTAACCATATTTCAGATACCCCTCATTACAAACGAGTACCTCTCACAGTAAACATGCCTGTCTCTCCCCTGTCTCTCGAAATTCGATCACTCACCTCAATAAAATAATTTTAGCAAGATATAATAACACATATAGACAGGGTCTAGATGTGGAATGCTTATATCGACTTGTCAATAACCGTGGGAATACTATGGTTGCATAATTATGACAATAATGTGATGTCGAATGTCTTGTGCGTGTAATGTTGCCTTCACTATTGAACTTTTACAAGAACATTAGCGTAGCCATAGCAATAGTTCCGATAATATACCAAACGACCTTCTTTAAGCTCAGATATTTTATCAAACTTATTTCTCTATGGCATTTTGAGTCTCTATTTTATGTCTGATCGAAGAAGAGTTGATGGCCAGCTGCAAACGAAATCGCATTCTTGACACGCCATGGTCTTGACAACCTGTCTAGTCGAGCTGTGCCTTGACGCCCCGTAGGTGGACGACCACTCGGTTCATATTCAGTATGAGCTCTGGGTTGAATAGAGAGGTGGACAAAACTGAGTTAATGCGAGCCTTGCAATAAAATCTCTATCAAGATAGATTTGCAGGTGGGTCAGCTAATAATGTCCATAAAATTAGGCCGACGATGCTTTTAGAGTCGCCATCATAGTGCCAAGGAAATGTTTGCCGTTATTTATTGCCAGCAAGTTCTGTCTGACTAGATGTTCTATATCGGCCACACCATGTCACCTTACCCCTGTCTCCCATATGATAATTTCATTCACAGGCGAGATAAGCATTAGACGTTTAGAAATTAACCAGAACCTCTTTTTCTGAAAATATGTCCGAAGGTAGAGTGCATTGGATCCATGAATCGCAATGGCCACCTTAGTGAACGTCACGCAATTTTTAATAGCACAAGAAATTATTTCAATAAACAACTATATTTTGGTTGAAGAAAAAGAGTGGGTGGCTGGTCGAAGTATATAAACTGATTTCGCAATTATATTAGCAATGATTTCCTTTTGTTACTTGGAACGTTATGTTAAATATATCAGTCAAACCACAAGAATAGTGCGCGCACGGTTATGAATAGAACAAGTTGCATTTGGCAGGGAAACCCGAACAATTTGTTCTGAAGATGCTAATTTTGCTGCAGTGTATCGATATTTACCTGAACAGATGAATATTTGCAATAGAATTGTGCACATTAGAAGCCCAATGTAAATATTGCACTTGCAACTCTAACCAGTGCAAAACTTAAAAGGAACCTTCCTCGATATTATTATTATTACTATCCTTATGTGATTTAATTATCACTCAAACCATAACTTAAACCTCTGGCGAACATAATCAATTGTTGCTGCAAAGATCCTGCATTTACCTATATATATATATATATATATAATATACATATATATATTTTTTTTTTGACAGTGTACCAAACGGTTAACATAGGCAGCCTTTAAGCAAATTGCCTTGCCGTGAAGAGCTCAAACACTTTCCAGTTCACGGCACTTTTGCCACTACGTCTCTGCCGCCGCTTTTCTAACTACATGCCATAGAAACCACCGTAGTTTAATGATGACCATAAATCACCGTTACCGACTGAATGCGTTCCGCATCGCCGTCCCTATCTATCGCCTCTCTCATTGGATATAATTTCTAATTTTAAAGGCACAGGTTTAACAACTTTTCACAAGGTAAGATCACTCAAATCGTTTGTCTAAAATCAATTTCCACCAACGGTCGGTCAACCGCAATTATAATTAGTGGTAATACAAAAATAAACTTATGTTATCGTATTAGTGGTCGTCGAAGTGGTCAATCATCCTATGGCCGTATGCAAATGAAAAAGTATGTTTGGTTCACACAGGCAAAGCATTATCAAGCTCGACCTGCGGGATGGCTGATGAGGACAACAGATGAAAGGTCGATGTGTTCTTCTTTGTGAAAATTTCATCGTCGGCTTAAAATAGCAATGTATGCGCATATATATCTAACACGGGTATACATTATTCCCATTTGTGTATATTTATTGTTAAATATTGCAAATACAATTTTCGATGCTTCTACCGGATTAGCTCCCTGGAAGGCAAAATAAAATGCATTTTAACATCGATTGAGCAAGAAAGCTAAGAGTTCCTCCGAATACGCGTAAAAATACATAATCGCATTAATGATAATCACAATACTAATAATGATAGATATCATGCCTATTTATTAATCAGCAGCGCCGCCAGCGTAAGCGCGGATAAGGTGTCCCATTTCCCTGTTCCACGCGGCTGCGCAGGTTGTTGCCCATACAGTGTCGATAGGAGCCCATCATAGCCGTAGGAAGTCGAGTCAAGCAAACAAGCCTGCCAGCAAGCATATTTGGTGCACGATCATGTCCACCATGTACCTGCCCTCTGGGGCTTCTAATCTGATTCTATCTGCTGGCTATTTATAGGCATGACCTCTACCACTACCACTCATTCTGTCTGTGACTACTCGCCGCAGACGCCACCTAGTTAACATCGATATCTCTGTATATAACATCTCGCATTGACGATGCCGCGAGCACGAGCGATCTATCGGATGGCCAGCCACTGCTGTTGTTGTTGTTGTTGTTGTTGCTGATCAGAGCCAGTCGCTGACTCCGGCTGAAGAATCAGCGGCGGTGGCCGTTCCGAAAATAGACAAAATTAGCATGGCAAATTTTTGGTTCACCTCTCAGGGGTCACCGAAATGTAGCTGCTCTGAACCCATAGAAGTGAAACGTGCATGCAATGAGGCGGCCGATGCGAACTGATTGGTTCGCAACGAGGTACAAATGTGCATAGAGAAGCAGTTTCTCAATCGAGCCATGGCCGTAGTTGAAGTTGTTACTGCACCCGCCGCTGCCGGGTGCTACCGATGATCAGGCAGACAGGTACAGACGCACACATACACATTGGTGTGGACATAGATCACACTGATCGTCTCAATGATAGTAATGATAATGATAATAATAATAATAATAATGAGTATCACCGCCATCAGCAGCAGGAGCAATGCGGCAGCAGAATTTCTTGTTGTTCATCTAACATCTTTTTGTTTGAGGGGCATAAACAAAAAGAAAATAATAAATGGCTCCCACAGATAGAACAAGGACTGCCACCACTGGTATGATTACTGGCAAAGAACAAGGAAATGTTGCCGATGGGTTAATCGGATACTGGATAGTCTTCGTGTACGGGGAAGATGTTGGGATACTCGATCAATATGCGTCTATTGCCAACTTACGCGGATTGGAAGAAAACACGTTTCGTTGTAGTTTTTATGTTAACAAGCGAACACATGATTTATTCAGCCATCCCCTAGCGATCGCTCTTCTCGGGCGAAATGTTGTTGCTTTTGTTAACAATATGTGGATAGTGTATTCGTGTCTGTTATAAGTTAATGGCACTCGGTATTGTCCATGTGTGATACCTGCAAAATCACAAAACCCACGCTGATATAGATCTATTCTTAACAGCGACGACACTCTATGAGGGTGAGGCATCTCGCTGCGAGGGCAAGCAATCAAGGTACGCACACAAGGAACAACTCCATTATTATTATTATTAAGAAAAAGTTGTACAATATACACCTGGTGGTACCAGCATACGTCTGCTTCTCTTCGTTACTTTTTTTTGCCCACCTTAACTTCGAACTTCGAATATCCTGTCTCTCATGTCATCACCATAATGACCAATCACTATAATGTATAATAATATGTTTCTCATAAGATATAATGCTAGCAGCAGCGTCAATCACCAAATGGATGCTAGTGGGTAACGAAAGTCTAATAGAAGCTTCATCTGTTATGCGCCATGGGCTCGCTATATAATCTGTGTTAATTGTGCTTGGTTAATACGAATTCTATTTACAAATCATTCATGGTGCCTTTTTAACGCTCACGGTTAGCATCTCATTATCATCTCATAATAGAAATGGGCATAAAACATCTTCGTCGCTCTAAGGAGACGGGTTCCTGCCTTGCATTGGTTCACTGTGGCTGTGGTGATGAAGGATCTCAAGTCGAGTTAGTCAGAAACTACTTTATTTACGAGGATCTCCCTCAAATTCAACATTCGCACACTTACCAGTAGACTGATCATATACGACGCTGCTGTGGCAACAATAATCGTTATAGGAAATAGAACAAAATTAACAAGCAACAAGTTATCATGTGGTACTCTATTTTCGGGTCAGTATTGTGGGTGACTATTTTCACGAATGAACAATGACTCGCGCTCTAGTCTGCGGATTTATCCGTGAATCATTAGAGCCTGTTCAGGATCTTTCGATTGTACATGGTTTCGCTGCGGTCATTGGTATTCTCCTTTTGTCTCGGTAGACTTCTAGGCAACGTCGCCGCACGCCGGGTTTCCTCCACCTCCTCGCTGGCGCTAGAGAACGCCAGATATTTAGCGGTGCTTGGCGTACGTCGCACCAGCGAGCGTGTCTTGAGCGTTTCGGACTGGTTCTCCTGCGACCAGTTGTGATGCTTCACTGCGGCTACGAGACAAGCCTCATTGCCACCTTCGAACTTGGGATAAGATAGCATGAATCGCTTAAGCTTCCAGAGGACGTCGTTGATTTCGGGATTGAGCCCGGCCGCAATACGAATCTTACGCTGACGGAGATACTTTCGCAGTTTGTGCGTCGCTATAAAGTCACTTTGGAAACTGATCTTTTTCACCTCGTCAAACTGTGGATCTTCAAGCAGCGTTTCGACGGCACTGCCTGCCTCTAAATCCCGCTCGAGGGCGACACTTTTGCAGATTAACGAAGCCTGGGTTGACACCGTTATGAAATTCAGTCCGTTGAACTCAGTGTAGGTCACCTGCACAGTGCTATCGTTGAAGATCTGCTCACTTACGATCTGCTGATCGACATTCTCTTCGGCGTGTCTCGGGAAGATTTTTGTGATCTTGTCACAAACTTCACATTTCCTCACGTGCACCTCAATGTCCCTCCTCATCGCTGGCCAGTAGTAATACTTGATGATCTTCATGTACGTGATCCAGAACGGGTCATGCCCACCAAGATCGGGGTCATCATGATACTTTCGTAGGATTTGTGGCACTTCCTTGGGCTCGATGATTTTGCGTCCGTCGAGGGTCTTCTCCGTACATTTAGTGATAATTGCCGCGATCCGCGCTACGGCAGGCGCAGGCTTACCTCGGGTGTTCGGCCTCCTGACCAAGGGTCTCCTCACACCCCCACAACCAAGACCTTGATTTGACACTGCTTTCGACGGTAGATGGCCAGCGCCGTTGCCCTCCTGGCGGCCATTCTCACGTCGAGCAAGACCGTTATCCTGTGGGCTCGAATTGTTGCTGTCCGACGAGGCTTCGTTTGTGTTGATGTTCATTACTTGCTTGTCTACCTTGCCTTTTGGGTAATCCAGCAGCAAGGATTCGCTGTAGTTTAAACGCTTGTCGATTTCGGCAGACGACGCCGGCATCCCTGCAGCGAGCAGTTCGATCTGCGTCGCCTTCGGCAGCCCCGCGACGATTAGCATGACCATCGTGGAAGGGGAGATAGCTGGGTCGGCTTCCAGCAGGTGCCGCTTCTTGTCGCGGATAAACTCTCGCAGATCGTCGCCGTCTAGAAAGGCGAACTCAACTGCCGCCTGAAAGGCGTCCAACCGTCGAAGCGGAGTTTTCGGCTCCACCTCATGGAAAAACGGGTCTTCCAAGTCGGCTCGCATTGTAAGACCCCTACGGCGATAATAGCCTAGCGTTCGTACAACAGTGTGCGCTTAGCTCAAATCATCGTTGATATCACTACTGTGTTCGCTGTGTTCCGACGAAGAAGATGTCACACTGTAGTCAGGTGTTGGCGGTTGAGCCACCAACGAGCGGAGCACCGAATCCGATAGTCGATCAAGATAGACCAGGGCGTCAAGCAGGAGCAGGTTGTACTCGGTGATCCGTTTGACCGTTGAGATCAACGAGCTCAGCTGCCAAATGACGACTGCTTTCAGTCCGGATCGATGCTTGTCTTCTTGCACCTCCTCCTCCTCGCCGTTGTCGTTATTGTTGTTGTTGTCGTTGATCTTAACTCTGAGCGAACCCTGGCGTCGATGGTGACGACAATGCCGAGGCGGCATATACCGTTCCTGTACGGCGGATTACGACAACATCCGATGTGTCCCACCGCCACCGGCACTGCACATTAAACGAGCACAAGACTATTTGCTAATTTCATCACCATTAGCATTCATTCCCCCGCGTTGCACCGGGCTCGGGGTCGCCTCCGTGATCTCAAGTCAAGCAGACGCGGCGCGAAAACCCAACCAACACGAGGTGCCAACACCACCACCGCCACGACCACTGCACTACAGACGGAGTAACTAGCGAATGTTACAACGCAAACACCGACCAACCGACCGAATGGCTGCTGGTTAGTTGCTGATTTGCCGCTTGCGTACACGATGCGCCCACCAGAAGCGTATAACAGTGTTCTGTCCGTTGCGTATATGGCAAAAAATACCAAGTACCTGTCAGCTGGTCTGCGTCGAACATAATAGGGTAGAGACTCTTGCTTGTTGTACCAGCATCGGCAACGGCGGCGCCGGTGGCGAGTCTTGCCTCCTTCAGCCTCGTCAGTAAGGAAAGTGCCCCGTGTGGTCAATGCATTCACTGCTGCTGCTGCTGCTGCTGCAGCAACTATTACCTTTAACGCTGGACTGAACTGAGTGAGGAACGGGCAGCGGTGTTGGACGGATCGTCACCCGAGCCGTAATAACCGTGTTGTTGTTATTGTTATAGCAACAGCTGCTGATGCTGGTGCTTACCATCAGCAGCATCATCATCAATAGCTACAACGAAGTAAAAGTAGCACCGGCACCATCATGAAGTAGTCGTGGATGACTACTAGTAGTGGTAGTACCATCAGTAGGAGCAATAACAGTTGTAGTAGCAGTCGTAGTTGTACTATCGAGACGCTGATGCTGATGTTTAATCGGGAGAAGCGGCACCTCGACCTTGGCTGGATCAAGGTGGCTCGATCGCCCGACTGGACGGCACTAACGACCAGTTGGTGAGATCGCCAACTAATCGCTAAACAATTTCTCCTGTTCTCTCTCCTGGATGCCCCTGTCCCTTGCCATCATCCTTTAAGGATACACCAACACCGCCGCCACCGGCGCAGCAAGCACCACAGCGTGGACCTCGACAGCCGATGCATGGCACCTTCGATAGTGCCCCGATAGACTTTGTATCTCTTCGCGCGTTGCTCCTTTGTCTCTTTCCATCAATGCGGCAATAAAACCTTTGAGTTAATTGAGTGGTGGCGATGATTAGATAGACGTCGGCAAAACGGACGCGTCATGGTGGTTGCTGTCTCGGCCGTTCCGTTCTTGACAGGACGGCGTTTGTTCCAAGTAATTCGCTATAGGGAAAGGGGGTCACGCCGTCATAGCAGCAGCAGCAGCAGCAACGCCACGGCACAAGGGTTCAATCAATAATACGGCGGGTGTTCGCTTGTGGAAGCAATAGATCGCAACACACCGAAAACAACAACGCGAATATCGTGTACAGCACTACGTATACGCTCTGCACGATGTGTTTCGCTGATCATCGTGAGGATGATGCCGATGAGTGTTGAAAAGGAACAACAACAACAACGAGAAAAGTGAGAAATTGAAGGAGGCACAGGAACCCAGCAGCTGTCGCCGCCGATGTCAAGCACAATACGGATAAAGAACAACAAGCACAAATAGAAAAACATCAGCAGCCAGTGAACAAATCAGCCGCAACTCTGCCCCCACTAAGTATCGTGGCGGCGGCTACGGGTGCTGCTGCTGCTGGATTTGAAAAGGGGCGACTATCGTTGGCTGTCGCCCTTGGCTCACGTGACCGGGGGCGCCGCGGAGGGGATTTGCACGAGAAAATAGCTGTGTCCTAACCTCATAATAAGCGCACAGTGTGCGCGTGGACAGACAGCTCCCAAAAACCAGCCACAGCGGCAGCACAAACATCATCCATAAAAACTCTCAAAAAGATGTCAGAATTTATTCGTATATAACAAGAGTAATAATAATAATAATAATAAAAGTAATAATAACAATGCCGGGTTGATGAAACGATGACTCGTGGACGACCACGAGCTGCTGGTGAAGTTTTTTGTTTGACTTCGCAATGGTGGTGGTGGTGGTGGTGAACCAATGGCATTAGCAGAGCGTCTCTATGGATGATCCTCGGCCGTCATTCCCGCTAATTCTGACCCCGCTTCTGCTTACATTTTATATATATATATATATATATATATATATATATATATATACGATAGTATAATATAATATTACGTAGCTGTCATATTTGATTTCAACATCTTAGTAATAGTTAAAGGGGTTGCGAGGAGTTGGGGGCAGGCAAGCAGCTTCAATGAGGGTGGCGAAGTCATCTCATAAACCTCATAACGTTGCCGTGAGCCCCTGAAGTGTCGGGACGACACACACACACACACAGCGAGGGCGCAGGTGTCGGATCAGCAGCATCACGATGCGTCTTTCTCTGAATCTGCTTTTCTCTGAACTAGCACCAGCGGTACGGCATCGCCACCGGAGCTGCTGCTGCTGCTGCTTTTTCGTTGTACAGTATGGTCCGACTGGCTGCTGACAACAATAAAGTGAATTGCCGAAAACTCGTTCCCAGTCAACAAGTCAGCGAACGTCGACGCACACGTCACAACGCGTTGAACACCAACATTCGGCGGAGATGATATCCTCAATAACAACAACAATGCATCGACCGTTAGTCGCCAACGGTGGCGCGTTTATGAAAATTAGTACGTGCTTTACAGCTGCGATTACAATGGAAGCGATGATAACAGGTCGATGAAGAAAAATCAGGGGGGGTGGGCGAGGAAGGGATTGTAATAACCAAGTCTCGCCTTCGTCGATTGATCACTCAGCGGTTGTTATTGTTGCTGTTGTTGGTCATTGTTGACGCGTCTCATCGGCTCGTCGTTGTCAATAAGCAGAAATTCTCATCGTGCGGACACGCATTCTAAACACAACGGACCCTGCTCGACTAGTTAGCAAAATGTGTCGAGCTGTGATTCGCTGTGTTGTTGTTGTTGGTGTTGTCGTTGTCAGAGCGATCGTCGTACAGACAACAACAATTACACGAAGGTATTATGTCATCATCATCATCAATAACAACAGCAACAACAACAACAACACAATCAACAATATTGGCATCAACAACAAATGAAAGAAGCACGCTGATCGGAGGAGTGTGCAATAGTGATTCTGTTGAACTTTGCAATTTTGATAACGGCATCACCCCCACCAACACTCCACAGGGGAGAAACGACAACGTTGTTGACGATGCTTTTTGCTGCTGCTGCTGCTGCTGTTATCGATGTTGGTGGCCGGCGCTGTTGAGGATGACGCCGGATGGCCCTCACCGCACAAAACGAAACAAGGGACGATTCACATTGAGACAACCAATAAACCCTGACATACGCTCATGTGGTGATTGTGGCCGAGAATAGTTCAGTTCGGTTGCAGCCTTCTGATTAACGGCATCGGCACTTTTCACTGTGGCTGTGTTTCGCTGTTACTGGAGGAAAATAGATTCGTCAGGGGCACCCAACATTCGTGGCTGGATGCATGCTGTTGAGTGGTGTTGTCACGTAGAAAGAGACATAGATCGAATATGAAATAGCAGCAGAATTACCTTCTTAGTCGATTTACTCTCATTGATGAGGTAGGCTGATAACGTGAGCTGATGTCCATAGCATAGCTATACAATGACTTGCATTTGGGATGCTCTTATGTTGTATGTGGCATTCTGACACTGAATCGAGTGGCAAATATAGTATTCGATTATAGGGTGAGATTTAATGGCATATCAGGAATGGTGGTTTGACATTGCGGTTGAAATGTTAGATAGGAAATGTACGATAGTGATGTTCAGATCTTCATCAGAAGACATTCTACTGTAGACGGCGTTTCCTCGTAGCTATCGCAGTACGAAATAATACTTTGATAATAACTCATGTCCAGCAATTTGTTGCCGTGGTACATTGCTCAAAGGGATCGCAACACAGCGCAGTTTACATTATCGTCTGAGCATTTTGACAGTTCTCAGCCCGGTACTTCGATGCGTACTTCGATGCGATATACAGCGTAGTTGAGTCGCAGCGGAGATGCGAGTGCGAGCAGACATTATCATCATGATATGCCCCCCTTCGTATGACCGCAGACGATGATCGACGCAACACAAACTCATTTTGACGATTTTCACGCACAGCAACAGTAGTAGCATTCTCTTTTTATTTTTATCATTCAGATCTATAAGAAGTTTTGTCCGAACAGAGTAATTAACAGTATAGTGGTCATTGCTAGTAGTATTAATGGTTCTCGATTGGAGACAGGACGTGGTTGGTAGCACGTTGGCACAGGCTCAGCATCGAAGGCTGTATAGAAAATCGAACAACGGATAGTGGGGCAGAGGTCAGCTGGTCTCGGTAGCTGCTTGGGCAAAGAGTTAAAAAAAAAAGAAAATTACAAACACTTTGCTGGCATGAATAGCAATAATAGTAATGACTGAGCGTCCGTCTCAACGAACGAAATGCCAATCACTTGATTTGTTTAATGTATACCCATCAAGGACCCCTCTTGAAGGGAGCCTCCTGAAAAAAGCCTTGTGTCTCGCCAACTTGCCGATAACAACTCTCGCACTGTTCAGCTGTGGTCCATTCTCGAAGCGATTGGGTAAAATTTTAATCAAAAATATTTGTATTTTTACTGTTACTGATGAAAACTGGTGATTTGTTGCAATTTTCTATCTCAGATGCCTCTATCGGGCAGTGTACGTTGACTATATATAATTCAGCTGTAGATAATGTTGAAAGCGTACACCGAATGTTTGTACAACTGTTCACTAAACAATTATAAAAGACGAATGAGGGTCATTTTCCCCTTGAGTTTGCGTTGCCATGCCTCCAGTGAGCGTTATGTGGCCTTCATGTAACAGTTAAATTGTTCGCATTCACATACGGTTTGTGGTCGCCTGTTGTGAATAGCAGTGATGTTCAGATATTGCATCGGTTATCGTATCGGTATCGCCAGCTCGGCCAACTCACCGTTGGGCTAATTCAAGAAGGGGCAAATGTAAAAAGTTGTTCAAATGCAGCTTCACTGTCACTTGAATCCTGGTCGAGTCCAGCCGTCACCGACTGCACCAGCACAGAATGCTGCTGACAGCTCATGCAAGCCTATCACAACAGGTAACAGTATTCGGTGGTGGTCAATGAGTTCCGCCGCCATTATTCTCGAAGTACAATCGTTCTTGATAGATTATCACGAAAGGCGACGTCTAGTGCTATCGATAGCTAAAACAATCACTACAAAAATATTCGAATATGGAACGCTCAGTTGCACGTTTGTCTAGAAGACATTAAGCTAAATGTACGATTTAAGGAAGCATACTTAAATCTTTATATACATTATGTTAATCGTATAATGCATCGATGTTACCGTCCGGGTTTCTCTCATTTGCCTCGGGTCAATAACAATTCGTCGTTGAGCGAGTAAAATCCAAACACCGTTTCGTCCCTCTTAGGATCATTTACGTTGTTCATATACTTGTAGCGCCTCGCCCTCGCTTCTCGCTGTATCCCACTGCAGCACGGCCGTCCTCCCATCAGTGCCCGAGACAGCTATCCATTACTAATCCGTAGAAGGATAAAGACGTAACAAAACAGTACTTCATTTCATAAAGATGAAGTTTCCTATGGCTCATACACTCTGTGTCTGTTTCGTTTTGGTTTGTTGAAGGGGAACAGCCCGATCGATGAATCGTGTGTAGATATAACCGACCTCATAACCAATGGCAGTGCCAGCCATGGCTCGTGTTGCCATTGCACATAATCAGCGAACACACGGCATTGCGGAGCAGATTGACTATCATCATGAGCATCATTTCTTCGTAAACCTATCGTGGGCAAGACAAGCTCACTCGTAATTGGCTTCATTGGAAGATGATCATTTATGTTCTACCGTCGCCACCAGCATCAACGTCATCTTCACCGTTACCAGCAGCGCTATGACACCACAGCAATGATAATTCGCTTGTGATCCATCTATTATTACATAGGAATGAATGAATAGCTTGAACCATAAACAGCCAGCTAGCTTTCACCCCCATTGCTCATCGACTTCAAGACCTCCAAGCAGAGTCACCAATCGCCAATATTCGTGGTAACACACTCAGGCCCAGCTGACACCCAATACCAAAAAGATCATCTTCGGAACAGTTTTCTATGCTCTCTCTCTCTCTATTTCTCCCGCTTAAATATCTAATTGTGGCCTGCAGTGAGTGCAAACGATTGGCACCTCTACCGTCACCGACATCTTCGTGTTACTGATCGCTGGCATCGGTGCTGCTGGGTCGTTCTGCTTTTTCGTCATCTTCTTCTGCCTAAGAAACACCCCTGCGAAGGCAGAATAAGATACGCTATAGACGACTAGCGCAAGCACTTGTTGTTGTTGCTGCTGTTGTCGTCGTCGTTGTAGTCAGTCTGCCCCAGCCGCTGTTGTTCTTCAATGAAGATGAAAGGAAGCCTCATCGATCATTTCACTTAACCCCCGCACAAGTAGAGGGCGCGAGCATTTACACGGGTTAAGGCCGCTGCGCCGTCAATGCCTGTGTATATACCGGGCTGAACGAAGAAACGGATAAACACGGGCACGCACGCATATAGAAACTCAGCCAGAGGAAAGCAGATAGATGGATCGACAAGATGCTGCTGCTGCAGCTGCTGCTACTGCTGCTCGCGCCGTTGTGTCGGCTAATAACAGCAGAATTCCAGCTGCAGGACCGCCGACGCTGCGTGGAGCAGCGGCTGAATGCCTTATGCCGAAGTCGGCTGTGTTGAATTATACGAAAGAGGCAGCAGTGTCGAGAAGGAGAATCATCACCCGTAGGACGTCTGCCGTATAATAACACACGGTGCGTATGTGCAAGTCTGTGTGTGTGTGCGTGCTGGAAGATTAACGCGAGCCGCCGTGCAGTCATCAATTGGCAGCTCTGGTGATCTGTGAACGTCTGTAAGGTTAGCAAGGTGAACGCTGTGTGCAGTGTAACAACGGCATGTGCGCCTGAGACAGGACACCGATTACGCGATTGGCGATGCGATGATGGGAAATTTTATCTTCGTTGTCATCAGAGGTCGGAGGGGGGTGGGTTGAAGCATACGGGCATTGCCTAACACGATCACTGGAATAGCTGGATGCCGTCTACTGGGTGTGGCCAATCTATCTCACGATGCATGATGATCATCCAAGTACACATTGCAGCATGCAGCGATCCAGTACGCCAGACCAGGAAAATTGCTCACAAGAAAATATTAACTTGGGACGTGAGGCACAGGCCTTCGGTGGCAAACACGTTAATTATTGTAGCTTCGACAGGTATGAATTTTCTAGCTTTCTCGAACAAACATCCTCACGTTATCGACGATAAGTGAAGACTTAACGGCAACATACATATATATCGGGTACGAAGAAGTAAAAAAACGTAGAACACATTATCTTCAATAATCTATCATAATTTGTATTGTGCCTCTAAGCTCATCATCATCATCAGCGTGACGTACTGGAAGACAGGCGTTCTGAGCGAAGAAGCTCTAGAGACTAAAAAACAGCAGAAGATCGTTTTGCGAACAGAAACCGGTCTCTGTCCAAAGGAGGAAATTACGAATAGATATTCAACTTTATCTACTCGTTACGAGCACGGACTCGACTCTATGACGACGCCAAGCCGCATTGTATTCTTTATTTTAGCTGTTAGACCAAGCAATTGATGAGAGCCTTCAGCGTGCCGCGTGGGACATCTTTAAGACAACAGTATTTGGACTGAACCTCGAAGGCTGTACATAAGCCACCTATATATCGCATCTCCAGCGCTTACTATATTGCGTTCCCCATTTGTGATACTCTGTTTGAGTGCTGCATACATTCACAAAGCAGCTTCAGAATCAATGCAGTATCAGATATTTCACCTTTGTTACTTGTTCATATATAAAAGCGAACAACATTTTATATGCATCAAATGTGTACGTGTAGAAATATGAAAGAGATTTCCAGAAACATTTGATAAGAATCAGACATTTCAAACAGACTTACCGCCATACTGTAGAGCTTCAGACCCTTCAGTGCAACAGCAAAATTCAACGGCAAAATAGAGAATTTGTTTGACCTATACTTACTTCCTTACGCATTCGATTTAACTGCATCCTTTACGATGATAATTGAATTGAAATTTTATTTTTTTTCTGCTTTTCTCACTAGTATTAATGCATTCGAATTGTTATGAATCACTTAAGTAATCTGTTAGTGCCACACGTACAATACGTTTTATTCACATTGGCCCACGTGAATTTCATTCATCATATTTAATGTGCTATTCGAAAAGGCTTCAGAGTAACCCAGACTATCACACTAGAAATGCATAAGCTTCTGCTTGAAAATTGTATCGCAAGACCAAAATCAAATTTGACATGTGTTTGTCAAATGTGTGTTCACTTAAACACCACAAACACACACATCATTCCTCGCACATACACGCACGTTTAGTTTATTCAGATCGATAATGGTGACACTGAACGCCCTTCTCAGAGATTGTATTAGGTGCACGGTCCCTACAAGCACACCATGATACACCATTAAATCATTGCGGAGGCGGTTACTGTGGGTGCGTAAACATGCTCCATCGATCCATCTCCCTATCCACCAGCGAAGATGCGATAAATACAGAGCACATAGAATAATCGGCAGGCGTCTTCAGCCAAGGACGACAAAAACGCCGACGCGCTGTTTTCTTTCGTTTCTACAAACAAAAACGATTTCGAAAAACGATCGTCAACAGCAAAAACTTAAACGACAAAAATGTAAACCGCTAGCATTATTCTCCGTCTTTGCTCTGCGTTCACTTTTGCTGCGCAGGGCACCCCCCCTCAACGTCCCGGCCCCCAGCCCTGCTACGGAGGCACTTGGAAGAAATGAAGTGGAATTGTCAAGTGGCCACTTCGCAGAACGCGTCACTTTCTCCAATGATGATCTGAGCTGTTACGGGGGACCCAGAGCCCGAGCAAATGCCCGCCCCGACTGGCCATAAGGATCGCGGCCGTTGTCGTGCATCCGGGAAATGATTCGAAAAATCATCGAGTGGGCGAGCGAGCCCGCAAAGCCCGCCGCGACAGCAGTGCCGATTTAGCGTGGCCATTACCGCAGAAGTTGAGGGCGGAGACAGAGGCGGAGGCGACGACGACAACACCTACCTACCTGCTATAGTGGTGGTGGTGGTGGAACAGGTCCCTTCCTAAATAGCGTCGCTAACGGGCTCCACAGATGCGTCTCCCTCCACCTACTGTTTAAGTGGAAATTCGTTCGACGCTTCGTCTCGTACGCCAGTGCCTCACGAGGAACAGACTGCTCCAAGGGGGCGCGTTTGAGGGGATGGAGAGGCCGCAGTTCGTGTGTGCTTCGTCAGGGATGGACGAGTGGTCGGGCATCACCAATCGAAATCGAGCCCAGCCCCCCTCCGGGAGGAGTTAGGAGCCCTCTTAGGCTGTTGATTGGCAGACTGGACGTGAACGGTGCTGAATTGGTGAAACACACTGAGTGAAAATTGAGTTTCGCTGCAAGTCGTCCCTTGTCTCGTGAAACGCAACGAGAACAAGAGAAAGCACTTGCATTTTGCGAGTTTTCGATGCATTGAAATAGACGGAAACCGCCCCTGGTAAATTGACACACTACGGGGCGGGGTGAACAATTCGAAAAGTGAACAGCAGACAATAAGCAAATGTTCAAGGAAATGAGCATTTGCAAATAGCAGTCGCTCGAAATCGAAAAACAATCGAATTTGAGTTAGCGTACGTTTGAAACGAAGACAGGATGACATCACGTACAAACACGCAGACACATACGAATACAGACGACATCCAAACACACTCAGGCCGTATGGTGATTACGCCCGAACGAAATCGTGGGAAAAATGCTTTTACACTGCTTTATAATGTTGCTTCCGAGCGAACATTTCGTCTTCTTAATCCTCACAACGAAACGAAGGTCGTAATAATTGTTTTCCTGTGTGAGAATACTTTGGCATTCACGTATATTTAAATAAATGAGCCTATTTATAACTATTAAGCAGTGAGCAGTGATCATGTTTGTTTCATCAAGTTATATTACAGAAAGCGATATGGCTAATACAGTATACCTCCTCGGATCTGCTTATGATCTGAATTTATGTATGTATATCCGAGAAATCGATTAATTAGAATCGAATGTTAACGAGACCGTCGAACACCCCCCTGCGTTTGATGATTGTTTTGAGTTTTCTACTGATCTTGTCGGCCGCATATATTAAGGGTCATAATTTACATCATGTGCTATATTTTGCTTCCTGACAATGTATCGATGTCGACCAGAACGGTCAATACAAATATATGCCTCATTAATGTATAAAGGTTAGCATTGGTTGGTAGCAACGACAGAATAAGTACTCCCGCAGTGCACTTTCTAATATAAAAAAATATCGAAATAAATCCAATTTCCATCTGGAGAGGGTAAGTAAATAAGGGACATTAGCCCTCTCTTCTGTGCTGCGCTTGGCCACTCCCAGCGGAAACAGTTCTCTCAATAGCAGGATTTATTATATTCCCCAGGTGGTAGTGGTGATGACCAGTTAGGGTATATTAACTGCAGGGACGACCTGTTGAAGTGTATTAATGGCAAGAAGTGTAGCGACGATATTCACGCTGGTACAATTTCACCACATTATTTTTGGCAGATACTGAAAACCCAATAGTTTTCGAGACATAGCCGAGTGCCAGTTGCCCGGTCTTCGACCAAATGTTCAGTGAGCTCAGGTTTGTTGTATAACATTGCTTCTAAAATGTTGGAATTATTTGGGAAAGGACACTACGAGACTTATGTTTCGAATTAGATAATATCTCAACCATTGGTACACATCATTTCGGTCATCTTTATCGAAGAAAGCGGGATGTGCGAATGCACGCATCTATGATGTTACTTGTTAAAATATAACATCCATATGTTATATATATATATATGATACACATCTGTAATTATCTGTAATCGTTTATCAAGCCAAACTATGGTATTATATTACATTACTACTATTATTATGATTATAATTGTTGTTGTTGTTATTATTATTATTACTACTATTATTAGCTTGCATACAACATACATTGACGACATATACGAACAGGGAAATTAGCGTTGCCCAGAAATGATCGTCTACGGAAACAAGTTGCTTCACGAATGCACGCGAACAAACGTAATGAAGGCCTTTTTTATTATCACATGAGGCCATTACTACAAAACAGTTCGTTCTTGCAGCGGCAAGATGTAACGGATCTTGAAGGGCAATTGGAAGAAGTAGTCTGAAGTGAGATGAGTCTCATTCGTGATGCAAGAGCCCTTGCACTTTCTCATATGACGAAAGAAAGCAATCAAGAAAAAAGCACATTTTCTGTGCATAGAGTTCTTTGCGGTCGTTGTTTCACCTTGTTCTTCTTTCCAGCCAAAAAGAAAAAAAAATTGGCAATACCGCTTTCGGAGAAGATCGTTACAAATGTACGTTAGACATTAATTAAACAAGCTGATGGCGGTGAAGGTATGGTTGTAAACAACGCTACAAGCTCACACGGCTATAGATATATAGCCATTTAGTTCAGGGATAATTCTGCCGATGATGAGAGTATTTACGGTAACTTTTGGAGTCACTCGTTACTTTTACTTATATTTTTGCTCCGGGCCGACCCTGAAAAATGACCATATCGTCATTGACGCGCCGACAGGTCAAACAGATGTACAACAAACAGCGGGCAGGAGAAAATTCAACTGGATGCGTATTACACAAATAAATTGAACTGGTAAATCAATTGTCTCTGCTAGTCGAGAAGGTCTAAGAGCTATCTTTGGCTGAATTGCGTCAGCCGTGTCATTTTTTAGAATCAGCCAGAAAATGCAATCCGTAGTATTTATAATTGTGGGTGTAAATATATGCAGGAACTATGCAAATAAGTACTCTTATGTCGGAAATTTAAGAGCACAGTTATCATTGTACAATGATTTTAAAGTGATACACCACTTTTACTGTATTAAACGAAGATAGCTTTTGATACAACGTCATCATTTTGATTAGATCATTATGTGGACAAAGTTTAAGACAACGAAACATCTCCTGTACATCGGATCAGACAAAAATCCAAATCTACGCAATATCGTCATTCTTGACATGGTGTCCATAAACAAAGCACTGCCCAAAAGACACAAACGCACCTCACATGGCGAGCAGGTTAAGACCGATAAACTAGGTTGACAAATACGTCGCCAAATATAGTTCTTAGTGACCATTGCGATAACTCCTGCTAGTTTATCCAGACTCACCGGCGGCATATCCTCAACATCGTGCCTCTTTCTCAGAACATAGACGTACCATCATCAATCATTTGTCGAAGGTAGGTCGCCGATAGCTTGAGCTCCATGCGGCTGTCGCCGAAAACGGAGTCGGCAAGGCTCATCTTCGATAGACGCGATAGTTTCGATCTGCAGGACATAGTTCGTCGCGGTAGATTCTTAACACAGCTTATGTCATACGCTCGCTCAGGCAGAACTCGAACACTTTCACTCGGTCAATGCAGCACAACCCACATTCACAGCTGTACTTAGCAGCGAATACGTGTCAAGCTTGCAAGTTGAAACTTTCTTAACTTGAACGTCAATGTCCCTCGCCGTCGTCGGCGAAGGAAGGATTCTAGCCCGTCGTAAGATCTCGGGATCACGCAGAGCTGAAAATTCTCCCGGGATTACGCGAAAAATCTTAGGCTCACTCGGCACGGGACGCAACAGAGAACGCTGACAAACGCTCAATGAAGCAGGCAGATGGCGGACAACAAGTCGACGGCAATTTCTCGTATGTTGGGATGGGCTTTTCGATACAACTGAGCGTCCATTGGCTCGCTGAGTTTCACTGTTATCGTCGACGTTACGCCAGCCCGCCACGAGAGCCCACACAGTTCGTCGGATGTGCACACGAATGGAGGGAGACAGAGGGAGGGTGGTACAATCCACATATAATAGTGCTATAGTGTATCTATACATTAACACAAGCTGGGAAGACGCGACATACGCGACGATTCATGAACGCATACATTTCGCCTCATGGCAGTGCCAGGCTAAGAAGCGGCGGCGGCGGCGGTCGCGGCAAAAAGCGTTGCCATACGCGCGTTGCCTGTTAGCGTATCTATATGTATGCGTGCGCCCGTGAAATCGCGCGCATTCGAAGATCTCTCCGTTTGGCTCATAGATAGAGACCCCAGCTGGCTGCTGCTGCTACTATTGCTGTTGCTGGTGGCAATGGCGACGAATCAGAGGCTCGATGGTCATTTGTCGCCGTGCGGTGGCGGGCGCGGGGCGGCGGCCCGTCCCCGCAGTTGGACGCTATGCCGGCACCACAGATGCTAGGATGTTTACGTAACGACAACGGCAACATCAGCTGAAGGCGACTCCATCGAAGACGACACGAAACGGCGGCTAAACCGGCGACAATTTCAAGTGAAGGGAGTCCGTCGCGTCGCTGTACGTCGCTTCGTCGTTTGGTTGGCCGTCACCGAAATCGCAGACCGAACCGCGCAAGACGACACGCGCATAGTTAGTACGAGATGACGGTGTACGCACATCAACATCAGCTATAGGAGGATAGAGCGAAAGAGAGAATAGAGAAATAGCGAATCGCATGAATTGTAACGGGAACCACAACAGTCCAGCATTTGCTGTGCGATGTTCAGCGCTATGTATAGATACGATGTATATGTGTATGTATGTGTTTATGGGCTCTGACGGGAGTCAGTGGGTTTACTCTGTTCGAGGGCGTGGGTTGAGGATGTCCCCGGCGTCCCCGCGCGGAGCTAACACAGCCTGCAGCGGCGGCGGCGGCGGCGGCGACGACAGTAGCCCCAATGGTTAGATACAACGGTGGTGATAGCAAAGAAACAGCAGACATCGCTGCCATCGACAACGGCGAACGGCAGTAGTAGCAGCAGCAGGCTGTCTGTGTATACATACATGTATGCAACTAGACATACACTAGATACAGATTCGATACAAGATAGAACATGATGATCGTATACAAAATGACAGTACACTCGCTGTTGTTGCAACTGCCTGTTGCTGGACTGTACGCGAGCGGGCTATCAGTCGCCGACTACTTCGCCACCACAGGCAGAACAAGCCAGAGCCACCTAGCCAACGAGATACCATACAGCTGCTGCTGCTGAAAGTAGCGAAAGTCGACGGAGTTTTGTCTATACAGTAACGGAGGAACGCATCCGTGAAGGGAGAGCGCTCGCTGAGTTGCTTGGCCAGAACGACGTGTGGCTCCAAAATCAGTGAAAGTTCGATGGAACAGTTCTTTTTTCCCTTGTATCGAACGTGTGTAACAGTGAACGTATCGCGGTGGAGTCACACATAGTGAGAAGCCACGTGAAAGCAATCTGGAGCTTTGCTTGCCACCATCATCTTACGGAGGATACGCCTGTGTTCGGGTTCGGTAAAAACGATTGGTCTCGTACTCGGCTAGTCCTGCCGTCGTCAGGAGGTTATACGTAGAACTCAGTCGCGTCCGGCAGCTGGTAACGGTGGTGTTGTCATATATGCCTGCTCGCAATGAGTGCGTATAATGAATGATGGCTAGTTGAGTCAGATCTCGCCTATTTTATAGATCGAGTTGTGGACAAAGTACACGCGACGAAGCAGAACCAGAGTGATTGTTTACGTGGTGTGATTTGTCAAAGCTGATTATCGAGACCGTAAGCAGACCATTGTGTAATTCGTGCCTTACCTACCATGAACGGCCTAGCAAATGCTACATTAAGGACAAGGGTGAATGCTTGGCTTGCGGAATGGTTCGTATCTTTTAACTGTTTAGCATTTCACCTACTGATAATGCATAGTAATATCATCGTATTATCTGCATCATCTTTACTTTCAAAATGATGAACTATTAGTGGATAATACTAAAAAAATTGAGTTAGGAAAAGATTCAACTTGGACGATAGGTAATGTCGCTAGCCTAATGCGCTGCCAATGGCCAATAGGCGTATTGTATTTAGAATGTCTACTCAAAAATCAAAGTCGTAGCAACGGTGGTACAAACAATGATGCCAAATTCTCACAGGCGATAAAAATATCTAACAGACAGGATCGAAGGCCAATGTAGGGTCAGTTGTGAACATTACATCGCGTGTACACTCTCGTTGAAGAAGACATATCAATTATCATGATGCTGTGTGATTTGAAAACTACTTCTTAATGTCCTTATGACGGAGTGCAACGATGTAAACATCACTATTCATTACCTCAAATATTTATTATGACAAGGTGACCAAACATCTTAATGTCTACGTGCTGAGCCAGCGCACTCTGCATTCTCCAGTGCAGTGCACAACGCGGTGTAAAGCTATTTTAATAGTGTCTTCATCGAAGTGATCGATTCTGCTGGCTTAACATCGGAAAACGTGATGTATGTTTTGTCTGTTTTGTCGTATCTGTTAATTCATATATAAATATAATATGCTATATTTTTTATAGCAGATTATATATCTCACTCTATTATTACTAAACTAAACTTTTTCGGACTAACTCTCAGCCAACATTGTATTATTACTACTATTATACTAATTATTAAAACTTAATACTATACTAGCGTTGCGTCTCAATTGATAAGTGACGCTTTTATGTTGTGTAACTTTCTAAAGCTGAGGAAGTTTCGTTCTCCAAAATAAACTCCCATCGTCCGTACTGTGGTATTGCGTTGCCGAGCGATGTCGCTATCGTCAACCATAGAACATCATTTTCAAGAGGTCTGATCGTAGTACTCAGGGTCGGACGTAACACTAATGGAAAGTAGAAAGCCGAGATGCATCCGCCCCCTTATATTTGTCATATTTTGAACGAAGATTCGGAAAGTCCTTGTGGTCGGCACGTTGTATTGCAGATGGACCACCACTTACGTGGACTGAATTATGCTAATCTCGACTGGTGGTCCCGTTATGTGGCAAACAGCAACAACAAGAGCAATACCAGGAGCGTACCAAAAGGCGAGCCTTGTGGAAGCCTTGTGCCCTACAATCAACTACCCTAACGACGATACAACGGTATTATCCGCATTGAATGACAATCCAACGGGTAGCCATCGGAATCAACAAATATAGGAACACACTAACTTGCAATGTGCAACGATTCACTCGTTCGAGTTAACCAACTTTAATTGCTCGCCATCTCATATTCGATCGTAGAAGTGAACATTACTGATGTTATCGCCATACACGAGCAGGAAGATCGAGCAGCACAATCATCTATTGCGCCACAATGATGCGCTGAGCCATTGGCGTGTACGCATTCGTGTAACGGGGACGAGCCGACGTCTTGGATGTTTGTTGATTTTTGAGGCTCATCTCCACGTCGGTTCATCATATTTTGTCCATATCAAAGAGTGGCCAGGCTCAACTCATTTAGCCAATTGGGAAGAGGCGGTTGTCTGTGGCCGGAGGGAGTATTATAACTGATGGCATCATTCGATTCTGTGAAAGCATCGCCGATTTCGATAACGAACGACGCCATAGGTGAACACATAAAGGGCCACTCGCAGAACGATGTCGACCTTCGATGCCTCCCACGGAGACGATCTCTCCCATCAGTTTTATTCATATTGTTAAAACACGAATGAGAGGAAGCAGCCGAAGGTGGTAATGACGTCAGACAGATTATCTATCTATCCTATCTAGCCATCTGACGAATCATGATTGTATTGTCCTGCCTGTTAAACTGCCCGCGGATAAGCTGCCATTGTCTCAACGCTTGGATTCGCACTACGTACAGATAGAAAGTGTTGTACCCATCTCACCCGCTGCTTCGCTCGATACGAAGTGGATATGACGGGGTACAATGCCCACATAGTTGGGCAGGGTGAAAAATCGATTCATTTTTTGGGTTCACTCCTCTTGAGTACATGAAACTGATTAGACGATAGTATTCATCTTTTACGGCAGCCAGAAGCATATCAGCGATTGATGAAAATGTACTAACGTCGCCGCCAATGCGGCTGCAAGCATTGAGATTGCATCAAGTTGGCGCTGAACGAAAAACATGAACTAATTCAGGTTTTGTCAACGTGGAGTCCGAGTAACTCCGGTGTGACCAACGGCTGTTGTTGTTGTGCTGCGGAAATTGCGACGTCCCAAATATGTTGTCCAAATTAACGACGCAGAAAAATGAAGAAACGTTTTTATTTTGCAAATTATCTAGTGCGCAAAGACGCGGTGAGCGACATACAGCAACCATCAGCGGCCATACGCGATAATGGAGATGTAAAAATTGGGTATTTTTTTCATTCTCGTGGACTGTGGCCGACCTCGGGGGAAATTCGGTTGATTTCTCTCTTCTAGATAATGAACTTCAGCCATTAAATGCTAAAGCCATCTGCCTCCATTACACCAATTCGGGCACACAATCTTGCCTCGCATCCAGAGTGCACGTTTATTTCTCACATTCACAATAGTTAATTTCTCAAAATTCGATCAAAAACGCATACGTATATATATATATATATAAAGATAAACAGAATAACGTAGTATCGTGACATATTTCGGCAATAATATGTGCGTTTGTGTGTGTGTGTTGAGAAGCGCGATAAAACAGGAACTGCCTCGCCCCTTATCAATGAACCGTTAGAAGCGAAAATCAACTACTAAAATGGTTCCTGCGATCGTTGCCTGCCGGGTAATTGGACCGATGCCAGAAACGTCGCCGAAGCGCCGCACAGATGTACCACAAAAAGAACGAAGAGACAGAGAAATTCTCGTAGCCAAAATTGCTCGTCTTCAACAACGAAGGGAACGTCAGAATATGAGGAAGTGGTCCTCCCATGTCACTCATTCAGATGATCAAATCAAATACCGCCTCAGTTATCAGTGGGGCCATCATAAAAACAAGACATCTATCGGTCGTTGACATATATTTGTATACATGGACATATCTCATACGTATGATATGTTTGACTATTGGAATTGCATGATTCGAAAACCTCCGTTTGGAAAACATTGAAGACCGGGATCGTACTTCTCAATGTTTTGCTGCCTGGACCGCGTCTTGTGCCAATACTGAATGGCGTAAGGAAATCAACTGTCATTAAATGATGGTGTTTAAAGGGTATGACGATACTTGTAAAGGAACTAGTGTCTCGATTTGAAAAAAATGAAAATACTTGGGAGCCTACAATTCGTACAGTGGTCATAGTATTACCGCTAATGCAGGTACCAAACGAGACGTTCATCGTTTGATCCATACAGAGAGAGGTTGAAGTAAAAATTATGAATTGTACTTTATCATTTAATTAATTATCCAAATCGTGTGAATTAGGTATATGTACCCATTGACGTATTAAGTATTAAAGCGTATTGTATTACCCATTTGCCAATGCTATCCGTGCATCCTAACGGGGACACATCAACACCGATAGACAGTTACCACCATCTAAGAGGATACACATCTTACGTGAGTCTTCTTGGGTGGGCCCGCTTCATACCTACCATGTGCCATTTCGAGCAATAAACAGTCAGTCGAAACTATACAACGATGATGGCGGGCATCCGCGCTAGATATATGATAGACCTCGTGGGAGAGGGCCGCGATTGCAATGAGGGTTGACGAGTGAGGCTAACGGGACACCCGCCGCTTCGCTGGCAGTTGGCAATCGGTAGTAGTCAGCTTAATTCGCTCTTACCACCAAACGACTTGTTCACTTGCCGCTGTCATCCCTTTCCCATAGAAAAAGTGGCCCCCGAGGACAAAGTACGCGTAGTCGTGTTCTGGCGATCGAACGGTCGGTAGACGATAGACTAAAGGGTGGTAGTATCAAACACAAACGATCACGCTGAGATTGACAACGGTATGAGCATATTTACAGTAAACATTTCGCACAGCAAACCTAATGCAAAGATCAGTCCATTCATGTGGCGTAAACGAAATAAGCAAGCTGAAGAGTGCCCCGGAATGGACAGTTGTTCGTTTGTGGAAAACTACTACTTCATGCTGGGGAAGTGGTTGATAAGTAAAAAGCCTGTATACTTCTGTCTACAAAAGGGAACATGGGGATAGGTTGCATAAACGGTTAGAAAGAGATATTCGACATTTTCAGGCGTGTTCCTATTGGTTAAAATAGGTATCTACAAGCTACTATTCACCGCACATTTCTTCCTTCGGACACGGTGATCCGAGGACGAACTTTGAGAGCCAGCCTCATCGGCGCGAACCAAATTCAGGCCAAATTCAAAGCTCATGATTTGTGCTTTCCAAAAAAATATTTAATAATAATAGTAACAGCAAGCGCAAATGCACTAAGCCTACCGTATCCGAATGAAATCATCAGCTCAGCCTGGGTGGCCATCTCATAGCGACTTTTTGTCAAACGAAACTGGCGTTTACCCCTCACCGACGAAGTCCTTCGAAGTTTGCTGCCACACTTCACAACCTTCAACCAATTGAATGGAGCTACAACGGCGGATTACGTCTCGCTTGACCAATCCTAATCGACGCCCTGAATAGGGAATTTAAATAAATGAATTGGTAAAAAAGACAGCTATCGATATCTCCATTTTTGTTTTCAAACAGTGTTTTCTCTTCTTCGTTCTTAAACATGAGCTTAACTCTGTATTGTCCAATTTATAATTGTGTAACATTTCCGTTTTGCTGTCCACGGGAGTTCGATTACGTCGTGGGAGCTCGTTCGACCGATTCATCCATTATCACCTGCATCAGAATCAGTTACAGCAGCAGCAGCAGCAACAACAGGAGCGTACTCGTCCAACGACGAAATTGCAAACGATTTTACAAGCAATCGCTGGCGAACGCTCGTCGTAAAACGCAGGTATGACGGTGTTTGATCCAGTCAGCGAAATTATGATGATGATCGATGCACGAAGCCAGCCATGAGATACAGTAGTGTCTGTGTGTGTAGTAGCAATGTCTGTGTGTGTGTGTGTGTGTGAACAAAGTGTAACTTCATCTCGCGCGCGCGTTGTCGAATTCAACACAAGCAACGCATTCAACGAGAGAACTATTCGATCTAGCGAATAACAGTCGAGTCGCCGAGTCCTTTCCAAAACGTCAGCGACAATTCAATTTGATGCCCTGCAACGATAACAACAACGGCCGACAACAGCGGATGACTGGCTGACAATGCCCGTGTTCAACACTGGAACCTTCTCAAAATCTGTCTTCGCGTGTTGTTCACTGTTGTCCACGGTCTACAGCCCCTTTCGTCAGTGGGGCCGGCGTTAACCGCTGACGTTCGTTTTTCCGTAAACCATAACATTTTCACACCATCGGCGGCAACAGGCACAGCAGATCTCCGGCAGATCTGCGCGTTACCAATGGTCCTGCAGCTGCCGCCGCCACCGCCATCGCATGGCCGAAAAGGGGCTCTGGCGTCGACCAAATGAAATAGAATACAATGAATATTGACGAAGTTGTCGAACAAAAACGGCGCAATAGTTATCGAAGCAAGTTGCGAATAATCGTAACGAACGAGGACCTGCAGCTGCCGACTTGAGGGGGCTAATCACAGGGGGTGAGTACGGCCCCGCTAAGGGTGCGGACGGCCTGCATGGGCGACAGCGCGGCCATGTGTTTAAATTCGAACAGGTGAAGGAAATCGCTTGAGAAGGCGTCGGTAGGTAGGTGGGTGGGTGGATGTATGTCTCGTTGGTCGTTTGGGTGGTTCCATCTGTCACATTGTGCGTCCCATCGACGTCTGTGGATTTTTGTGTCACTCAACGAGCTGGTCAAATCGGACGATACGCATCGCGCGGGAGTGTTGTTGCTTGCTGTTGGACGAGGACTCCCCTTCCCGAGGGGAACACTTATTCAAAGTGAAATGAAGAAATTCGAGAGAGGGGGTGATGGTTTTGTGGAATTGAAATTTCGAAATATCGTTGTGTATTATATAAAGCTGTAGTATTTACGTTTTTGTAGTATTTATGATGATATTTACGATGACTGGTATCTAATACATTGATATGGAACAGGCATCTTTCTAATTCGTCAATGTCGAAATTCAGTGTTCGACGGTGCGAAGTCGATTTGGCTCAAATAGCGTTTGCGAATTAGTCACTTGCTGCACTAGCGTACATTTTATGCTACGTAAAATCCAACAGTAGCTGTATGTTGTTGTGGGCAAAAACAATGCTTGCATCCACGTAGTCAGTTCGGGCCTGCGTCGCACATGGCTACATCTTCGCTCTGTCATCTGTGTATCAATGCTAGAGGTGATTCGCACTGAATTCACACTTCACTTGTTATGAATTAACATAAGGGTGAGGGTGTTTGGTCCAAAAAAACAACAACATATACCTCTGAAGAGAAAATACTTGAACGAGTCCAAGCTAAACGATTCATACGGATTATATACAAATTGCAAAATTGTTAAGTATGCCAACGTCTGCTATGGTCGTGATAAATGGAACAGACTGTGTGTGAGCAAGCCATAAACAAAACAAACTTACTTAAGAAAGAAGATTTGTTTAGTTTCATTTATTAATTAGCTTAGCAAAGCTTAAGCATTGTAAAATTGCAGCTCCTTTAATAAACCAATAAAACCTTTACCTTTACCTTAATTTCATTATGTACTGCAGGACAATAAAAAATGAACATCGTCTCCCCATGAAATGAATCATCATCTCCCAAAGGTTTGTCTGTTGACGTTTATGTCACAACAGACCGAACGTACGGGGTGCACATGTCGATCAAGTAGATAGAATCCGAACTGACTAACACGTGTTAAGATATGACAGAAGCATAAAACTGGACGGACGCACTCAATCCTGCCAATTGTTTGATAGTCTCATTCATCTGATTGGCAGCTCCAATAATCGGCTAGACTTCAATCAGCTTTTCTAAGATACTGCACAATGAGATACCAGCGGCTACGCAATCTGACTGATGTTACTCAATTGATGCAGCATGCTTCGATATGGCGGGGAGGGAGTAGACTCACCCCGGACAGACACGCCTATGGCACGATGATATTGCTGATGCCAGAAGAACGCAACGCTGGCAGCTATCGAATCGGTGTTCTCCACAGCCGAAAATTTGAGAAACTTTCCCGGTTGTCAGAGACATATTGTATGTCAATGTGTACCACTTATTTTTGGTAATACTTAGACAATTAAATCACATTCAGCTGATGAATACGATGAAACCAAAATAGTTGATGGAAGCGCGACATGCGCGTGGGAACTGACTATCGGGTCTGTCGGCGAGCTATACGATAGATATACATTTGGTTTTGAACACGGAAGGTGCATATCCGACCGGCCGAGGATACTTGAGTGAAATATTTAAGTTTGGGCGTTAAATTTCCCCTCAAAAGTATGATTGATCTAGAGCCAAAACTTGCCATTAAAATGGCCTTCTCTAACGATCTGGTAAGCCAAGTCACAGTAGTAGACAAACGTCTATCCCTGGCCCTATGCACAGAATAATTCAAGCTAAGAACTAAATTACGTCGTGATAGGCTTTAAAGGTATGCTCGAAAGTAAGCTGGTAGCAAAAATCTAAAATTAGACGCCAACCACTTCATTGGACGGATATTCTAGCCATTCCAGCGATTTCACGCTCAGAGCTTCAAATATTGCTCTGTATTGACAATAAAGGGTACACTAAATAAATAAATAATAAAAAAAAACACAGAAAATTACAATAACAGCATAGTGATTTCCGTAGTGTGTCAAGTTATTTACTTACGTGATTTGTGGTCGATCACTGCTTAATGGCAGCCACCGGGCGGCGTCAACATTAAATGGCAAACAAACATCATCAACAGCAGCCGGCCGCGTATTGTCAACGGCTTAGTCGCGCGGACACATGAGGCAATGCGCAACAATTATTCAGGCCCGCTTGAGTGCCCGGCAATGCTTCCACCTAAGCAGTGCGCCTGAGACCTTACCACCAGAAAGACTTGGCACTAGACGACAGCCGCCGCCAAGACAGAGCATAGGTATCTAGCACCGGGTTAGCACGTCGACGTCGACAATATATGAGATGGCGGCGGTGGCGACAGCAGCAGCATCAGCAGCGTATGATGATGATATCCGGTGGTTGTGTGGTAGCTACAAATAGATACCGGACAGCAGACAGCTGACCGACGACTTTGTACGCGTTGAATGTATGCGTCTCTCTGTGTGTGTGTGTGTCAATTAGTCCTTTTCGCCCTACGCTCTACTTCAGAGCGCGACTCTATCCGCGGCCGATACTGCCCGCCTGAGTATACAGTAATGACATTCATTCAGAAGGAGCTGAATGCGATGAAAGCCGGCTTGCGTGCACACAACAGCGTAGCGTCTGGATGAATCAGACGCCCCAGACATTTCTCGCCACCCCGGAAGAGTGGCTGCCTCATCCACTGTTGCTTCTGTTGATTTTCTTCGCTGAAATGCCGCTTAGCATTTCTTTGGCGGGAAGGTGGCTAGAGGGCGCGGGACGGGCTATAGTTTCGGACATTGTTTCCCGGTACGCATACGTTTTGCCAGCGATGGTGCCGACAGACGCGGTGCAGGCTGTCGTCAGTCGCATAGTCCAAGGTAGATCATAAACGGTTTCCCGTTCCTTAAGAAAGCAACGATGCCCCAGTGGGCTTTTCGTTTTGTAATCTGCTCGGCCGTTCTAAACGTTCTGCTAAACGACAGCAAACGATTTAATTTCTATAACAATGAACAGCATAACATGTGAAGTGCTCTACCCACATGTAATTAACAGCCGTATTTGCAAAACGCGAGCGATATCTCCTTTAATGATTACGTTTGCTCGGGATGCAGTAAGCACCATGGTGGTACGATTGTGTTGTTCGACCAACTTACTTAGCTTAGACTAATGGTTTAGCTTCAGGCAGCTTCCGATCAATCGATCAATCCGATTGGACGAGAGAGAGGCAGGTCTGGCCATCAACAGACCAATTGATTGCTATGGCGCGATGTGAAATCTGCTTGGGATTTCACGACGCGGACGTCTTGAATGTTGCCGCTTTCGTTTTAGTAAAATCTGCATTTTGCAGGTTCATAGGCGGAAATGTTGTCACCACCACGCGTTAATAGCATGGTACACTATGGACGGACAAACGCTTACAAACACACATCCAATGTGTCTGTGTGTGCTGTGTCATCGCTTGATGGCAGCTGACTGAACAGCAACAACAGCCGACATAACTTCGGTCATCTTGGCATAAAACTTCGATGTTTCTCACCTCCACTCGCAGACCGCTTCGTCTCGTCGACATCTTCGCCTCCCATTGGCATCCATCGACGCTGTGGGGCATTTTGTGAAGCCGTTTAGTTTTCACTCCTCTACAACATCAAGAGGAAATGCTATTATTGCTGTTGCTGCTGCTGCTGCTTCTGCTATTGCGCACCACCAATAACTTAGCTTAACACTAGCTCAACTTGTCGACTGATGATGCATCCGCTGTTGAACGCTTGATTCGTTGCCTTACCATCAGAGACGCGGAGGCGCAGTGCGTTACGCGAGCGCCGCAGCCACTTAGGGCCAGCAGAAGCTTCTTCAGTCAGATTTAGTAATAATAATGGTGGCAGGAACAGAAGCTGTCGTCAGCGATGGAAGCAAGAAGAAGCTAAGCGTCTCTCGGTGCCTTTTTTCCGCTGTTGCTGCTGCTGCTGCTGCTGTTGTTGTTACTATACACGACGCTTAATCTAGGGAGCGACGCAGCTGGGCGTCCACTTCCATGGGATGCAACAACAACACAACGATGACGAGGCTTTCCGAATATTTTGTGATGTTCTCCAACTGTCGACTTACTGCTGCAACAGCAGCAGCAGCAGCAGCTTATGCGCCACCACGATACGATGCTGCCTGCTATCATAGCCATGATACTTTATATGATAGTTTACGCGCTGCCTGTATTTGCCACTTCATATATTACACCCCACTATGGACGCCGCAATGGTCAGTAGGGGGGGGGGGGCTAACGGTAGGAGGACGATATCGCGTCCCGGTTTGCCCATATACGTAGCTTATATTATCGTTCGTGTGTCGTGTGCTTCTCGAGAAATTCCCACAATAGCGGTGAAGTGACAACGCATCCTACGCGGTCATCAGGATCCTGTTGTCCTGTCCTGCGGAAACCTCGCTCGCCAGGTTCAGCGCTATTCAAAGCTAATAGGCTGACCGAGAGGATGGCGGGCTGGCGAACACAAAATTTCAAAGCGAAGGTGAAATCGATCCGGGTACGTAAGCGGAAAATCGCCCCACTTCTCGTTGATTTCCAGTCTACGCACGAGACTACACAAATTGCACTTCGTCCTTTTTCATGATCAGATCTTACCCGCGGGCTGTCACCGCCGTGACAGCGGCATCTACTCTCGCGCAGTTTGGAAATGGCCGTGCTAGCAATACCGGCGGAGGTGGCCGCCGCGAATTTTTGCCTGTAACGCGTCATTACTAGCCGGTGACAAAGCTAACGAAATCATACGGTAGTTCCACATAACGCAAACAACACCGAAGACAAAAACATGAGGAGTCGACGATAAAAAAAACACAAACACCAATGTTCTACTATTATTGTACTAATCATCAAATAGGAAGACGAAAAGTGCAAACAAACCTTGCTCGGAGAGAAAAAAAAGCTCGGAGTGAAGGATAAGAGTAGATGGGGGCGAAACTCGAAGCTGTACAAATTGCCGTCGTATCTAATAACGTCGTAAATACCTGGTGGCACTTGCGGGGTATGAGAGTACCATTGGAACAGTGACGAAAGGGCGTGACCGGCGCTTTGATCACTGACCACTAATCTCGGACTCCGAGCCGAGCTGTGACCATAAATCGGCAGCTCGTTTGTATTGGCTAGCATCAGTGAACATTGAATGCCTATAGATTTGGTATTCACCCCGGTGGTGTGATACCTACAGTACCTCTGATAAACTTACATAAGGAATATTATAATTATAGACTATAATAGCAGTATAAATAATCATTTTGATAGGTATTACAACATTTACATTTGTGTGATGTGTGAACGTGCGGTAACAGAAAAATATATGACCATTTTGTTATAATGACTATTATTTATATATATATTTTTTTATAACGGTTTCCGAAAATAATCTTTCACACGAGAGCTTAATCATTCTTTCTCTATATGTTCTCTTCATTACAAAACGCGTTAAAAATCGCACTTGGGTGGACGCTTCGTATTTGAGAGTCAATATTTGGCAAAGTCTATATGAACGAATATACAACGACTCCCATTGCGAATAGATACTATAATAATTATTCTACAATTTACGATATTGCTAAAGTCTAAGGGATGCTCGTAAAGTTGCGCTACCATATGGGAGATTAAACAACGTTTGGTGGCTTCGAAGATAACGTCTCATGTAATCTTTCCCTGCTCTTTCAGTATATATATACATATATATATATATTTGGCTAGTAAAGCATGCATTTTAGATTAAAAAAAACTAAAATACAAACATTCAACAAAATATCCACAAATATAATAATTATCTCGGAGGACTTGAAACTTTAGTTGAATCTTGAGAAGCTAGTTGCAGGAAACAATTAAGGAAAATAATTGCAGAAATGATTTGGAAGCCGTCAAAGTTAGTTTAGTCTCTCATGGGGATTGCGAAATGTCGCGAACATCCTGTAAGTCTAAAAGAGCATTTAATAAATACATGCCAATGGCAGAAATGTTGGGATCGGACTTCGAGACACTCACCTGAAACGACACAAAAAGAACATGTTAAGACAATGCAATAACGAGTATCAAATGGCTACGTCGCGTCTACGATTACCCTGTGCTCAGTTCTGAGATACGAACAATATGTTTACCTCCATATGTAGCCCCAAAGGTAGTAGTAAGGTTTTGATGCAAATGATAGTTCAATATCCACGACGCAAGATTGGATCTCGATCGCTCAGCCCTTCTGAGGACTAATTTTTGCATTTTGACGTGGATCTTTATGAACATGTCCTTCTGCTCGCAAATCTAAAAACAAAATGGTCAACTTGCGCGATAAAATATAACGCACAAAAACCCATACTTTCATATCATAAATACGTTTGGTGCAACCTACAAAAAAACCCTTATTTTCAGGCATCACATCGAATGACGCCCAAGTGTCGATGCATTTAGAGCTTAAGTGTCACCACACACTCGCCAATCATATCATCATGTCTACCCCATGTCTCTTAGTTGGCACCATCTGTTCCAGCGGCGAAATTATGAACGCCAAGTTCGCCGGAGACTGAAATAATGCGCGGTAGTGGAAACGTGAAATATTCCCCAACGTCGAACAAACGCATGGAAGTGAAAGTGGTATAACTATGTAAACCGTTTATGACGATAATCGTCGCAGGTCATTTTAGTTCACTCACATTATGAACGCCATAACATAACAATGCCCCCCTCTTCTAGCCCTAGCGAAATACTGCTGCGCACAGTCATATAGCTAAGTAATTGCCTTGAGTGAATAAAATACGTACAATGGAGTAACCGCGCTTATCTTAGTGTTATAGTACATGTGTCGCGTTCGTCTCAGGCAAACGCGCTAAGATTTCGACTTGGTAACCACTGCTCTAACCGCAACTGTGTTGTCGTTCCACAGGGTTCCGGATGACTGTGCCGAGTTTCCTGTATCGGACGTTCCTGCTGCTCTGGCTGAAGTAAGTACATATATCATATGTGGAGAAAAAATGATTCTATCTCTGATGATGCAGAACCCTCCGCGGTGTTCGCTTCTGCGTATAATTCTTAGGAGAGAAAAAAATAAAGGATGTGGGGTCCATAGGTTCGCTAAATGTTCCCGAGGGCCTCAGCTACAGAGCGTCCAGATACTACGCGCCCCTACAATAGATGTGTCTCTAGTACGTGTGTATGCGTGTATCTATGTATGTGTATATATGACATTATATATTGTGTGCGTAGACAGTAATAAGTGTCCACCGTCTTCTGGACCTACTGGAGCTTTTTCGCCGAAACCGAAAAATAATAATGACCATAATATCGTGGCGAGAGTTAGACGAGCGGTTTTAATAAATGTTAGGGTATATAATGCAAAAAAAAATCAAAATTTACGCATTCACCGCAAATATCTATGACCACAATAATGGTGGCACGTTGTCAATTTCAGAATAAAATACAGTGCAGGCGAAAAATAACACTCGAACAGCGGCAGATTGATAGAGAGAGGTTGGCTAGATATATCAGCCATAAAAGATATTCATGTCTCAGACAGCGTCAATCATCATGTAGTAGTGTAGCTATTACCGTTATGATTTTTATTCTTACGAAGAAATTGCACCAGCATACACGTATCGCAGTGCTCTCGCACTCAATTCCGCTATAAGGCGAAACAGTGACTTGTCGCGACGATCTTTGACGATCAGACAGAATATTCGGCCATAACTGCCGCAACATCAGCGGCCACGGACGACGACAGTAGCGGTCCAAAGGATCGGCAGCAGCAGCAGTCGTTGTTGTTGTTGTTGTATGAGTAGACGTACTAATACACGAAGCGTACGCATCTCGCCACTGAAGTCAGCTGGCTGATCTCTTCCTGTGACGTCTACCGTTCGGAATTGATGTCAATGACGATCGGTTGACGCGGGGAATTGAAAACATCGACCTCACTTCGTACAAAACGATTTCGACCTCTCCAGTAAATGTGAAATGACTTTACATAGCGTTGCGTACCGACTCAGACCGTTGGAGAGCAGAACATCAGGTGCTGGCGACGACATCGGTACGGTGCAGAATAAATTGAATCGTCATTGACTTCGAATGCGATAGGATAGTTATGGTGGTCCTGTTAGAAAAAAAATGCCGCGTTGAATTGTGGCGGCGGCGGCGAGATATACTGTAAAATGGAAAATCGCAATGCAGGTTCAAACCGCGAACCGGGAAAACCGAGTGATAGTATCTGAACGATTTTGCTCAAAGCAGCGCAAATTATGGAATACAGCCACACTCAATGCACTCGAAAATGATGCGGAGGAAAGATGTACACTTCACGCTCTGGCTTGTAAGGTTCTATACTGCGTATTACCAAAAACAAAAAAGCTCGAGCGACCACGATTTCGATTCAATCTGGCCGCTTTGAGGGTGGGTTACTCGTGTCGAAAGATGATTTTAAATGAGGGTATATATATTTTATATATATATATATACAAACGTAAGCAAACCCTCGAATCGATTATGCTAATGATAGCAGTATGGCGTAGCTAACAAAACGCCAGTTACGTATCCCCGATTCATTTATAATATAACATGGATATATTTTCACATACACACACATGCATATATGTATATATATATATATATATGCATAATACGATTGTATGTAACTCGTGTATGTCTACAGTGTACTTAGCGAAGGACTAATCGTCGTTCGTTTTGCCTTCAATCTAATTATCAGTAAAAAAAAAGAAGATTTGTCTATCTATGTGGAATTCCCATATAGATGACGGTTGCTCCTCCTGCTGACGCTGAAAGTGGCTCACCACGGCTGCCGCTGCTGAGGGATGTGGCTAATTTCTTCTATCTATCTGTTGATCTGCCTGAACGTTAGCGGCCTGCTGTTCGCTTCCCTCGTCGCATTTTTTTTTGTTTCTTTTCAATCATGTGCCATCCAACCGGTCAGCTAGTATGAACCAATCATAGCCTCTGACCTCGTACGTCCTTGACCAAGGGCAAACACAATAATCTGCCCTATCCAGACATCGGAACAGCTGAGAGGCCTGTGGCGTCGCACACAACCTCACCAGCGGGGACTATGCCGCCGGACGACTCACAAGAACAGCATCGAATAACACTAGAACAACAACAACAACAACAGCGACATTAGCAACAACAATAACAACATCGCTGTCGTCGCCGTCATCAACAACCGCAACGATAACAACACCGCCATAACGGGACGCCTTAGCAAATAGCCACGAACAAGCCCGTCAGCAATTTTTTTCTCCCTATTTTCGTCACTTAATCACATGTCGTCGGACGACCATAGCGATGGGCCGTCTAGCTATCCCTCGAGACAGATGAAGACAAAAAAAAACAAGTGAAGACGAGAAAAATGTGTGTGAGAAAACGCTGTATTAACAATCGCCCCCCGTGGCAGCAGAAGGCACTGGACGAACGGCACAGGGCTATGCATATACTAAGAGTCTATATATGATTTCTATGTCGAATCTATGCCGCGCGCTCTCTCTCTCTCTCTCTCTCTTTCTATCTGACGTATCTTCTTTTGAAGAAAAGCGACACCTCGTCCGAACCGATCCGGTGATCCTAGTGATCCAAAACAGAGTTCTGTCAGTTCCACAGAGCACAGAGATTTGGCCGGCAGCTCCTATTCAGTAAAGCCAGTGGCAGCCGAGAACGCCGCGGCTGTCTGGTGCCACAAACGTTCCTGTTGTTGCGACTAAAAGAAGTGTGCGTTTTAGCAACGAATTTGTTAAATCAAAAGGATGATCATAATAAATAAATAAATAAATAAATACATAAATAAGTATAAACAGATGACAGCGAGCAATTGAGAGAAATCCACGAAGACTCATACAGATGTCGTTGACTTCAGTGGAGCCATATACTCGTGAAAAATTTCACTGTTCCTGTTGACGAACCGTTCAGGTCAGCTATCGTTGTATAGCTATGTGTATGTGTGTGTGTGTTGACGGTACTTTCAAGGGTTCAGAAATACTCTTTTTTCATTACGTTTCTTACAGCCGATGGGAAACAAAGCGGTTGACTGTCTAAGCAGGGTCCATGAATATACTATTCATCATCATTGTCGTTGAGCTTTCGTTTGTAATGTCTTCGTATATTTATGACATGGTGGACAGCGATCATGAGGTGACCATCGCGCCTGTCCATGGCGTTTCTGTCAGAATTTGTTGTTTAATCCATTTGAGCAGATTATGTTAGTTGACTCGGACAGAAGCTGCTATTCGACATTTATGTTACATCTTAAAATAGCAAAATATTATGCAAATACGACCTCCACTTGAATCCTCTGAAGGGTGAACAGCGTTTCGAAAGAGCAAAGCAGATCGTCTGTACCGACGCGAGCAGTACATGGAGAAAGCTAACGTCTCCACTCATCGGCTCCTAAGTATAATGGCTTATCCTATAATGGTCTAGTCTGTGCGCTTGGCAACCCATTGACAACCCTTTGTACATACTTCGGATATGCTAGTTATCACAGGCAATCCGACAACGAACGAATCGATTACGCAACCGGCGTACGCGAACTGCGAGTGATAAGTGCGGAGAATGCAGGCATCATTTTTGTTCAAATACTGCTGTGGTTCCCCCAAGAACAACACTATTACCTTGTCCGCCGTTAAGTTGATTCGAACATCCACATTAGTCTCGTGTGCGAGCGAACAAAAAAAAACGAAACGATTATTGCGTACACATCAAATATTATCAACATTCATCTAATGGTAATTACTGCTACGATCCGCATCACCATTACTGAAAATTGCTGTCAGGCTAACGCTATATAGGTGTATATTAGGAAAGCATCGAGCAAAAAACCCCCACCACGAACATCAAATGATATATATGTACAAGCAAGTCAACCGGATGCACTGATGCTACCCGAGCGCTACGGCCGTGACCCTTGTCTCCTAGTCGGAGCGGTGGTGTTATCCAAGTCCACCTAGCTGGTGCATATATAATAGATATCCTACTGGTAGTAGTAGTTGTAGTACTTGATTATAATAAGAAAAAAATTGACAAGAGGATCGTCTCTTAGCTGTCCTCCCTCAAATCACTTATCAAAGGAAGTGAAGGTGAGACATATATATATATGGTTAGTTAGTTACTGCGCGGTGTAAAAAACAACTGTTGTACAGAAAATTCTTGGCACTAAATTCCGCGCACCCGTCCGAGCTGAGCTGCTATTTTTCGCCTCATTGGTTATCGTAGTAATATGATTATTAATATTATTATTATTATTAATGTTATTCGCTGAATTTATTATTAGGCTGTTGTTATCATCCTGAAAGCGATTTAAGAAAGACCGATAATGACACTGTGCCTACTGCATAATGACTCCGCATACCTACCAGACATCTGTAACGGGAAGTTTCGATTTTAAAAATATTGGAAACATACCTAGCATAGTTGCATCTGTGCGAAATACACAGTTGTTTGTATATCTGTGGGACTTTTTTTTGTGAATTTTGTATTTCGTTGCCGATGCTGCGGCTCGTGTTATTATCTTGCGCGTTGTCGCCGTTTGCTGACAACATTTTGTCTATCTGGTCCGCCGAATCAGCTCAGACCTGCGACTCCTGTGACGTAATCCATGTCACCGACTCATCCCGTCCGGAGATTACGGTCACGACAGTTAATCTGTGATTGTGATTTGCCTGTCAAACTCGCAGGGTTCATCCGCAATTCAATAATCACCTACTTACTTGTCTGCAGGATATACACACATAGGCAAACAGAGCGAGCCACAAGGCGAATGTCTGCACACGACAACCGACCGCAGGGATCACCTCGTTCTATAAACGTACATCAGGGCAGCAGCAGCAGCATTGGCTAATATTGGCTAGCCAAATCGTCAAACATACATGTACAACACGGCTGCAGGCGTTCGGTCGACGTTCGCAGAAATGAAGCTTGTGAAGGTCTGTATGTATTCCAGACTTCATTCACTGTGCAGTGAAATCCGAAATACTTCCAAATTTCCAGCGGCACACGTTTACCCTTTAGCCCTCGCAGCAGCAGCGGCTGTATCCGCAGCAGCAGCAGCCGCAGTAGGTAAAATGCCATCGCGAACAGTAAAATGCCAAGCGTAGCAGCCAATGAACACGGTACGATGGACCGTTGTGTGAAGTACTATACCAGCGATATGTTTTCGCTCTAATTGCGACGGCAACTATGAAAGCGTCTGCGCGTGTCTTGATTGGCTAATACGCAATAGTGTGTTCCGATAGGTGCACGTAAGCATCGAGACACGCACACGCACACACACACACACACACACACACATGATCACAAGGGAATATGCCAGGCAGAAGAAGATACACAGGTAGATATCTATATCGCCATTACGACAGACGAAGTAAAAAATAATACTCGATGTTTTCATTGAGCTCTGCTGATTAACCTCCAACGACTGGATACACCAGTTCACAATTTCGGGGGATGTATGCGATATCAGCAGCGGTGGCGGCGGCAGTAACAGCAGCCACATTGAAATTCGGACCGGCAGAGAGATTCGTAGAAATGCAACATGTAACACGGGGCATAATCTTCGAATAATTGGCTACCACTATCCGTCAGTTTGTTCGGGATTGGCGATGTTGAAAAATGTAGTTTAACTTAAAGCAGGTTGTTGTATCGAACACGAACTCTTTTTAGGCCATTCAATGGTGGCATCGTCTGGTTATTCTTCTGCCTCATTATCCCGCTATCACTCTGTCTGTAATTGTGTGCAGCAGCTGACACGATCGTACAACGAACTAGATGGCCAACGAGCGACCCTCTGACCAGGTGATCCCGGTCGCATGTAGCCGATTATCGCACAGTTTCCAGTTTCTACAGCAATTTATAAATGTGTAGCTGTCAATAAACGAATGCGAGTGTGTGAGCTGTGCCTGTGCACATTCGAATGTCCATGGGCAAATATGATATTTCATCCCAGTATTCGGCGCTTTCACCTTTCTATTCGGCGCTTGACGTTCCACGTACGATGGGACTTTGTATTGTATTACAAACACACAAATAGCGTGTGTGCATCTGGATGCAGTGGTCGCGGTTGTCCCGCAGCAGGAACTAAGATACACGCGAACAATCTTTAGATCTAGTCATTAGTCGGGCAGCTAATTATGCTGACGGCCCATCCGAAACCAGCGACATTGGTGAACGCGCCACCATGTGTGAGGATAATGTTTTCCCGTATTCTCACGTGAGCGCACAATACGGCGGGAGCCATACGAGTCAGTATGTTCATGTATATATACATATATATCGCCAATGACCAGTGCAGATTCTTGTGATTCAGATGGCGACGCACAAAGGTATAGCAGCGACCGGATTGGCGGCATACTAGCACGAACGATTTGTACAATTTGGATTGACTACGGCACACGCCGTCGTCTTTCGACCATCATTCTTCTGCGATTCGCCAGTAATCTTTAAGTGGTGGTAAAAAAAAAGGCTGATATGAGACACTAGCCAAGGTCATGGTGAAATTCTTGTGGCTGCTCGCGGTTAGGTACTTCCCTATGGCTGTCAATTGCTTCATGGCGCGGTGGTAGTGTACTTCATGCGTACAACGGTGAGCCTGCACCGACAATTTATCATAGAATCGATATGTGTACTGTAAGGAACCACTTGAACATCAAACAGACAGGCTGTTGTTGGATCGTTACTTCAAGCTGGTGAAACTCGCTTATGAATCTGTTCTATATCAGGCATGCCGTGTATAAGATTTAAAAACGATACAGCAAATTCAAACTTAACAATAAATAAAATAAAATGCACACAAAGTGATGAGAGCATCAACACAAGGTTCACCAACACCTTGCTTCCCCTCGTTCAGCAACGCTGCATACGAACTCTAGCTAGTTACCTGGCTCGCTTTTATATCGTTTACTAGAATGTCCTTCGATATGGTATATGACGCTTTTTTACATTTATTGTAAAAGTAATAATGATCAACAGGGTGGCCAGCCATATTTTGCGTGCAAATGAAGCTAACGGAATATTTTGTCCAAACAGCACGGCTGGTGCCAATGTGAAATTAAGCCCATTTTAATGATGGCTAAGCGGTCAGATTGAAAGTGAGTGTCCAAAATCTAGTCTTCAATGACCACCGAATATCTCAGCCTATCCGCAACCGGCGATTTGCAACAGATCGCTTATGACCAAAAAAAAACAGGGAATCTGCAGCGATGTCGAAGGCCACACTTGCAAATAAGTCGGCTCGAATTAGCTTCCAATGAAATTGTCAATCAGCTACAAAAGGAGATTATCATTATTTAAACAAAAGCAAGAAACGCTGCTCTGCTTTCTATATAACCTTCGTCTGCAAATAAATACATTGAATTATAATTTTCCTCATTATACAAAATCTACTGTTCAGCTTCATTTCATTGAGTCTGAAGCAATCTGCTGATGAATGCTCACAATTAGTTGATGCATCGCACCAACTCGCACCACAGAAAATACGAAGTAACGGCGGGCACACACTCAGGAGCATAAATCCAAAAAAAAAATAGCATATCTTACAAAAATACATGAACAACTTCAACAACAGTTTGATGGTTCGATTAAACCACCCTCTCCGGTGCAGCCTCCTCGTGTTAATTTTTACTATTCATCGACGTCCAGAGTTCCACTGAAATTGTCCCCTCCTGCGAGTATCTCTCTCTCGCTCTCTCATTTTTAAGTTGCGTTTTTTTTGCTCCATTGACATGCCATTGTATCCTGCCGGAAAACGCCAATCGATGTATGGGCCTTTTCTTCTTATTATTTTTTTGTTAGCTTCGGCCCACCGTGCTCGGTAATCGCTTTAAAATAGCGGCCATCCAGCAATCAATGGCTGCTATAGCAGCCGAACGCAGCGAACAGAAGCTATTCCAGCTATACTACCTCCTTCTAAATAAAACGAATTTCTTTTTCTTTCTCGTAAATTTATTCATTGCTCTGCCTTCTCGTTGTTCACTGCCGGTACTGCGGACGCTGGCTGACGCTCAATCGGAAAGAAGAAGACAAGAAAAAAAAAAAACGAAATTGCACGAGGGGAGATGGGAGGCGAGCTAGAGGAATCAGAGAACGCCGCCGTGACGGGAGCCGCCAATACAGCTGCTACTCACAATTGCGTTTACTAGCATCGTTCTGCTATCGACCATTTCAATCATGCAGGCACTGGGTTTAGCTTCTTCGTCGGCACTACCGTTTGCGCGTTTGTGACGTCCGCGCCGGTTGGCTGTCCTGAGGTGCTTCGCAACGTCATAACTGAACTAAATCCACAAAAAACTATACGCGCCATAGACAGCCGGCGGCGAGCGTCGTTGGGATTATCGAGTTACAGGCGCAATCACCTTTTGGGACTTTGTCTCGGTTCTCTTTTTTGTTTCTAATCAAACGGTACGAGTGTGCAAAAAAAAATGCTATTGCAAAGAGAAGAGATACGGCCAACGCAAACAAGTACATAACGCGGTCGGTTTCTTGAACTCTCTTGGCTTATTCACTGAGAAGAAGAAAATGCTAACTAATAGGACTGAACGTTGCAGCAAAGAGAGAAAAATAAACACACGTTGCTTTTCTAATTGATATATCCCCATCTATATGTGCATATATATATATATATATATATATATATATAATTATATATATATATTAATTATAAAGATATGTAATATATATATCATATTACAATATTATATAGTTACTGGCATACATTGGTTTCGACTATACGCCGCCGACAATAATGGATTCATTAGTTATTATTTTTTGTGAGCTAATTGTGGAAGTCATACAAAAAGCAACTATAGAAAAACAGGGATAAATTACAGATTTGCGCGTGTTTTTCCTCATGTGAATTTCATCGCGTTACAAGTTACGCAGGCAACGGATAGCCTAGCAGATTTCAACATTTACAAATGATTGTACCGGAGGCATCCTCACGATCGGCTTCGTGCAGATCGTGAACGTTTGTTGAGGCATCGTCGTCATTCCGTTGGTGACCCCTGCAATTTGACTTGCACCAGGTTGATTAAATCGCTAAAAATATCTAAGCGCTATACTTCGTCGCTGAACCAATTCGCGTCACTTTGCCTGTCCGGCCCGTAGCATCGCATTGTTGATCAATTCCAAGGCCCTGCTAGACCCGTCCAACAAGCGTGATTCCGAGATACTTGAAATACGATTTTACACATGAAGACCTCGTAGGTTCCCTGTTACACGCGTGCCACCAGACACGTGTGCCAGCACTGCCGCAATAACTACATCGAGTAATAGCCGATAGTGCAAGCAAATGCACCAGGCATTATTACATTATTACATTTTTGATGGTCAATACCAATCTAACCAATTCGTGTCACTTGGGACGGCGTCCATTTAAACATTGCCTGTATGTCTGTCTGACTCTTACACTAACAAGATAGCAAACCTGACACTAAACTTGTTGTAGATTTTCGACCAATTTGCTATACCTTCATGTACTGTACTACCGTTCAAGACCGATTGGCCGATCTGCATGTCAGGCAAATTTTTTGTATCTAATACGAATTGCAATTGTGCCCCCCAGCTATTCGTCGCTAGTCGCATCACTGAAGTTACGCGCACGCTGGCAAACGAAATGACTTAATGATGAGCAGTCCAGCGCGGACCCCGTATGAGGGTGGCTGATGCCTGTCACACTAATGAAGCTGGCAGCTTGCGCAGATGAGAGAAACAATACGGCAATTCTTTTGGGCCACACCAAACGCATCACCGACTCATTCGTTCCTTCATCCATTCAGTTGGCGACTAGCTGGTGACACTGTCACGCAGTGCTGGTGGCAGCAGTAGTCGTGGTCATTTTCTTTTTCTTCTGCATTTCTGCTCGTCGTCCACCCTGCTGATGCTGATGCTGCTGCTACGAAGGACTTTTCTCCCTGACTATTTATGTCCAGCCGCCTCCTAATCGCTCGTTGTTGGATGGCGTAACATAAGTGAGTGACCCTTCCCTCTGGCTCGAATCCGATGTCTTCGGTGTCAGCACCGTGCAGCTGGAGGAGCAGCACTTACTTATGACACACCGTAGGCCTGGACGGCGGCTGCGAACTGCTCCACTAGTGGGAAACACTAGACGCATTCGCCGCTGTAGCTGCTGCTGCTGCCGCCGCGTAATGTATATGACGACAACTTCACTTCGCTCTAAATCAGCACTGTACAGCTCTGGCTAAGGCAAACTAGCTACGTCGGGCTGACCTGGGGCGCGGCGAGACACCTTCCTTCGGAAAGTAAGGTGCTGGCGGTGGTGATACATCTGCCGCTATCGTCACTACCACTTATATTGTGCAGTGGACTGTACCGACACGTGGGTACGACATGTGAAAACCTCGATGGGCAACTAACTACCTGGTAATCTCCATACAATGCTGTCTAGTTAGCCTTCAGGTGCTTCAGTCGTGTTGTAGGCTGTTTAGGGTTAGCCGGGCGCGAATGACTACATTTCACTGGCAATTAGTCGCCTCTCGTGATCGGGGGCTGAGCCGAGTGTAGAAAGCTTGAGTGGTCATCACTTTATTCAAAGTTGTTTGTGTGTGTGTATGTACAGGAATAAATGGTTTAATTGATTGATGACTTCGAAGGAGACCGCTCATGAGATGTTATGCAAATCAGTTATATGTGCATGCTTGAGTCGTTCTTTTTCACTGTGGAGCATTTCTCCGCTGAGCTGGAAAATGTAGTTACGAGACGCAGGCAAACCGATACCACCAGGCATTCAATGAGAAAGCTTGACCACGTTGTAAGAAAGGCGAAGCGTATTTGTCGGCCGGGTTTATCGGACGAGCTTCCACTAGATATTGGCCACCGGGTAACAGCTCTGTAACGACGCATCGCCAAAGTTTGCCTTCACTATATAGCAGGTAGAAACTGACACCCAAAGATGTCAGATATATTGCTATATAATAGGAGTTTATGTAAGTTGTGTGGGGGGGAGGGGGCTTTTTTAACATCAGTGACATCCACCGAGGCCAATCCCGAAATATTCATAATATTAGATATTTTATTAGCAGTAAATAATAATAATAATAAATAATAATAGTAATAGTAATACATCATTTCTTCATTCTTTCTCGCCTGCTGTCAACCAACTCAAGCGAATGTACATATCTATCTATGTGACAATAATAATAATAATGATATATCATTAATTTATATATAAACAACGCAAATACCATCGACCGATATCTCCTGTCACCGTTCAATCATTTCATCGGGGCACACCTTAGGTTCGGTTTTTCGATAGCACGTGATGAAATGCACCTGTGTATCAGGGCCTTTCCAGTGTCGCTGTGAAATTGATACTGAAATTCAACGTCGTGCGACAACGAACGCTTCATTTCCAGCCACTGACACGCCACTGCTATCGTCTGTCGCGTCGTGAACACATCATCGAGCTAGGTGACATTTTCGTTCGGGCGGACAGCAACAGCAGCGAAGCGTCGTCACTATCGCAATGGTAACAGCCTGAACTCGCTGTACATCACCTCGCAGGAGGTGTTTAACAACTGTGTCCAGATATGAAACAGACGCCCCGTCGTTGATTTGCCCGGACTTCTCCACATTCGACGTTGCGACACCCTGCACATTTGCCTGTGGGCAAGGTTAAGAACCTCTTGTTGCTGATGTTGTTGTTGTTGTTGTTGTTGATGTTGCTGTATTGTTGCTGTTGTAGTAGTAGTAGTTTGTATTTCAGTTAGTTTCGGATTTTAAAGAAAGTGACATGTAAGCAGTTTTGCACATCAATCGATAGATGGGTGTTAGACGATGGCTACATGGCAGGTAATTAGTATGATGCTTGTCAGCCAGTCAGAGTCGACACGTGTTGGATTCTGCAAGAGCCCGTTTCTATCAGTCAGCTACTCAATTGAATGCTGAATCATCAAATGCTGAATGGTAAAACATGGCCGAAATAATCAATAACCCAGGCATCGTTAGCAGCTGGCTGTTGTTACAGTTCAACGAACACAAGAAATGTGGAGAGAGAGAGAGAAGAGAACGCTATTTGTATTTATAATGAACAGAAATCTACCTTACATTTACTGAGAAGCCGGCAGTAGGGTGTGCTGCTTCTAATCGCATGCGCTTTTTACTATTTATCTTTCCCGTTCAGCTAGTCTGTGACTCTGATTATGTATCATATAACATATGGCAGCTTTTCGCCATTGGCAATCAATCTTCTGAGAATCTGCCACGTAATCTTAAAATAATATTACGAGCAAGCGGAATGTTTCAAGCAGAGCAAAACAAAATCGATGGGGCGGTGGAAGCGCGACAAATCGATCCAGCAAAAACAGCGCGACTAGCGAATGCACACTGAGTATGTACTTTTTATACTTCTAGCAAAAACTGCAGAATAAAGATTCGACGCTGCTCTTAATCTTTTTTATTTTTTTACCATCAGCGGGACCACGCGTAATATTGCCGCGTATAAATATTTCATTTCAGTCTAGATTTTGTGGCGCGAGTACTGCGATATGATAGGCTAGCAGCTAGTTCGAATCGGATCGAACAAGAAGACTTTTGTCACGATTATCTCAATATCGTGGCGAAATTCACAATTCATAAAATTACCAAAGCGCCGATGATACGTCTCCCTGGCTATTCCTGCCGCCTCACGAGCATGCAAGTGCCGGCTGGCCGGCTAGGTTAAGGCTTGCTTGCGTGTGCAAATTATTTCTCGGTGGGATTTTGAGCCGAGATTTCGGTTATTTGTGGACACCATCGGCAATTTGCGTTCAGATATTTTTGGCGATAGGTGTCGTCTCGTAGAACGGCCAAACAACGATGGGGGCTGGCCGACCCCCGGAAGCCGGTTGAGACGCGGCAGGTTTTAATATCGCGTGAATTTATATATATCGCTATTCACTGTGGGCCAGTCGAAAGCGTCGTGAGGCTGCGATCGGCATGGCCCTTGCCTGGCGGATCGAGTAGGTCCAAAAACTATACAATATAACCGCACTCGGGTTAACAGGACGTTCGTATCAGGCTGTATTTGTAACTGTGCAAACATGTTTTACGAAGTGTGCACATATGTATGTGGTTTAATTGAATATGGCGAATAATTATTCCAATTCACTTCTTCCGCGAGCAACATATCCGACTGGTACATAATGAAATACTTTCCCGATATTAGTTGCCGCGCTATGATAATTACGCCAAAAGGGGGCATACAGGGTAAACCAATAGCTTATTGGTGCATGCACAACCCATACGGAAGGATGCGAGAACAACATTATAGAGCTATTATTTTATAGTCGGTAGTCAGTAGTTGTATTTGTTTTATAATAATCGGAAATACATTCGGAACATGTTTACGAGACAAGACAGATTTTAGAAGCCAAAAATACACTAAATACAGCTTTTTTTCGTTGTTGTTGTTTATAATCGTAATGTTACAGTAGTCGATATGATATATCTACAGAAAACGGAACACAGCGTATATTTTTTTGTTCGTTAAATGCGCATTAAGCGTATGGTTCCGGGTTCACCGTAATTCAGCGGAAATGCTGTGCACGCATATGCATATGTCGAAGAGGTTTACTGGATAGGTGTGTATGCAAATGCGCAGAATTAAATTCGACTTTTGCAATAAACACAAATATAAAATAATAATAATAATAATTGTATATATCTGCTTTCCTTTGAATAACTAAATAGCGTATGTTTATTCATAACGCAATTCATATTCATATATTATCGGCTTGACGACACCTCGCTTCTCTATCGGCGTAATATTGCCGTGATAGAACGAATTCAACTCGATCTCGTCCACAGTACAGAATGCATGCACCATAATAAAGATCAATTGATAGCAGGTGTTTTTTTCTTCTGGCAGTGAGACGAGTTACACTGAAGGAAAAAGTGAATCAGTCAGTGAAATAGGCGTCTGCTCGTCTACGGAGGTGTGGCAGTGCTTGGGCTGATACAGGTCCTTCGAATTTTGGACGTCACTCAATTTTTTTGATATTTTTACCTAGAAAGTCGACTCGAATCCACCTGCGGACAACCGGCTGTTCTTCTATCACTTATGCCATGAAACGGCTTCTTTGTACTATGTTCTAATATACACTCACATATATATATATATATATATATATATATATATATATATATATACATATAAGAAGAAGCAGGCATTTCAAAGTATGCGTTTTCTGTACATTCACCCCTTAACGACTACCGCAGGTTAGCTCCCGCTGGAGTCTATTATAGGCAACGTTCTAATCCGAGGAACAACCCACTCTCTCGCTCCTCACCGCTCCCGGAGTGTACATCTATAATAGCAGCACACATTTTGCAACATTCAGAATCCACAGGAATCGTGATTGGAACGAGTGAAAATTCCCTCCTCCTGTTGCCACTGCTCCTGTTGTTGTTGTTGTCTGTACAGCCATCGCTGCTGAAGCTCTGCTGGTGTTTATTCATGGTAGAGTTAGGGTGTACAGGAAAGCTCGCCATGTATTCTATTGTACGGGCAGATAGATATATTTATGTACTATGAACAGCAGTCAGCAGTTGTTTTTTTTCATTCATCATTTTCACCAGCTACTACTATATATCTTTGTCTTTGTATATGTCGTTGTATTGGCTGTGCTCTAGTGCATTGATTACATTGAGCTGATACACTCTTCTGTCGTCAAAGCTTCTGGTGTCTGTTGAAGACCACACATACATACACGAGTAGGCACAACAGGCTTGTTCGTACACTGGGATACGAGAAGCACGGAGCAATAAGTGCCAGCCGATCGACGTGGCTCTCGTGTGTAAATTTCTTCTTCGACCTTTCGATCGCATTTTGCCTGTCGAAGTGTATCGCCTTCGACATTACTGTCACTGGCGATATCGCTGCTGGCCATTCGACTGGTGGCAACGTCGCGAGCCAGCGTGACGAGTCCAAGCGTCGGTGGTGGTGCTTTGTAGAGACAGAAATTCGTGATCGGTGTTGCTGTTGCTGACGTTGCTAGCGCTGCGGCTTCAAGGTTGAGCGAGATATTTTTGAACAGGAATACAATTGCGCGCACCCATACGCGGCACTCTCGCTCCGTGCGGCATGTTCCGCGCTGGCTGGCTGACTTCATGATGGCTGCTACCAGCTCAATCTGTTATAGGTACATTGTACATGCCCTCCTCGCCTCCACCGTTCAATTCGCCGCCCCCAAACAGTGCTATGTCGTTTGTCCATTGCCTAGTGACCGCCTTCTCCATCAATGAGACACAACTCAACCAACGATTGACACGACAGGGCTTGCCCCCTCGCTCGCTCGCTTCGCGGGCTCCGACGACAAAAGGCTTCTGTTCCACGAACAGGAAGCGGCGCGTCCACGCTCCATAAAACCCCCAGGCTCCCAACGAAGCAAAGCTGCCCCCTGCTCAACGCTCCGGTACGTTGCTAGTCGGATACTATGGTTAGCTGTACGGTAGTTTTGATGATGATGCTGCTAATGTCGGTAAACACACACACACACACATATATATATATATATACAGAGAGAGAGAGAGGCGTACAATAATCAATAAAAAATATTTCTAAGTTCCACTCCGGAACACCGATAGGTGGTCACCAACAGACGTCACGTAGGGAAGGGAACAACAGACAAATAAACAAACAAACAAATAATGGTGGACTATTTCACTTTTATGATGCCACTCTATCAGGAGAAGGAGTAGAAGCATGATGCGAGCGAACAAGGGCATGCCAAGGGAATTATAACAATGGACGCAACATGTGCCAATAGAATTCCGTGTTACTTTAAAATTGACGCCCGTCTCCCCGCGTTCGTATGGACCATATTGCTGCCTATGTGGAATCTGAATTGTCTGTGAGCATTGGCCTATCGTCATTTTCGTGTCCTTTTCTCAGCATTCGATTTATTTGTTCGGATCGGGGTACTTTGTTGCCAATATCGTTTTAGGTCGTTTGCGACTGATTTCACTGTTATCGAACGAGAAAACGGAAGAAGCCGATCGAATTTTGTGTGGCCCCATTTTTACTTTGGTAGAATTTCTGAACATATTCACATTTCCGACATACTCAATCATGTGATAGCAAAATTCAACTTGTTCTAATGCAAGCTGTGTATTATATTATAGTTTTTTTTTTGTTTTGGTTACCGATGGTCTTATTATGGTAGTTGGAGAAAATGAGTTGGTAGCTCAGCTGTCGCGACCACCCGAATTAAAATCGCTATTGAGTGTTATTCTATTATGATGATGATTATTATTGTTGTTATTATTCTTATTAATGTATGTCGCGTTTGTCTTTCTTACTTACGCTATGAAATATTCTGTTTCTACCAGAAGAGCGAGCTGATAGCCCGCCATAGACAGGCACGTATACGCGAACACCCTCCTTTAGGACAAGCCGCCACCACCACCGCTGCTGCGGCAGCCGCAACAAACGCTCGCTTGCTAACTCAGAAACAGAGACACCGAAGAGGAACAGAGCCAATAGAGAGGCCACAGCCGCACAGAGAATTCAAAGATGAGGTGGTAGGAGTTATTCAAAGTATGACGATGCTGATGACTGTTGTTTTATTGTTTCCCAGCAAAGGCGCGACGCAAACAGCTCCCGGCCGCGTCGTGCAATCATCTCCAGTCACGCTGCGCATTCGCCTACCGCTATTATATATATATTGGCATGGCTGGCACCCGTTCAAAATAAACGAATGAGATTGAACACAAAAAGAAACTCCCCTCAGCAAATCGGAAAGTATGGCATACCAACTTGGCATGCCCCCTCCCCCACGGGGGAGGGAGGGCTCCTACAGTCCGCCCGTGAGATGCATCGTGATCCTTATGTGAAGGGCTTCGTAATCAGAACAACAACGCCGGCAGCGAGCACGGAAACAGCAGCAGCAGCAGAAACAACAACAACAATGGCAAAAGCCACACTGACAATAACAGTGAGCTCAACCACCTCGCCTGAGACGTTGGCAGAAGTTGGATTGATGTCGTGGATTATAGAACGCTGCGGCATTATTTCGTTGTCGTCTCCGGTGGAAGAAAAAATATATCGCTCTTCTTCGGCCGTGCTGTCATTCTCCCATTGGCAATCTCTCATTTGACAAAGTAGGTAGCGGACAGTCTATATTAAGGCTACTGGAAACCGGTGGCCAATCTCGAACAAGCAGTTGCCAAGTGACCGCTGCGCGGGTCAGAAATACGAAATACAATACAAACAGGAGAGAATCACAAAACAAAAATAGCCCCTATATGAGGAGTGTTTTGGTACTATTCGTTGTTATGCGGAGAACGCTCAAGTTTGTATTAAATGTCATGGTGGCGATTTAGATACTAGCATATGCAAGTGAGTGTGCAGCTACGGCTGATGCAAACAATCCTATATCGATTTGTCTGATCTGGTCATTTCTCTAATCAGATCCAATTCGTATGAAAGTTGAAAGCCGACAATTCTCGCTAATTCGATCTCTTATCGGTTATCACGGGTTTTGAGGTCAACAATCTACTCCGCTCTACGGTGGGGCTCATCCAGGAAGCAGCAGGTCGGTACTTCCTGTCGGGGCCCTGCTCGATGGCATGCCTTAATGACATGACAATGCGAACACGGCGAGTCTAAAGACGGCATCATTTGAGAAATAATTTATAGGCGGATGTAGCAATGAAACGTCAGTTGGATGACCGTCACAAGAGTCATCAAAATTAACGTCAATACAATACACAAAGCATGGCATTAAGACATTCGAAGAGAAAATGAGAATGCCAGGTGGAATATTAGATCGGTTTCGCTCATTGTCGCCTTGTTTGCAGAAGCACCAACTTCGCTTCTCTAAATCCGTTTCGTCTAACGACAGCGGCAGCAGTTCCAGTACCACCAATCGACGCCCATTGAATTGCATAGCCGGCTAGCGCGCTTATAGAGTATAGCCATAGGGAATGATTAGTTCAGTGAGCATTCGATGTAGTTGCTATGGTGTACGGTCATCAATTCCAGGTGAGATAATTCCAGGTAGAGCGTCTTTCTCTCTCTCTTATATACACTCACAGATAGCATGCGTACGAAATACCCAATATTCCAATAAACTGAATGAATAGAACGAAAATTATTCCGGTGCGATGACTAATCATAGATATATGAATGAATGTATGTATATATATATATATGTGAGTATGTGTGTATTCTATCCAGCCCTTCTGACTATGATGATGATAACTAAATGTATGAATAGAAAGCAGCCCGACTACTTCACACATCGCGACTACTACGATTCCGAATGGCAGCGACGACGGCCGCCTACACCCGCCACCGTCGCCTACTCCTCAAGACGCTGATTATCTGACTGTTTGGTGGCCTGCAGTGCACATAGCATCTACCTGGAACTTCTCTAGTAGTACCGAATGAAAATGCAGATGCTCGGGAAGAGCTGCCCGCGTTGTCGCCGCTGCCACAGCAGCCGCCGCCTGTGGCCCGGCTCGGGCGTGAAAATCGCCACTACGACAACTACTATTACCACTACTAGTACTACTGCAATCAGTCAGTCATTCGGTCGTTCGGTCAAGTCACCCGGTGTGTCCATTCGATCGCCACCTCTTTAGCCATCACTTTCGACGCATTTCTTCGGAACGACGAAGAAAATTTAACGACGTGCTAGCTCCTCCTCGCCGCCTAGCAAGCGAACCTGTGGCCAGCCAGTAAACAGTCAATGCCACTGGTCGTTGCCTGCTGCGCGCCAGCCCGTTTGTTTCGTAAGGCGACACTGTGAATACGCGTGGATGGAGACAGGGGGGGGAGGGGGGCGAGTTGGGGGTCTATCAGGCCGAGGGGTCATCTTTGCTCGTTGTCGTTGAAGTCGTCTTTCAACGTTCGTCTTCATTTCGACTTCATTTCTGCTCACTCTGACGACGTCGGCGAACTTCACTCGCCCTCACCAACGCCTGTTCAGCTGGTGTCGGGGCACTATGGGCACACACGTTGGATACGCCGATCACGTCGGCGAAATTAATGGAAGAATGGATGAACGTTTGCCGAACGCCTAGAGTTTCACCGATGATCAGTTAGTCAGATGAGCTAGTCAAGAGCCTGCAGTATCGACGAGTGACAAGCGAGGGACAAATCGTCGTGCGCATCGCGTTTATACGTCGTCCGCGGCGATGTTAACTGATTCTACCATCATCGTTGTAGAAGCAGGTGTCAAGCTGTTGGCGTCTAGCCCGATTCGAACCGCATAAGGATTCATTGAATCGGTCCTATTCAGCAAATGTTCTCGCTTGCACTCCTATACCTGCTGCTGTTGTTGCTGACGCTGCTGCTGTTGCTGCCATAGAATGGCAGTGACGTGGACATCGCCGATTGGTGCAATGATCCTAAAATAGCGGGAACGATCTGCCGTACACCAGGACATGTGATGACCTCGTCTTCCTACGATTATGAGAATACCATTATGAATCGTAATGTTTGGCGGTATTAATATTACCAGTTAAATTGCATTTATTCAAGTAACATTTACGGTTGTGCACACGTCCCGTTAGTTACGTAATTCTATGGGCATCGATCGGACGAAGATGTGTAGGCTTAATGAGCGAATTCGATTAGTGTAATTATTGCCAGGTAATCATGATGTGCTACCAGTCCAAACAAATATTCATTTGTTTAGAACATCGTCTGTGATGATTATTGAACACCATATAGAAGGAGTGCAGTGAGTAAATATGCATGCCATAAATGGATGCAATGGCTTGAACCTACTTCGATTTGGAGTAACAAGTGTAAATATTCATTCCGAATTAGCTATTAACACTCGCAGTATCGATACTCTAGAAAACGACGATGGTACAACCCTGTACGCCGAGAAAATAAATTGAAAATACGCTGTTCGCCGAGTTAATCATTATAACTCAAGGGATTTCGAATCCGGGACCTTTTTATAGATTCGTTTGCAGGAGTAGCTAATTCGTCTTGTTCCACCCAGCATCTGTGATATGATGACACTCGATAGTGATCAGCTGTGATGGTGAAGATCTCGATCTTCGGTGGAGACAGAAAAAAAATCCCGAATTTGTGGGGCAGCCCGCCACATGAAGTAACGGCATAAATATCATTTCTACACAGTATCTTAAGCAATTCATTCCTCAGTAGACGAAACCCAATTTGACTTGAAAACGCCTCAGGCAGAGGCGTCAATGCATAGCCACAGAAACCCATACAAGCACAGAACGGCCACGGTAACCGTTATTGCGTCGTCGTGTAAAAGCAACGCCCTCTGCTCGCAATGCGTAGAGGTAGCTTCAGCAATTAGCATGACGTTTTCAACGAGAGGTTCCACATCTCTCAATATTGCCGCTTTTTTGTAGAAAAGACAAAAATGGAATAATCGAATTGCCAATTGCCTGTTAAAGCGTAGCTCTAATTTACGGCTGAGGCTACATTTCGATCGCGAATAGTTCAGAGCTGTGCAAGCTGTGCTTTAAAGCAGCGTCAAGAAGAAACGCTTCACAAGAAAATATAGCAACGAGCGAGCAGGCTCCCATCTAAAAAAGAGTAATATTAAACACTATATTACGTTAGCAAATTAACACGATTTCATCTGGTTAATAAACTAGCACATACCCACGTGTGTATATTTATAACCAGTTATTGCAGGCCGCTTGTCTTATATCTGTCTGTCTTTTGAGACCCATGACACAGCGTACCCGTTCGACACAACACGCACTCTAGACCTGTTTGAAAGCCGGTATAAGCCGAGACGTTTGTTTGTACTCGGAATGAGAATAAAAAATGAATCATTGCAGATATCGGTGTCTGATAGCGGCGGGTGGCAATTTCCACCGAACATTGATCTGATGATGTTACAGTGCAACTTCCAAACTAGACAGGGTGCCCCTTGCACAATTCAACTTTACAGGCTAAGATCTGGAAGTAGTGGCGCTATCCGCTAGATACTTTGCCGCTGAATAATATTGTAGTCCGTATTAACGCTTTTGTCAAGATACTAAAATCATAAAAACATAAAAATTTATAGTATTTATGCGACATACTTTAGCCGATTGTCGAGTTGCGACAGCAAGACCTAATTTTGTATCTTTACGACGATTATCATTTGGACATTTGTGGTTCATTGATTAGGATGCTATGTGATTGCTACCCGCTACCACTGCTAGATTTAAGGGGTTTGACTCTATAGGTCGGCGTCTTATCCACGATATAACAGACTAGTTCGATCAAATCAAATAGATAAGCTAGCAATGAATGTACCCATAATAATATTCCTCTCATTGTGTAACAGTCGCTGTCTAATGACTCTGTTGTCTAACGATAATGGAGTACTTGTATTGTATTGGATAATAACGTAACCGACAACACTGTATCAATGTAACCCATCTCATCGCTAGTTTGGGACTTTAAGGCGATTGCCGCGGCCACAGCCGATTAGCTGGCAGGTCCTTATATTGCTAATAAATACAAGGTTATATTGCCAGCCCGGATTAAATCAAGAATATGTTCGTCAGCTGTCGCCAGTTGTATCATTGTTCCATTATCAAGTTGTCGACGTTCGTACGTGAAGCTTTTAACCACAGCCGAAAACTACGCTTATAGGTCGCTTCAATCTGCAGTGGCAGTACCTATTGTAGGTGACGTAATGTTGGCTTTCCGGCACGTAGCTCTGCCTTTATGTCAGTGACCCCCTGCTTAGACTGGCTTGCCTAGATAGCTTCTAGTGGATGAATCTTGACGAGCTGCGAACAACCATATTGATATCTGTATTGTTGGAAAGAATCAATGATGATGATGAGCGACATTGGCCAGACACAAGGCGCACAATCTTCAATTGCGCGGGCTGGATATTGTACGTCGGCCGCAGTGAGCACATGTGTGCGATCACGTTTTTATACTGGATTACAGTAACTGGTGCAGAATATAGCTCCATGCACATAATCCATAAGTAATCGACAGGCTCTAGCCTTTTCGTGTAGCGAATGTTACCATGATGTGGCCTGGCTATCTGTGTTTGTAGCGTATTTCTAGGGTACAATTCAAGACAGACCTACTGGAGTCCTGATCATGGTTCAGAACAGTAATTGACAAACATCTATGCTTGAATCAAGGATAGATTAGGTTAGTCGTTTTCTGAAATCCTCATTCAAGCCAATAAATTTGCATAACTATTTAGCTCTAAAACATATATATATATATATGTTTAGAGCTAATATTTTATAATATTAATATTTAGAGCTAGTGAAAGATTTACTCCTATATATATATATTTATATGAGTAAATCTTTCAAAGTGTTTTTCGAAACGTTGAACATGGCCTATTGAAAGGGCAATCTCACCCAACGCGTTTAGCGCGTACGTACAACTAGAACGGAGCTGTATAACTTGTCATTTGGTTAACTTTTCAAATCGTACGGTAGTAAATCGGCAGAGTCGAGCTTATATAATTGAGCTTATAAGTTAAATTATATACGCCCCGTCTATGATGCCTGCATCCGACACTCGCCGCGAGCTTTAGGACCACCTCCAGCATCATCCCCGTCTTAGAGAAAGTTTAGATTTGACCAATACGTCTACTTGTTATGTATCGATCCGTATGATCCTGATCGAGTGCACCGGTCTCTAAGCTTGCTACATTTCTCCACAAGCTTCTCGTCTATGGGGATTAGAACTGATATGATTGTGCTGCTTTCGGTGAAAGGTCGGTGAGTGAATGCTACTGAATTCGCTCAATTACCAATGATTATTTTGCCAAAACCTTCATGGGTCATACCCTCTCAAACCCAGTTGCCTGCTTCTGTGGCCACAGCGTTATGATGTTCAAACAAATATTGTGATGTGAATTGGCATCCTTCAACACTGTAATAATTACGATAGATGCTGCCTATGAATATGTATTTGAACTAGCAGATACTTTTAGTAGAGTCAAACTTTGTTTCAGGTGTTTCAATGTGAACGCGCCGGATGGTAAGCGCAGAGCTGCGGGCAAAGTTACCCTTGACACAGATATGTATTCATAGCTGACCCCTCGGCACACCAAGATGACAAATAAGCCTCTGTCTATTTTGTTACTAGTGTGGTTGGCCATTTCGGCAAGCCGCGAATTTATGCGAAACGACATTTTCCAGCTTTTCAGTTCTTCAAAGTGTTTGCTGTGCGGGAAACACTCCAAGTATACTTTGTGGGCCGAGTGAAGATTACCGGGATTCAGAAACATGGGGACTGGTGATAACTGATTTTCCTCCTATGGGCACATAGAGCACAAAGTTGAAATGCGCCAAACCAAATGGCAATGACGTAAGTTGAACGTTGTTGAATAGGATAGTTTCTCAGATCAGTTGTGTGCTTTTCTTCCGTGCGTACTTTGCTTGATACTTATTCTTTTTAATCGGGTGATTACCAATATACATAATCATCATCATCATAATCAAAGCGTGCAAATTTTGTACCGCTCTCATAACTGATCGTAAAACGTCATTAGTGCAAATGCTTGTACAACACGTAAGGTGCGTTAAATGCCCGCTCCGTCACTTGGTTCTCTCAGCTGGTATCAGTGAGCCGAGTGGATAAGCACAGTGTCAGGGCAGCGGGCCTCAGTTCCACCAGCCACAGCACGAGTAGCCACAACCACATAGCGAGAATAAGCCGACCATAAAACTATTTGCATGACGTCGTCTTCGCAGATACCACTATCTAACCGATGAAGAACACCCAGCCCATAGTCTACAATACTAGACGTACCTGTTGCATCGACTGTGGGCAAACGTGATGCACTACAGCACTGGCACAGCAATCAAGGACTCGCCAACGAGTCGGCTACCGCTTGTCAACTCTCGAAATGAAGCACACACAAGGAGAAAGAGTGTAGCTCACTCTCGAAGTGGGTCACTGAGAGTGTTTCAACACGCTTAAACTGGAACTATGTGCAACACAATAAGTTCACCTGCTGCTTGACTAGTCCATCGCTCCGGAGTCGGATCTGGTGCTTTGACGGGAGCATTACGTTCGAGTTGCGGCTGCTAGCCGACAAAACGTCGGAGAACTAGCGGGAACCAATCTGACAGAGCGCAGGCGACTAGCACAGTTCTATTCTAGCACCACTCTAAGGAGTAGACTCCTCCCGCGCGTAGTGATCAGCTACGAGATCTGAGCGAGAGGTGGTTGCATGTGGTACGCGACCGCGCATACATATTGACACAGCACGATCATGCCGATGATCGAAGAGATATTGAGACGCCTGAACAGGGGGGTGACAGCTACCCACATAGAAGAAGGCACGTAATCTCGTGGGAACTAACCTAAGGTTTATGATCTATATGCTAATAGCTACTTACCGATATCATTTTGGAGGGATTTCGAACTCATCGTTGTAGTCTATCGTTGTGGGATGCTGTTGCTGCTGCTACTGGCGCCGCTGTTCGTTCGTGCTGTCGGGTCCAGTCGGATGACGGGTCGGATGGGATCCTCTTCGGCAACTTCGGATCAACAGCACCAGCCCTACCGTAGACACGGACAGTAAGAATACACGAGCAGATGCTGTGGAGCTATGCTGTCAGTAGGTAGTTCGACACGGGTTCAGTCGTCGGTTCTCGTTTGTCGGCTGTTTCTATGGACCCAGACCGCACTAGAGCAACAGCTATCGATGTTCGGAGGCAACAACGGCGGGCGACGCGCCGCCATCCGTTCGTTGCTGGCGCTATTTGGTACCATTCTTCGGCAGAGAGCTACCGGCAAGAACCCGTAATGATGGAGAGGGGAAAAAGACGGTCTTCGGCGAAACGACGTCCGCCGAAGCCGAAAGCGCGCCTTCTGCTCCATCACCACCACGACCGCTTTACCGCCGTCACTAGCAGCGGCAGCAGCAGCAGCAGCAACAAGCCGCCTCAGCATCGCTGACGTCCCCCCTGAAGGAGCAAGACAGCCAAGCAGCCTGGTAGGCTGGTTGTTGCCGCGTTGCAGAACAGAGCCCCACGACAGAGCAGCATCTGCGGGCCGACACGACGCAGCACGAGGCGCCGGCAGAACGCACAGCGAGGGTAGGCACCAGCAACAAACAGATCGACTGTGCTACCGATCGAGCTGCTCAGCAGCTCAGTGCCAGGCTAGCAAGCCAGAGGCAGCGCTGCGTGCCAGTGGTACTGAACAGTGTTCTTGCGCTTCGTAGCCCCACAGTAGCTAGCAGGCACATTAACAAGCCAGGCTAATGCTGTTGTTATCACCACTACCAGCTTGTAGTGGTCTCACCGCCGGAGAAAGGTCTACACGTTGTATCCTGGCAGTGACAGAGCAGTGATGCATCTTTCTCTCTGTGTCTGCACGACGACATAACAATCGACACGGTAGTCAGGGCATCCCGTACAAGTTCGAAGAGCCTGTGGAACGTGGAAAATCAGAGGAATTGTGGAGAGCCAAGCCGGTCGCCGTGTTAGATATCAAACATCTGAACCCCGTTGCAGCTGATTGTTGTGAGATGGATGCGAACAGTTTCGAACGCGCCGGATGGAACAAGCAACAGGGAACAGTGGGTGTAAATGTCGTCGTGGAATGACAGACGGTCGCCGATAGTGCTTCTCAGTGGACACCTGGTGGAGCTGTTGGTACCGTTGGAGAAACGCGACCTATCTCCACCTCGAGTTGAGTCTGGCGAGGAACTGAGGTGCGAGAACGCGCATATGTGTATAGGCGTCAGCGTTGGGCTGGCCGAACGCAGGAGCCTCCGGCGACGCACCGACGTCGTCATGGATTAAATAGACTTCAGCTCCTTCCCGACTGAGCACCAGTGTGTTCAGGACTCTGATTCGTTACGTGTTCTGTGCCCAACTCTGTATTGGATACTAAAGGCTATTATCATCACTGCGAAGAGAGACAAGCAAGCCGAACATAAAAGCATAAAACATAGTGATATCTCCTGAAGAGCGTCTGATATCGGTGAGTTGAGCGGATTGCATTACGAATTGATTAACTTTAAAAGCATCGAATCTATGTTGGAATGGTACGCAGGATTGACGTACCATTCCAACATAGATTTACCTATGTACTTTAATTTACCTTTAATAGTGCTTGAGCAATCTCTCCCCATTTTTCTGAAAGGAATACAGGATATTCTAAAAGCCAAGCAGACATCTGCTGAAGGAATTTAAACTACAGTGGATAGCGCAGTGGTGAGCAAATCCTGTCTATACTCCTGTCGGGATCTCGGTAACGACGCCGTCATACGATCTCATTGAGTTACGAACGTGCTGCGCACAGCGCACAAATTCGTGTACGCCTTATAATCGGAGGACACACGTAGGTGGGTGCACGCTACTGTTATACATTTGCATTTAAATGTATGTTCATAAGGGGGTCCGCCTTATGAACCAATGCCGAAAGCAATGCCGTAGACAGTAGCTGCGTTACCTTTATACAGCTAACGCAGCTGTCGCAAACGAACCGTTGAAAACACATTTTTCATAACTAAAATATCTGTAAGCATATACCTGTGTCCATTCGTCGTCGCCTACCGCATCGAATTCCACCCATGCAAAGATGAAAGCAAACCTATTTATGAATTTATCGAACTACTCTCGGGTTCCTATTGAACCTTCAACCTACTCACCTTTCTCCCACTCTGCCTCTCTCTCTCTCTCTCTCTCTCTCTTGACCAAGGAAAACAGGCGGTCATAAGAAAATGATAAACCCTTGAGTAAATATGGAAAGCCATAATAATCAAATGACTTTCTCCACCAAAACGCGACATGCACACCCTCGACCTCCTACACCTACCCTAAAGGCCCGCATTGAATTAAGAGCAATTCCATCCAAAACCATATCTAAGTATGTCCTTAAGAGGTTGGTCCCATGGTTCTAGTGAACAGAAGTCTCACACAACCTAGGTGGCGAATGTCCACCTCTCTCTCTCTCTCCCCCGCTCGCTCGCCAACCTCCACTTCGATATCTCTTTTATTTGCACCATCATCATACACAACATCATTACTTTGAACATCATTATTCTCATCAACAGCTAGTGACGCATTGTCGCAATGTTCAATGTTGCCGCAACAAAGTTGATCTGCCACAAATTTTGCTGCCGATCTACAGCCGCCTGGTTTGTTGTTGGTGGATCCCGATCATTGCGTGAGCCCGTTTCGGGTAGGGAAAGCGAATAGTTATGTGTGTCTCGGTGTCTGTGTGTGCGTCTGCGAGCGAGCGAGAGAAGTCACTGTCGGCCAATGCACAGGTTATATTGCTGCTGTTGTAGCAGGCAAATGTCATGAACGTGGCCTTGACAGAATTCCGCAAGCTTGACCGGACCCGAGCCGTCGCTCGTTCTGCCCATAACTCACTGGCACGACGAGACAGTCGAGGTCGGTCGGTTGGTCTGTCCGTCCGTCATCAACATCGTCAGAACGTTGCACCTCACCACGGCACCGACAACAGCAGCAGGAGCTCGGCGGCTCATCTGAAAAATGTGTGAACGACGCGGCTGCTCCGGTTGCATTGTAGCTTGGCACCCACCGAGCGGTTGGCTGGCTGTTTAGACTTTCCGTTGTGTTTCATTCCGATTGGCGGTCGGCAGCTGGCGGCAGCTACAGGAGACACCTCGAACAACAGAGCTTGGAACAGCTTCAGCAGCAGCAGCAGATGATTAAGTCGATGTCGTCGGGGAGAAATGCTGTGGCAGAAATTTTGCCGAAGAGGGACATTCCCGCGCTACCCCGCGCGACCCGTTGCTGCTACGGCGGCGGCTGCTGCTGCTGTTGCTGATGGAGTCCGACGGTTGGACCATTAGAACAGGTGAACACAAACACTATCATCATTGTCGTGTCAAGCGAGGCTAAGCCAGACTAAGTCAGTGAGTCAGTGAGCCGGTCAAAGCTTTGCCACACTAATCATATTATCGCTGTTGCGGGACTAGTGAAATAGCTGAGACGGCGCCCGCTGCTGCTTGGCCGGCCAACTAGGCGTCGTTGGTTGACATCAAGGTACTGGTAAAACCACTAATTACTGTACGTAATACGCTGGTTAGCGTTCATATTATAATGCTATTATCCAATGGGTATGCTACCTGCTGAGGGAGAAAACAATAAAGATGAAATGAGATGCAAGTGGCGTCCGACGGCTGAACAGCAGAACACAATCTTCCTTAAAGTGTCATCGGCTTTTCTCCATCTCCCGGTGGGCGATCCGGACGTTGCAGAAAACCAACTTCTGAGATTCTCTTTTCGTCTGACATAGGGAGGTTGCAATGCTATTAGAAAAAAAGGCCCACAAGAAGGAAAACGAGTAAATATTCATTCCTAATATATTTTTCTCCATGTCGTTTTTGGAAATCAAACGTCTATGGCTTCTCATTGCGACATCTCAGAAATGGCAGAGAAAAGATGGGTGTCTCACGGTGTTTAGCTGTGAATCAGGCCAGGGAAGCGGGAAGAAATGCGATATTATTATGGGGTGCAAATCACTCTCTGCTAATTGTAGCCCTTCCGTCCTACCTTCCTCAGATACAATGGTATATATATATATATATATAGAGGGAGAGAGAGAGAGATTAGTCATTATTACTGATGTACTCAGATGCGATCTTGCGGGAGAGATCTGAGAAATATGATACGTGAGATGCATATTCGAATGCAACATCCAGAAACTGAGCTCAACTAGACTGTCTTTGTGGCTCTGGGCAGTGAAACTAATGGAACCAAGCAGAGGTGGAATGGAGGGCTCCGCATCTTTTCGACTATGAATGGCCCATGGACCAAGCGAAGTAAAACACCAGCATTGTATTGTATACTATATGTATATCTGGTAGCGTTAGCATTGAAGAGACCACGGTCTCCACTATCACTAAAAACATAATCGTCGACTATTGTCGAGGGTGAAGGGCAGACAAGCAGCGATGAGCACCACGATTGAACTAATGGACTGACCATTTTGTGCCAGTTTGCTGTAGTAAGCTGATCTTGGTGTGAACAATATCTATTTGTACGCGTATATCGCATTGCACATCCGTCTGTCTCTGACCCATCGGTCCGAGATCCGGCGCACCGCGTCAGCCGACGCGGCGACGGCCCCCATACCCATGCTCAAAGCTACGTAACCGTCTATGGTCACACACCTGGTACAACGAACGCACTGACCAGCCCTGGTGTCAGGATCCGCAACCCACTGCCGTTGTGAGCTAAGCGGAGACCAAAAGACATTGACGCACCGTGTGAACACCAAACCACCGAGTTGGTTCGCTGTTGGCGCCGAGTTGCCCTGCCTCCCTACAGAGGGCTCCCTTGGTGGACCGTTTACTCGCTGACGAAGAATTGCTAGTTCCGAGATGCATTTGCTGTCGTACCAGGCCGATATACACTGCGTCGAACACGAGTCTACGGCAAGTCAATGCGGCAAGGTGGCAAGGTATGCGGCGAGCAAGCGTTTCTGAAGAACGGCACAGCTTCGGCCAGTCGAGTGACGACGCGCGGCGCGCTGTCGACGATGACGACGGAGTTTTCGCTGCCGTTCGGTTGATGACCCCGTAGACAGTGAGGGGAGGTAGCGGTCTTGAGCTGTAGTGCCAGTGGAGATGATCTTCGGCTGGTGGAGATGCGCTCGCTCGTTCGACTTCGGGGAGTGCCTACTGCACGGAATGAACGAAAGATCGCCTGACCGACAAACCATCCCATCGTTGGCTTGAATTGGCTTGTATGAGACAGCATTTTGCTGACAGTCTTGTAAGAGCACAAAACAGACAGCGAGAGAGAGAGCCGTACCAGTATATAGAGGTGCACACCAGAACCCGGTACACTGTCGACGTGTCCCAATATTCGCATACGATACACGCACAAGTGTGATATATATATATAAAGCGGTGTCATACAGCGTCGGTCTTGTCAGACGATGGAAATGGCTTCGAAGGTTCGTTTTGACGTATCCGCTCGTGTCGTATTGATGCACATCGATCGGACAAGCGAATCTAGACAGAGGTTTATCAAGTCTTGCTGGCTTGGTCCCGAACATGCCGTTAGCTGGTTCTCTCTCTCTCTCTCTCTCTTGAACATGGGATACACGACATGCGGCGTCGCGTTTTTCAGGGTCTCGGTCACATGGTCTAATCTGTACCACAGCCGCTAATGCTTCCCTCGATATATTCCTGTACAGAAGTCGACAGGCTGATCCACGCCGTGGGTAACGGATCGAAATGGAGAAACAGCGAAGGAACGGGCAGCCGCACAGGCAAATGGCGGCGGAAGACGAAGAAAAATGTCATCATTTTTTCATCTTTTGATTTCTTCGTTTTCGAAGAGACGAGCGACCATTCGACCATTTACATCGTCGCTCATCGCCGCAGAGATCTGAGACGTCAAACGAAATATGTTAGATTTGTGTCAAGTGAGTCATTCGCCTTTTTCTAATGGGTCAGTGAGATCGGTCGCTATTGGCAAGGGGATGTGTCGTACCCGGAGATAATATTTATTAGAACGGGTAGGTGAGAATATACACGGGCATGGTGGCATATTCCACAACTACTTCATAACAACAATGGGTGTGTTCCTCTGGGCAAAACTTGAAAACCGTATCCAACGTATGCTTGATTATCGTGCTCGACACAAGCTTGAGTGCTATACCAACATCTACACATCGATCGATTTAATTATATTTCCTTTAAGCTGGAAATTGAACGCCAAAATCATAGAATTGACCTGCCGATATTCATAGTAGCTTCCCTCCATTCACTGTAATAAATTTATCTGTTGGTGTTCCCGAACGACAACAAAAAAAAAACCCGAATCTGTGGCATACAAACGCATACTAGGTAATAAACCAGTTTAGCAGAGTTTTCGTCATCAACCTCTGCCATTAATGCCTCTTATCTAATAGATTCTGTTTAGCCCGGTGGGTGTTTGGCATTCGTTAAAATAATAGCAGTCTGCTCCGTCCGCTGATATGCTACCCTGATGAGCCTTACCTGATCCTGAAGATTGTGCGCCTATTTTGGAATAGTATCGGAACAGAAAGTCCAGAGGGAAAACTCCAAAACAACGCGATGAAGTCCGATCAGATATCATCTTTTTCCCGCACATATCGCGTAAAGACTATAGTGAAGAATCTCACCTTTCGCATAAGTGAGACCTGCCGGCACCACATTGCCTGAGCGCTGTAGCGCGTCCGCCATAACACATCTTATAGCAGACGGTCGTAGTGAAATTACATGTGAACATTTGCCCGTTCAATCAAAACACATTTGCACAATCGTTTCATATTGCAAATTGTTACTACTCATAGAAATTGCTACTTCCGCCCTAGAAAATGACGGTATCCCACCGACGCCAGCATTGGCACAGCCACCTTCGGCTGTGAATAGGTAGACGGTAGGTGATAACATCATTGCGAGTGCATTGCGAGAAATCGCTTCATTTTTTTTGTTCTCACTACTGACATCACTACAGCCAATGATGACTGCATGATGAAGAGGGAGAATAATCGCGGCGGTGATTGTAGTCATAGTCAATGTAGTCGTTGTACTGTTATGCTGCTGAAGTTGTCAGTGGAAGACGAAGAGGAATACGGGGGTGGCTGACCATTCGCTTCCAACCGCTCCCTGACTGATCTGCCCCGCTCGTGTTGTGATTCAATTCATTGCGCCGCTTAACGTGACGGCGGTAGCAGCATCGCAACAAGCACCCCGCTTTTCCTCAGTTGGTCAGTCAGACTTCGTCTTCGTTTCTCGCCTTGCCTTGAAAATGATATATATATATATATATGCGCGAGGAACACCACTTCATACTTATTGTACAATGGGGCCCAAATATGACCAGCAAAAACAGGGAATAGAAATGCTGAATAGCTTCATTACAACACTATTGCTATTACTATAACTACTAAATTCGATTTAACATAAACGGCGACTACTGGCACTTCACCGGTTCCCACCCAAACCATCGAAATAAATAAAGCATATCATAAGCATTGCATCAACAACGACGTCTGCATTCGAATATTCGCTGCTGTAGTAAATCTAGCAATATGTTTGTATTTCTCGAACAGCGTCTTCTGCCTACGGGCTACGGCCTTACGCGATTCGTTCGCGCAGGTTTTTTGTTGGGTTTAGTCCGAATTCGGATGATTTGGCGTTCAGCTTATGAAAAAACTAATCGAAACCGCTGAGATCGTTGAGTGAGGTGACGTAAAGCTTGGGCTAAATGCTAAAATTGACAAATTATCCGATTATATTTTTAGATGACAAATAATCATCATATACGTTGATTCAACGGATTGACCACTTCATTAGCTCTAGCAGAATCGAAGCAGGGATACTTCAACTCCGCGGTATGTTGGTGCTAGCAGTCACACAAGATCAAGTTCAAACGAAATGCCCAACAGTGGTACATTTGCCCTTCGTTGGCCAGACGACCGAACGGCAACAAAGAAACTATAAAACATTTTTCATCGGACTTGCTGGTTGCAGCTTTTGCTAGATTCATCATTGAGCAAACATCGAGCCGCTGACTGTGCGAAAATAAAAATTACTAGCATCTGTGTTGTGTGTGTGTGTGTCTGTGTTTGTGTGTGTTGTGTATACAAGACATCAGTATCTCCAAAAACTAATTCAAGTCCGGATGTTCTGTGACGGATACCCACCGCTTCTGTCAGTTAGATAACTAAGCAAACACCGGTAAACAGCCGTGTGAACCTGCTACCGACGTCGTCTTTCGAAACCATCGAAGCAAAGTCGAAGTCTTGAAAGAATATGGTCGATCTCTCTCATATTCGTCAACGCTGCGTGACCCAATGACAATGAATGAATGCCAAAAACAGAATAATATCTGATGTATTTTTCGCCTTCGTCAATATTCAAACACGAATTTCAACTTGACAACGACATCAATAAGATCGAACGATATCCTGCATCGGCAGAGGCAGCAGCAACCGAATGAGCTGTGCTGAGTGGCGCATCGCTCTGGCCACTGGTAGGGAATTGACTAAGGGAGAAAACGCATTTCGGGGTAGGTCGGCACGGTCGCCGGCAAAAAAAAAGATCTCACCCTGGCGTTCGCATGAGATTTCATTTCGAAGAAATACGGGCACCGCACCAGGACAAGATAAGCTACGAAGAAGCTGATTGATCATTCGAGCGATCAATCAATCAGTCAAATGGCCGAGCAATCAGAGCGATGTGTGTCAGCTTCGTATCCAGACTCAATTATTTCACATCAAAAACAATGGATTGGGTATCCTCACTGGAACACGGATTGTGCTAGCGGCTTGATTTTCACCTGAATAACGACGAAAATCATTTGTAGTGTGCACATGTATGGTCATGCGTGGATATAGAGAAATTGACATTTTTTTGTGACTTTTCCCACCTTTTTCGAGAAATGATGGTCCAGAAAACTGAGACGAATTTTGCGCTGGTGAGCGCGAATTATCCTCGGAGAGGTGCTCATATTATACCGTACATGCGTAGGCATTGCGTCGACATTGACTCAAAGCAATAATAATCAGCAGCTGTTATGACATCACATTGGCAGTATTTACAGAAGGTGGTATCAGTGAGGCCCCTCCAGTATCGGGCACCCTGCTGTACCCATTGTATCCGCCATTGTACTTTGTAACTGTCGTCGTCGTCATCATCGTTGTCGATAGCAAGCGATCGCGCATCAACGGGCCGAGCCGAGCGGGGGCTGAATCCGATGCATTCAGGTTGATGACATCGACCTTTGATTCTTCAACGGTGTTATATAACGCGCATTCTTTACACTAGCGGTGGTGCTACCGCTGAACGCCGCCACCTCTGCCCTATTGTCTGCTGTACGATGCTATCGCACACAGATCCCACAGGGCAGACGGTACTAAGCTTATTGTCTTCACTGACTGGAAGAACTGCTTTCGGCGCAGGCAGCCACCAGGGAGTGAAGAGTCGTACGGCTTTAAATGGTCGGGCGTTACAATTCTCAAGAACGCCAAAATACAGAGCTGCTCTAGAAATTCAATAGAATTTGCCGAGTATCCTTCGTTATCCGAGGTCCTAAGATGAATGCCGAAGGAAGGCCATGCAGGGCTGCCTTTTATAGAAATGTTTTGACGTTGGTTCTCGATAACGTCGTTTTTAACACAGGCGACGTGTGGTCTAACGTCTGAACGCCTGTACTCACGGCGAGATCGCACACAGAAACGTCTACTTGAGCAGTAATTATTCTCAATTGACTGTGCTAGATTTATTTGCACATTCAATCTTCGGTATACGTAGTGTGTACTGCGAGTGTTTTTTTTTATACTAAAAGGTACGATATATTCCACTGCGGACATCGCAGCTAGGAATCAATCACAAGACAATCAGATCAATTAGAAGAAATAAAATTCGACATGACTTCTAGCCTTTGGTCAGCCTATCCTTACCCTGACCGGTCCAGTGATAATTCAACCTGTATTAATATTAATCCAGAAAAACAATCCACTCACTCTGTGCATGGGTATTACGGTTGTCGGCGAAGTATGAGTACATTGCGAATCTACGTGTCAGTGTTGGATTATACAGAATCTTCTTGACAAGATCGTTCCACGGAGTGAAAACTTTTCCCGTGCTGGCTACTTGTGATCAGACAAGTGGATGTCGGATCCTGTATCGTTCCACAACAGAGTAATCACTGACCACGATACGTCGAGTATCTGATAGCTGCTTAATAAGCTGACTCTTGTCCGAAGAGAGAGCGAGGCTAGATATACGATGTGATCGCAGGTGTTGTGTAACGATGCGAGCGGCGCGACTGGTGTTTCTGATGTAATTCTAGGCCGCGGAACTGACACAACACTATTTCATATGCACAAAATAAAATACCCGTGTGGTGCTCTATCGGTAGTGGTATGGATTTTATTGAATAACATTACCTATTCTAAATCTGCTTTATCAGCGTTATGAAAAAGGCTAGACTAAAGGTTATTCTAATCACGAAGACGAATGCATTCTTAATACTTTATTGAAACGAATTTCCCAATGTATACGCATCAAGTAGATTCTTGCAGACCGTATGTTACTGCAGACCAGGAGGCCGATTATTGATTGTGTCCGTTTTAAAAGTGAGGACTTACCACATTTCCACTTATCAGATATACAGTATTGCAAGATCCCTGAAAGAATTCAGCCCATAGTTTATGCGTTAGATATCCCATCCAAGGCGCAAAGCCCTATATTGTGATCTCAGGTCCAGCATAAACTTAAGAGTTGCTTTCCTCATATGATGCCAATCTACTCAATTCGTTGGTAGCAAGGTCCGAAGGCAGACAGGACTAAACTATATATTATTCATATATAATACAATATGTCCTGCTTACATTCATTCGATTATAAGTATGCGTACACAAATGCTCATATCGTTCAACCACTTCCCCTGCTGCATTTCGTCGGATAATAACTGTCCGCTTGTGCATAATTTTAAGATCAATTGACCCTGCCGCCCGCCTCCGTTGTCCAACTGAGAAGCTGTGTTTTCGCCACACTCGGTCTCGTCGATCGATGCATACATCCGTTCATATATATATATATATATATATATAATCTTCCGATTTATTCGGCACAAAATCACAAATCGCGCACGTGCGCACACTGTTGCATCGAGCAAAGCCGTCGCGATTACCCGATCGGTTGATACCTCCAGCTCAAGCGGTTACGTATGAATCGGCCAAAGATATAATGGCTAACCAATCCAATCTTACAGATGACTATTGTACAACTCGGAGAAAACTAGCGGGTTGGCAGCTTCGGGACTAAGTTCGCCATCGCTGGCCGCGAGCAGCAGCTCTATGTCTGCCAGCGGGCGGCGCATCGCCGTTCATCAGTGAACAAGAGCGTTGTCAGCCCGACATCGGTAACATTAAAGGTTAAATATGCGCTGAGGGCGACGTACGTCGTTCGTCTATGGCCCCCGCTGGTGTTGGCAGTTATTGTTACGGCGGCGGCGGCGGCGGCGGCAGCGGTTGCTGCTGCAGGAGCAGCAGCTGTAGCTGCTGGATTCGCCGTTGTTGTTGTTGTTGCTGTTGTTGTTGTTGATGTTGTTGTTGTTGTCCGCGCCGCCGTGGTGAAGAGCGCCACCACCGGCGGTGTGTCGGCTGGTCGTCGTCCGATGTTGCCAATGCTGTTACGGAGACGAGTTGCTTCTATCGGCTTCTACGACCAGCACGGCTTGGGTTGTCCTGCCGTGCCTTCCTTTACCGTGCTGCCTGCGCGATGCCCCAGCAGCGCATACCATATGGCGGCAGCATTTGTGTGTGTGTGCGCGTGTCTACTGAAAGCAACCGGTCAGCGACGGCAGCAGCAGCAGCGAGCAGCTCTTCAGGGTTCTGCGGGGTTGTGGCTGCGGATTGGGAGGTTAGGGCCGTACCGTGAGGGGGCTGTAGGTCTGTTGGGCCATTACGAGTGGCTCTGCCATTTCTCTTGTTGTGAGCTTGTTGCTTCACAACGGACTCATGTCGCATCGTGGCACCACCACCACCACCGCCGTCATCATCACCACAACAACAAGATTCGCCGCACAACGACGATCGACACCACACGAGCCACCACAAGAACAACGCGCACAGACGGCTACGACGATCACGGCAACAACGGTGGCAAAGACAAGTGGTGGCAGCGGCGGTGGCGACGAGGCAGACGCGAAACGATGGAAGTGGCTGGTTGTGAGTTTGGTCGGAAACAAAAAAAAGCCAAATAAAAAAGAAGCAACGACACGAGAACGAACATAACGATGACAACGGTGATGAGGTTGAGTGTAAGGCTTGTCATTCGGACTGCTCGGACAACGTTAACGGTTGTTGCCCGTCAGCCAGCTACCCCCCAAACCGCAACCGCCTCCTCCCAACCCGTCGACGGCCAATGAGTACCACCACGTTGTAGTGGCTGTATCTGATCGACAATCGTTGCTCGTTCGTTTGCGGTTGATCGTCGCTCGTTCGTAGTAGAACACGGATCTACCTATTGTAGACAACGAGGAGATACGAGGAGGCCAACGGTTGGGGCAGGGTCAGTTTGCTCGTGTAGTCAGCAAGTCGAAGCTAAATCGCCATCGTGAGAGAGCAGTGGCAGAATCAGTAACTTTTAGAAATATAACAACATCAACGACAACAACATCAACAGGCCAACCTGCGTTGGCCTTTATTGTAGAGGTAGTCGTTTCATCGATTACTAACTACGCTGATTTGGCTGCACTCGGCGGCAGGACCCAAGCTTATTTTGGGTTTATTATCAGCACGCCTTACCCGCGTACCATCATTAATAATATTTGCCCGAAATGGTATAATACAGCAAATGATACGATGAAAATAATACTGTGAAATACACCAAGCTATCCACTACTGGCCTCGCCCTATAAAGGACGATGAATGCGGGTCATGGTAAGTTCAAGTTGCTGTTGCGCAACCCAATTACAATGTTGAAGAACCTCCCGCCGTGCTACTTCCCGTTACCAATAAGCAACAAGGTCGTCTCCAATGAATCGCCAATGCTTGTAAAAGAAACCAGCAACTCTTCTCCAGTCCTAGTTATAATATAAGTCTGCCCAAGGGATTTTGATTCCGTTTTCCGCGATACCTTTGTTTCGTTCGAACAAAGACACGATACTGATTAACTCTGACAGGTCTGTCTCGGCATCACAGAAACGCACTTCCAATAAACTCGTCGTTGCGACACGGTCAATCTAGCCTCTTAGCCCTGAATGTATTGATCGGCACAACGTACCGTAAGTGCATACAGGAAGCTATTTCGTTAACTACGGGACAGATATGATACACGCTCGGTAAAGACGAGGTGCGATATTAATTCAAGGAGATTTTCCGGTCTGACGCTGAGCCAACATTCGACGTCCATGTGGTACAACTGCTTTCGGCAGCGCTCCATGAAACGGACACCTAAAATGCAAATGTGTAGCGGCGGTAATTGAATCGCGGCATTAATTACAAAAAGGCATAATGGTCACCCCTTTGTCACTTGGCTAAGCCACATAGTGGGCCTGATTACTCGTAGACAAATATACCGTATAACTAACTATGTGTAATAACCAATCCACAAAATAGCTGCATCGGTTCATATGTGTCCTTGTGGATTTACCGCCAGTAGTAGCTCCTCCTGCACCACTGCATTGGACACGATAGTCAGTTAATTACATTAACGTCAATTTGCATAGATCACACAGCGTATGCTGTGCGTTCATGCAATACTGATGTCTTCTTTGAAATCGACCAACTTGAACCCTGCACTATCCTGCATCAGCTCTCATGCTAGAACTCGAACAGTTGCCAGAAGAAACTGCACCCGAATTGTGACTTTGCCACATCAACTTAGAGTGACATTAACGCGTCTACGATTGAGAAGGTGCCTGGAGATATTATCCGTGTACGGACGTTTCGCGGTGCTCATATGTCCGTTGTAATGGCTCCATTGGCATCAATCGGATGTATGCGCGGTGTGTGATAAAAGTTCACAGTGTGATAATAATAATATAATAATAATAATCACATGAGACGTTTACGATGCGTTCACCCAGCAGCTTCCGCTTGGAGCTGTGTACCAACAATTTGATGACGGCTGTTTTGACCATGTTCGAATCTTTCGCCATTTCGCGTCTCGACGGCTGTGTCCCCAGCTGTCTGCTGATTTTGAGACGATGGGAAAATCGACTCAAAATGAGGAACAACAACAACAATATTCGTCATGAATTCCCAATTCGTTTGCGTCTGTGTTGTCTTGCGAACCCACAAGAACTAGGGTGACATCGTTGATTAGCTACTATATATATTGCTATGGTGTGCTGCGCCAAAGCGGCGAGCTCCATTACTATCCGTGTGTATTTTTCCCCGTTTCTGGCGTTTCTCCCGTTTCCTCCAGCAGCGTCCCCTCCTCACATCAGCAGCCGTGAGTGACAGGTTGGTCGATTAGCACACGATTATATCTCCACTAGTCAGCTTCCATACTATACTAGAATGGGATAAACGCACAGAACAGCCAGACTCGCTATTGTCGTCGCCGCTGCTGTTGTTGTTGTTGTTGTGCTAGTTCTTCTTTCGCTTCCGCCGTTGCCGTTGTCCACCGCGTCTCGGCCCCTATCTCGGTTTAGCCCCCTCCAGTTTAGCATTGCACAGCGCCACTGCTACCGCTTGCACGGCCATCATACCCCATCGTATCATCCATTGCTGTCGGCCCCGAAAAGCGAGACGATATCCCCCGCCGACGGCAGATTACTACACGAGCGACAGAGAAAAAAAAACAACGCCGACCACTGTGAGTAAGCGTTCACCTGTTGTTAGTTAGGTGAAGGAGGGGAGGGTAGCAGCAGCAGCGGTAGAACACATGCTTAGTCGAATGCTCCGTTTGCTCGTGCGTTCGTCCATTCGTTTGTTTTCGTTTTTGTTCGCAAATCGTGATGAGCGAGTTTCCACCGCCGCCGCCGCCGCTGATATTTTGTGATGGCGGTTTACGGCAAAGAAAACCCAGTGGCGATGCATTCACATTTTCTCTTCTTCGTCTTCACCATAGCCGCCCTCCCTCCGACCGCCCGACCGCCTGCTCTACCTTAGCCCTGGGTAACTTCTTACCAGTATGCGGTAGTAGAAAGTTGTGTGTTGTGCGTCGCCACAAGGATCGCTCATCGGTTGGCAACCCTGTTCGGCTCGTGCTGATCTTTCCGGCGGCTGTAACTGGCCGATAAAGCATCGGACGGCTAAAGAACATGTGTATTTCTATCTACGGGGTGTTTCTAGATAGGTCTGGCCGCCGGTGCGCATGTCTGTCTGTCTGTCTGTAGGTCGGTCGGTCTGACCGGTCGCTCGCTCGTTTGGTCACTATTTGTGCTCATGCCGCACGTTTCTAGTATTTCCGTTACGCTCACGTCTAGAGTGATCCCCTTCTTTGGGTCTTTGGTCGGAAAAGCTGATGAACAAGATGATGCGTGTTGGACTCGGCTGTTGTTGTTGTTACTGCTGCTGCTGCTGGTGCTGATGTTTGTGAGCATCGATCTCCTCCTCAAGCTGTCGCTTGATCTTTTGCGCTTAGCAAAGTGGTATCTCAACCGCGAGCAAAAATAACAACAGCAACATCACCGCCGCAAGCAAGCTGAACTTCTGGTGCTGTGCTGCTGCTGCTGTCGCTGTGACAATGGTGCTACCATGATCGATTGTAGTACCTCGCGTTGTTGTTGCTACAATGTGCTGGAGTAAGAAATGCGGTAGAACCTGTCTTATCTTTGATACGTCTTAGTTTACGCTCAATACTCGACTAGCCACTGTGAAGTCGTAATGGAACGAACACGGAATTGAGAGAACGTGTTCTCCTCTATCATATTCATCTTTTGCAAAATATCTCTACATATATATATATATATTTTTGAGCTATGGTACACGCTGCCAACTGGCAGGACATTACAGCACTCGTATGTAAATACCATACAGACACATGCATATATCTGTATTTATACACATATATATATATATATACGCATGTGTCTGTATGGTATTTACATACGAGTGCTGTAATGTCCTGCCAGTTGGCAGCGCGTACCATAGCTCAATTGCAACAATTGCTATGCGAGACTCCAGTGGAACAAACGGAGCAGGATGATACGTTGGTATCGATGTATACAGTGAATAATGAGTAATACGAGAATAGAATAATGTCACAACATGACGACGATGGTTGCATTCGAACAGGTTACAAACTATGGTAGCATTCTAGCGGAGAACACATTGCTGCTCATTGTCTCCAATGGATCGCCGAGCGGCAGGAAGACCTAGGTTGTTTGTTCTTCTGTTCACCTCACTATTAAAAAAAAAAACATTTTCCGGGCTGACCCACAACCAACATCACCTCATGATGATAATTATTATTATTAAGTAGTTATATGATACAAAGCAGCCAAAATGAACTAACGAAATGTCGGATCTGTCGCTCGAATGCAAAATATCCTCTCCCCTATGTTTCAGAGTCTGAGAGCCCAACTAATTATTGCTGACTGATAACAAACTTACGACAAATTAGATCAATGACCACCGAATGGGTTCTAAATAAATTTTATACGGCTTTGCCGTTCTAGTATCTCTCGAATATAAGCATTTTCCATTAAAATCTACCGACAGTTATTCTCTCGTGTCTATGTAATCCAAGCGTTCCTTTTCGCATGGCATGACTTTCTGTCGCCACCCTGCCCATGCACGTCTCCACCCGTGCTATAGTGCGAGGTTAGTTTTGGCTGGCTGCACCGCTGGGGAAAATTCTGTGCGTCGATATTTCTGTGCACTGATTATCAACTATTAGCGTTCGCTGTGCGAAGGAGGAAAGGGTCCTTCTTTTTTGCGCCAAGGGAAAAGGAACAGCCGAGGTATTTCGGTTCTGGTGACACCGTAACGCCTCATCGATTCTCGGTTGGCATATCCGGTTCACCCTGAGAGATCGTCCCTGACCGAGGTTATTCGAAACAGTAAATGACGGGCGCGTTACAGAGTCATCCGTGGTGGTGGTTGTTGCTAATGACGGTGAATTCGTTAGCAACAAAGTTCATGTCGAAGGGCGATATTACGCTGTTGGACTGCGGCCACATTTGAACAGGCAGGTGAGTGGATGAGTGTGTAGTTTTGTTTTTCACAAGTGTTAGAATGCTTAACCTTTTGACCTAGAGCGATCGTTTCTACACGGGGTAGACATTCCGGCGAGGGAATGCGTGCAAGACAGATTGTGGTATTCAGAGAAATACCATCTATTAGTTCATAAGGCGGGAAGTTGTCCCATGTCTGTTGGTCTCGCTTATATTATTGTAGAATATCTTTGATGTCCCAGTTATTATCTGGACGGCGTTGAAATCCGTCTGCCCTATGGCATCCTCGAAGGGGTATGTGAAGAAGGGTCGCCCAGTCGACAACTTACAAGAAGCACAGAACGTCGCTCTTTGCCGAATTGAATTTCGCTGGGCGAAGTGGATCTTTCTAATGCGTGATCAACAAGCATAAGAGGCGGCGGTTGGAACTAACGCCATTTATTGTAGCTAACTAAAATTCACATAGTTGTAGAGGTAGTAGGGTCGATGTTAACGGGAGCTTCAACGGAGCCGCCGCCGCCGCCCCCGCTCGAATGAGTCATTAGAACGCTTTATCTATGATTGTAGTCGTTACGTTATTGCTTCTAAATGTCACACAACATTCATCATGTTCATATGCAGTGCTATACACTGCTTACTCGGAGTTGATTGTCTGTCTAGTCGCGATTAAAATCGGTTTTAGTCGATTCGAGCTCATTATCTCCACCATGATTTCATTGCCTCATAATAAGCGACGTGATCGTCAAATATGAGATGGCGCATATATATATATATATAGAGAGAGAGAGAGAGAGATCACCTTTGCATATATCATTTCCACAGATTCTTCGAGTATGACCGCGTGGTCGACGATAGTCTACTTCATGGAGTTGTTGGAGACTCCGCAATTCACTCAGTTCTCCGCCCCACTATTCCGTGTCGTTGATGAATCGCTAGCCAAAATGATGATGGTCTCCGCACCATTTTCTAGCCCTTTTGCTCGTGGTCGACGTACGGTACCTTCAGCATTTTTGTTGTTGTTGTTGTCGTTGTTAATGTTGTCGTCGTCGTCGTTGTTCTTGTTGTTGCTGTTATCGTTGTCGTCAGATTGAAGCGACGCTGAACGATGAATAATATCAAACCTCGGTCGATGAACCGTGCTCCACTGGTGCTCCGTTGCTGTGGCGCGCATTTCGTGCCATATTGAGCGCGGACACGGATCCCGAAGACGAATGTCGACGGGCGAACGGCCAACGGACAAAGTGGCCACTGAACGAAGGGCAGATAGAACTTTCGAACGCGAATCGATGCGAACCACGGTAGCAACAGCAAATTTCCAGCTGCGATCGCATCCGCAGCTTCTCCTATGGCATCTTCTGTCTTCGGCAGACGGAGAAGAAGCGGTAGTATTGGTGGTAGTTTAGCACTATACAAAAGGTGACGAAGCACACAGAGATGAGGAGATGGAACTCCTCCTTCAGACGTTTCGGCTGCCACTCAGGTAGCACCAGCAGTTGTAGCGGTCGGTCGATCGATCGATCGGCTCACCTCGACACCTTTTGTTCCATTCGGTACCTGTTCCGCGCCCTCTCTAGCCGGCTGTCAACCACAGAGGCGTTCTTGTTGTAGTTGTTGCTGTTGATGATACTGTGGCGCCTGTCATCTGCGGTTGAATGCTGTGCGTAGTCCTGCTGAACCTGTGGCCGCCGTTGGCGTTTACTTAACTCGCTGACAGTCGTCAATGTTTGGAAGCGTTGCGGGCGACGGCGATGCTGTTGGTTCGATTTTCTGTCTTCGCAAGAGGACGGCTCAACGGCTCGAACGCAGTGGCCACTCAATAGATCGACCCTTCTAACGGCAGCAACGAGATGAAAACAAAGAATATCCATCGATTTTTGCCTATTTATGATGATTTCTCTGAAGTTGAAGCAGTGGAAACGCAGCCATACATATCGATGGCGGTAACGTGCGGCTGTCAATGGGTGGCAGCGATTGGGCGAGCTCGCCACCATGGGCCCTTTGGCCACCGGTTATAGCCGATCATCTGACGGGATGGGGGCTGTCACATGGTTCTGCCAAATGTCTGAAATGGTCTACTATAGCATAGTATTTTTATATTGGTATATATGTAGAGTCGGAAATTGGAGAAATACCGCGAAATAATCTATATTTTGGTGGTGCTTACGTTAGTCTAAGGTTGGTCATCGTCAATTGAAAAGGGGGCCCTGTGTTTGTCGTTTCCAAGTGGGCAGCACTGGTGGCGGTACCTATCTAACAGCATTTGGCGAAACAGAAGCAAATCTCCCAGAGCATTGTGGCAACTATGACGGTCGTACACTTTCGAGAACCTTCTTATCAGGAAATTACATTTCCGATATGATTTGAAAGTAAGGCTATCACTTGTCACGTCTACGATTATCGCGTGTTTTTAATCGCAAGTTGTCGTCTTTAGATTTCACATATGTGAGCCGATGACCTTCACTGATCACATTCAGATGAATCAGGTCACCCAGGCCCTGAAGAGTAAGCGCCAATCTAACCGAATCCTCCGTTGCCTGTACTTCCGATTCCCTTTGACTGAGCTCATGGTCCCTATCGTTGTCAACTGGGGGCCACTGGCCAGCTGCTACGCCCAGCCTACGTCACCTACACCTGCGGTTCTCAGCTGCGTCATCGATCGTCTACAAGTACCCAGCGAAACGTCGACATCACCGGAGGCGTATACGCTCACTTTACTCAGCGCCTGCTGCTGCTGCTGCCGCTCCTACTGCGGCCGCTAGTGTCAAAGTATTACGTTGACATTCAGCGGCCATCGAACGTGTTCAGTCCAACTTTTTCCCCTAAACTGGCAATCAGCTACGTCGCTCTGCAGCAGCAGCAGCAGCAAAAGAGCAGTCACAGCTGCTTCAGTCACTTAGTCATCAGCACGAAGCGCAACATTGTCACTTTTGACACACACACTCACACTCAAACCCATAGATGGATGGATAGACAGATAGGTAGATAAATGGATGGTTAATGCTCGTACTGGCCGAGCTGCCGTCCCGATGCCGCCGTTGTGTGGGACCTAGCCGGGTTGTAGACCGATTGGGCAGGGGATTGAGAATGATGGGAAGATTCGAATGTCTCAGCGATGACAAAAAGTGTTTTAGTGTGAGCAGCAGCAACAGCAGCTACTGCTGTTGCTGCTGCTGCTGCTGCCTACGATGTCTGTCCGTGTCTGGTCAGCATCGGCGTCGACGCTAAAATAAAAATAATAATTTCGTGGTTTTAGAAGTGGCAAAAAGGATGAAGTCGCCGCCGTTGCAGAAGTTCCTGCCCCCTGAACGCGTCTTCCGTAAGGCGCTAAACGTCAATCATTGTGTTCGACACCTGACACGCCGGATGTCATCGAGACGGGAAGGAACCGCGGTCCCTAGGGAGTTCCCATGTACAGCAAATGATTGATATCTAACGTCCGTTAAAGGGTCGAACAACATTTTTTTTGGAAACGATTGTCATCGTTGTTAGTGGAGCACGGGATGCGATTCGAGGCTATTATACCGTGTAGAGACGTTTATGCTGCGAAAGGGCAGCTTTCGCCGGAAGATGCCGTGCGTTACAGGTTAGCCCGATTGTGGCCAAGTTCACGGAATCACGCTGATATTGCTGAACGTGATGGTATCTTTCAAACTGCAGTAACATATGTTGTCTGCAATGATAGCCTCGATTGATTGTCAGCATCGAGAGTGAATAAATGCTATTTTCTCAAGAGATATTGTAGCGAGTACTGGCGTCATATGTGAAGTAAAATATATCTAAACTAAACAATGACTGAGTTGCAGCATATTACCGTTATAAATTCACAAAAGGAGTTGGCGTATTGATATTCAGATGTGGAAAATCCAATCTACCAAGTAGCCCAATCTAAGATGCGCCATGCCAACTCGGATGGACTAATAGCCAATTTATTTGATACACTTAATTCTAGCCAGTGACTGACTGCACTTAATTCCTGAACCGATCTCAAGAATTAACTGGCGATTAATTAGTTTAGCTGAGAAGTATTTTCTGTTATTCTTTATTCTCCCTTCCGCCTGTGGATCATTTTCCGATCATCCACGTGCAACCTCTAAATGAGGCTTCTCCCCAGCGGAGGTTCATCCTTTTCTGGGATGCCTCAAGTTCCCGGCACCGAAGTCTTCGGCGCCCCCACTCCGTATCTGTAAACATTCTTCCTGCCGCTCTCATTCGCATACATATTCCGCCCGAAGAGAGGGAGAGAGAGATGTCTGCATCAGAAATCGCCCAGCCCAGACGAGCGGTTAGTGCTACAGTAGCGGCACCAATCGAAGCAGGGTCGGTGAGCGGCGGCGGCGGCGGTGGTGGTGGCCCCGACGCCACCACAGCTGACCGACATTCCCACGTTTTCACCTGAAATTCGTAGCCAGTCACAGCATACAGACCGCACGCACAGTTCGGAAGCGACCCAGTGCAGCGGTTGTCCATGGTGGCTTACTACACCCTCGTTCAGAGATGAGACCTGCCGGCCACAGACGGTTCGGATTCTAACACAATTACAACTAATTCTACTGCTGCTACTAGCCCACTGCAGATATCACTACTGACACGCTGCTACAGACAGCACCGCTGGCATAGTCTTGCGTAGATTGCTGCTTAGTTGGTTAGACAGGCTACGGAGAGAGGAGAGAGAGAGAGCAGTCTACCAAACGTCTGTCCGTCCGCCCGCCCGCTCAGGCACCAAACAAGTACGCCTGATTCCTGCAGCATTGGTGTTACGCGACACGCTCTTATCAGGAAAAGGGGTCCAATCGCGACGGCTGTCGGAATCGGCTCGCCGTAGACTCCCTGCCTCTGTTTCGGCAGCGATTGCGGCAGCCATATGCGTTCTATGCTGGGCTAAACCATCTGCTTGCGTCTGCGTTCATATGTGTGTATGTGTGTTTAGTCAATGTTTGTTATGTGTAATTATGTGCAGAAGCACTGCAGAAGAAGAAGAAGAAGAAAAGAAGAAGTAGTGGCAGCAGCAGCAGCAGCAGAAGTCGGCAGAAAACGCTACAGAAGATGAAGCGTCAGTTAGCCGAGCTGTGAGCCGGGCTAGCAGCCGCAGGAACTCCAGGCGCGCAAGGCGGTCAACGAAGGGAAGAGACGGAGGAGAGCCGAGAAAAGAGAAGACGCCGCCAGAAGTTAACAACGAGAGGGCGAGAGCTGTACCTCCCTCCGGATCGTTGAGCACACCCCGATTTCTGCCGGTGGTGTTGCCGAAGTTGCGGCTGCTGCTAGGATCCGCTATTACCATCCCGTGACAGTCATTTTCGTGGCGTTGGTTGTTCTAGCAGCTTTCGTTTGGATGTCTACAGGGGATCAGTAGCTAGCCAGGCCGACACAACGCAAGCCCTAGGCTGGAGGCCGAAGGCTTCGTCAAAGGCGATATGAATTCTCTATGTTTCGCTATTCTCCTGTGTTCGCCGTTACATCTCCACACCGGCCGTTCTGATCCACCGTTATCTCTCCCTGATTCTCTCTCTCTCACTCGTTTGGTGTATTATCGCAATTGCCTGTGCTATCTGTCACTCAATTGCCAGTCAAACATCTGTATTTGTCCATCTAGCTACTGTACATCTGCTATATAGGTACGATAGCTGCTCTCCGTGATGGCCTGGACAGTGGATATTGACGTTGACGATGGTGACGATCACGCTGGTGATAGCGATTGTAATTCGACAGCAGCGACGATCGCTGTCGTCTGAACGAGCGCTGTCCCGCATCACCGGCCAACCGCTGTTGACCAGACAGATAGTGCTTGAGACAATTTCCATGTATGCCGCCACCGTCGTCGTCGTCGTCGTCGTCGTCGTCGCCGCGCTATCATGGGGCGACGGGTGGTGCGCGTAGCAGGAGTGAACGATGGCTAGTCGAGAGCCTTAGGCAACGCTCCCGGTATCTAGGTATCTGTGCCCCCACCGGCCCCTGTTCTCGTTACCATCGTCGATTCTATCGCCACTCACAGGGATTGAACGAACACGCGGCATCGGTGGCGAGGATATCGTCGATACCTGCCACAGTATGGACAAGCAGGCGAGAGCATGAGTCAGGACTCGGCTGTCGCTCATGGCCTGGGCAACGCAACGCATCGCAACGCAATGTGGTGGTGAATCGACAAACGGACGAACGAACGAAGGCTGAATGCGACAAACGCTGCTCAGACAACCCAGTTCGTCTTCTTCTCTGATTCTCTATCGCTTCTCTCATTGCGCGCGCGCCCGAATCGACCCAGTATCGAGCAGCAAAGCCGACTCGAGTCTCGTTCGATGCCGCTGCTGCTGTCGCCGCCACTCGGCTCGGTGTTGCTGATCCATCCCAGCAGCAGCAGCAGCTGCATCATCCATCGATGCGATTTTGAGCAGCGGCGCGATGGCCAGAAAGGTCTGTCGACTTTTCCCGGTCGTTCGTCGACGCGGCTGCCGTGTCAACCAAATGTCTGTCCTCGCCAAGCGTTCATAGCCAAAAGCGAATCGTAGTTATCGCTCCCGTCGTCATCGTTTGCTGCTCGCGTCCGTCTTGTACTGGTGTTGCCCGGCGGCACGGTAGCCATGTCGCTCTGGCTGATGCGCCAGGCAACATCCGACATAACAGCCGGCGGCGCCACAGATAACAGGAGCCAAACACCGGGAAGGTACCACCTCTGGTAGCAAGGATCCTGCTGTACAGAGGGGAATTCAATTTGTATATATGTCAAGTTCGATGCAACTCCGCCGTCAACAACAACAACAGCATGATCACTCTCACGGCATCACTAGCATCGCTGGTGGCATGTCTAGCAATACTATGTCAACGTGGCCGCATCACGGAGGCCAAAACACGGAGCGATGGAGGGACTGAAGCAGCTCGGCAGAGGAACACCGGCTGCGGCTATCGGGTTCATCATTGAGTGGCAATGTGTGTCAAGCAACATTCAGACGATGGCGGCGGCGACGGCGGCAGCAATCGGCATAAGAACGACGCAAGCCGCCACCCGCAAACCGCATCGAGTCAGTCAGTGAACCGGACCAGGGACACGGACAGATAGACACACGGTGGCGTCAGTGAGCAGACTAACTGCAACATCACACCACTACCCTACACTATAACACACGATTCCAGATGGCATTCGAAAGCGCCGTTGATCTACGTGGCCACCGGGGTTTTCGCCGTGGTAGGCCTGCAGCGGCTGCAGTGGGCACTTGTGGCAGAAATCCGTTATTAGAATAGTATCGGTAACGCCGGATTCAACGTCGACGATTCAAAGTTTACAGCGGAACAACAACGATGACGACGCCAGTCATAGGAAAAAAAAAGCAGAAGCCATGTTCGTTCCCATCGACAATATTATCCACATACCGATGGCGGTGGTGTGTGGGTCAGCCAGCAATTGTTATGGACTTCGCCTGATTTCCTATTACTGCGTCCCGTTCGGCTGGACGGCTGGACCTGACTAGCCGGCCTACCGCGCGCTAGCCGGCTCGATCTCCGTTTTCCTTGCGCCGTCTGTCTGCACCAGCTCCCCACCGTGATCGTCATGGGAGGCGCATCTTTCGCGCAAATTTACAATAGTACAACGCTCGTCCGCTGTGCCCCCGAGTAGCTGCGCATCCAGGATAAAACACGGTGCCGAAGCAGCAACAGAACAGTGGCAGAGATATAACCGAACAGCAGAGGTGGCGTCAACAAAGAATCACACCCCTCCTTCGCCAGCAGCAGCAGACGATGATGATGATGGTGATCGCTCGGATTTCTCGGAGCGAAAAATGAACGCAGGACCGATTGACCGCCGAGAGATGTTCGTGTATCACCGTTACAGGCCAACCTTCTTCAAATCCTCTACGCTCCCCTCCCCAAAGGCATTCTTCCCCTTCAGAGAAGTTTTTTTCCCGAGAAAAAGCGGAGCGATTTGTCTGAGGCTTGGCTTGTCCTGTTCGCCCTCCGATTCGACAGAGGCGACGACGGAACAGAAGAAGCACGAGTCTGACACAGCCGGCAAAAACAGACAAAATATTATTTGCGCAAATTACCGTCGCTCGAATAGTGACGGTTGGATAGTGATAGCAGTCGTGGATACTATAAAGATTCGCAGTAACAGTTGTCGGTCAGCCGTTGGCCACCAATTCATGACGGTGGCGGACGCCCAACGTTCAACGCCGCACTCTTCCCTATACCATTTTCTGCTGGAGCAAGCGCGAGTACGACGACTCCACTGTGCCATCGGCAGGATCGGCGGATGCGACAATGTCTCGAAATGGATGCATCGGCGCAAAGAGCTTGCACTCTTGCCCGCCCATATGGAGTAGTGTAGTAGTAATACCTACTGTATATAAGCACATGAATCAACAGGAACAGACGTAGAGATCCTTCGGAAGGACCACCAGACGATCGGTGCTGGCCTCTCTGTGGCCAGCCACTCGGTCTATGCGGTTATACGCGGTTATGTGGCGGCTGTCAGACGATGAAAATGGACACGGCGACGATTACAGCATGGCGGATCGGCAAACTAACGAACAACCACCGTTGGTTGATCGGTACCCTGCTCCCCGCGCTGCACCGAAGCATGGATCCACTGAGGGATAGAGCCCCCGACCGTCGGCCATTAGGATGGAGGTAGCAGAATCACTGGAAGGAGCAGCAGCTACAGCACCATTACTCCCACCGTGAGCCTATGTTCCAGACGATACTATGACTGCCGTGGCCAACACGATAGCCACCATAGCAACGACTGGCTGCACTGGTGGCTGCCACTTCTGCGACGACTATGCACTGACGACTACGATTATATGGGAAGGATGTCGACGTTACACGACAGAGCACACCGACAGCAGTCGATTACCTACGATATCGTCTGATGGAATCGACACCGGGTGTGCTACCCCGAACGTTGGCTCCAGTTCGCGGTTACCGCTGCCGTCAGCAGCGAATCGAACGAATGGACGGACAGAGGGAATTTTGTAGACAACACGCGAGCATCACTTGGGTATAGCAGCCCTCAGCAGTTTTGCATCACGCAGTATCGAAGGCTGAAAAACGATAACGAAATATTCAGCAACAGCAAGCACAGCAGAAAGACGAGACAGAAATGTGAGACACGCGAGAATGAAAGGAAAAGTGTTGTGTATCGGATTGTCGAACGCCGAAAACGCCGTAGAGGTCTATCGATGCGGGTCCTTCCGCCCGTCTGTCCCTGTCGTTCGTACCCTCAACGTTTGAGCGGCTACGTCGGCCACTGTCGGCGAACGAATCGACAGCCACATGCGTGCATCGTACGAGTATATGCATATACACAACATAATATAATACAATGGTCAAACACGCCGACACACGGACAAGCAGACAGACGACACGATGAGATATAGGCAATCCTCTTCATTTGTTCCTCTTCTCTTCCCGTCTCTTCTCGAGATGATGCCTCCAAACGATAATCGATAATGCGCTTCCACGGGGCGGCTGCAGCATTTCCACTGACCATCGCTTAATCGTGTTCTCCCTTCTTGACTCGTGTTATCTTGTCTGTCAAACCCGATGGGCCATAATGGTCATTTGGATCGTGGGCAAATAATGAAGCACCACGAGAGGCGACGAAGACGACAAAGAAAAAAGAAACAACAGGTGAATATGTATAGGACGCAGGAACTTCTGCTGACGACAGAGTGGTGACTATGAGACCGCTGCACCGAATCCAGCCGTCCGACGAACCACATCGAATGAACATTATATGTATTGTATATATATATATATATATATATATATATATATATATTATATATACTTACATGTGACGTTTTGTTGCTTCTGTTGATGTTGCTGCGAGTCATTGATCCTAATACTGCTGCTGATCACGGTGCCTTGCCCACAGACAAACACGTCCAATCGATGGGCAAGAATCACATTCGAAACGCTTCATCGTTTTTACTATGCATATATTCAAAAAGTTTGTCAATAAGATAGGGGGAGAGAGAGAGGGGGGAGGAAGGAAATGAATGGGAAAATAAAACGAAAAGCTGGAAAAGACGACCACGATAAGTCGATCGATCGACGATGACTATTTAGGGAATCATAGGATAGGGTAATGTCGTTATGTTGTTCATGTCGGATCATCATCGGACAGCGGACCTAACCCAGCCCCTCATCGGGTCGAACGAAACGATGTCCATAGACCTATGATATTCATAGAAGAATCTAATATGATATTAGATCCGTGGAGAGGTTTAGATATTGATCGGGTGTGTCGCACATCGCCGTATTCACTATTCCTCCCCCACTCACTCTGTGCTCACTGCTTGTCATTTCTGCTGCTGCTGCTGTTGCTGTTGCCTCCTCATGCTGTTGTGTCTGTACCGTTGCTGGCATTGTTGTACCTCATATCGTTCGTTGCAATAATTCTTGCCCTGAACGGGCATCAACGCGAAACAGTGAAAAACAGTCATTCGCGCGGCCAGCGCAAAGTCGACCAAGAACATCAACGTATTGCTGTGTGTTGCTGTTGTTCGTGTTTTGTGCTGCTCACCGTTGACTTCGTCACACCTCTTTCGACTTGTGATGCTGCCTCGTAGAAACTTGCTCACGAGAACTTAAGCGTTTTACGAACTGCGGTCCCGTAAATAGTTCGTCAATTTGAATGAATCAATGGCGATGATTCCTACACAACTCGATTAAATAGTGTCAAACTCCCCTTCAACCACGCAGACATCTATCGAAACATACGCGTAACCGCACACGCGCGGACAGAGTGTAGACAAAGACGGACATATCCGCACGAAGCAGAGCGAGAGGCTATTGCTAAACAATTTTTCAGAGAATAGCAATTTTTGTCCTTCGCATTATCTATGGGGTATAGACCTCGCTGACTGACTGACTGGCTGACTTTGAAACTGAAGCGGCCACCGGCTGCTTGTGGTCCAGGCTGCCGGAATCCCCATCGTCGAAAACGTTGTCCAAGTTGAGAGCTGAACAGTGGGCTCAGCCTAGCCGAAGCTGCGGTAACGAACGCAGCACATATACGGCAGCGGTCACTGTATCATCATAGAGAACGAAGCCATGATCGACGGTATATACACCGGTCAAATACCGTCGCTGAATACCGTTGCGTGCCTTTCGGAAACCACTTGGCGAGAGATGGCGACAAGAATGACTCGCATTGGTTTTACCTGCGCCGACGACGAGCGCTGTGATGCCAGCGTTCGGGTTATTTCGTCCCTTCAGTAGTCCAGGTTCCTGATGGAGTCTGCCGTTTGGGCGGAGTCACTGCCGACCGACGCATTTGAAGTGGGCGCATTGGCACCATTCAAGAAATCTACGTCAGGTGAACCCCCGGAAGAATCACTACTATTTTTTTATTGTTAGCACACATTTTGCCTTCATTTGAGTCACAGTGGTGCAAACTGTGCACATACGTTGGTGATTATCATATATATATATATATATATATATATATATATATATATGCATTTCCTAGACGAAGAACACAACCATACAGATTTGATCAGGGTGGCTGGTATATGGCTATTATCAGTTTATAGTAGCGGGTTCTTTTAATTAATGAGCAGATGTTTATCGTTCCTATTCCGTTTTGCCAAGATCTATGAGTGTTGTTAACTTTGAATTATTATGCTATATCCCAGCTAAACGTTATGTAGTGATAGGCGTCAATTTCGTTTGGAAGTCATCGCCAAGCAACGGTCGCAGCACTGTTGCACTGATCAGTCAGTTCATGAAATATTTTATCGCTTTACCAATTACGAATGATACTTGGAATAACATACTTGGACAACTATATGGTCTGCTTTGTGAAGCTGCTCTATCCTATATGTCGTTGTGTGTGGACATTTATGAGTTACATCACACAACCGCGTGAGGTTTTAGAGCTCTGAGGTAGATACTTCGTTTATAATATGATCATCATGTTATCCCGACAGAAACGGAAGATGACTGTTTTCTGTCTATCACCGCTAGAAATCTGACGTTGTACTTCCCAGGGCAATTAAACTACATTCCGCTATAAAAGTGAATAGTTGCTCCTTATGCCTGGAGCTGTAGAATATCGGTCGTATAGGCGCACTGACGAAACTGGCGATACCATCTATCCAGCGTAGATCCCCGATAGGAATGTCAACAACCCAGTAACGACCGCTTGAGTCAGACCACGAGAGGTGGAGCCAGCCGTCAATTCTTTTATCAGATCTAAATCGTTTCTATAACATTCAGAAAATCCAAAACATACCCCGTCGGTAACCACGTGTACTTCTGATGCACGGTACAATAAATCTGACCGGGGCGTAATCTGGCTGTAACTCCATACGTAAGCGTGTAGAAATGTGCCGCTGTTACCAGATACGATGTCTCGGTTTGTTACCGTGAATCCGGCGAAATGGAAGGAGATGTCTGATCGGACGACGACGTAGGGGAGGTCGACCAACGAGAAACGGTTTCGCTTCGGCTTCGTTCACAATAAATTTCGGCGAAAAATTCGACAGCCATGGCCATCCGCCTTGTGCCGAGCGCTTCTCTTCGTCGCTGGTCTCTGATACACCTCTGTTAATACGTGCATCTGGTGTTCGTTCGGTGATTCAAGGGACGCTTCAATAGCTTCTGCAAGCAACGCCATGCTCTTAAAGCGGTTTTCTGTTAGCTCAGCTAGTAATAACAGTGTTAGTTGTTGCAGCGAGAGTCCAAATGACTACCAATGATGCCAACGGCAACAGCAGGAACGGTAGCAACGTTTATGTGTATACAAGATTTATTCGTCTACCCAATGTCATTGCATCTCGGCCATGGCTGTGCGGAGTTAAAAATCCACCCGGTGCAGCTGGTGACACGATCCCTCCTTAAGCAAACTGAAGTCGGCTTCGCTGTCGGGGGGTAATTGCTAAAAATCGCTTCGTCGTCTGTACATGAGTGCAACCACAGCAACCGCGTATTCAAACGCAAACAATTGTTAGCAGTTGGTGGTATCAGTTTCCCTTCGAAAGCGATGGCGGTAGGCTAAAGCCGCTATCTCAGCATGGTCGAGGTTCGTTCGAACTTCAGTTGAACTGATCTGTCACCACAGGGAGTGAGAACGCGAAATTCTGCTAACGATGAGCTGAGCTATTCTGTTCGCCGATACAATGACAGAGGAGACTGTAGACATATCTTTAACGACATATACATATTTTAGTCAAACAATTACTGGGCAACGATAGCAAGGGGGTCAACAGAGGCCGCCCACGATGGACTCGGTTGTGTTGTCGCCATTATCACGTGGTAGCTTCCAAAACAACCAGGTATTTATAGTGGAAGTATTGGGCGCTTGGACGCCGCGTGTTGGGCTTCTAGCCATTGCTATATTGCTGTTGCCAGAGTCGATTGTCGGCTGCGTTCGACTCTGGGCCGAATAGCGATTCTGTGACAACCGTGCAACAAAAGGATCGACACGATATATATATATATATATATATATATATATATGGACTAGCCATTGCCGCAGGCTGTTCCTGTGGCGAACAGTTTGGCTTCGTATGATATCAAAAGGAAATGCTTACAAATTAACGCTTCTCCGAATGACAAGGGAAAGCCCGATGAGGTCCAACCGTGTAAAAATCGTTAACCATGTAAATCCTTCAACTGTAAGGTATATATATATATATGGGATGGCACTGTGAGTTTCAGCTTTAGCAATATGACACCAGGCAGAAAAGCTCCTCGCTTTCTAAAGGCAGACGGAAATTGTAATAGAATAGTCGTTGTGGCAATGATTTAGCAGTCGAACTACACGATGCCTGCAGCTTCTAAGTTGATGTTCAGTGGGTATTGCGCTTCCTTGTCTGCTTAGCCGCCCATCAACACAGCCGAAACCGTTTCGAACTGCAGCAGTTTACTGCGGCTGCAGATTTCCATTTTGTTGCTTGGCCGTGTTTTTCCTCGTGACTCTTCCTTCTTTTCGTCGAATTTCCAATTGTGCCCGGCAAAAGCTAAGGTATAACAACATTCATCTATGCGTCCGTTCGTTCGTTCGTCCGTCCGCCTGTCGCTCCTTGCTCGGGTCTACCCAACGAGCAATTTCTGGCGCCCCCAAGAGGACAATTCCCTTGTTGTCTCTGTTGTCTGCGGCGTAACCCAGTTCAGCACGGGTTCGTTTTGCCAACCAGCAAATTATTAGCAACCCGCAGTGGTGGCGGCAGCAGCAACAACATCAACGAGAAAACGCATTGAGGTCGTCCTCCTCCACAGCCGTAGTTGTTGCCCGCGCGTGCGAATCCTCCCGCCTGAAGTCGTCGTCGTCACCAGCGGACGGAAGGAGTATTTCAACACATTTCAGCCATTGACTTTCATTCGCATCAAACCTCAATGCGGCCGAGACATGAACACGACTAATCATACCATCGTTACCTTCATAGTCCCGCCAACGTTAACTAACACAGTAATGACTATGAGAGTCATCGCTGCCGAAACACAGTTGTGACATTGGCGTTGTTGTTTCATTCTCATCTGTTTGTTTGTTTGTGGTACTCCTAGCCAGAGAAGTCCTCGAGATATCAGCGGAGCGGAATTGATTTGCAAACCTTGTTCGTTAGCACCCTGCATTTCTGTTAGTCAAACTCAGTTTTCCAATCGTGAGCATTTTAGTATCTGTATTTTTTTTACGACAAATTCGGCTAAGTTGCGAGACGTCCCTGATCACCGACTGTCACTCGTAAGCAGCAAAATCGAACTTAGTATTCCCCAGCGGTTAGTGTTTGCAGTGGCCTCATAGGGAAAAACGGATGGAAAAACTCAATTAGTAGAGTATACTGATCAATTGGCAAGGGGGCGCTCAGCGGCTTCTTGCTGGAGACGCCACCAGCGTTGCTATCGCTGAGCTGACGTTCGCGGACGCTCGCTAAACGTTGCCACGTATGGGTTAGGCAAAAGCGCCAACCAACTTAATGCTCACGGCTGTCAGATGACAAGAAAGAAACAAAAACGACAAATCAAATGCAGGAGATTCAGACGCCTTAGCAGAGGAAATTCGCAATTTACAAAGGGTGACAGCGGCACCGTGAACACAAACGACGAATGAATTCCCGCTTCGCCTGCGGCTTTCGGGCCCAACTCGAAGTCATTCGTCTCGTGAAGGCTCAAGTCTTCGCCTACGTCGTGAAGAAGAGAAATCGTCATTAGGGGAACGACGCTTGACGTGTGTGGGGTGGTGGGCGCTGAGCGAGCAACCGCTGATGCGAGTTGTCCGGATCCCGCTAATCTTATTTGTTCTTGATTTACTCGCGGTGCACCATCAAGACGACGAGGTCGCCATAGGTGAACTATAATACATAAATGCTAAGCTAATTGTCGCTCGCATTCTTAAGCGACATTGTAATAATTAAGCTGATCTATTTAGGAAATCGGAAATCGATAAACGTGTATTAATGTGCCCTCTGTGAGTTTTGGTTTGTGTGAATCGATAAATTGCCGCCTAGAATACTTCGATTCAACACTTCGTCGAATAAGTGAGCAGTTCACAAATAGTCGAACGAAATATAGAACTACACAACGTTAGGTTAGAACTAAAAATGAGCATCTCTATACGTTCATCAGTAGAATTTGGCCAAGTCAAAAGGCTTAGGTCGTTAAGTTAGGACGCAAACACTATCTCGTTTCGGGAAACAATTGTTTCTGCATGTTAAGGGAGAAACAGGATAGGCGTCGAGGAATATATCGGAATTCTCGTCCATATATTTTACTGCATCAGCTACGCAAACCACGGCAGCTATTCGGCGGCAGCAGCAGCAACAACGCCGCCGCCATACTAGATACGCTTCGAACGTGTTTCAGCATCGGATCTTGCCTCGGGCAGGACGGACCCCGCCAAAGCGGCCAGCGCAGAAAACAATAGCTCTGTATAATTTACCATCTATAGAAGGCAAAAAGGAAGAATAGTAGTTACCGGTTGAATATAGCCGGTAGTAGTATTATTATCATACGGAGAAGGTTCCTGCCAAAGCGAATTATACAGTGTATGCGAAGAGTCAACTGGACAAAGCTTGGTTGAAGTCGGCCTGCTCAGATGTATGAAGGTGTGTGTGATTGAAGAACCTGTAGACCAGCCCGAAGTATATGACGTCGGTGATGACATTTATGATAGTTCAATGCTTGCAAAGTTACTGATAGAGAAGATCACATCCACGAGATGACTGGTTGTGTGTGGTTCAGTTAGAGGACAGTAACTGCCGGTGGCGAGCAACGCTATCCACCTGTGCCGGTGCAATATATATATATATATAGTGAACTCTTTAATTTGAAAGAACAAGTCACAAGAATATTGTATGGGATTGCGTAATAACTGCAAATATAACATCAATGCTAAAAGCACACTCATATATATATATATATATATATATATATATATATATATATATATATACACGAAACATACGCATGGCTATGGAGCGTAGTATTATAGTCTATTCTCCTAATTTGTAATACAATAAATTAGTCAGCATCCCATTTGTGAGCACGTCGAATGAAAATGACGAAAACAGAGAAAAACGGGAGCGCTTATAAATCTATCGCAAACCGTTGTAAAGGGCGAATAAATAAAATGACCCACAAAACACAAATTATAGTTGATATCCACCCCACCGACTCTTTACTCGCCTATATGTCTATGCAACGCCTATATTGAAACACGCCTGTGTCTGGTGACGGGTCATTGGTTGCAAGTATTAACAAATTGTCTTTTGATCTGCTATCGCCCACTTCACACAGGATGTTCACGATGGCGCTTACTTTATCACGGTTACGATGTGGGGGGTGAATAAGTACACACACACGGTCGAAGGATAGATACATGTTGTCTGTGATATCTTGGATATATATATATATGTAGTCTATTTACTATCTAATATAGTCAAGGGAATATCATAGCAGACTCTATTACAGAATCCCAGTTGATTTGATTACGTTTGAAAGCGAATTGTGGTTTACGATTTTTTCCAATCCATGGTGCCATAAGCACCTTCATCATACCATATTCATCTATTTATATGAATGCCATGTCACTACAGCGTCAGACGCATCATTGCCGCCGCTGGTATCTCCTGGACCGCACACATGGGCCACTTGAGAATGTTCTTCTCCTTCTATTATTATTATTATTATTAAGTTATCAGACCAAATTGGCTTCAGTTTCCCAACATATTGCCAATATGCGCACAGCCTCGGCTATTTCACCGCGAAATTGACGTCTCGTTACAAATTTGTAAAACGTTTGAATGATCCTCGTCAGGTGAACCCTCCCGATGTCCGGCATCTACCCATTGACCGTTCACGTGGTGGCCACCGTCCTTGCCAATTCAATTCACTGATCCAGTCAGCCAATGTCTAATGGACTGACCACATCGCACAAACTGAGTCACAAGCAAATCAGACTTCATAGTAATGTCTGTGTGTCTCTATATGCTTACGAATGGTAATGACGATTTTTAGCCGCTCACACGGTAGCTACGACTCGCCACTGCTTAATAGAATCTCGGTCACCCACTCCCGAACGAAATGCAATTTTTTTTATCATCATCATAAGCGAACAAGATCACTTGAAACATCCATCTATCGCTTATATTAGCCAGGAATTCTAGCGAACGCTGTCGGTCATTCGTTGGAGTCAACGACTGTGAACGGGGTGCTGTGTTTGTGGAGTTGTAGCCAATCGAAACTTGCAAGAGCGGTGATACAGTTGCACGACCCCTTCGGACTTCATGGCCACTTTGTTTGGGTGCGTTTATGGTTTAATTTCTACAGCGTAACGCCGTTGTTACGAGTATCGTCGCTCGGGCTGGCGTCGCCGTGGCCAATACCACCATTGGGTGTTAGTCGACTACTGTGCGAGATGAACCCTACAAGGCAGATCTCGCCAAGCAGAGTGCTACATATAACGTTGCTTTTGCTGCCGGTAAAATACAACGTTTTTATTCGTTTTCCGTTCCCAACGCGCATCTCGGCCCGTCCGTGTCTGCGTTCGTCCCGGCTTGAAGATGCACCCATAACCATGCTTCAAACGGAAGGATGGATTTTGTCTACTGCAAGAGTTGATTGCGCAAGAAATCGGTACATGACGGCTCTCCCAGGAGGGCTCATTCTGAGCCTCGCTGTGTACACAAATCAGCACGAATAGACGGACAAATCGAGACACGAACAGACATCTCCTGTCGTTGCCGGGAGCGAGTCACGCGATGATTGAGGCAAGACAAATTAACGTTGTGACGACAGCCAACGACGAATGGCATATTCAACAGGATCTGTCTGGCAACACTGCCATTGATGGTGGTGTGGGATGCATTGTGGCATTGTATGTTATGCAGCATGATTCGTAATAATAATGAAAACAGAGAACTTGAAGTAATTTTCAAACGAGGAACGTCCATCTGACGATTTGGTTCCGATTTGGCACGAGATGTGAGCCTATTGAATGTCGTCTTAACTACATGTGTGTAGTGTGTGTTCGTGTCTCTTTGAGGTCTCCGAACGTGTACAATAGTTTATATAGTTCATATATTTGTTATATATTATATTTCTAGTAGTTTATATATATTTCTTTTTTAGTTTCCACAGTAGTTCAACATTCAACTCATTCAGGTGTCGTTCTCAAAATGTTCGTTAGTTAATTACCCAATTGTTCCCGATACATTGGATATGACAAGACGAAAAGGCAACAACAAAAATAAAACCTGATTTGTTTGAGAATCACTATCACTTTGTACATGACGATGTTCATTAAACCCGAATGATTAACAAGTCATCCTAAATGTGCTATCGAAGTCAACAGGCAGCTCAATTTGCACAAGTCAAGGCACGTGCCGGTTGCTATATGCCCACTCACACACACACACATGTCGATCGTTTATTTTATTTACTTTTTCTCCTCCACAATTTCTTCTACTCGTCTGTGATAGCGCTCAGTGCGATTAATTGACCGCATCTCATCGAACACTCGCCCACTGCCGCTCGCAGATTGGCACACAATAAACAATGTGTTATTCAACATTATTATTATTATTGTTATTATTATATTTTCAACAGTTGCTGGTTTGGTTGTTCGTTCAGTCGCCCGCTGAATCTGCGTACGCCAGTTGAACGCCGCCCCAAACAGAGAGAGGCATGGCTTTCAAGCGACCCGTGTCTGTGCGATGTTCGTGCATTTCGTCAGAAGAAGTGGTTATAGTGGTGGTGGTAGAAGTAGTGGTAGTAGTAGTGGTATTGCATTAAAATAGTATTAACAGCAAGAGAAGTAGAGGGCCTGCAGAGGTGGTCGTTCCTGTCGTCGTCGTCGGGGCGAACATTTTACATCTGCAAATTTCAAATTGACATTTAAATTTAACTTTTCTATTCTACGCGTGCTTTTTTTCTCACTCTTAGTCGCTCTCGCGCGCACGCGCGTTCGTATCAGCATCATCTGCTGTTGTGTTTCAAAATACACAGACAGCGTGTGTATGTGTGTGTGTGTCACCCTCAGAGAGTGAGAGAGAAGGGCCATAGCGTTTGACCTGTTAACTAACGGGACGGGATGGTTGACAGACACCAAATGACACAGGGGTGGTGGGCACATGAAGCGACAGCTGGCGACGGCGGCGGCGGCGGTGGCAGCAACAACTGCAGCAACACGAACAACGCTGCTTTCAGTGGTGATGCTGAAGCCTCGAGCTGCTACCCATATATATATATATATATTATCTCTCTAGCTACTTCTCTGTCACATGAGGCTGTGTGTGACGCTCACACATGACTCGTGTGGGGGTCGACCGAAAATGAAAGGATGTTCTCACCTTCAGAAGTTCGGACTGAATGGCTAGTCTCCTCGGATAATAATACAGCTGATTAAATGAATTGGCACCTGATTAAATCTTCTATGTCTCCATGTGACGAATGCATGGGTGTTAGTCTGCTGGTCGGTCAGAAGTCGACCAGATGATCCGTGCATAAATATTGCGGTAACACACATCGCATAAAATACATATAAACATGAAGGACTTGTAGTTAGATGTAGCGTTATACAAATTAGTAGTTGCCTCATCATGTGTTGCAGAAGGCGTATCTTTAAGGTGGCTAGTTATTCGTCATATAAATAGAGTTTGAATTCGCAAAAAATGCAGCTGAGACACTTCAATGAAACTTCAAACTCCACCTGCGATGTCAATTGAAAACATAGCACAATATAGGACGATTGTTGGCAACATAAACATACATGAATATATACTATGAGGATGTGAGTGTCCCATGTGTTCACTATTCATCCTGGATTATCTTTAACTAGACTAACTTCTGCTTTTGTTGTATTGCAGGTAAGTCGTTCGTCACGTTCCCGCATCTGAATTTAAATTATCTACACTTTGAATGTAAATTTGCGTCAATCTACGACCTTTTTACTTCACTATGCATATAATAGCCATCATCGAAACACTGTTTTAAGGTCGGTCTAGCTATTATAATTTTATGAAATAGTGTACATAAGAGGATCATGTGAGATCAGTGAGTGCCAAACATGATGCCAACTACCCTAAGTGCTATCCTCACAGCTCAATTTCAACTTCACCACGTCTCACGACGCCTCATAATAGGACAATTTGTGTGTTCCCCACCTGCGTCTCTCTCTTTATCAGATTCCAATATAATAATAATAATAATATTATTCAATATTCATTGGATATTCATTGCGTTCATTGGATGGGACGCAGTGTAAGGGCACATCAATGCACATGTTGCGTTTAAATAGCCCATCCGTGGACAGGTATTCCGTACACTATTCGTTTCTATACTAACTCCCAGCTTTAGAACTAGCAGAAGTCTACTATTAGATATCATAAATATAATACAAGCACTCGATGGCACAATATACCTGTTTAGAAAGAAGCGCTAGTTTCCGCACGGCAGCATGTTCATGTTGTAACCTATTTTAGGCCTCCGTGTCAGTAAGTGAGCGCTCCCATGCACAGGACACTGCCGTGTCCGCGTGCTGGGACGTAACTCCGATGGACCCCTGTGTCAGCTCACAGCCACATGTGAGATGTGTCGTGAGACACTGATATGTATTACATACTGATCATTTTTATTCCACTTATAGTTATATGATGGTGAACATCCACTGCCTATTCGACTGCTATAAGCAACTGATGAAATTATCTTCACTGGTGTGCATGTTATGAATGCCACAGTCGTGCAAAAAATATTGCCTATTTGAAATTCACATTATCAGCTTCTCTTTGCTCATACAAAAGTTCGACCGGAGGTAGACATATCGTGTATTGGATTGCCATCGGAAGCAAAACAATTTGTATCACGAACAAATCGTTACGAGCAACAAGCTCAGATACTTTGTATATACATATATATATATATATATATATATGGAAGTTGTGTATAAAATTACCCGAATAAGTCTTCCTCCTTCGTCTGTCGTTTAACATAAGTGATTTGGGAAAGTCGTGAGCTTACACATTAAAAACCTGACACATCTACATGGGTATGACAGTAATATTGACAAAAAATGACGATCGCACGTGCGATGATTTGGCATAATAATTATAATGATAATCGGCATCGTCCAATTAAGTAGAGCGATAAACGTTACGAACATCTTTCGGAGAAAAATCACCCATAATTTTTGTCAATCTATGATAGGCCACTTATGTTGTTTGCGTGAGCGATCTCCCTAGACAAGCTCGTGTGAATTCCAATTATGTTACAACTTTTATTAACCTAATCGGATAGTTAAATATCACCAGCGTAATTATTAAAACACGATATAGTTTTAACTACCATTAATTTTGTGAACATCACAATTGCGCATAAAGCTAGCCTGAAGTGAAATTAGAACAGGTTCATCGAACCACTGATCTTTTTTTTCTCATTTTTCAGTTGAACACTTATTCAGCCATAGATAGGTAGGCTACGCTGTGATTCTGCACTTTTGGACTGAGAGATTTTCAAGTGATTTTTCATCCTGAGAACAAAACAGCCAGATAATTGAATCAAGAGACTGGTGCTCTTGATTCAATTATAATTTGGCAGCTCACGATCGCACCATTGCATTACGCTATGGTGATGCAACGAGTACTACTTTAATGCCAGCAATCCGCAAGAGGAGGAGATTTAACTGGAAGACGGCTCACGGCTGCCTCAACCTCAATTCGCCAATCCCAGGGTTCCCAGCGTCCCTGATGACTTGGGCCGGATCTACTAATGTTGTTCTGCTGATACGTGGAAAACGTGTGATTTACTGTCATATTTCGCAGTCACCTCATTTCGATTGAATACACGGGGCCAAGCACTCCATTGGGGGCCTTCCCTCGCCAGCCTCGTCTCGTCTGAGGTTCAAGTTCGTGTTTGAGTTGAACATTTCGTGACGCGCACACATCGCGTTCAAGCCTCATGGCTATCGTGCCACCAAGGCCTGGAACACTCGCCTGATGTCATCGTGCGAGAAACTTCATCATCGTAAACCTCTTCTGCATCGTCCTCTTCTAGATTCTCGCCATCTCCTTTGTTTTCGTCGTTCACTGAGAGACGAGCAGAGGTATCTATCACTCGTACACAGGACCGACGATGAGTACCGATTGCTGGCCGGCATCACCGCCATCCATCGGCACGGCCGAGACGAGATGACGGCCGAGAGAGACAGCTGGAACGACAGAGTTCGCGGTGGCGCAGACTGTCATAGACGTCATCGTTAATGCTTAATGTCGTGACAACGATCGTGTATGGGCCTCGTTTGGCCATCTGCTGCAGTTATCCGCTGCTCGAGACGGCAGCTCCATGGTCATTTTCATCAGTTCATTTGTTCGCTTCGTCCCGCTCCCCGCCGCAACTCTCGGAGAGAGACCCAACCAACAGCCGTCAACGGACAGTCGACTCTGTTCTTTGACTTTGATTGCGTTCGTTTGTGCGCCTCGCTCGCGCAACCCGTCCGAGCGACCACATGATAACGTCCACCGCCTTCGAGCAGAGCCATCGTGGTCGTGAACCCGGGCGAGTTGTTATCGTTGTTGTTGTTGTTGTTGTTGTTATTCTCGTCTTCGTTTCATGCCCGTTCACCCATTGCCTGTTACATTCGGTTGCTCTAGATGATGTGATTCGAGTTGGAAGTCGCCACCATGGCATCCGCGGTACACTGACAGCTGAGATCGTGGAAAAGAGAAAAAAAAATCATGATGAAAGGAGTCACCAGAAGGAGACAGCTTGATAAAGTTATTCATGGTGACAGCTCTCGCGAAGCTTCGTGTGGCAAAAGTGACGTTACACTGCTTCTGCGTATGTGGATGCTACAATGAAAAAGATGGACCTTTATTTTCGTACATAGGGCGTACTGTTGGAATATCAACGTGGTAAGATCAACGGCCACAGACAATACACGAGAGGGAGCATTAATACAGCCTCACACAGGAGTTGTTGGCCGATTGATTTTTTTCTATGATGTACAAAATATTTGTCCCCAACAGAGAATCTGTACATACACGTATTAATATTATTATTACCATATATGTTGTTCGTTTCAAAGTTGACTAATAAATCAAGCCATTAGCTGCTTATCAGAGACATCGGCGCGTTGTTATGTATACCCCAACCACCGTCTCATCCTTTCAATCAGTTCCATTCTCGGTTTCATTGGGGTCCTCCATTTCTCGGTCATTCTCTCTTATTCCAGGCTATTCTATACATTAGCTCAACATGAGCCTTGGCCATTACTCCATTCACGTCGAGTGTTCGACGCTCGTCCTTGCTATTTTCAAGGCTCGTTTTTTCCCTCTCTTCCATCTGTTGCCTCCATCCCGTTGGTCAAGTGCTGCGTTCGCTGGCTGTCTATGGACATTGCGTCGTACTTATTTTCAAATTTAGAAATCCCAGCCTCCCCCGCTCTCCTTTCCAGCCTTCTGCGCTCCCACGTCGCCGCAGCTACGCGATCGTGCCCGGTTGCAGCGGTGCCTCTTTGTGCCTTGCTGACACGGAGCAGCCGGCATTGTTGTTAAGCAAGTACCAAGTGAACTGTGCGGCTCACGCTGCGACGCACGCTCTGTGACAGATGACAACAATACCACTCGTGGCCACAGAACTGGCCACTCAACTATTATAACTATACAGCAATAGAACGAAACGAACAAACGAATGACTGCGAACAGTCTGCCAGCTTGGCCTTATGGCGGCCAACACCATCGGGCGGCGTGGTGTAGTAATGATTACAAAGTCACTTTAAAATATGAGTCATAACGATAATAATCTTCTTAACTATACTAATAATAATAATAATAAAAATGAACAAGATATTATGATGGATATATACCATTATTATTAAGGGAAATATTTGTTGATTTATTAAAGGAACAGTAATATTTACAATGCTTAATTTTTTGCTCGTATATGTTATCACCAGGTCGCGGGACTTGAAACTTTGGAGTCCGGCATTTTACAGCCAGAGACTCGGCCATCCAACAAGCACACCGCGCTGGGGCGCTGATTATTATTATTGTTATGAAGAGGTCATTCCTCCCGTTCACGTTTAAAAGCAGCTCCAGTAGCTCAACTCTCCACCCACTCGTACTAGAACCACAAGGGGTAGTCAGTCGACTGAATATTTTTGACTATTACTACTTAACTATGTATGCGGTACAATCACGATCGGTTTCTTTTGCTGCCGCTGAAGTCACAGTCGCACACAGAAACGGTGCGCCTGCCGGTACACGTCTATCGTATCGTATTCTATACACACATATGGTACAAATATATATATATATATATATGTATATAACTGCTTGGTGAAATGGTTCATCTTGCTCGCTCTGCGGTCGTTGTGTTCCAAGCGGGGGTCAGGCCCTTGGGAGCCCCGGGTTACTGCTTCGCACTGGTATCTATGGAACAAAGGGAAAAGGACGTCTCCTGTCCCTGCATCATTGTCATTCATTCCATCTTCTGGAAGCTAGCAATAGATTCACTACAGTCACTCCACGGTCAGCTATGGCCACGGTTACGTCGAAGAGCTCAACACAACGGCCCGCCGCCGCCGCTGGCGGCGTCTTGGTCTAAAGTGAACTGAATTGTACTAATCGAATGCTGAAGAAGAGACACGAGATTCAAGCGAAATTTTTCGACAAGGGACCGGGGGGGAGGGGTTAGGGCAGATTACGCCTGGCTGAGTCATTTACGTACGCGAATAACCTTTGTAAAAAATAGCATTTGCCAACCGAGACTTGTGCAAAACCAGACACTGTCTGGCTACCGGCGAAAAAATAATGGCTATGCAATCGTTTGTGAGCGAAGTCAACTTCAATTTGGTCGGCTCGCTGGTTGACACGGCTGATGGCAACGATGAAAGGACAAAATGGGACTGCACATATGTATGCACCTGCTGCCCTGTATATTATTTATTTTTATATGAGACGCGAACGCGGCACTGTGCTTTGTAAATGATTCCGTCTGTGAAGTAGCTACGAAGGTGGCTAACCAGGACTGACAATCATGACTAGCCAAACGCTGCTAATGAACCCCTATATATTTAGATATTGGTCACGTGCTATCTTGTGAATTTCGAAGAGAAGTTAAATGATCGATGTCGACCTTCTTAAACATCTCATCGGCCCGCTTGAGTACTATGAATCATTAAGCCGATGATAGGTTGGGCAACATGTATCGAATATATTTATATCATATGGTGAACAAATATTTGAGTGAATAGACTGTAACCGTCAAAGACGTCGAATAGTTCTCGTCTACGGAGCGCTTTGTCATTCTCTGTTTAGATGATCAATCAAATTTTACTTTGCAACCGAATAGCACCAAAACCTACTTCAACCTGATGCATGCATCGCCTAGAACTGTATCTTCTAATATCTGCTATACGGCTGTACACCGGCAGAACCTAGCGCCATTTTCGAGCATTTCCTAAAGCTAGAATATATATATATATATATATATATATATGCTGAGTTTCATTTCATCTATTATTAACAATAATAACAACAACAATGGGTAGCAATACAGCTGAATCGAGACGAGTTGTTACATCTGTCTGTAAGATACTGCGATGTCCATTTTCATACTTTTAGTTTGTGCACTGCTTCTTTTATTCAACTCATTGAAGATGCTGTCACTGCCGCCACTACAACTATTGTACGTAACGTAAGGCCTAAATAGACGAGTCGGCAAATGTTTTCAAACAAATATATAAAAAAAGAAGTAAGATCCATAGACACACGAGCGCACAGGCGTATACAGAGACCCACCTTTTGTACAATACATGTTTCTATCGTCAATGGGAATTGACGAGTTCAAAAATATTCCAGACGGACACTTTGTTAACAAATCAATTACGTTGAACAGCTCCAATTGACCGGAAGAAGACGGCTGCACATTACCGTTATGACTTGGCTATATGGTATCTATAATATCGGAAATTGTTCCCGCCTGCTCCTCAACGTCACCGGCGATGAACAGCGCACTTCGCTTATATTTACATGTCGATCACATCATGGTACTTATATATAAAGCTAGCGTCACACACAAATTTACGATTGTTGGTTATTGCTCTTGAAATTGCTGTCCAACAATACAACCGCGGCGGCTGCCTTCTCCGCAAAAACTCGTCGCTAGTGCCTCGTCGTAGACGTGGAAATAATAGTTGTCGTCGCTGTGGTGTAATAAATAATCACTCTTCAATGTCATCAATGTCTCGATTGGCATTCGTTCGATTTCCTCTCAAAAATGGCCACCTTCTCGACTCAGCCGACGCTGCTGCTGCTGCTATTTCGGCTCTTGTGTCTTTCAATGATTGACAATTCTTCCAGCGCTATCTTTTTTTTTTGGCAAGCGGGCTCGCGCTTAAGAAACATAGAAACTGGACACTGCTGTGTTTGACCGGGTAGCCTATCCGTTTGCTCTGTGCTGCTGCTGCTGCTATTGCCGTGCGCGATCGGTCCATTCGGGCATTTACAGCGTCCCTTCGAAGTTTAAACATTGTTGCTTCGCGTGCGCCGCCCCATCGAGACAGCGCTTCCCTCGCTGTGTAGTACACCATGTGTGTGTGCTGGCTCCTGGAGCTCTACCGTTAATACCGTCACGTCAGCCCGTCTTAACAACAGCAACAGCTTCAACATGAATGAGAGAGCGAGAGAGAGATGGATAAAGGACAACCGACAGCAGCGAATTGTGCGTCCATTCGAATTGCCGCAAAGAATTGTCTCTTTCGACTCTATTTCTTGTTGTCGCTCTCTTTGTCAACCACCTAGTTTTCGCTAGTCCTTGTGGCAGTGGTTGTAGCGATAGTGGCAATAGTGTTGGTTGTTGTTGTTGCAGTAGCAGCAGCAGCAGTGGTCGGGTTCCTCGGCAACTCGTGTCTCCGGCCCGCGATTCATAGTTCGTCGTTATTTCATGGTAAAGCTGCTGTGTGGTGTGCGTGTGTGTGTCCGTGTACATGCGCATATTTACGTAATGCTACTGAGGTGCGTAGACGCCGTTGGCATTGTCTTCAACAGCTCAGGGGCTCTTACCCCCTGGCTGCGGACTCCAACCGGCTTCAGGTGTCGCATCGTATCGTAGCTCATCTAACTGTCGCATCATACGAGTTGTATTGTAGTCATCGTCGTCATCGTCGTCGTCGTCGTTGTTGATGTTATCCTGTCTGTGTTACCTGCCTTCTCATTTATCCCCGTTGAAGTTCTTCTTGTGACAGTGTCGGGTGCACCAGATCGTTGGGGCAACTGCTTCACAGTGCAGTTGTTCTGGCCACGCGGCGTCGGCCACCACCATCGCTGGCAGTAACGTTTTTAAATCAAACTGTAACACTTAAATAAACATCACTTCTCGCCAGCTTTGGCAGCCCCATGCCCGATGGTCACAGCCCACAATGTAACTAACAGTGGCTAGTGTTGTTGTTGTTGCTGTTGAAACTTTGATACCGTTTCTTTCCCCGATTTCTCGTGGGTACGGGATCACCCATCTGCGTTGTTGTCAGTCAAAGGATTAATGTGGCAAAGTGTTATGTAGACAAATCGGCGGCTCCTAGAGCTTGAAGGTCCCTCCGAGCGCCAACGCAACCCAATACGGGCGGCTGACGGAATAAGACACCAAAATACTGCTGCTCACGCTGACGCTACCGCCGCAGCAGCAGCAGGAGATTTTGTGACAATAAGTCCCCATGTGTCTGTCGGGTCCATCGTACCGATGCTGTCACTGTCAGTGACCATCATCCACGAGACCCTTCACATCACCTCACCTCAATTCAGTTGTCTCAGTTCGTGAAAATGGCCAGATGTTGGTGTTGAGAGCTGATCGCGCCAACACCACCCGTTCGCCCCCGTATATTATCTTTCTCGTTATTCGTTGTTGCTGTTATGCTTGCTACTGTTGCTGCTGCTGCTGCTGTTATTGTTGATGTTGTTGTTGTGCCATTACGAGGCCTTGGCGCTAGCAGAGGGGTGGTGCTTATAGCATAGAATGCCTCTTATCGCCCCTTGTTGCTGCTGCTGCTGATTGTTACCGCCTCTGCCGCTGCTTGCCGCCGTCAGGTGACAGCAAAATCGTTTGTCAGCAAACGCAATAGTTGTACGCGCATCGACTCAGTGGTTCTGGTGCTCGTTAGCAAGTCGTCGCCCCCGCCGTAATTTTGTTGTCGACGATTCACTTTTCATTCTCCGTCCACCAGCTACCCACCCACCTGCATGTCTGCCTATAAATCGATACACGTGTGGCTTGTTTATCGTCAATGGCCTGGCGGCAGTCGAATTTGTTCCCGTTCGCTTTCGACCCATTAGCGACAACGTACAAGATGGCGGCATTCAACGATTACGTTCTAGGGGCAGATGGATGAATAGATAGATCGATAGAATTACCAGGGTATATGAATGTATATAGAATAGCTTCACTGAGAGGAGTATCGTTCATTGTCCTCAACTGGTAGCCAATAAGATTAAGCAAGGACATGAGTCAAGGGTTCATACGAGATGCGGAAGAAAGAAAAACAACCGAGGAGAAAGTCTTCAATCGGAAATTGCAGTTTACGTCGGCTCGGGGGTAGTACCCGTTGTTGGGGGGGGGGGGAGACGGAAAATACGTAGCCAAACAATCGGATGTTAGAGGGAGGGTTTTGTTTACTGATACAGAGTCGGATGTTCTTTCTAGGTCAGCATGGGCGGTAGCTAGCTGCCCGCATCATTAGCTGAACGCAGTCATAAATAATTAATACCCGTATACGTATGTGATACCTACACGAAATCGTGTGCGCGGAATGCCCACAGTAGCTGAAAGTCAACCACTAAATCGTGGGGGGCTGTCTCGAAGCAAATTGACCCTTTGAACTTGTTCCCATTCTGGCTGTGTATATTTGAGATGTGGAAAATCCTCCGAACAGTTTTGATGTCACAATCATTGCTTTTCTATGATACAAGTTAAATCTAGACGTATTTTTAATGAGGCAGGAACAAAGCGCAAGAGGAACGTTCTGCTATAGTTGACAAGGAGTATTGTGTCTGACCAAATAGAGCATATTCTTAGTATACACGTTTAAGCCGAATAGTCCCTTGAATAAATCAGCATTTCTCGCTGCGTTTTTTCAGCACATCGTTGAATGCACAGTTGAACACTTGCGTGAACACATATAATATATAATGATAAATCTTGCGCGTTTTAACCAACACTGGATAATCCAGTCACCTACAAAATACTGCACCATTGATAGCATACATACAAACATAGCTGCGCCGGTCAACGACTACCCGATTGTTGCTAAGCAACAAAACGGAAGTAGCCGCGCGACGTCCGGACACCTACAATACTTATCGTCACTAAATGCGGATTTGGGGTGCGCACTATAATATATATTGCTCATCATATGCAATACCACGATTAAGGGGTTAGGCAGGTGATCGCCTGCGCACGCGAATCGACGTTCTAAAAATAAATCCACAGGCTGCTACTGGCCCCACCGCTTCGACTATGATTGCCACACGCTGTATCGTATATCTATCGGCAACGATGAGCTTTGAGAGCGGCGACAATCTTTCTTCGGACGAATCGGCATTCATCGCTTCGCCATTATCTCTAGGACGGGTGGTCGAAGCGACCCTTGGTGACTCGTGTCTGGCGTGAATAGGAAGAAAAAATCTCTAGAAGAATAGGTGATCAATCAGGGCTGGCCCTTTAAACTGCCACCGAATCGGCAGGAGTTGAACCCTTTGAATCTGACTAGCTCGCTGGCTGGCTGACTGACTGACTGAATCCAACTGAATCAATGCCCACTGGCTACTGCTTGCGAAGCTTTTTCTGCCGTTCTGTTAGTTGTGTATGCTCCAGGGACGGGATGGGGAAAGAAGACACTTTGCGATCCGTTGTCAAAGCCCTGGCGTTGAGTCGTAGTTAGCAGGTGTCAATTCTGATCGCGTATCGGCCGTTGTCCGGCGTGACCATCTTGTTGATAGTGCTGAGGGCAGTCCCCCGTGTGCGTGGCTCAGTCGGTCGTGCTGAACTGCTAAAATCGAGGGCTTGATGCCGACTTTGAGGGGCTTGATCGTGCATCACTTACTGAAACTTCAGTGTCGCCCCCCCACCCCCCAGGCTGGAAGAGATAAAGAGGTTGTCCGATATATTATAATAGCATCGATACCCAAAATTTAGAAATAGAAAATCGGAGAACTAAAGAAGAGATGCGTCTGCTCTAGATTCGGTACAAATTGACGGAAGCTACCAAAAAGGCCTAAAATAATAATAGTAATAATAAAAATTTTACCCGATAAAACGAATTCTGAACCCGACACTGTATCAATAAATCCTTAGAAGGAACGTAATGTCAAAAACGGTCAACGGGACATCGGTAACATGTTTACTTGTACAATATTCCACCTGACCAAATACTTTTATCGACAGAGTGTAGATGGTGTCTATAGCTCATTTCTGTTTGCCCCGCAGCTTATCTCAGTAACTAGACAGGTACCACTCTGACATCAGATTTGCTCTAACTCGTGCAACGATTGGTAGAAACGTTATATATATATATATATATATATATATATATAATCGGTAATCTCCTTTGGCAAAATCGACTCGTATTTATAGCGAGAAAATACAATGGTGCTCCCGTGTATTGTTTGGGGCTCAGTGGCTAGCGGGATCATATGAGATCCTTTAGATGTGTGGGCGGGTAGATCCGTTGAGCGAGAGAGACAGAGTCAGAGAGAGAGAAGAGTACAAACATCAACACAACCCCACAATGACTTCTAATGACTTTAAACTGATGACTAGTCTACTCTTCGCTCCTCGGCTGCACTTGGCCGGGCTATTGAACTGGTAGCCGGCAACTGTTCTTGTGAAACTCAAACCTCTATATGATAGAATTTGGCTTTTTTCGCACCTACCAATAAAATCATATCTCTTCCTCGCGCTTAACCACTTTATATATGCTACACAGCGTGCTGTCTAGAAGCTAATCGTTACTATGGCGAACTGATAGATAGGCTATATTTCATGTTTAGAATACATTTTGCCACGGTAACCCTTTAGCTGCTCGATCCTATATATGAAGCAGACCTAGGAACGTTATCTGACAATTGAGATTATCTGCTCTTTGCGGTTCTACGAATCATAGCGCATTGCATTAATAGCATGTCAGCATTTTTTCTTTTTTATAACCCAGCACTGGTATTGCATTATACCATTTAATTATATAAGCCATTACTTTAGTCGACTTAGATCGAAGTTATGACACAAGATACATCCGAAATAGGCTTATTCATTACTATTAATACTAATCCATCGGAGATGATACCACTAGTGATAATCACGCATTAGGTCGGCGCAGTCGAGCGCGTCTAGGAACGTTGGCGTGTACGTCTTTGCACCAGATGGACGTTAAGTCCGCCAAAAAACAAACGATGCACATTCCCTCTGGGCAAAACTCCACGGGCAGTCAGACACGCAAAGCATCAGAATCGAAAAAGCCAAAAAGTTCCAGCAATACAAGAAGATACAATCGATCTGTCCATTCGAACATTCATAGATCCTTCCCATACTCTCTGTCTATGGTATGGTTGAGCAGGCTCCGCAAAGCGGTGTTTACCTCAGACGCCACCACGACTTTTGGCACGGTAGCGTGTAGTAAGCAAGCTCATTGGTTGCTTTGTTTATTTGTTTGTGTCCCCTTCGTCCAAGCATTAAGATATATATATATATACAGCCTCGAGCGATTTGCCTAACACTTCAACTATGGTGTTGTACGATCACTCATTCGCGGTAGAATGATATTATAGCAGAAGCAGTAGTGTCATTGTAGAGCAAGTGGCAGTCGGAATGAGAACCCATGAACATTTCCCTTCATGCGTTTCAATTTTGCAGTTTTTCAATTTGCCGTACGGTATATTTCGAAATGCGATTTGTGGTACCGCCTCGGCTGTCACCTGTCCACTCATCTATCTATATTATAATAAATATATATATGTATATATGGGTAAATCGCATTGCGCATGAAAGCTGACAGAAGGATTATGAACGTCAGAATGGATTCATAGATAAAAAAAATGTGGCCTGTGCGTCTGATGTTCTTGCTCGTTATACCGGATGCTTTGTGTTTGTTGACACCCGAAAGATAGGGCTAATGTATTATCTTGTCTCGGTCGAAATTCCCTTCAGGGGCGAACACTTTGCCATTCATGGGGCCGGTGGGGTCCATAGTGCTCACATTGGTCTGTCTGTTAGCTTCTGGCCTTTGCTGTTGCCACCTGACAGAATTCAACCGTATATACAAATGAACTAAATATATAATATATGTATATATATATATATACATATATAAATGGCGGATGTTGGACGGTTATGGATACAAAGTGACAGACGGTTAACAAACGGGTCACTTGCAACCCGGCTCTCAAATCAGTTATCGGCCAATTCTGGTCGCGCTGGTTTTTGACGCGAGACGCTGATGCTGATAATATGGCTAAACCTCAACGACTGTTTCAACATCGTCATCGATCAAACAACTGCAATAGGGGTTGTGAGTCTCTTTGAATTCTAAATGCTATTGAATGCCTCTATATATATAAATATATATATATATGTATATGCGTGTGTGTGTGGATAAATATTTCCATATCTGGGCTGATTTGAATTTAAAATAAATAAATAAATTAAATTGCAAGCTTACGAAATATATGGAACAGCTGGTAACGCTAAATAGACCACAAAAAAGCGATACCATAACGATCCTACTCATGAACAACTAGGCTCCACACTCAAACTAATGAACTATAATAAATCAAATAATAAACTAATATAGTATTGTAACCAATAATAATAATAATATTATTAATTAATATTATTAATAACCAATAATAATAAACTATAATAGTATTATAACCAAAGGACCATAGACCGACTACAAGACCCCCTCAATCCTGCTTCTGTCAGCCAATCAGTCATTGAATCTAATCGAAAATCGAGCGGCCAATGAAGTGACAAAATTGTCGTAATTTACTTCTTACTGTTTAAACGATCGGTGCCGAACGACATTTACACGTGGCGAAGTTGTTCATATGTCTTTCAGTTAACTTTCTTGTAGTTACGACCGTATCGAGTAAGTGCGATTAACTTGACCATTACTTTTATGAATTCGCTTGCCGGTGTGCGTACAGTTAACGCTTTGGTAAGCGATCATGCCGGACTGAAAGCGCCCGCCAGTAAGTCGTCGTCACAATGATCACCTTAAGCGATCATTGTGGCGACTACTCGCTGACGGGCGCTTTCGGTCCGGCATGATGCAGGGAACGAAGGTAGATGGCTACGCGTTCAAGCCTCATAGACTGCATAGATAGACGTTACGCGTTGCAGCTGTGCAACATATAGAATACATTAAGACCAGGAAGAGATGGGGTGAGCTAAGTTCTGGATAGCGGGAAAGGCAGAATTGATAATCTATCGCTGACACCCTGATAGTATATCTAGCTTGTGTCGAATGAAGGAAGTTTACCCAACACATGCTGCTCCAATGCCGTGCACATACTTCGTCGGCTGTTGCTGGCAATAAAAATGACAATCCACAACAAAACGGCAATGCAGAGCGCCCATCTGAACTTCAATCCGTAAATGCATTGAGTTGGTAGCGAACCAAGAGAGCTGAGCCCCATAACATGATGGTTTACGCTTCATGCTGCTGGCTGTTTGACAATCCGATTATGCAATCGCTGTTGCACTATGGGTGTCTTTACCTCGAGAAGCATATGCATGCGAGTACATATGCTATACTATTATAGTACTATTTGTTAAGTGATAACGGCGTAATAACGTATTACAATTGAGCCCGCAATCGAGCAACCTTAATATGATCAAATTTGTCTTAGATTTTTATTATCCACCTTCCCCACTCTCGTACATATATATATATATATATATATATATATATATGCCTGAAATAAACAATCTATCTTTCTGCATCGCTAATGGTGATGTTCATGATGATGGTGAGACGTCGAGTGTAGATTTCTGAACTCGCTGGAACTACTGCTTACATCGAAGAAGAAGATCCTCTCAGTACAATCTCAGACAAAGGAGACATTAATATATGAAGATGCAATGACCCCTATCAGCACGTCCTGCTACCAGCAGATAGATAGAAAATAGATTCATATATAAAGGCTTTAAGGATCGATGAACGTCAGCTTCTGTCAGCGATTGTTATTGTTGCTCGTCATAGTCATACGATCAGTTCATCTAACGGGTTTATTTGATTTTGCGTGTTCTTTTTCTGCTCGTACTGAATCGTACTCACACACGGCGCGCCCCGCGGTGTAGCCTGATCTCTTTCACCTGCCCGCACCACCGCCATCCCGATATAGTCATTGCTTCCGCATAGGCAAATTTTTGGCGATACACGACAACTGTCGTCCTTGTCGTTACCGCCGCCACCGCCGCCACCGCCGCCGCCGCTGTGACGAGGAACGTGTCTAGACGCTGCGGAGCCACACAAAATCGAGCTCTCGCAGCAATGGCAGCGGTAGCATTCGTGCCACGCCAGGCAAATCACTCACCTGAATGGGGCGAGAGGCCGGCGTGCGCATTGCCAAAATCAGTTACACTAAAGTTTCGCGGTCTCTCTCCCTTTGCGGCGGAATGCGATCACTCCCGCATTGGGCTTCTAGGGCCTCAGCCGCATCAGTTGGCGCTGAAGTTCTACCTGTTGCCAACGAAAACAGCACGCACAAAACAAAACACAGAGGCAGCTGTGTGAGGCCACAAAAGCCAGAAGCGACTTCGGTCGACTATCGGCGAAGATAACGGCTCTTCGTCGGGCTTCTGGCAATATTTTTCGGAGAGTTTTTTCTTCTTTCAGTCTGCCGTCCGTCGCTGAATGGTGCAACAGCGAACGAGCAAAATTGGGCCGCTGAGCCGCAAACGCGATCTCGCTGGCTCTATTGATCGTACCTATGGCGGGCCAGTAGGAGAAAGGGTGTAGTCATCTAGGTGATTGAATTTTTGCGGCCATTAATTATAATCGTTGGTCGCATGAAAAAGAAGGTGACCAATGATTGCTGCGTCTTCGACTAAACAACACCGTAACAACAGCGAAATAGACAACACAGCTGTTGGTTGGCGGACCAATATTACTAAAGCAGTATGGCAGAAACATCGCTAATGATCTATTACTAGAGACTCGAGTGTTTGGAACGTTCATCGCCGAACGTTGGGTGTAAGGAGTGTCATTTAAATCGGTCCGCCAATCGGTTAGTCAAAGGGATTGATGTCGGGCTGGATGACTGGCTGATTGATTGATTGATCGATGGTCACACCTCCACAATTTGCAAGCGAAAGCCGCCAGAACGGGGAATAAATTACTTGATGAGGGAACGTATCAGGAACAACAATGAAGATCTTGTTGCTCGTTAAGTTACTGATATTGGAGCAGTACTGAATTTAATAAAAACATGTATTCTGTTCCACCATGCTGAAGAAATTTGGACCGTAGCGTAATAGAGGCTTGCCACAATGTGTTATATCTCTTGTACGAATGGTTTCGGGTGAACGGGATGAATCCGGTGATAGACTTCATTTTACAACGTTGTCGAGAGCCAATTAACTCATATGTATAGAATTAGCCCGTATGCGAATGATTGCCAGAACTCACAATACAACAAAGCTCCCTTCTGTTTCCATATATATATAAAGAAGTACGATGCAGTATTTGAGCATGACAATCGATAAAATAGTTACGCCCATTTAACAGTGCGGTAGCGATAATGTTCAGCCACTTTAATGATTCACTGCAAAATAATTGCTATTATTAATATTATGTATACACGTGCGGAGCGATATATTCATTTTCGCGGTTGTGAAGAGTAACTCTGAGCATACTAATAGCTCAGAGGCCAATTTCTTGACACGTATACTGCTACTATTTCATTCTTGTTGTCGTCCACATTCTATCTCCTGCCAATTACCTCAGTGAGGCTGTAAATTTCTGTTGGACAAAAGAAGCTAGACCTCATTGAAATTGGCCCATTAGGAGGATACGGATGAACGGATGAAGTCTTCTTGCCTCATGTGTCTCGGACGATAACCGTGAAGAATAGGAAGGACTCACTTAATAGTATTATGGACAACTGAGGCACATATGAAGGCTAACGAAACACATTTACTGTTGTTAGATAATATGATGCAAGTAGTTCCTTATAACATCTCGTTATGCCCCCTTGTTCGTTTGTGTTATTATGTTCACTATGGATACATAGACATCTATTAGCATTACTTAAATCACAATATGAGAGGACGCCATTTGCAGACCGCGCCTTACGCGTTGCCATCTCGATTCCTGACGTTGGATCACATCTCTGACATTTAAGGCTTAGCTGTCCCGTTACTGTGAACTCGTGTCATCACATATCTCCATTGGAGAAGCCTAGAGTAAACAACACTAACAACGTTAGGCGGCTCCTTGAGTGGTAATGCGAAAGTTGTGCTCGACTGGTGGCAAACCCCATCGAATGATTGGGTTAAGCTGTGAATGCTGTTCCAGCGAAACATTTTTTCTTTCTCTAATGATACACTCATTTCGTATTTTCAATCTTTAAATTACTATTCTATTAATCTGAGCATCAGTCTACGCATTCTAACATAGCTTGCGCTATTTCATTAATAATGTCTTTTATTCCAGCAAAAGGCAACGCCTCATATAGGGCCAGCACATTTTTCGGCTCAACGTTACTCAAGCTTCTCACGTCAGAGAGATGATGACTGGTGCATTAGCTAGCTGTCTGCGTTAACTAGGGATTATTCATAATATGTACAGACAAATGTTTCCTCAGCTCACATGCTGATAGCCTCACGTAGTGTTCTTTCTTAGAAGAGAATACGTTCTTTGTGTTGACATAACGTAAAACCCTTCGTCCTGAAGGCTCAGGCTCGATGCTCAAGACGATGAGCTGTGGGTCACGTGCGCTAAGACGTTTATACAACATTCTCGCATTACCTCCCGTCTGTGTAGAAGTATTTTTCGTAAATTGCATTTCTTGACTAGATTGGCCCATTGTTCATGAACTCTTCATGAGCGACGGCCAGATCCGAGACGGATCTGATAAGAAACAAGGAAATAGAGAGAACGCTTAATGCAATTACACCCAAATCTGTACCCTTTCGTAACGTGGACCGCGTCTACCAGTAGCGAATTCGGGATCATATCGAAGACCGTATGTCGGCTTGTGTCACGTTACCACTTTCGTGGTAAAATTATTTTGCGGCTGTCGATCCCGATATGAAATCTGGGGGATTTTGTTTTTCGATCGCCTTTTGCCAATCAGTGCCAGCCAATGTCAGCTTGCCTTCTTCGAATTTATATCGAAATACTCGTTGACACAAATCTATACTGTATAGGGAGAAATATTATCGTTTGCAGAGACATGCACATGGACATCGGCGCCAATGAATCATCAGGTACATTCGAATAATGAATAATCTGTGAGCGTTCCATTTTTGCATCAAGATGGGCACAGCATTCATGTATTGAGCGCGTTGCAAGCCGTCCTATTTGGATAGTTTTTTGACTTTGAAATAAAAAAAAATTAAAAATAAATTCTCTATGACGAAGGACCCCTTTACCATAAGCTTGTTTTCGTTGGAGCTACGCGTTTTCGTTATCTTTCTGACAGCGTTCAGTGAGTCATGCTTATCTGGAGTAGCAAACAGCGACATTCATTTGGTGATGATGCGTCTGTGCATCTAGCAGGCTGGCTGGGATCACCCGAGGTTGCAACTCACTCTAGCTAACTCGTGTCGTTACTTTTTGATGGAGATAACTAATGAACTGCCGCATACGCCTCTTGGTGTGTTAAAACAAGTATGTGATAACCACTATAGAATCGTACCCATATATCGTAGCCCTTGAAAATATCATCTGCGGTTAGCTTAAGATACATTATATATCATATAATACATTCGCTTTAAGCCATCGGTGGCTGCTTCGCCCGTCTTGTCGCTTCGATGTTCGACTCGTTGTGGCTATCGCAGCAGTAAATGCGGTCGTATTATAGGTCCGTTTATCTATATATATATATATATATATATATATATATTTGAATGGGTATATATATACCTGAATGGGTGTCCTCCTCTTGGCAAGAGATTCTCCTTTGGATGATACAATTTCCATACAATATTCATCAGATCGGTATCCACTACCATCCTCTTGGCTGGGTCAGCTCAAGAAGATGATGCGCAAGAACAACAAGGATATTTCGTTCATGAGGTATCTCGTTCATTCCATTCGGCGACCGAGCTTTCTTCATCCATCAGATGAACAACTGTCTCGACAACGACGCCAAACATGTATTTCGTAGAAGAGACAGATCGCGCTGTCGCAGAAGACAGCATATTCTGGCGTCTGTACAAATAGGTTCTGCCGGTTCGACAACCCGGCTACTATTGCGCCAACATTCGACTCTAGTGTCGAATTTAAATATAATGTAATGCATATATGAGATTGGATAGTGCGATTTGATGGGGATTACATCTTCTACTGCTACTATTGTCACATGGACATTAGTAAGACGAGTCGAGAGTGATGGTGGAGAATGCGATCGACGACAATACCACCCACTGAAAAGCTGGACGACAACAAGCGCGACCGAACAGGGCCGAACGTTTGTATGCAAAGTCAATAGTAGGTTAAATAGTACCCGCTTTTGCTGGCAGAACACCATTATTATTTGGCATAGTTCTTCAAAGCGTTGTACGATCTAAAATTGTACGAACTATTAATCGCCTATTTTAGTTCTTTGGCCATGAAGATTCATGCCAGGTATATCTCATCAGATATATACGACCGTCATCATTTAACAGACGTTGAGTACTACACTAGTCGAAGTAATGTCCCTCTGGGAAATGGTAAAGAAGTACAGCTATGATACCGATTCATAGAGCATTGTTATCTATCGTCCCAGTACATGAGGATTCCGACGCACAATATGATTAACCATCTACACGCAGCAGTGCATATAGCAACGACGATTTGTCACCAAAGACTACTATACACTAATGCGCGCGGAGGGAGGGAATTTAAAATATAAACGATTTTCTGCCACCTATGTTGGAGGCGCGTCGGAGTTCCACTTTTCGGTTGGAAATAATTAGCTAAATTAAATGGTTCGTTTGTTTATTTTAGGAGCAATTTTTTGTGTATGCTACATCATGTCACAGTGGCTATTTACGGCGTCTCTTCACCATGAATCGAGTTGAATCGAGTAAAGCCTTTCTTTCCATAACACTATGTTTCCTTCGTTTTGTTTTTCTCAATTAACACAGCCGGCCCCGTCGTCTGTGGGTCCCGAATCCGAGTCGACCGCGCTCCCCTCCGACATCATCATGTGGGACGATGCTGAGGGCGGGGGTGTCAACGGACCCCCAAACAATACCAGCAACAACAACAACAACCCGAGCAACAATAACCAGAACAACAGCCAGCATCCCTCGAATCGACATCGGCAATATTCCGTTCCGCCTGCCACCGCTACACCTGACCTCAGGTAATGATTATAGTAAGAATAATAATAATAAAGGCTATAAGAAAAATGGGAAAGAATGATGGCAGATATCTATCCGTAATTATCCAAGACGGATGCGATGACTAATTATAAACGAAGGGGGGAGGGGCACTCAGTTTTCACAGTTGTACCATCTTACTAGGTACCTAGGTATGTATAACAGAAACACTGTGTGAATTAATAATGAAGTAATTACTTCCATAATAATAATAATTAATAATCATAATAGTAATAAGAAGAACAATTAAGTTTTGATGTCTACGAATAGTTCGAGTCGGGTGACACCGCACAGGAAAGGGACTCATGTATTATTTAGATAGTCGCTCCATTTAGTTCGGTTCATACAACAGAATAGTGTACCTGTAGTGTATCGATAATACGGTACATAGCGCAAGGCCTTTACTGTTTTGATTTCCTCTGCCAAAAAGCGAACAACCCGGATAATAATACAGTCATAACTATGGATATGTTATTATCCGCATACGATGATGTTCCATAGTAAGGTCTCTGTTGTTTAAATGATGAACAGTTTGACAGAACTCCCTTGAGACAAAGTGCTAGATAGCCACACACACACATAACAGAAGGACACAGTGATCCTGTCGCTTGTTATGCTATTTCTAGCAACAGCCATCGCGGGCACATGATGGATTGATAGATCGCAAGCGGACGCAATTTAACCTTGTTACGCATAAAACAAAATCGAACCACTCAAAAGTACCGCATCGATCAGACAATTGAGGGGGAATCTTCGCAGCCTTGACACTGAGGCTTGGACGAGGTCAAAGGACTGACGTGTCAAGGAGTGAGACAGCCCAACGACGGCATGTTACCATATGATCGTTGCCTATGACATTAGTTCCGCTTTGAGCAGCTTAGTGATTGATATTACTGTTCGCTGGATCGACAAATACCCCCGCGGAAAAACAGACAGAATAATAACGTCGAAAAGGCCACGCGCGCACCCAGCCACTCATTGGTAATGTCCATACATTTCGAGGTTGAACGTCAAGAGAAAAAGGAATCAATGAACGCAGTGTGCAGATCGTTGTATGAAAGTGCCGTTGCGATTTCGACAAAATGTCGAGAAAGATAAAAACTCGCTATTTGATGCAGTAGCCGACTTCATTGGCTGGGTGCTTGTCTGTTGGTAGGGGGTTTTCTGACTATAGGCCACTAAATACAATAGATCTTCGAATAGATTCGAGTAGATACACGATCGGTGAGCACCGGAAGGGCGCATCCATCAACAGTCCATGAACACTCTCGTCCCGGTAAATCCCTCAGTAGTATTCACCTTAGGTGCTTCGGTTGGCCTTTGACCACACGGCTGGTGGTTTCTGTAAGCTTGCGAGCACTGAAATCTTGACACTTGCAACTACGTGAACCTATATATTGAAGGCATTTCAGGCATAATCCTGCGACGGAGGACCTGCACGCTTGGAGCATCTACAGACAAAACCTCAACTCGGACTTCACCGACTCGGCATTAGGAACGACAGAGAAGTCCCAGCGGCCATTTGGTAAGTTATCTTACGGTTGTATATTGAGCGTAAATGCTCCGTGAGTAACATCCCTCCATATCTAGTGAAAACCAGTTGTTTATCGCAAAGCCACGTTTATTATACGTGACATCGCAACACGCGCACATACCCTATTGGCACGTCGACAGCTTTCGAATAGCTACAGAATAATAGCAAATAGTGAAAAAGCCTATCCGAAGCTATTCCAACAAGTGTCAATCCTTGACACATTCTCATCCTCAATAACACGACTATGAAGGATCATGCCAAACCATTCAACAGCCAGTGTGCTGTGATGCAATGCGGCAAATTCAACTTTTAACCTTCTTGCCGTGTAGATGAAACATCTATGCACAAGCCATATCCTGATGATATGTTGATTCGCGGTTGATTTCGCTAAGGACGAACTCAGCATCTCTGCGAGGATCAGGTGAGAGCCGATTCGACCAGAGTACCGATAAATTTCAGCGATGGTGATTACGATACAGTCACTTTCATTGCGCTTCTTGGTGACCGCCATCAAGCGGACGATGGAAATGTGAACCGAGTGAATGCAAACGCTCACACGCTTCTAGATCCACATCTGTTATCGGCCCTGACAAAAAAAGAACGACACATGTCATTGTCATATGCCCCCAGAGGCCAGACGACACCGCACACCGAAAACATCATTTCTGTGACTACAGTTCGCCCCCCTTCTCCCATTCTATTTTCCCTAAGCTTTTTCGTTATTTCATATTTCGACGCCAACATGTACAAATTGTAAGTTCTGTGACAGCGTCGGCGAGGATAACAACGCCAATGGCGCCGAGAACAACCATAATGACTGACGACTGCGGCTTCCATTTGATGTCTTCTTTGCCCGCGTAGAGAATTTTGTTTAGTCAACGGCGATCGTGACAGGCACTGGTCAATCGGGCAATAAACGGACAAAAGTCTGTTGAAAGGACACCATGTTCGAACAAACATACGATAAGAGTTGGCGAGCTTTATTCAACTGCTCAGAAATGGGTGGGGTACTCTGGGAGTCGAATCAGAAAATGTAGCAAGCAATCAACCATCGAAAATAGTGCTCATAAACATTGTTATCATCGTTATGCGCAGATATGATATATAGATCTAATGTAATCGCGATTCTGACGATGAATGAGGTGAATCTGTAATAGGAACCGATCGACGCGTCATTGCTTCTGGTTTGCGTTTGCTGCCGTTGGACTTTCGTCTGAGACCACAATCGATTACGCTAACGAGATATCACATTTACCGAATACATGTTGTTTGAATAATATATATATAGATATATATATATATATATATAGGGGTCTTCCCAGATCCTCCAACAATGATCTTCGGGTTGATTCATATCAGAACGCAAATTAGCGGCAAATGGCATTTAAAAGTATAATTGACTGTCAGTGGTCAGCCGCTGAGTGACTATAAAGGGTCGTTTTGTTTTGCTGGAATGAAACCATGTCGACTTGTTGGTTTTGCTCGAGCTGAAATCCGACCTCATGCTGTAGCCCTACGACGAAATGCTCGGGAAGACTTCGAGCGGAACCTTCAACTGGTAAGCTGCAGTTGAATCGAGAAGTAAATATTAGCGAACGTGACGTTTGATTCACGCTTTGTCGATGAGAGAGAAAACAGTTCCAAGATGTTCATGTTGACACTTTTTAGATTGGCACTTTTTTTCTGCGTTTAGCCTATTCTATTTAGCTTTGTTTATTCGAGTTGTGTTAAGAATAACACACAAATCGATGGGCACGATTGTGGCGTACGGATACGCGGCGGCCACAGGACGCAATGCGGTTTTCCCTTGTTGAAATCCACGCCATCTGAAATAGCGCAAATAATAGGTAGATATATTACTCAACAGCAAAAATCCAATCGGTTCATTTGGTGGAACCTGTCGAAGGAAACAATTGAAGCTGCACTGTATCTTTACTACGCCAGTCAGATTGCTAGATTCTCAAATCGAGTGACAGATAGCTGGCATAGATACAAGGTCATAGTGGTCTTGGCGGCGAGACGTGAATGTGTATTGACCAAAGGCCAATTATTGTCTCGCTATTTGATCAGCATGAACGTGAGATGATTTTTTTTTGGGCGGGGGTGGTGACAGCAGCGGATCAGCGCATGGGGTAAGCGGACGGCGGTAGCATTTTACTGTGGAATAGTTCGAGAGTCGTTCATTTTACAGATTCGTGATTGAGTCTAATCGCACGCTGGATTTAGTAACACCACGGTGGACAGGACAACCATTTACTCGATTTTTTTCTCAATAGTAAAAGTAATAGAATCGTTTCGCAGTCGCAGATATCGCAGACATGCCACATTCATCTAAGCGGCCTTCTTCTGAGAGCAGAAAATACGCTTGCGAGATATGTATCTGGCATATCAGATCTTTGTAAGCGCGAAACCTCCCCCAAACCTTCAGCTTCTTTATTTTGTCGATAGCGATTATCTAGAATGATTAGTTATTGTTTTTTTGATGTTGTTTCGTAGATGGAGAACGTCACAAAAGAGGCCTTCTGATATAGGATAACCAGGCCGCCATATTGTATAATACTTTCTGTAGTTTCTTTTTTTTTTGATGAACCCATACCCGTTGAGTAATCCTGCCTTGTATTTCATACAAAAGGTAATAATGGTGAAAACTGTGACGGCTTGTTAAATCACCCTGCTTCTTATCAGGAACAGCTGGGATCGGAGTCTTCCTTCATGCGTGTTTTGAGAATCGAGGAAGACAATCACATCAACATGTAACAATGACATTTTGTTAAAATCATGTATCGTTCTGATCGCTTCTGTACCAGCTGCGTATTATTTCCTGCTAGTACAATAAAGAGCAGTATTAGTTTGGCCAATGCGGCATGGCCACCGTGCACAAATCTCTGGGACTCGCTCCATGTATTTCTGATACCTCAGCCCCCGCTGCTGCTGCTGTTTCTGCGGTAGCTCAATGCTGACAACGTCGAGCTGTTTGCTCCTTTATCGTTGTCGTTGCGTTGGCCGCTTCATATTGCATTTGCCTATAGAAATGAGTGAAACGAAGTGTGACGCAACTGTCCGCAGATGACACCACATAACAGACTAATACACAGCAAAAACACACATACACGGTCATCATCACGGCTGCTGATCGGGCAGTCTGAATTCGTCTGTCATTCGAATTTCGTGCTAGTTTTGATGCGCGGGCAGGCAGCGGCCCTGCTCGCTAGGCTGAATCACGATAGTTCCGTGTAGCACTCGATTTTGCTATGAGGTAGGCCGCTCACCGTCCACGCTGATTGGACGATGATGACATTGATTATGCTGACGATCAGGAAGGCCATAATTGTGTCTCCCTTCGTGAGAACATGAAGTCCGCAAACATCTCGCCACCATCAGTGCGTGGACCCTGCAACATGTTATTGAGTCGCTGGTTAGCAAAATAGAATATATATATATTTGACACCTATACAATGTCAGCATCGCTGGGAACGCATACGGAAGGTATTCGCTATCGCGTATATCTGTCAATCTTCTGTTCGGAAGGGAACGTCGGACTTCTCTCAGCCCCAGCTCGAGCTCTGGACTAACGGTGGTGTTGACACGATTTCGTCATCTCAGTCGAATAGAAATAAAGAATAGAACAGAATGGCAGTTGCTCAAATAAGCTCTTACTTTACCTCTATAGTAAAGTCGGCAAGATATAATGAGACAGGACAAGCATCCTATGTGCGCGAAGACGGCCGCCACAAGTGAACCTGTGGATTCATTCAGCCAACACGCTGCTCTCCCTTGAGGACATCTCATTGATCCAATCCTTGTCGTCGTTCTTGGCGAAAACCACATTGAAGCTGTAGTATTTTCCATCTGCATGTGAGGGATAACGGATGAGGCTGTATTTTTTTGTTCTTTTGTATTGTTTCTTGTGATTCGATCAATTCTTCTACGGTGACAATTGTTATTCGATTTTCCGATGTTCTGTATAAATTATTGATTGTTGTTTGACTTTCAGGCAATTTCCAATTACGAGAATCGACCGTGCAAACCATTCTAAACCACCCGAAATACGGACCTCGTGACCGGAATTCCGAGCTGGCAGCCAACATTCAGACCTATCTCCGATTCGGCCTGCCTAGAGTTCACACGTCGAGTTCGTCCAGTAACGGAGTGGCCGGTGGACCAAATGGCCGATTTACAGCGACTGCCAATCTCATAAAAGGTCGGTATAGGATAGATTGGCTACAAAATAATCAAAATAGATTATTAGGCCCCTAACCGGTAGCTCCATTTTAGCGTCCACTGATCTTGAAGCTAGTGCCGAATATTTTGTTGCAATTTAAATTTATGTTTTTTTTTTTATTTATCCTTTATTTCGCACAACTGTATAGGCATGCATCTTATTGTTTATATATATGTATATATATATATATATATATATATATATTGCGGGTGATATTGCACTGTGCTTCAAATTGATCTATATGAAACAAATCAATATCGTCCATAGTCAAGATCAATTGGGGACTGTAGTTGTGAGAAGATCTTCCGACTGGCGTTTCCCACCGACGTCGCACAAATTTCTAACGGCTTGAAATCAACGACCGCACCCATTCCTGGCCGGGGTTCATCGACTTCGCTGACGAAACCGGAGTAGCATTGGTAATGGTCAATCGTTCGAAGTCCCTGGCGGGTGTCGAAATTGGTTTTGTTAGGGGCGAAACGAACGACACTCGTCTTAAGGTTCCACGAGTCAAACGTGTGACAGCTGAAGTCAGTTGAGCTGCAATTTACGCATCGTCCATAATAATTCCTTCTGCGCCACTTGTATTTCCTGAATTTCCTGCAAAAAGACAACTCACAGCGACTCGGCTGCTAGACTTCACAAATGAGTTGTTCGATGCTGTTGGCTTTAATGGGCGAACGAGCCGAATCGATCCAAATTTCTGACACGTAGCCCTGACGTGTTGTTGGTGGGTGCGTTACACCTACTGGCGCGTGCCAAAATGGCAACAGAATCTATTGCGAGTTTTATGCTTATCTTGAAATCAACGACCGGGGAACGATTTTTCTATCAAGAGCCCCAGTAGTTATTTCTCGGTAGCAGGACGACTAACTTGTCAACGACATGATTACACCAACGTGCGGCGATCACTATGGACCACCTCTCTATAAAGAAGCTCATACACCTAGTATAAAATTCGGCAATCCAGATGAATCTGCCGTGTGGCCGATTTCGTTATGCGGGTTACAAGACAAAAAGTTAGTCCCCTATTAACAAAAGCGGTATGTATGTATATACATTGCACGCTGGTCTCTAGTTTTCTTCAAGCAGCGGCGGCGGACATTGGTGCTGACATTTAACCATATCGTTCCCTATACCCTTAGAGAAATGCCATGCTGTTATTGTGTCTACAGATACCTCGTCAGGATACGACAGTTCGGAGGATGGCCGTCGTAAACCAACCGCCAACGATGCCCATCAGCAATCAGCTGCCCATCACCATCTGTCAACGGAGCAACTGACGGCCCGAGATCAGCTGTGCCACGAATCTCGAGGTAGATATCAACCCAATCAACACCACTACCAGCATAACAGCAATGCTAACTACGTGAGCCATCATTACGGCATCTACAATCGACAGCCGAGCAATCAGCAGTATATGATTCTGCAACAGCATCAACAGTCGCAGCAGCATCAACACCACCACCACAACCATCATAGAGACCATCCCCATCATCAGCAACAACAACAACAACAACAGCACGATAGAGATCATGCGCATCTAGGCGAACTCGGTTATGGTAAGCTGGAACAATGAAGTGACGAAAGGTAAAAAGGGTACCGACATCTGACGGCGACACATCTGCTATCGGGCACTCGGAAGTGGAACGTCCGCGCGGACTCTCTCATTTATGTAGACATACCATCGGACGCGCGCATCCGCTTCTCAATCTTCGCTTAGCTCAGCGCAGCCCACCCAGTACTTCTGTTCTGTCTTGTTCAACATCTATCGCCCGATTCCCAGCCTCCCTTTAAACTCTATCTATCTATCTATCTATCTTTCTATCTCTTTTGCTTTTGTGTCTTTTGGGATACACACTTATCACGAGAAAGTGTCACACAACACCTTTTCGCCGATCCTATTTTCAGCTAATTTGAGCTATACATATATATATATATATATATGATCTCAATTAGCTTTTGCACTTTTGTTCCTTCCTTCTCTTCTTCTCGTTCATTGCTATACTGAACTAGGGGGTGCACTTGTGAACGAGAGTTCGGGGTATGCATTCACACATTTTTTTATATATATATAGATGTAGATACAATACATGGACGTATTCGTATCTGCATTAGTATATATATACATATATCTGTGTCTGAGTTGCTTAAACTTTCGAGCAATGCGTGAACGATAGCTGACTCCAACACGAAGCCAAATCGCTTGTGGCTGGTTTGATCAGCTGTAATGTTCGTCGACTCCTATGTTCCCCCGTATCACTATACAATGCACCCATTTCTTTTTCCTTACATCCGTAGTCGACCACTGGCGTAGAATATCAGACCTGGCCCAAAAGACCCTGCCTATTTGTCTATTTCATAAGATGCGATGTTCAAATGCTGACTAAGTTGATTCGCCTGAGTGGATTCTGTCACATCGATATTTTCTTGTGGTATCAAAGCGAAATGTCGGACACCTTCTTCGTCCCTTCGGTTCCAGCTACTTGATCGTTTTCCTTCGAACGCCTTTGCTAACATTTGACTAATGCCACTAATATTGCTGATTATGATATCGAATAACGGCTTCCGTAACCTCTACAGATGTCCACTGCGGCTGGACTAATTATCTCTAACCACTAGTTATTTAACGTTCAATTAAAACAAAGACAGCTTTATGCTTTTAACTTGTCGTGCTCGTTCGACAGAGACCAGAGAATAGGCAATGAAAGTGAGCTCCCTTGCCGAATGTTTGTCAAAATGTAACATTTACCCGTTTCAATGATACGACAGAGTCTAGCTTTTACTGCTATTATTGCTGCTATCGTACGCAGACATTGACAAATATATGAAAACCGCGACGACCTTAAATAGAATCCCGCGTTTGCATATGTACCAGGTAAGCTGGATCTCAGGGCTATCCTATGATGTGTACTGTTGTTTCTACATCGCTTTCACCTCTCAGCTGTACCTCTTTACCTCCGTATACACACAACCCGTTCCGAACACCATCTTTGCCTTGCCGCAGACCAGAAATGAGCTTGCTGAGCATGTACCGCTTATGAAATCTTAAGTTTTGCTTCCGCTTGACTTGCATACATCTATCAAAGGGATAAGAATGCTAAGATGCGTAATAATGCTTTGTTTCATTATGTCGTATGGCAAATAGGCCAGAGGACGCCTCATAGATCCGGTAGCGAGGCTGATCTAATTCAAGAAGACGCACAGAGTCATCGGTCGTCTCGTTGGGATACTTTCCAACAACCGCCAAAAATGAATGGAATTAACGGCATGCAGAACATACCAGAGGTACGTTGGAAGTCCATAATTACAAACCATTGAGCCCTTAGTGCTTAATTCTGATGTTTAAATGTTAATTACATAGTTCAGTTGAAGGACAGCCTGTGGCACTGAGTCTAGAACCCAGCTTTGCTCTGTGTCTCACCGATAGAGCAAGGATATAAACTAAAGTCAATTTAATGGGTTCAATCATAAGGTAACTTGTACGAGATCAATTGCTTTTAACGTGTCTTGTTTAGGGACGACGGAGCGCAATGTCACACATCTCGGCCAGCTCTCGACACATCAACAAATTGCCATTCAATCGGGACTCGTTCTACAACTCGTTGCCAGGTGGGCCAGATGATGAAATTGGGTCTCTAAAGCATCCGCATCTTCAAGTTCGCGGGTTGACGTTCGAGGTCGATCGATCGTCATGGGGACAAAAGCTCTGTGGACGTGCACGAACCAAATTACTTCTTCTCGAAGGCCTTTCGTTCGAGGTACGTGGTGGCGAGATCCTCGCTGTGGTGGCCACCTCGGAAAATGAGGGCACAACTCTGCTTGACATACTGAGTAATCGTGTTCAGAAACGTTGGGGTGACAAGGTTCGCGGGGAGTTCCTCTATAACGGAATCCCTATGGAGCCTGAGAAGTTGCAAAACTTTGTGGGCTACGTCGGCAAGGACTTTGAACTATGCCCGGACATGTCGGTACGCCAATGGATGCTTTTCACTAGTCTTGTACAGGAGCCCGGAGGACCAATCCGTGATACGAAGGAGCGAATCAACGCGCTCCTCGAAGATCTCGGCCTAGGTCAGCTACGCCATACGCGTATCGCGGACCTCACAGAAAGTGAGAAACGCCGTCTAAATGTGGCCACACAGTTACTGCTCGACACCGACATTGTGCTACTCGATCAACCTATTCAGGGCATGGATATTCTTGATTCATTTTTCCTCATTGATTACCTGCGGCAGTGGGCCTCCCGAGGCCGCATTGTCATCATCACAATTCATCCGCCAACGTACGAGATATTCACAATGATGTCCCGGATCGCGATCGTCTCCACAGGCCGAATGGTGTACTTCGGGCGGCGTCGAGAGCTGCTCGACTACTTCGCCTACATTGACTTCCCATGTCCGCCGTACAAGAATCCGTCCGATTACTATCTCGATCTCGTAACGCTGGATAACCTATCCGCCGAGGCAATGCTCGAGTCTAGTCAACGTGTTGAGAATCTCGTCGAGCTGTATCGGCGCCGCAATGACGATCACCCTTCGCTGAGTGATCCGGGACCGCCTGGCATTACACCGCACGAGGTGCGACGGGCTGGCTTCTTCGGCCAGAGTCTCGCACTGTGGATTCGCGCTATGATCTACACGTTCCCCTACAACGTTGTGCATTTCTTCCGAGACCTGATGCTGGCTGCGCTAATGAGTGTTCTCGTCGGTTTCATCTTCTGGAACGTTCGCGCTGGCCGGGAGCAGGAACACGTCTCTGACCGATATGGCTTCTATCACTCATTGTTGGCGCTCTGTTTGTGGCCGTTGCTGCTCAACATGATCACTGATGGTGCGTATGCGATAAGAATAACAACAATAATCATCACTTAGCGATCATACATCCATATATATATATATATATATAATAGGAGTTTACGCTGACCACGACCACCTGCCTATCACCATATAATGGTAATAATACTGGTCGGCCAGCGGTTGATTGTATTATTATAAAGGCGCCAACAGACAGCTAGGAATGTTGCCTCACTATTTAAGCAATTTCCGAGATAGCTTGTGTTTTTGATTTCTTGCTGTCGGGGTGCACGCGTGTGGTGGCTCCCGCTGACCGAGCCTCAAATATTTCTCCTTCCATATGGTTATTATTATTATTATGCACATAGAATTATAAGCATTCTTTTAGTCCCATATTATTGTCTAGCTGAGCCGACGAAACCGCGCTAACCATTTTCGTTCGTTTCGTCCTCGGAGATTCGGCACACTTTGTTCTGTTCGTTGATTTCTGCTGCTGCTGCTACCGCAGGATACTCTTGGTCGGATACCCCTTTCGATTGGACCGGCTCCGTCTGGTTAACTTGTTCCATCCATCCATCTGACCTCATCATTCCTTACTTCATGCATTCGTTCGTTGTTGTTCGCCGCTTTGTGTGTTCTGTTAAGATGTTCGCCTGTTGCTCGAGTTGTTCACCAGCGACTACCGCTACTGTTTAGCCCGATTACGAAGATGGGTCACGTTGCCTCTGAGCGCGAATCTGCTGCCACCGCCGCCGCCTCTACCGTTACTGATGAAATGAGAGCGCCTCCAGCCAACCAGTGCGGCGGCGGCTGCTGCTGCTGCTGTTCCCGTTGCTGCTGAGGCTACTGCTTATCTGTGTCCTGCTTCTGAAATTTCTGTAGCAGTTAGATTTGTTCGTTTTCGCTGTTCATCATCCATCCACTGCATCCCACTCCACCCCCGTTCTCGTTCCTTCCGCCACCATTGCTGTTCGCTCGACCGTTCACTTTTACCATTTTGTGCCCTGAAGCTCCTACTGTCGCAGTTACAGCTGTCGTTATGTGCTGCTGCTGTTGATGCTGCTGCTCATGATGCCTATACTTCGACTAAGGCCGAACGTGATCCGAATCTGGCCGACGCAAAGTTGCTCTGGAACTCGCTGGAAGTGCTCAGCGCGCGTGAAGTTTAGTGGTTTTGCTTCGGAGCTTTTTGTCTGCGTAACTTCGATTACGATGTTATGTTGATGATGCAGTCTCAGCATCATCTCTGCGCTACCGTTCTGAATGAACGCTCTTTCCTAGTACCGCTGACACCCCCCCTCCCCTTCTATTGGTCGGTCTCAGTGCTACATTAGTCGTGGATTAGTGCTGCTGGCGCCGTAATTAGCCCTCATATAATAGCGTTACAATTGCTGCCAACTTTCCGTTCAAAATTTCCACTCAGTCGGCCGTATTTTTCCTTTACCACCATTTTCTATTTCATCTCCTTTATTTAACTAACGCATCATCGTGCGCATTGTTCTGTTGCCTGTCGGTTGCTTTGTCGGCCGTTTTCAGTGTGGCGAGAAAAGGCGTTCATCTGCAAGGATATCCACGAGAAGCTCTACAGCGGCTTCGCTTACGTCGTCGCCAAGGTAAGACCAGCCACGTTGCATTGGCCGGAGGTACTACTGCGGCTACTTGTTCTTTATCTTCTTCGCCTCTTCCCCTGCGAGGATGACACCATAAACAACATTTCTTCTTGATTCGTCGCCGATATGGCGGCGGCAGCAGCGGCGGCTGCGTACACCCGATGAAGACGGCCACCAGCGGAAGTGCTCGAGGCGTAATTCTGACCACGACGGGTTAGACCGGACAGGCCCGGAGGAGGCTCAGCCGTTCGCCAGCCGGCGCAACACTCGATGCAACGGCAATCAACTTCATCTTGTCTAGCAGTATTTACGTAGCCATCACGAATGACGATGGCGGCGCCATGTGGCCGCCTCGTTCATCGTGGGATAGGCGATGTGCAAAACTACCTACCTATACTGTGTACATACGATTCATGGTGATCACGAAACGTGAAGGGGGCGCTGAGCACAACGGACGACCCTGACCATACGCGCACACATATACACAGACAGACAGGCAGGCACATGCGGCTACAAGATGTGCAAATGTTGCGGGAGCTGCGAGTCGGCCCAGGAAGCCTGCCCCGGATGTGTTAACCTGTTTGGTCGTTGGACCATTGGCCTGGCTGTTTCTAGTTCCTTACCACAATTACCACTGGTGTATCGTAGCATCTAGCAGCAGCAGCAGGATCAGCAGCAACATCAGAAGTGGCTGTAGTGTAGAGACGCCATATATGTGGCCGGCCGCTCGAACCATCGGCTCATGAGTATTTGTGTGTGCAGGCATGCGCGTAAACTGTTCTGTCACCCCGTTCTTATAATGCGTTTAGATCTGTCTGAAGCGAACGCAAACATACGAACAGACGATGGCCAGTCCTCCTGTACAGCTGCATATTCTCGTTATTTATTGGCCACTTCTCCGTTGGTCACAGTATCACGTACGCGGGGCCAGTTTTCAAAGCGGGCGGTCAACTCCAAACACATGAACCCCTTGATTCACTGATTAGAGCGTTCCTCGTGTCTACATGCCTACGTGTTTGATGTATAATTGTAATAATTGCGATTGTGTGAAGACTCACATAATCTATTGAGAAATCACTGAAACGCCTTTGCCTTTCTGTTCTCTCTAATCGTCTCCCACCTCTCTTCATACGAATTGCGTGATCGTGTCAACGTCGGAATCCGTTGTCGACTAAACTCTGTCGCTCGGTTGACAGTTGTTATTCGATGGTGTTCGAAACGCTGGCAATCCATGCCAGCTGATGAACCGCTGAGACAATGCTCTCTCGATGCTATCGACCTTGTTGTCAATCAGATGAGACACAGATGGCTCAGTACCTTTACCGCACACTGGTGAAACAACAGACCGAGCAGTCTGCTGCTGCCGCTGCGTTCGAAGCCTACCGAGGTGTTCGGTTGCGAATCAAATTGTAAATCGATGCTGAATCAACGCGCCGCGTCCGCCAAGAGCAGAGAGAGAGAGAGAGCAGGGGTGGCGACAGTGCGGGCTGCCATAGACAAAATCGAATGCCGAATTCGTTGGAGGCAGATAGATGGATCGATGGATGGATAGATGACCGCGAACCGCGAGTTGCAATTTGCCGTGAAGTTTCCCTTCAGCGCCGTTCTCTTCCACAGTCGGGTAGAAGATCAGACGGGTCTTGGACCCAATTGTCGCGTTCCGGTGAAAATATTGCTGCTGTTACTGATCGAGCGTCCGAGTGGCTGAAGGGAACGCGGACTGACTGAACTATCGCTGATGTCAGATGTTGAGCAGTCGGACCGTGCATCGGCACCGCGACTCTTGCCTGCAGGGACGTATACGATACGCGATTCGGTTGCGCTGTCCTGGCCACCGTCCTATATGGGACAGAAGCTCGGCAACAGCAACAACAACAACAAAAAAAAAGCCGAAAAAAACATAAAAACTATCGAGTTGATGAAACGTTGATGTCACTGATACAACCGACGCACGAACGAACTGACATCTGTTATAGGCAGACAAAACTATCATCGGTTGGAATCATCTTCGATGTCAGGGAAATTCACTATTCTCTGATCAGCCAGTCGCGGTATCTACGAGCGGGAGAGGTCAAAGACCTCCGCTGTGGTAAAACTTTAAAAAGAAGCGAGCAATAGCTGGATGCAGCAAGACGGCTATGTTCAATTGACCGTCGACCGTTCACACTATAGGTACTTCCAATGCGAGCTAAAGGGTCGGCTTTAGGATGTTCGCACTGAGCAATGCCTCACGAAGACAACGAGAGAAGATTTCATTGAGTATTTTGTGGTGTTATTATTTTAGTTTGTGATTATTATTATTGTTGTATTTTCGTTTTACTGCAATGAACTAAATATGCAAAATTGAACACAAGCCAGTGCATCTATTTGTAATCATTGATGAACACGAAGAACTGAAATCTAAAAATCATCTAATTCACAGATGGCGTTTATAAATGGACGCATTGTCTGTTGTTCACTATGTAGATTCTCCATCGAGGATAGCATCAGCGCACGTCGAGGCCCAACCCACAGTCATTTTCAAAGTGTTGCATTTGTTCGTGCACCGGGTACCACACTGATGTGTACCCCGTATGCCCCAAAGGCTACGAACTGTTGTTGTTGCTATTATTATTTTTATTATTGCTAAGGCAAGTCTTTGCTACTTGTTATTCATATAATTTGGGCAACAATTGTGCCCTGTGAAATTACTATAATTATTATTATTAGTATTATTATTATTATTATTATTATTAATTGCTGCTATTCATTGTCCCCTCGTGATTTTTGCAGTTAACCTACTCAATACCGATGTCACTATCGATTATGTGTGCGTACGTGTTTCCGGCTTATTCGATGGCGGGCATTCCCTCGCAAGAGCACATCTCGAATTTTCTTCCATTCCTTGGATTCATGCTACTCTATTTGTCTCTGCTGCGATCGGCTGCAATGTGCTTCTCGCTGATATCGTCCCGCCGTCACATAGCCGCCCTGCTAACGGCGGGACTGGCCAGTGTCTTCATCTTCTCCGGTGGTTGGGTTGTGCACCTCAGCGAGCTTAGCCATTTCACGCAATGGCTCAGGTAATTGCAATTATGAAAAATCAAACAACAACTGCAATGAAATAAACAACTTAACGATGAGGAGGGAAAAGGCAAGAAAAAATGGGTGTGCCCATAAATGTCTATGTACATAATAATAATATTAGATCATTGAGTATTTAGCAAAGGAAGGACCTTTTGGTTTTCGGTAGTTTCCAGCCGAAACTGTGCTTCTTCCTTTGTACGTTCGCGCTAGCATTATATCGAATCGGTATGAAATCATTCTTATGTGATGATTCTGTTTGAATTTTGCGCCTTTTTTCAACACGGAGCAGATACGTTTCGCCACTTAAGTGGGTGATGCAGGAGATGACATATCACGAGTTTTCCTCGCGGAGACAGATTTACGAGTGCCCTCGAAACCCTGTCGTACTTCAAGAGAACGGCATTCAGGTAGGAATACAGCACATGCTGCTTTTGTCATTTACCTGATTTAAATTCGTCCGTATCATACCAGCCCATGGGAATGATCTCGAAAAGCCTATTTGCCAATTTTACACGGAGTGAAATCGAACAATATCACTTTAATCGTGGGAATCACCTGCTGATTTCGAAATGATGCCGGGCCCGTATCGTAACACGGCACTCACGATATAACAAGCTTCAGAGTTTTAATAACGGTTGTTAATAAGCTACACAAGATTGTTAACCTCTTCGAAGACAACATAAATTTGAGCAGGCTCAATAAACAAGTGTACCGAAAGTTTCCCAACATCGCTAAAAAGATATCCGTGCTAGGTTAGCTTCTCTCATAGACGGACAGTGCAGCTATTACATTATCTCTATATGCATATTGATCACTGACGCATATTATTGATAAGACTGTGGATGAATGCGATTTGTTCACAAGCTTTCAATGCGTGTTTATCTTTTTCTCTATTGTATAATTTCCGTGTACGCCAGGTGCCCGGCCCATTCGAATTATGAATTTATTTACGTCCTCGCCTTCTCTCCCCTATACATACACATATACTCGTACATATATCCTCTAACGATAACTCCGATTGACTTGGACAAATGGTTGACGTTTCACAGGTGAAGGCCGACTGCGCGTGGTCCGGAGATCGGCACGCTGTGGGGCTGTTCTACAACGAGCCGTCATCGCTTATGCACTCAGTTCTCATACCGCTTGGATTTCAGCTGTTCTTCGTGTTGACCTCCATCCTCGTCGTATCATGCACCAGATTTAACCGAGCAGCCAACAGGACACCAAGAAAATAGGACCAACTATTGCTTCAATCATCTGTCGAACGCACACGGCTGGCTACCAGCAGTCAGATCTGCAAAGTGGCCCTGCAGACTCGTGACACTACAGACGCTGAAAAAAATGGATTTTCTTTTGTCTTCCATAAAAGAAGAATCATGATGAAGGAATGAGAGCACAGATTCGAAAAACAACAGTTGTCAGTGTTGCCATCATTTGTACTATAGCCCTATGCCCACGAACTAATGGAAAGTGACCAATTTGTTGGCTCTAGCATTGTACGTAATAATCAAACAGTTAGCGATAAATATTGCTACCCCAGAAGCACAATAAGAGACTGGTGAACGTTGAGCCGTCACATCCAACGAATAGCAAAAAAAAAAGAAGAGAATCACTTATTAAAAAGAAACATCATGGGATAACTAACCAAGTATATGTACATGGAACCGTATGACCCTCCATCGTAAACATGTCCATATAGTGAAAAGTCAACACCTAGACACACATGCAACTCCGAACAACAAACGCCTAATACACAAGAACCGTACACACACACACACACACACCCACAGGCATAAAATAACAACAACACTACAAACATTCATTGACATAATTGGTGCAATCACACACATTGTATGTAATACATTCATATGTGAAAGGAAACTGCACTTATGAAGGGGCCAGATAATGAACAATGACCAACCATGGTTCCATGTCAAATTGGACATTTATTAACATATTATAGAGAACAAACAAACGAATCATATTATAATCAATAAACAATATTTTGACAGCCAACATTCAAGTAGCAAGGTGGAGGACAAGCTAGAATTAGTCCCTTTGCTAGCATAACCTTACTGCGATATCTTTCTTCTTTGAGAAGACATCGGTTTCGGTAAGCGTCGCCCCTTCTACGTAGCTCAATTAATGAATAAATAATTGTGTACACAACTTAATTTGCTAGGTAGCAAAGGTAGCGAACATTGCTCATTAATACCTGTATTGAAAGAAAATGTAATAACCTATACAATATTCAGAGAACAATGACGAAATACTGCTAAATTGTTATTATTATTAATATTAATATTATTATTATTACGATTGCTATAAGCTGAGGGAGAATAAGCACCTGTTAATTTTGAAGGAAATCGAAAGATTGCTGATTTTTATAACGAGAACTAGCATGTGTCCAGAATAAGGAGCTCACCTGCCTTTGTTAGAATTAGACATTAGATTATATGACCTCCAGAGGTTTTTTCACGTTTTGCATTGAAAGGAGATTTCTTTATAAAGCTATAGTATTCGACACATATATATATATATATATATATATATATATATAGAGAGAGAGAGAGAGATGAATGATATTCATTAGAGTAAGTAATCACATATAACCACATTTACATAGTGTATTCATTCATTTTGAGAAAAACAGTTGAAAAACAGCCGTTTTTGAGACCGCGAATACTCGACGAGTGCCAACCGTTAGCGTCAAACATTTGTAGATATTAATCATCACTCCCCCATTGTTTCCACCCCCACCGCGATACGCGGTCTCAACTCACTCATATCTTTACACTCAAATTAACATCGAGCAAAATGATGAATGCCGTCAAAGAGAACGTGGCCACGATCCTAGCGGATCGCTCTTAGAGGACAGCCGAAAAGGTGATCCATTCATAGAACCTTCGTCGAAATCGATGCCGCCAGAAGCGTCGCGATGATTGGACCCTTGAGCTGTGACACGCAAAGGCCAAACTAACCCGAACAAGTACAAAACTGAAAAAAAAAGATCAGATCTGTTGAAATGCCCGATTTGCATTGAACATTTATAAACGGGATTTAGATCAAGGAGGCAAAAAAAACACCGAGAGTGGCAGTCGACATTAATTATACTATAGATAATAGACATATACCTTGTTTCTGTAACTAACGCTGTTCTTTTTTTCATTTTCTTTGCTGATCACAGGCGATTCTACCACGTAGACCATAATTAAGACAAACATATATATATATATATATATATAGGTATCTCTAACATGGAGGGTATTCGCCAGCGGAATGGTGCGTAGTGGCTGACTGATGTCGACGTCAGTCGCAATTAATCATTGTTATTAATGATTTCGCCACCCCTGCACGACTTGTGTATAGACAATTCCTGGTTGATACTGAGATAGCTGATGATTAATGTAACACAACAATGTTAATAAAATATTAAACAACATTACCAATTTGTCTGTATATGTCTAATCCTTTATCGACTAAGATAGGGTTTCCGTAAAGGAGAAGATGGCGATAACAGTCCGGATATACTTGGTTCCAGAGTTAAGATGAGGCACGCATCGTTATGTCATTTACTTGCGAAATAAATATATATACATACAATTTTTTTTTGTGAACCAAATGTATACCTTCCCTTTGTTAGTAAAGGTGTTTTTGACATTTAAGAAAAAAATAATAAGTGCAACTGAATATAAAAAGCGGAGGTAAGTTACTGCAACAGCTTGCCCTTTCTAAACAGAGCGTCATCTCATGTCATCTCCGACGAAAGTGAATTCTAACAATAACCTACTAGCTATATATGTAGAATACGATGAGTGATAGAACAATAGTTTACGTTTGAATAAAAGTATTTACATTTAGTCCATTTAGTTTAGGCGGCTTGGGGTATTGCTTCGCGTAACCTAAATGTATATTAATGCTGCATAATGACTCGGAGTCTTTCTCGCTCCAATGCGGTGTCCAATGCGAATACAGAGTTTACGAGGTGGGAGCTGTAAATGGCAAACAATGATTATCGATGCTGCCTGTTAAGTTTATGTGGGCATTTTTTTGACGTTAAAGCTAATGTCCTGAACTAACTCTGAGCTAACTCGCGCTCGATTTTGGCTTTCGCAGAAAACTCCTTTCTTTTTCAATAATAAATCCAAATTAATTTTGAAAAAAATTCAAAAAATCTTTTCAATAACACCAGATGTTATCAACGTGAACATGTTGAGCGACCAGCAAACACATCCCTGGCTCAGTTTTGGTGGTGATTAGGAGTAAGGGTTAATCGTAGAAGGATTTCATATTGTCACTGTTTGGAAGGTTGCGATGATCTTGCGATTGGCTAATTATGGCTGCGACGTCCTCGAGAGTTCACGTCGCTGTGCAACTCACAGTCAGCCAACAACGTATCTTGGCAAGGTTACCAGAAACAAAACTAATCTAAAATATCTAGCCTCAAACCGTGCGTGTTCTAACTATTGATTTTGCTAGCTATAATAATAACACTTTCTTTAAGCCAACTTAATACAAAATATGGATACATTTATAGATAATATTCGATGACTGTAGTTGCATGCAAGCTATGAACAAGCCATCTGACAAATCTCGACACAGTATTTTCGTGATGTAGTTTTCTTCTTGTTATGATTGTGGTTAATAAATAAATCTGGCCGTGATACTAAAAGAGCTCAACGTTTCCACTAAAGGATTGAGATATCAACTGTTTAACTGTTGTTTTCGAGCTGATCCTCAGCTGTTCCCCTATGTGACAGGCAAGGATGAGCTATCAAAAGATTCCAGATGTCATATATATAGATATGTGTATATCTACCAGATACAAAAGACACGAGTACCAGTCTTATAACATCTTCTAATTATTTCTAATTTCACCGATTGCCAAGTCAATCCGACTAACAACAAAGCCTACTCATCACTAATTACCATTCGACCACCCGCTCATAACACTTCTTAACATAGTACTTGTGCACACCAAAGGAACCTGAGTCCATATGAAATACGCACTTTTACGTCGATGGCCCGATCCAGTACGTTCTCAACTGTGTGTGCGTATGCGTGTTTGCATCTGTACGTGAGCGATGTTCGAGACCTGTGAGCTATATCTCAAGCGCTTGCGGATCTTGAGTGGCAATTGTTTCGTAAATCTCTCTTCTATTTTTGTCAACAACACTGCCAAAGGCTATTGTTTCAAAGACAAAGCAACCCTACAAGATAGAGAAACTCGGTCCTTGCAGCATGATCATTTTGCTAATAGCAAGTTTCCTATTAGTGTAATTTCTTTAGAGAAATGGGTCTTTCTAAATAACTCTTCTTTTGATACGTTCTTATGTCGATAGTGACATATTCGAAGTCCAGTATTCGCATGTCAATACTCACTTACCGACTAATATTTTTACTAAATCGAATAGCCGTCTCATTGGGCTTACAAATATTGTATGTTGATATCCAACCGGTTACGGTAATAGAATCGTCTAGATAGCGGCGATTGATGGCAGCGGCAGAGAGCCATGTCTCAGGCCTCTGTTTGTGACCGATTGCTGCGAAAACCGCTGTTGTCCTCGTCAATGCATGTGACGAACATAGTCGTCATAGGAACTGAACAATACGAAAATGGGCATTTCTGCCAATTCCCATTATCGTATCGTCCAGAATGCTGGCCCAGCGACTGGCCTTGGATAGTTCTGGTTGTTGTCGTTGTTGTTGTTGTTGGCCCTGTGGTGCGTGAGTACCCCGCCGTTTTGCGTGAGTACGTAGACACGGAGGCTAGACCCGACTAGCGACGTTCCAGCTAAAGAAACACCTACTAGTTGGGGCTAGCCTCCGGGCGTAACGTCTCTGCCATGTTACCCGCCAATCTATGGTCTGACTCCGCTAAACGACTGTACGGAATCGACTGACGATAAAATAATGTTGTTGTTCTCTTACCCACGCATGGTCACGAATGTTGTCATGGCTGAGAGTGGCTATAGAGGCCGTTGTGAAATTGACACACGCGCGACAACTGCCTCTCCGTCGCTAAAGCTCTGGCAAGGGCGCAACAGGGCGAGATGAACCAAAGAGATGGAGTACGTCAAGAGCAGCAATAGCAGTAGCCGCGGCAGCAGCAATACATAGCCCGAGCCTATGTATCGCGGTGCTGGGGAGATCATTAGATTATGTTGGCCGTCAGCGGCAACGATGGGACTGTGACATGGGGCGTTTTAACTTGTGGAAGCCGAGCAACTCACCGATGAGAGGAGAAATCGATCCATAAGCCTCCCTTAGACGGGACCAGGGAACGGCGTCATCCAGGCCCGCCGCTATCAAGACCGCGAACCCAGAAAACAGCTCCTTCGAGTTAGCGGAAAAGCTGCGGAGGTGATTTGAGTTTAGCGGTGACCACGTCTTGGACAGCAGGTTAACAATAGCATAGGACTGGACAACGGAATCCGTCAACCGCCAGGAATCGTCAATACGTCGAACATTGCAGGACAACAACTGAGAGAGAATACTTTACGGATTTTGATAACTGCTGCTAAGTTCTTCCTCGAACGGTAAGTGAATGGCGTTGCAAGAATCGTGCAACATCGTGTGAGAACACGAGTGTTTCACATGGTGGTTGAAAAAAGGCTGCCGGTTTTTTCAGTCGCACGTGCAGGCAGTCGTAATCGGTCGCAATGTACCGAAATTGCAATTTCGCTTTGCGGCTCACAGACCTGTCTATTGAGGTTATCCTATGCAAATATTTAATTGCACACATAAAATCTACATTTTTTCACTAAAAAACAGCAGAGTATCTTGAATGCAAGGAGAGCAGTCTGGATCGTGCAGAGTTCCTCGATTCGAGGGAGGCCAAAGATCTTCTGAGCATCCGCAACGGAATCCCTACGATGACGACCAGAAATAGCTCTAGGGGCATCATTTTGAATAACATCGCCCCTGCGAAAAGCTCCTCTGAAACCTCCGCCCCAAATGTTATACCATAGCATAGTAACGGGATGAGCAGGATTTTATACCTGAAGCAGACCTTCGACTGGTATTCCCAAACTCTTGAGCCGCCTCAGTGAGACGATGACAGTATAGCACCCAGAAGCCAGTCCACTCCTGTAGTCTTCCTAACAAAGTGTGTCCTGGATAGTTAAGTCTAAGCATTTGACAGTCAGGCCGAGATACGATCTAAACCACCGGACAACATAGGGTTTACAACACAGGTATTCTAGTTCCTGTAAAAAAAAGGAATGCTGAAGACAGTTAATGCCGCCGACACATCAAGGAAACTCTTAGACGCTGTTGGTTATTCTCAATGGATTCTTGCAATTTCCTGCCAGAGGTGAGCCAGCGGTAGCTCTATGGATCGTGACCTGCGGAACCCGAACTAGCACGCCGAGAAGTCTGTGAGGCGTGCTAGTTCGGGTTCCGCAAGTTCCACAACTAGTGAGATGGAACGGTAATTTATGACAAGTTTACGATCCCCTTTGTTTTTAAACAATGGAATAATCCAGGCGCCCTTCAACTTTATCCGAAATGAACCAGATTTCATCGAGATTTATCACGTAAGCCAACGAATGTGCCAAGACACACGACACCCTGAAGAGTAATTTGCTCAGCACTCCTGTGACCCCAGTACTCTAAGAAGTTTTAGTTGGTTCGAGCACCCCCTGAACCGCAGCTCTAACTTCGGCTGTAACTTCCGAGAGCTCGCACATAGACTCGTTAGTCGGCAGAATCCCTGATAGCTCCGCGCGAATGTCTGCTTCAGGTTGAACTGGGGATATCGTTTTTGAACCAACCATCGCAAAATGATGATCAGCGCGCCAGCGATGTTTTGTAGGGATGAAAGCTGACCATTACCGACCTCAAATTAACCGGAAGCTCCGCTTTACCAGCACCTCTAGCGCAAGAAGTATTCAGGAATTTCTACATATGACGACTCTTACCACAAGCATTTTCAGTGACCGTTGAAGTCGATCTTACAGGAGTAATCTCGGGGGGCGAATACTTGCAGGCTTTTTTTCAAATCGTTTCATTTGTCTATGAGAAACTCTGAACCCTAGAACGAAAACTGCTAGGAATATAGAGGTAAACATATTGCTAGCGACGGCTAACTATTTTTCGCGCCTCCCGCTTCCGACAGATCGGTAACGTATCAAAGAAGATATGGCTGCAAAATACCCGGGTGACCAACCCGGTACATACATGCCACCTCCAATGCCAGGAAGTGGGCCGCCTCTCTACCCATCTCCTAATGTCGTCATGGCGCAACCCGCTACTGGCGTCACCTCGACACACGTAGCCGGCAGTGCTCTCGCCTACCTCGAGTCAATTGATCAACTGGTCATCCGTCAGGAGATCCATCTCGCAGACGGTAGGTCGATTGCTATTTTTAGCGAACCCCAAAAAAGGCACAAAACGATACGAAACAAAAACGATATCAATGATCATATATATATATATATGTATATATATGCGCTCGCAGCGCCTGTCTCTCGTTGTGCAGAGGGGCAATTCCATCATCTTCCTCGGGACAATGTCGGGCTCGGTCCCGGTCCCCAACTAATCCCTAATCATTGTATGTTTGAATAAATCAATATCATACATGCATAATATATATATGTATATATATGCATGTATGATATTGATTTATTAGTATACGTGTATATATATATATATATACATTATATTCATTTTACGTATACTGTTCGCTTACCAAATTGCTTCCGAGCCAGTGACGTGCGCATCATACCCTAGGGGTACAAGCGTAACTGACAAAGATATATGTAAATAAAATCAACAGCTGCTCAACATCTGCTCCTCAGTGATCTTCAACTTCAAGTCAAACGTTCGCTTCAGTGTGGTAAACTCACAAGGCCAACCGGTATTCACGGCGGAGGAGGATAACGATTGCTGCACCCGAAACTGTTGCGGCTCAATTCGACCCTTCACGATGTACGTGAAGGACCACAACGCCCAGTCGTTGCTTGTCCTTCGTAGGCCACTTCGCTGCTGCGGATGCTGCTTTCCTTGCTGTTGTCTCCAGGAGATGGTGGTCGAGAATCTGTCAGGTCAAGTAGTCGGTATCATCAAGGAGAACTGGAATATCTTCACACCCACCTTCACCATCCAAGATGATGGCGGGACTACGCTATTTAAGATTGTCGGCAACTGCTGTCCCACATGCTCAATTTGCTACTGTGGCAGGGATATCCACTTTGACGTAAGCAATGCTTTAGCAAAAAAAATACTTACACGGATAAGTATTATCATAAATTCACTTCTGAGAGTATCTGGTGTTAACGACCGGATGAAAAAAACGGTGGCTAGGCGATATCTTCCTGTTACATCACACTGCATCGAGCGGTGTTCGGCACTAGGTATAGTAGAGCTGTGTCGATTCCGTTATGAACAAACCTAAACTGACCCTTGAAGTGATTAACAAATAATAGCCCTTCGTAACGTTCAATGAACTACGGCTGCTCAAAGATGTGTCCACTCAAATTAACGTGCTTTACCTCATAGGAGATAAGATATTGCATTCATATTTTTGTTTGCTATATTGATTTAGAGATAGCGAGCAGCGAACAATAGACAACAATTTGAGAGATATCGCATTAATATTTTTATGAATGCGATATCTCTCAAATCAATATAACAGTTGCGTCTGTCTTCACAAGATGTCGTATGGCGCAGATTGGCTCATCTGGAAAATATGCGCCCCCCATTCGAATGAACAGTAACAATATACAATAGCGGAAATTTCAATTCTAGCACGCCGTGTGTGTGTGTATGTTTATTAGTGTAATCTGAAAATAGCCGAATCGCCCCGAAATGGTAACGATTTTTTTCTAATCTTTAATGTGCAGGTGATTGATGCCAAAACCGAGCAAAAGATCGGCGTCGTCAGCAAGCAGTGGTCCGGCATTATGCAAGAAGCCTTCACGAATGCAACCAATTTCGGAGTCTCCTTTCCTCTTGATATGCCAGTTCCACATAAGACGATTCTTCTTTCACTTGCGTTCCTTATCGTAAGTAGAATAATAATTGTTAGATCGGTGGGGATTTTAAGTTAACAGAGAGTGTCCATGTTTAATATTTACCTATTGAACTATTTATCTCTTTTTTTTACAGAACTTCATGTACTTCGAAGTGGACCCTGCTCAACACCGTGACCAGGGCGGTAACCAATAGAGAGAGAGCGCTGATGAAACCTGCATAGCTGCCATGCCAACAGCGAATATCTATTTACGAGGACGGCAAAGCAGAGAATCCGAGAGAAAAATGATGCTGACGCGTCTTTTTCTGACGCACACACAGCTATGGGATAGCTGTAGCCTGATGTCACATGCAAAGTATTCCATGTATGACTTGAAATAAATTTGAAACATTTATATACACTGGTAAAGTCATCAAAGGTTAGTAGCTGTGTAGTCATTGAGATCGCTCGTTATCGCAAGTTCTTGTATCTTTTAATTTCTTTCTTTACACTGCTAACGCCGTCCGCGCGCTGGCTTAGGCGGCTAGATCCCTGGCTGTGAAAAGCGGGACACCTCGTATTCGAGCGTCGTGAATCGACGTTTGAAAAATAAAGTACTTAGTTAAGTACTGGCAGATGACTAACCTTAGGTTAGTTAACCTAAGGTTAGTCATCTGCCAAAGGATGGATTTATCTTCGGTATCGGTGTGTGTGTGCTTCGCCATGTCATTTATAGAAGCTTTTACGATTCAAGCGAGAATTGGTTGTGCAAATAGATCTTGGCGGCTGATATCAAGCGGGACCTCTTGTTCACACGTTATTATTTATTTCAGTGAGCTATATAATGATATATATATATATACATTATATAGCTCACTCATTATATATATATATATATATATATATATATATATATATATATACGGTGTAAACATGTTCACACCGTGCAAGAAAGGGAATATGGTCCTGCTACCCCTATGGTCTGTTATGTGACAGCCCTCGGTATTACACCCCAGGTATTGCTTCGAAGTGGCAGTTGAATACTGTTAAATGCCGTCTATCCAATGGCACAACATCCGCCTAAACCGAAACAACAGTGAGAAAATACTACATATGCCAGAGCAAACCTGGAACGCAGATAGTTCCTCACATAGTTTGACAAGTGGCTAGAATATTCAGGATACGCAATAATGTTGGAGCGGACTAATCTCAAGTGGCTCTAAACGATTTCAAGTGTGAGCTTTGCAGTCGAAACCGGCAGCTCTCAGTTGAGTAGTATTTGGTTACTCTCATTTTTTCGCTTTTTAAAAAATTAAATTAGGATATAAGGTATACTTCAACCATTCTCCTATCTTTTGTCGTATTGATCCGAAATACTATAAGAACAATAGCATTGAAATCTACAATGATTACGAATTAGTTCTAGGGATTGTTCGGGGGGATTAATACTATAAGACCATACTTAAAAAAAAATAACTAATGCGCAGCATAAAGAATTGTAACAGACACACGTAGCTCGTATCTTTTGGGGTGCATTTTGTAGATCATGGCTATACCCATACGCAATTTTACACATTGTTGATATTATAAACGGGTTATGTAAGCGTCCGTACATTGATGGTTCACATCAGAATTACAATCTGGGGTTGGTTGCAAGTCGGCCGAACAAGACATAAGACACAACTGGTTAAGCATTGAAACACTTACCCTGGGGGCGTTCTTCCAGAGCTCAACGATCTGTGGACTTACCCTGTTCGGTCGCTATATTGCTAGACTAAATGAAAAAAAGTCTTGCAGCTAATATAATAGAGAAATATTCTTTCAGCTTAGATATGGAAAACGTGCTTCATGAACACAACTATTCGTTAATTGCCGTGAGTTTAGATCGACACTGTGAGTTTAGATCGACATCTCTCTGCCCTGAACTTCTTCTCACCATGCCAATTTGGTTTTCGCAAGTCCCGCTCAACCGACTTGGCCCTTGCGCATTTATGCCACGAAGTGTCTACAGCGCTGGAATCCAAGTACCTGTGCCTCGGGGTTTTCTTGGATATAGCGGCGGCGTTCAACTGTTTACGTCACTCCCTCTTCTTGCAAATGCTCGAACATCTTGGATGCAACGACATGGTGTTATGCTGGTTCAGGTCGTATCTGATGGACAGGCGGCAGGCCGTGAAAGTTGGGTCGGTGACATCGTCTTGGGAAGTCCTTAACATTGGGACTCCACAGGGGTCCATCATGGGGCCCTTTATGTTTATCATTCTGATTAATTTTATCTTATTAAAGATAGCGAAGGTTGTTCCCTGTAAGACAATTACGTACGCAGACGACACGACACTCCTGTTTCGCATCAGACCATCGGCGGACCAAACAGAGTTACTGCTTGCGATAGAGAAAGTAGAGTATGTAGTAAAGATTTTTGGGAGATTTGGTCTAGTCGTCAATGCGGGGAAAACCTGCCTTACTCTGTTTTGTACACCTCAGAGAAGGAGACCGGTAGACTCAGTTTTATTTTGTGGTGAGCAGGTGTCGTTATCGGATACGGCTAAATGCCTCGGTCTTTTGTTGCATAAGCATCTCAAATGGTCTGCCCATTTGAGAGCTATCACTCCTAAATGCTACGCTGTAATTGCTCGCATTCGACGTCTTCGAGAGCTTGGATTTCCGAAGAATTGCCTCTTGCTTGTCTACAATTCCTTGCTAATACCGACGTTGGGATATGTCATGTCCATCTGGGGCAATGGATATAAAGACGTAGTAGATAGAGGGAAAGTAATTCAAAATGATGCACTTCGAGCAGTGTTTGGAAGGTCCCGCAGAGAGTCTGTTACCGATCTCTATGGCAGGTACAAACTCCTCACCGTGGATAAGTTAAGTCAGGTTTCCACCGCGATTCTGGCTTTCAAAATGATCAAGGGTATAATACCGTCCGATGTCGCGTTCCCCATTGTGGCCGTCGACAGAAAAACTTCTCGCCGGGCAACAGAGTTTGTACTACCTACAGCCGTCAGGGTAACTACTTGCCAGTCTCTGGCTTATCAGATGCCGTTGGTTTGGAGCTCGCTCCCGAAGGAGGTTAGGGAGCTCACATCTACCAGGAAGTTTGCCAAGGAGATAAAGAAAATATTGCAGTTATAATGTTATATAATTGTGTGAATTAGATACCCTGAATATTGTGAATTGTAAATAATTTGAGTGAATGTAAATATCTGTTGACAGAATAATCTATTATAATTGTGAAATCGTAATTGCATGAACAATTTGTTGATAATACACTCTTACTTTTACCCTATTTTTTAATCGAGAACTTAAGCATTGTAAAATTGCAGTTCCGGAAATAAACCGCAAATGTTATGTTATGTTATGCCAACGCTAAATGCGAAAGCTTCAAGGGAAACAGTACATCTTCTGGATATTCGCGTACTCGAGCCCGGTGGCGTGATACATAAGAATCACATAGTCCCAGCGATCATAATTTCCATCACCCAAAACCAAGTGATTCTTTGAACCACCTCTATAGTTCGTTTGTTTGACTTAACCAGCATCTAATGCTCCGCACATCCAATGATACAATTGGAGAGAAGTGGCCACTACACCAGAGCCCTATTAGGCCAGCTATTTAGCTGTTATCACTTACGATTTAGAGTAAGCAGCGTTTTATCCAACGTGGTTTTGACAAGACAAAAAAAAGAACACAACTCTGCGCAATAGTAAAAATAACTCTTTCTAAAAAAAGCACTCGCTGCGAAAAATCGCAAATGACTACCCTTCTTGTTCAAACACATAAATGGATTCCTATCTCGACCGCCAAATGTCAAATGATACTTTGAATCACTTCGACAGTTTGTTTGTTCTTACCAAATCAAGCACCTGCGGAGCAAGAAAGATATCCGAGAAATGAGAAGCGCTACGGGTAGCTGATGTTGATATCATCACGTTTCTCTGTCTCAACAACACCGACAAATTGTCGACAGTTGAGACATTAAGGAACGGCGTGTAGCACGACAGAGAGAGAGAGCCTGACCACAGGAACGGCATGTGGCAATGACTAGCTATAATCATAATAACGAATCGACTATAAGAATACCTAAAAACAAAATGCCTATTATATGTATACCTAAGGAAAAAAGAAACACGTTTCTACTGCACATTAATTTAAAAAACCTTTATTTATGACCATAAACAAATGTACGACTGACAAGTGGCTATATACAGCGAAAGACCCTGAGGCCGGGCGGTTGGCACCTCCTCGTAGGCAAAAGATATTATATATACAAGACCCTCTCTCTCTCCTATGATACAGCGGACATCCAATGAAGCTTCATCGAAGTTCTCCCAGCCTCGTTGCCCAATCAATTGTGCTCGTCAACGGATGCTCATCGTCCGAAAAGGATGCGTTCATCATTTCTAAATCTTCCCATCACCTTGCGCTTGGTTAAAGATGGCTCGACGTGATGGAGTTAGAACTGGATGTACCTGAGGTACTCGCGCTTTCAACCGAGCTCACGTCGAGGCTAAGCGTATGTACAAGCGAGCTGAGGGAATTGAGCTTTTCGCGATCCATGACATCGACCGAGGTGACGTGCTGAAAACAAATAGGACTCGAGATATCCGATTTGGTCACGCGTCGCTTCTCGGGCGTTTTGCTGGCCTTCTTACTCTTCGATTTACTTTTCTTCTTCGACAGTTTCGGCATAGAGAGGCTGATGTTTTTCGGGTCTGAACACAGATCCGACACCTGATAGGAAATAGGCGATATACAGGGAGAAAACGACATGTTAGCGAATATCGGTATATTAGATCAATAAGTGGACAAAGGCTGTAGTTTGAAAATCGACTGGTATAAAATCGGTATAACATGGAAGATGTTGCCCATCTGTGATTTCTCCAGACGTTTCTTAAATTGTTTACTACGTCCATCGTTAGTGCACCCTCACATGACGATACTTACAGTCTCATAGAATTCTTGTGCGGCATCCTCAAGATCGAAGCTAAGTCCGATCATTTCTCTGTGATCATACGACAGGTACATCGTCTGGAAAGAAGCCTCCTCGCCTGGGCATTTATACTGCGACAGGTTGTCGATTTTGTCCCTCCACAATGCAAAACCTGTGCCTTTCTCAGCGAGAACGATTTGAAGCTGGCGAGTAGTTCTCGCGCGGGATTCACCTAAAAGTGAACGCCATAGCACAACCGATAACATAACGTTACAACGTAGTTAGATTATACTTCCGTACTGCGTCTTGCAGATGGACATGGTCTTCTTAATATGACCTTCTAATGTAGACCTTCAAATCATGCCATACGAATATCGAGCGTACACGAAGCACGAATTGACGTCAATTCGTCAACATTCGTTTCTCCTCTACGTTATCCGATTATGTCAATTACACCCTAGCTGCATTCTATCACGTGGACGAGTGTCTCCACTCACCTTTGTCAAGGATTAGCACGGGGACCCCGCAGGAGCTGAGCTCCCACGTGACAGGGTTGCCTTGCTGGTCGGTGCGAGTGAAGTACAGATTGGCGAGACAGGACGCGACGTACACAGACGTCTTCTGACTGCGATAGCAGTGCTCAATCTGTTCGAGGTCGAAGTCGCTAAGACGACCCTCAGCCACGCCGGTGTCTGGTGAGGCCGACTGGTGGCGCTCATGTGCATTACCGTTGTAGGCCATCGAGCCTTGAACAATATCGGATGTGCAGTACAGAGTCTCCGCGGGAAAACGCTGCTCGTACGAGACCGTACGGTGATACATTATGCACCTGCGGAACGTGGGCGCAAAATACAAAAATCACACAGAAAACAAAGAACAACAAATCAACAGTTAAGTTAAAATGAAATTAAGTTAACTCGATGCAATATTTGAATGTTCGCACAACGCTAATTGTGTTCATGTAATGGACCACCAGCACGCACAATACAATAACATACAACGCAGATATAACTATCAATAGCTGTAGGTGGCCTTTGTAGGCGGAGGAGATTTTGTCTGTGGTACCTTATTTGGGCAGAGGAATTATTGACAACACACAGGGATTTCCTAAAAAAGGCGAAGTTTGGTCTACGTCATAACGGGTATTAGTGTGACGACAGTATTAATATAACAGTAACACTTTGGCTTTTTGTCTGTGTTACTACGGCGTTGTCATTTCTAATAATAATTAGTACTATTATTAATACATGTCATTATCATTAGTTACAAACAAATATTTTATTCTATTCGCAGATGCAGCTTTATATATATATATATATATATATATGAACATAAACGTTTTCAATTGAAAATGTTTGACTGTACACATGGGTGTACAGCGTGTCCGTATATCGATTCGATTGCAATTTGTTTGTCTCTTCTAAATGTAATGCAATGATGGTAATTTCCGTTCGAATTAGTTAGGGCAGGGATAGCCGCTGGCTCCTGCTGGTGGCTTTTTCTTGTCGCTCACTCCGGTCTCCAGGTTGCCCATTGACGTTAGCAATGTAATAATAATAATAATAATAGTAATACCCAGACAGAACAACACGTATTCCGGGCACGCGATAGTATCAGATGCAATTAAAAACATTGATATCGCCAGCTATCGACCGACAGTTAATCGTTATTTGAGCTGAGCTGACTCGCAATATCTTGCAGTGTGAGGGCTGTCGCTGGTGGTGGCAGACCCTTTCAGAATCTTTGCCTCCGCTATTTAGCCTTGACGAAATCATATTATCTCTCTCTCTCTCTCTCTTGTACGCTGCATATATGTAAATATAGAGCAATTTGGTTAATTATAGATGCAGACGTCATCAACGGTAGAAGTACTAGGGGCAATTTGGAGTTCTATTTTCTAATAGCTTCGTAGGTGTCGTGACGACGTCAACAATAACGACGTTGTCTGACACGAGAAATATACCCTCATGGTGAGACAACCGCATTTTTATTACAGCCACCAGCAGCAGAGCAAAGCAGTGAAGTAACACACGTTATATAAATATAGATTGGTCGAATCGAACAGATAGAATAGGAATGTACAAATGAATACAGTATGTACACGAGGATGTCCGATGCAACCCTCGATTGGGGATTCACATGGCTTATGAATCTATGCAGAGTAATAGAACAGGGATTGATCGATCTCATATTTCGATGATCCCCAAGGTCGTACTGGGGCAATTAAAACTATTAGTGCTCTCTGATCGTTCGAGAGCAAGGCTGGAATATCGTTTTCAAATATTAGATCTATATCGAATGCTGTTTTCGGATGGAATCTACTCAAATTGTTACGATGATGTATGGCACCACCTTCTAGATGATTTTTGTGCGTAGCTTTGAAAAAGCTGATTTGATTGACGACGCAAATTATGCCAATTATGATAATCCACTGACGCAAACAAATTAATTAACAGAGCTCGTTCGCTGATGCCGCCACAAACGACCAAACCGCATGAACACCACTGGCTTAAGTCACCAAACATCAAACTGTCTGACAACAATTTCTAGAAAATCGATTGACTTTATCTAATTCAACGCATGAGGTGCTGCCAACGATGACTGTATTTGCTAACGAGGCGTGAACAAATCATTCAGTAACAGATCTGAATTATCCGGAAAATGGTGGCGGGTGATTAATATAATGCTACGCACAATATATGCAATCGCGACATTACAATCCTACCAGGCAATGTCGAGCATAGGCATCAATTCTTCACGTTGTTACTGCTACGCGGTTTCCGCATCAGTCAACGTGGTAATGGCAGATTATTTTGTAAAACGAGGGCACACTCACCTCACACCATATTACCAGATAAAACACGGGTCCAGCACTTTTGGTATGGTGACTGAATTGGCGATAGACCCCGTTTTTCGATATCTTTCAACATGACACAGAGTCGCGCAATATAATGAAATATCGTGATCGAAAAAGTATACAGCAACACCCAGCAGCAGTGATCGATGAATTTGTGAATGAAAAAAATGCTCTACGACTTGAACCCGAAGCACGAAACTCGGCGGAATGATAATTCTAAGTGTATTCTTCTACCGAGCTACAATGAATATTAAGCAAATACAATAACCCAAAAAATCGACGGTCCACGCGGGTCTATTTGAAATGATCGCCATCGACATATGATCTCGAGTGACACACGTTCGGTTGATATTATTGTTCATGCGTCAGGTGACACATTTTCCCAGAACGTGCAAATCACGGCCGGCCGGGCTAGTCCATATATCGATACACGCTACATAATAAACATTTAGTGTCGGCGACACACTGTCAACCATGTCCTAATGGGTTCCTCGTAATTGCACTGTTGCAGTATTTTATGATTTTACCACTGTTTCTGCGTAAGTAATAATAACCTAATTAGCATTATAACATATTCTTGAACGTAGATTATATATTATATATATATATATATTTCTATCGGCGTTGTCATTACTACAACGAAGACTATCACCCCAACGACTACTACAACTGTCGCTATCGTTATTACTATTAGTATAATTCTCTTATACTGCTATCTGTTCTGCTAATAGTTTGACGTGACACTGACGCACACGTCGCGCCGGAGCTGTTTTTTTATGGTAGCGTGACTAACGGGCTTCAACGAGAGTCAACTACGACACAGGGTTTACTTTACGGGAGTGGCAAAGATGACATAAAACAAAGAGCACAGCTTAATGTAAATGTTTACGGTAGCGATGGTACAGTATGCATTCATTCGCATACTTTTGATATACTCAAATGGCCATAGGCCAATGGCAGTCCACCTCTGTGAGCGATCGCAGATAGTTGCCGGGTCTACGAGAGCTTCGTCCCCCTCGTTCGAGCCAGCTCGTTGAAGGTTAACTGTTCTACGATAATCCTGTGCTAACTCGCAGTCAACAGTCAACGGTAAAGCAGCAAAATTATAGAGAAGGGGACTGCAAAAGGGAGTGAATCACGATTTTGGCACCAGGTTGTATCGTGGCATAGAGCACACGCACACACACACACATACTAAGAGAGAGCCAAAATGCCAGAGAGGAAGAGATAGAGTGAATACCTAAGACGACCGTGAACAGGTCGAGCCGACGTTGGTCTAATGCAGCGTATTCTGTCTCGCGTTCTCGATATGTTCACGTTCCTATTATATTTCGCTAGATATCAATTGGTTGAGGTTATAAACGGTCATCGAGGAGGAGGAGGATATATTTTTGTCAGCTGTCATAATCGATTATGGTTCAGAAGAAAAAAAAAGTACAGTAAAGTGTTAATTGTACTGGCCACTACGGAGAAGTGGCCAAATGTATAATTGAGACAACGTGTTCAAGTTCCTCACGTGCGAAAAATAATGTCAAGGACGAAGGGCCATACCGCAAAACAATAATGCACGATAGTAACAATAAATAAATAAAATAATTTTTAGGTTAAGAGATTCACTCTATTAGACTCGAGCCGACACATATATCGGACTCGGAAAAGTATAGAAAAATGAAGCCAAGCGCCGAACGACGAGTCACACCTTTTTTGCGTGAGATTGAGACGAGTAGCGTTGAGCTGACGGAGGCCTGACATTGAACGGATGATGTTCTAGTACTAAATTTGTGAAACTCTACACACGTATTAGATTTACAGATGTCAGTTACGATGATTGGATCTGTCCTAGCCCATGCAACGACCACGCCTGGACAAGCAATAAAGTGGCCAAACGGCGGTACAATGAGAATCGAGAAAATGATCACTTATCATCACTCTCGTCTATTGCACTCGGTAGCATATATCACTGCTATTGTTATGAAAACCTCCGAATAGTGTCCTATGATCCTCATATCAGGATGGACACACTACTTATTTGATGTGGTCGTAACTCTCTATCCAATGGACCGACAGTACTCTTGTTGCTGTTCCCAGTATGAAATGTTGTCCACTAGGGCTTACTCCAGCTCGCCAGACAACATTGCGAACTGCGTAGCTGCTATTTCAAGTATAGTTTCATATTCGAACAACATGCGTAACCGCTTGTAGCGATAGTATACAGTATTATAATACTAACATAAAAATGAGAACCACACAATCACATTCCAGTATCGATGTCGATGTGTATGTCTGTGTATATATGTATGCTGACAGCTCGAGCGAGAGTTATATAATGTGACTGCAAGAGCGCACCATCCCTGATGTAGGTTCCTGATGCAGTAGCTATTACAATTGCGGTTAGTGATCATGTTGCCACTCGCGTAGGAGTTCTAGTGTGATTTGATATTGTTGTTCTTAGTATCGATCTGTGTTGGTCTCCCACCGGCTGCTCTCGTCCTGCCAGTCCAAACAAGTTGAAGCATTTGGTCGAGAACGTGGTTCACATAGTTACATACCCATGAATAAAAAATGCATATAGAGAGAGAGAGAGCGAGAGGAGATAGAGACGTCTACCAGCTTGAACCCGTCCACTATATTAGACACATACGCCTCGTGGATCTCGGCTGCCTCAGCTGCCATTAGATGGTCTAAATAGCTCAATCAATAACCAAACGATGAGCGCCGCGCAACCTCATATTCATGGTATCGATCGAATCTTCTATAATATTGCTCTTTTTGACGCGGAAGATCACTATCGTCACGACAGATATCTTTGTTCTTCATCACGAACAAAGATTACGCGAGGTCTACCGTGGATTTATTTCTATTACTCACATCATCAGAACACCCGATTCAAATTGACCGGTGACTAACTCGTTCCTGCGTTCTAACACTACTGCTACTACTACTACTGTTGTATGCAGTGGATGCTTCAATCTTGATCTGGGCTAATGGTGAACTGAATTGACACCTTCGCAGGTTGGTCTCAGGTTTCTTTATTGGATCAGTCGTCACAGCTGCTGAACGATAACCACGCATCTCATCTCGAAGGCCAATCTCGTAGCCTGTCGCAGTGTGCTAACATTGCAACTAACGGTAGATACAACCATCGTCTCCGACGCCAGAATCTGCCAAGAACAACTAATACATGGTCGGCAGTTGCAATTCCATTCAATCACCCACAAAACAAATATTGAAGGTCGGACCTTCACTTCAACGCAAAGTCAATCGGTCACTTACCACGGCATCGCCTCTCACGACGCTCGAATACATCCCAATTATGCAATGTTGTGAATAAATGACTCATCTGGGCTTTGAATCTTATGACTACGATGGGTGAAATCCGTGTGATGCGACAGGGCTCCATCAGTGCATTTGGGTACCACAGCATTTTGATCTATTTACTCATTCGGCGAGTAACACACTTAACGTGTAACGTGTAAACACTTCAGAATTTCTCAGTGTAAAGAAGAGGAGAGGATTTCTCTGCCATTGAACCCGAGATATACACACTTATTTTTTTTAAAACGGGTACTTCTCAGACACAAAGGCGATTTTTGCAATATTTAGTCAAATCCAACACCCATGAGTGGTCTGTATCTGATATATTATGTTTAACTCAGAAACGCCCGGTGCACAGTTGCCAAGCATGCGTGTACATTCGACGAGTTAAATAGATCCATAGACACATCCGTAGATCCTATTTCGATATTCACGATTAGTAGCGTGGACAATGTTTCCCAACCGCTTTCCCACAATGAAAGTATTGTTTAACCAAGATATCAATTTGGGCACAACACCTTCTATTATATATTGTATAAATAAAAACATATTTGATTGAACTGTTCCCAGATGAATTGAATGCATTGACCCAAATCACTGGCTGTAAGGGTTGTGTCACAAAGTTATTTATTGTTGTCCACCTATCGGTGAACATATTCCCTGTCATATACTACTACTATAACTATAGTAGAACAAAAATAATATTCCTCCACTAACGTATCAAACTTTCGTTACATAATTCCACAGAACGATATAGCGCCGACAGGCCACTATCGCAGAAACAGCAGCTCAATCAAACTATCTCCGTTAGCGCGTTCGGGCAGAAGTGCATTCGCGTGGAACACACGAACTATAAATATGGGCAAGAACGGTGATCGAAAAAACAACATGTGATTAAAAAAAAAGACTGCGCTGCAATCAACACAAAAAAAATATCAAGCACAGCCAACCACCCATAAATACTAATAATACATAGCGCGATACTCACAGCCCAGCTCGGCGTGAGACATTCTCTCGGTCATTGTGCACGTCTAGCGACGGCGCAGCTGCGGCCACTTTCTTCGTTAAGGTGAAATTTCCACCAGCCCAATGGAGCCCTATTGTCCGCCTTTGCTTGTCACACCGGCGTGGAAGCACTACGATACACTAACTCGGCCGTTAGCGATTAGAAGGTGGAGGGGGACACGATGAAGGTGTTGCCTAAGGTTGTAATCCTTTCGTCGAACATAGATTTGGCAGCTATTTGTCGTCTTGTGTGCTCAAATCGTTGCCATGGTTCACCAGCGACGCGACACTATTCAAGAGCCTTGGCAGCCGTCACAGTACCAGCAGTGGTAGTTGTGCTTGTATCCTTCCACCAACGAACATCTACCGACCGATCATCGAGTTTGTGACGACGACCGCTACTCAGCCAGCTGTGGATAACGAAACGAATCGTTGATCAGCGAGAAGAAAGTTATTCCTCTCACTGTAGCAGAAATTACTGTCACTGACCACAATCGACGCCGGCCTTAAGCGTCGGCCTTAGTCAACACACAGCAATCGCCGTCGGGTAACGACAGCAACACCACCACCACCACTATCATCACAACAGCCTGCTCCTGTCTATTATGACTATCTACTCCAGCCTCGTGACGAGTGCCTGCTCCAAGTGCTGCCAAGTGCCGTGGCTGGCTAAGGCGGACCGACCTACCGACGCGAGCACGTATATTCGCGCGTACTCCACTCGACTCAACACAGCCAGCTAGTCTGCCCCTGTCTACCTAACGACCCTCCGCCTTATTTCGCTCCTCCTCGGCAAGAACCGGCAGTGGCCAAGGCATCGAATTGCGGAGAGCCATAGCCCGTCGTAGCCAGCGCTGCTTGTTGTAATTGCTGTTGATGTTGTTGTCGTGGCTTACTGGTTTCGTTTGCTTCTCTCTCTCTCTCTCTCTCCCGGCACGCGTTGTTATTTTAGCTTGGAAAGATTCTGCGAAAGCGGAGGTCAATTTGTTGTCTCGGTGCACGCCTGCGGTGCCGATTATTGAGTCCCTTGTTGAGTCGGCATCGATCGCGTCGATGCTCATCATCTAGCACAGTGGGCCGTTAACTATGAGACTACGAGATTCTACATGTGAACACTCGTAATCACTACATTCAGCTGCTGCTGCAGTTGCTGATGGTCGATTGAGCTTGCTAGCCAGCCAGTGGGGTCGTGGGGGGCTGACTGGATCGACAACCTGTTCCAGTAACTGCTGGAACTGCGTTGGGTTGACAGAGCCGACTAGAACTGAAAGCAAATTATGACAGCTCTTCTGTCCTTTTGAGCACTACAGCTGCTCATGCAATCGAATGACGAGATAACACTCCTGTATCTCATGCTAGGGTATAACAGAAATCGTTGCAATAATTCTGTTTTTATCCATAGTAGACTCTATATAGAACAGTTGCATTTCTAGCTAGGACCAGGAGTGAGTTCTGACTTGAGGCGATGGTCCTTGCTCACGAAAGGGCCAACGAATGAAAAAGTGAGATGACGATTTGCCGCGAGCCTCAAGAGGTTGAACACAAACGGGGCAAGCGGCAGCTTGCAGATACATGCCAGGCCGACTGCAATGACGTGAGTAGACGAGCTTAGGTGGACTTTCGATACGATGAACAACTCGAAGCACCGGCAGGGACTGACGCCTGGCCAAACGCAGACAACTCAGTGTCAGTCGATTGAACCGGTGCATGCGTCTTCACCCTATTTCCGAGCAACACCATCTGACTCAGCAAAAGGCCGTTTTTGTTCTATGTAAAACGTTCACATTGTTACCCAATCGAAGCAACCTCATACTGCAGAGATGGAGGGGACGGTGAGACGTTTGATTTCGAGCGGTACCAACTGTTACTCGAGCACAACTGACAACTAGATATTGTACGCTTGTAATCGGGCTGTGTATCATTGTGGACAACTGAACTCAAGCCACAAAAGCGTATTCGAAGCTCGGCGTGACGGGCTACATCTAGAGCAAAGTGACACGTACAGACGAGGCGTGCCAATGATTTGCGTTGACGAACAACTGAGAGGGGAGCGAGACATCGTTGAGAGTCAGCCGATGACGATGACGAGCTCTGCTAATATACGAACCACGTCAAATATCGCACAGCTGAATGACAAGCATCTACGTCACGGGGAGAGTTGGACTTCATTGTCCAGTCATTGGATGGCATCGCTTGCCTCTGTTGATCAGTTGTTCTCCTCAGTAGATATATATACACTCGACGGGGATCGGAGTGCGCTTGTCGTATGCAACTTCAACCATACATTATAACCATGGTAGATGTCGACAGCCCGATAGTAAATCTCTTCCCGAAATATGCCTGCTGTCAGACTAGTAAAATAAATGCTCACCAATCCAAGTTAAGCTAAGCTCGCATCAGTTTTCTACAGTTCTATCGAGTTCTAGTTGAAATCTTCTTCGCAACCAATCCTATCCTTGAACGCCAACTGGTGTCGACAGCAGCCACATCTATGTGGCAAAAACAACTGCAATGATCATTCGAATCAATGACGTCGATTGCTGCCCACAGCGCAACTTATATAGGGCAACACAATCACTAAACAAAAATATCGGCAGCGCTGGTTCCACTGAAGAGAATGAGATAGCTTTTGTGGTTAGCGACATAAGCGCTCGCGAATTGCAGCGTCCGGCGTGGTTCAGTCTTCCGTTGCTACACTGCAGTCAGTAAGCCACTTAACGAGAAGTTGCCGTCTGCCATAAGCTTGCTATGCAATATAGCCAGCTGTACGTTCATCGCGCTGAAGGCTCACTGCTATCGAACAAACGCGGTGTTGTGCTTATGCTGTTACCGTTGCAGCTGCCATTGCCGGGCTGGCTGGAGCGTTTGGCGTCGGACGTCCTTGGGGCCCAGCCCACTTCCTGGCCCGGGGGGATGAGCTAAAACGGGCTGAAGCACACCGACAGATTTGCACAGATCTGGTAGGACTGGACAGCCACCACGAGGCTGTAAGCAGCGGCAAGTCGACGGCGCTCAATTTGAGCTGAACAGGCGATGTCTCCTCAGACTTACTGTTGTCAGTACGGTGGCGACCATAGCGATTTCTAGTCATACCATGCTGCTAATGGTATATAGCAAATAGCCATATGCCATCTATTCTACATAGCGCGTTCATCGGGAGCAGCAGATTGTTATTATTGACTTGGGGCTCTAGCTGACTGCTGGACCGTGCTCAAATTCGTTATGGCCACTATTTATTATTATTATTATTATTATTACTATATATACATGGATGCATGCACAGATACAGGCATATCGCAGTGGAATGGATTTGCCGACGATCGTTGGTTGATGCTGGGGGACCGTTGGCTTCATTGTCGCGTATTACAGCTAATTATTTACTGACGGTGCAATGTCTTACGTCGACAGCCTGACGCATTATATATATATATATATATATGTTTGTGCTAGCAGCACCTCTACATCAGCGATATGAGAGCAAAATCGACAATATACTCGCACCACTAGAATTGCCAGGGACTAGTAACTAGGACGATGAGGAAAATTTCGACTATCAGCGATATGACAGATGGTGCAGACGGTGCTATCGCCATCACCACTGTCACAGTGCCAGTTCTGTGATTTTCATGCATATATAGATAGGTAGATATAATAGATAGATTGATTGACTATATATATATATATATATACACATAGCTTCAGGCACACGTAATTAAATGCCTGCCACACAAGAAGCATTGGAGACAATGACAGCAGACAGCGAGCATTCCGTACGCTAGCGGTTGCTCGTTGCTGCGCTTGATGTCGTTCGTCAACTGACACCTTCCTCTGTGAACGATATCTTTCTTTTCTAACTTTCTTGTCACTATGAGACTATTGTCTGAATAACCAGCTAACTCACCGTTACATTGTATTATAATCTGGCAATAAGTCGCTTATCTTTGATTCATTTTATTCACCTTTGTGGCAGGTGGCATTCATGCGCTCATAAGCGGCATTCATTAAACAACCAGCAAATCTGTTTAGGCCAACCCCGCAATGATTCGATTCGCTAGTCCGGCCTATGCTTTCGGCTGGTCCCAGCTGCAATCCTTGATCCCTGGAGGCAAAACGAAACGGGATCGACTAGTCGCGTGTTGCGGCCGCCGACCGCAATAGCACTATGGAATTGAATTCTTTCTGGCCGAGCGAAATACCACCAAACGAGCAATACTGCGCTGGATGATGTCCGCCACCTCGTGGCACGGCAATACCACGTCCATGACGACGTCTCGCGTTCATCTGTCATTACGCTGTTCCCGGAGAATCACACATCATGTTGTTGTTGTTGTTCGTATATTCGGTCTATCCCGGGACTATCACAGGACTATGCCAGGATGAGTACGTCACCCTTCGCGTCGGACGACAGCAGCAGCAGACGAGGCCGCCACTCAATTGAGGGTTTGTTTCCCAGTAACAGATTCCGGTTTACGACGCCCAAATTCGAGTCGCCACATCCGAACAGGCACAATGTACCATCTACTCATTGTGTGCTATTATTATTATTATTATTCAGCAGTCCGATGGGGGGTTGCCAAGCAACCAGCGTCGTGTTGTGAACGATTGAATGACTTAATACAAAAAGCGCTGAAGCTGGGTATCTATCGGTTGTAACTAACATATATGACAGGGTAATTTGTCCCTTTCAATCAACGCTGGGAGATGGTAATGCCTTGTGGGCGTACCTACCAAATGGAATCGACATCACTTTATTCGCTATGAAATTACAGGTTGAATTTGAAAATCACTATTTCGAGGTATTGCACGATCTACACCGAGCCCTCTCCATCCCCGAGAGACTGTGTGATGATCTGAGTGGAAACTGGCAATTGGCAAGCGCTTAACAGAGCGTTTGTCCGTTATATAGAGAAAGAGGTTTTCTTCTATTGGAGTTAGGACTTTTGTGATGAATATATCTCGTTCATCATAACGTTGTTTTGTCATTAAACGAATGATCAGTTGTCAATTAATCATATCAATCAACACAGTGATTTGGCGATGATCGAGAAACACAAATAACATCGATAAACCATATGAAGCAAAAGTGACACTAAACATCCGAGTCACAAAACAAATCTCACACGACGAGATATAACCAGGATTTTGTTTAGGTTTCCCATCGGGCTATATTTTACAGCCACTTAAAACTTACAAAAATCCACCCGTTGATGAATGCTGAAGATTTTTTGAGTTCTCTCTTTCTCTATCTTCTTAAGTAACGGCAGCAGCCGTTGTTGTGATTCGTCGCTCGATCTCGCCATAGTGCAGCGACAGCAGCGGCTTATCTGATATGGTAACAAGACATGGTGTAATTTATGTTCGTCCCATTTTGCACCTGCCGCACACCGGGGGCTCTAATCAGTAATCAATTAGTAGCACCAGTCGACGACAACGGGTTAAACCCGAAAATCGGTCTAACCAACTGACCAATGATGTCAGCATTTAGTCAGGGTGGAGTCCGCTATTGTCGCTTGCTGGCTGTGGAGGGTAGTGTTTTCCCACTCCGGCGATGTCCGCTGTCAGACGAATCGGCACAACGAAAGGCGAAACACCAGCCACTATCGAATAGTCAACACGATCCTGTCATTGGTGAGTAACAACAACTAGCGTCACTGATGATATTTTATAAAAACGAAGAGGCGGACGATGCTTCCCGGTGTCTTCCACAACACTACGCGTGTGGCGCTACCACAAATCGTTATGGATATATATGTACACGAGACAACATTGTTGTATAACAAATGTGCCAATTGTATCACGTGTGGGGGAACCACCAATAAGTGTAATTCTGTGGGTGTAACATTGTACCTCCTATTATGATAATGGATATTATCATTATTATTATTATTACGAAAGAGGGGCTGAGCCAATCGTGTGCACAAGTGTATGGAATTGCTCTAAAGTGTGATGGTATGTTTGTCGCTGTTTCCGTTGGCGAAGTCTGCGCCACGCCGACCTCATCGACAACGGAGTATCAGCCAAGCAGCATTGTCCAATATCATGTGAGCAGGCGATTGATAGCCTTGCATGCTTATTCCAGTATCTCTCTCTATCGGTCTGACTGTTTATCTCGCTCTCGCAGTTCTTCTCCGTCCCCTGCATTCATTCATTGTCGCTCGCACCCTGGCGGTGATCCCCCGGCGATCGTCGCGTAGGGAGGATCGCAGAGGCGTCACATGACGACGATGCCCATCAATGACTTGTTCTTGTACTTCATCGTGTATCACGGTGTCGTTGTTGTTCGGCTGTTTTGACGTATGCTACAAAAACCCTTCCCGTCGCTTGGTTTGGCCTTCTATGCGGCACATGAGTGCGAACTCTCCGTACGATTGCCCATCCGCTAGTTCTCAATTCATCTATGATCTTTGGGACGTCCCTTTCACGAAGGCGTCCGAGCGTTATGACAAACGTTTCGTATCTTGCCTCGTTCGTTTATTTGTCGCTTGTTCAAAACAGCAACAATCGAAAGGAGACGCACGCACTAGAAGCCGTAATTTACAGATTGGTCTTGTTGCTGCTGCTGCTAGTTTGGGTACCCTTTGGTCACACGCGCGGTAACAGTGACCGCAGTGTCGATATTTGTAGTAGGAGTCTCAGTTGTATTGCTATTATCGTGACATCACAATACCGTTTACGATTTGCACCTGCATTACGAGATAGAATCGCGGTGGTGATGGCCATCGAAGCAGATGTAGCAGGTGGCGGCGCACCACCGAGCCGAGTAGCGCTAAACCAAGATTGGTGGAGCTTTCGCCTATCGGGAGACTCCACTGACGAATGCGGTATCAGTCAGTCGCTTGAAATCGATCCCGACGTGGTTACGATCGATTGCAACCGCGGGGAACTGGTCATGATTGTTGATTGCTCAGTAAGAAAAACATACACACTCAAAAATGGGTTGATGGGGTAGTTTCAATCCGATGGACAACGGAGAACAATGAGTAGGCCAACAAGGCGAAAACGTTAGCAAGAGTGGCGATCTGCTTGAAGAAGAGGTCTACCACAATTGAGACGCTATTGGCGATATCGAGCGGTGCATTTTCCGCCGGTGTTAGAACGGATTTTTACGCTTCGGAATCTGCTGTATTGTGTGTTGATAATAATATATTATTATTATTATTACGCTGACAGTTACCTCTTACTTGTCATGTGACATTAGATTAAAACCCGCCAAGTAAAACTGATGCGATTTTCACTTGTGGAAAAACAACCATTTGGACGGAACTCAGCCATCCAAAACGGGTTTCGAAGTTCATGTCCTCTTTGGCTATAGCTCGTCAACTTGTCAACGAACAGAAGTGTCGTTGTGGTAGAATTCTGTTTGCCATTTGGCAACTTGATTAACATTGGATATGAAAGTCAAATGCCTTATATAGTAGGTGCGTAAGGCTATTGTTGACTTATGTAGTTGTTTGAAAGAGGTACCACAGGCTGTACCTTTATTTAATATCTAAATTTGCTCTATTGAATAGTTGAACTTCAGGCCCAATAGGTCCGTGATAGGATCACAATTTATGAGCAGCGATGACATCATATATTTATATGTATATATTTATGTTGTTAACTGTATGTTTGGTATATAGTACTCATTTTAAATACAATATACGCTCGTACATACGACCACGACAAAAGCATAGGAAAGTACAATTATACAATCGAATTACTTATCAGAGCCTATTCTTCGGGTGGGCTACCGGGAAGCTTGCTTTGCGACGTGCCAACTTCATCTATAATTAGATAAAAAAAATAACAGAACGTATGGACGGACTGATCGAAGTGTCATCCGATTAGTGTCGTAATCTCTTCCGGCGTTGTGTGGTGCGTGGTACTGTCCGAATATGTTTGTTGTCGCCGTAGTTCGAGCCATCGCAGAGCATATATATATATATATATGTATGCGTCGTATGGAAGCTCTGCGACACGATAGAAAAGGACATGCAAGTTTCGACGCGCTATCTAAGAAGAACAACTTTCTGCCCCATACGGTGCCTCCAAGACGCGCCTCGGCGGCGGGAGCGGCGGGGAATCACTGACGCGACGTTCGGAACAGCATCCGATGGTTATCGAACGCGATCCGCTCGCTGCGTTACCTGTTTGTTTCTCTCGTAGGAAAAAAAGAAGATCGTAACGGGCCTAGCTACACAGAGACATAGTTGCCAACAACAAGCAACATCGATCTGCTGCTGCTGCTACTGGTGGCATCGATTAGCAGTCTGGTGAATTGCCGGCTGCTGCCGAATTGCCTAGAACGCTACCAAGAAGGGAGGAAACCACCATGGAACGCCACAGAACGTTCGCCCGGCTATACTGGGTACCGGATGCCGCGGCGCCATCAGCGTTTACAAAAACGTTTGCGACTATTGCGACGTGTTCGCGTACGGACGATTGTTGGCAACAACCATCGAACGAACAGCGGCAGCGGAAGCAGCAGCAGCAGCTGCAACACGATCGAATGGAAGGATACAGCAACAGCCCTAACCCCAAATGGAATCGGGGCATCCAGCTACTTGCGGTCGCTATCCTCCGTAATCGGCGTCACTGAACCGCAAGACTACCGAAGAAGACAGTTTGTGGCACGTACAGCTGACGTTGGTGCACGAGACCTACGAGGCCTCTGAGTCCTTCGTGATGTTGCTTTTTCTCTCTGCCGATCGACGACGACTACAGCAATGTCTGCTGTCTGCGTTGTGGCGAAAACTGGCGTAGCTGGCTTGATCTGGTGTGCTGGTTCATACAATATCAGTTGGCGGTGGATTGGATTTGGCGGCTAGACGACGCCATTGCCTAGACCATTGCTAGGTGGCCGTAACAGTCACATGCTGGCACATGTGTGTGCTACAAGATAGGCTTGAACACCATATACGACCATGTCGGAACATGTCATTCTACATCGTCAATCGTTGCTGCGGCTTCTGCTGCTGCTGCTGCTACTACGGCTGAAGCTGCACGTCCACCAACGTCAGTTGCTGTTGTCAATATTGCAACGGAAAAGCGTATAAGGGCACGGCGAAGCATAGTATTATCCAGGCTCAACAGGGTGCTTTACGTTACGGGACTGACCTCTCTTGCCACCGATGGGTACGGGTTTTCAGTGAGGTTCAACCCTGAAGGCGGCAACTCCCAGCCGTGCCGAGGGTCACACAAAGATGAGCGGAAGTGCGAACGAGCTTCAAACCCTGCATGGCCTATCAATGAGTTGGTGTTCACACCATAGGTGCATAATGCATTTGGATATGCTGGAGCATTCGGCAACTTCGCGGCAACACACGATCCGTACACAGATGTCACTTGTCACACAATAATCAGTAACAAGGAAAAAAAGCGATCTTTTACTGAAAACTGTAGCGATGATTTTGCCGAACGATAGTGAGATACAGGCGGCGCCTTCCGGATGTTGGCGAATTAAACAGGCGCGTCTTGTCACGGTATTTACAGTTCTCTCATGTTTCCTATTTATTATTGTGGTGATCGTTGCTATTCCGTAGGCATGCAACGATTCACATGACAACCATGAATTAGAATATTATTGATTATAGAGGAAATTAGCAGCTGGGTGAAAAGTGATCATCGGTTATAACACTGTCCACCTATATCATGTCCACGGTCTCCCAATTAACTAATGACTATAACTACCCCCTCCTGCTCCGTCTTGTCTCGCTCACTTCACCCAATGGTTGCGTTTACCTATTCATCATCAAGCTGTTCATATGCCACGCAATTTTCTACCACAGCGGTTAGGTATCAGTGAGCCTGATACGGTACCACGTTCACAGATGCCAGAGAACCAGATAACCGGCTCAAGTGATCGCCTGCGTATATTTGTAGTTTGTTTTTATTTGTAGTAGGTAATATGCCTGTGGCAATCAAACTACATCATGAAATCAGAGAAGAATTTCTCTGTAGCTGAGAACACGTGGGGAGCCGTACCGGGTGATTGCACTATTTTGCTGCTCATACTGGATTTAGCACATCGCCACGATAGTGGCTAACAACGATCGTCTCTAGACGCCTTGGTTTAAGCCAGGCTGTAATACAACAACAATATATAGAAATGGACACATATCAATGATGTACGTGAGGTGTCGTATTTAGACACTATATGACATCGTTGACACTCGAGCGTCTGACTTCAGCTATCGCTTATCTCAGCCATTATCAGCCTGCCTACAAATAGAATAAGTTATGCGAACTATATGTGTATATGGGTCTTCTACAGAGTTTATAAATACGAGTGCGCGGTTATACGTATACGCCTGAGTGGTCTGCAAGCATATATGTGTGTAGTGCATGTGTGTATATATATATATATATATATAAAGAGAGAGAGAGTGCTAATGAATAAGATATATATATATATATATATAACTGTTTTTGTGACTATTGATTCTCATAGTATTAGTATTAATATAACGGTTAGCCTCCACGCGATGTTTGTTCCACTTCTGTTGGTAGCTACGATTCGAGACACCGTTCGGTCCCCTTCGAGCAACGTGTGCAGTTTCATCTATTGTTGTTGCTGTTGTTATTGACCCGTTATTATGAACGACCTTCCCGTTTCGCATGCACTCACGCACATCGCTAACATCACACTGTATTATATAGATATATATATATATGTCTGATATACTGATACAGGTTAAGCTTCGCAAATAAGTATGTTTCCACGTCGCTCGATTTGATTCTGACTTAGTCCACACACACACATCAGTGAAATGGTGACTGAATGAGACGGTTCTACGTCCATTCATTATGACTCACTCGTGTCTCAACGGAACACTTATAGCTTCCAACCGTGATTGAGTCTGCCTGCTCTTCGGATACATGCACAGACACAAATCTGTCTGTTGGATGTCTGACCAACTGGCTTACAACATGTCATCCAACAACGACCACCCCTGTACAGGCTACACCGACAAACCAAGTTGGTGGGCGACATTGGCAGATTGCGACCAAGCGATACGCGTTCTTCATCGCGAGAAGCCATCATTATCATCAGCGCCATTAATATTATCTTAAGGGTCCGTTATTAGTCGTAGTATATATATATATATATATATGTGTGTGTGCTGCGGTGGCTATTGTGGCCGGGCTACCGCCTATTGGCATCACTCGTTTGCTCGGTGGCGCAACAACAAACCGCAACGAACTCTGCAGTTGGAGAAGAGCACATAGTATATGCGCGCGGTATTCGACTGTATGTCGTCCTAATACTTCAAGTCGCCACCGTAGCCGCTGTCGTTGGCTATCTCAAGTCAGCCGCTGACTCATGTCGAGCGATTGAAACATTGAATGGTGCCCCTCACTCCCCGCACAACAACGCTGGTGCCACCGCTAGAATGACAAGCTGGATTGTGCGACAAATCCCAGCGTGTTATGGATCGTGGCGATGATATTGCCGTATGCTATACTCATTCTTATGAGGGTCCGATATCGGCACGAAGCGGCTGATAATCATGATGCCGATCGGCTCAACGAAGTCCAAAGTGGAACCATTTTGTGGAGGTTTCACTGAACGTTGGACATAATGCTCCTGTCCTCCAGGTTTGGCCATGATCGGCTGGCATCCAATGAGAATAGGTTCGTCTCTTTGATGGAAGATTTATCAATATTATTATTATTATTATTAGATTGTTTTCCCCGTTGGTCTTGTTATTGATACGATCATAAATAATCGATAAGCACTGTAACCAATTCAATATGAAGTGATTGAATGATCTCTAACCGAAGACTGAAAATATCCTGTTCTATTGTTGGTTTAGGTCTAGAATCGAAAGGTGATCAAAGCAGCGAACACACCGTGAGAAAGAGAGAAAGAGAGAGAGAGAGAGAAAGAAAGATCAAAACTCGATGTTCCAATAGGAACGAACTCTGAATCCAGGGAGGGCTGATGTTCGACTTCAAGTGCAGACTTTTCCATTGTTTTTTAAATACTCGTGCCCTTCAATACTGGAGCGGCGCACAACAGTATTCTATTCAAGACGAGAGTGAAATAACTAAAAATGTGGGAATAGTCCCAGCAATATGTATGATGTGTTTTATTTTACATAAGTCGGCCACGGTGGGTCTAACGGTCAATGGACTGTAGTGCTCTGAACTCAACAGGCGTCCGAATTCTCCTCTTTTATCCGTGAGAGAAGGCGAGAGAGAGAGAGAGAGACAAAGGAATCAAAGGGAGAAATAGCAGAAGAAAACGCTGAATCTATTCTGCGTGCGATCTGGTGGCGTTCCCTTGGCGTCCCTCACTTTGTCCATCCACAATTCCAACCAGAATCACGCGCACCCATGAAGTCAACGTCCGCCACCTGGCTCCTCTACCGCCACCACTACAATATTTGCTGCTGCTGCTGCTGCTGCTGTTGGTGGTGGTAAATCAGCTGATTTGCTAGTGCTTGTGGTGCCGGTGGAAATGGTGAAGCAGCATAAAAACTGAAAGATCCTGTTGCCTTTACTTTAGCATAGCGTATCGGTTCCTGGTGGTGAGGCCAGTGTAGCGCGGCGGTCGAGCCGTGTCCTACCTATTGGTGTCGTCGCGTTCCATATGCACTCGCAGAACGGACAACCCACGTTGACGACACTGTTTCAATCGTCCAGCTCTGATTCACCCCTCAGCTGCCTCAGTATCCCCGTTGTGTGTACGCGATATGATTGAAGTATATGCAACAGAAATATAGATATACCCCATTGCGATAGGGAGGAAGAGGTAAATCAAACGAGTTGTGGTGCGATATGCGGGTCGGAGGCGTCGTTGTTTTTTTCTGCGCAAACATACGGATACGTTGTTTGACATTGAAGGAAACGAATATACCGTTTAGTCTGAATATTCTCTAGCTGTGTTTTTATTTAGCAAACTTGATCAGCTGTCGATACTTCTCATGGTTCTCGCGAAAAGAACAATTCCGAAATGTATCACTGACTACAACGCTTGCGTCGCTTGTGTGTAGGTCAGTAAAAATTGAGCTATATATCGAAAACTATTACCGGGCTAAATGCGTCCCGGCTTTGTCATTTACGAAGCAAACGAATTTGAAAGTACACAGCATGATAGCAAATGGCTTGGAAACGAATTCATTCTAGAACAATTTGAACTCATCAAATTGGCATTCGCTATCGATGACTCGATTATGAATTGTTGTTGTTGTTCATCTATCTGATATGATAGTTCTACTATGATATTTGTTCTTTGAAGATGTTTCCTAATGGTTGATTTTTTAACAATGCGATCTTCATCCCATTACGGTGCACATGCGCAGTATCGATATCTTCACAAATGAATAAACGTTCATTTATAATAGCCCAATCAGCATAATGTTATTCGGTCGTTTTCGTCATAGCGTTTGCATGGATTGTCCACGCAAGCGACTGAGCAGCTGCAATAAATCTCTTCCGAGAGTAATACTTATGGGCGAAGCAGCGAATGCAAAGTATCATAATCATAATAAATTTCATCTACAAATATCACCAAGAGGATTGCAGTAACTGAGTACGGGCATTGATCAATCTTGCATCAAATGATATAGATTCGGCCGAGGAGCACGGGTGGAGGGAAGCCGCAGGGCATCAATAAGTATGTGTTTTCTATTTCGGAATATGTTTCGACATCATATTCTGATCGCTGTTCGCCGCCGATGAATTCTTGCACTTCTCTAATGAGCTACGATCATTGCATGGAAAGCCCGACATTGCCCGATGATGTAAGTGTCTCCGGGCGATGCTGACGGGGTTTCAACGAAAATGGTGATTGTTGTTCAGTTTGACTGGATGCCGACCGAGTGTCAATGCATTTACGCATGCCCATGATCAGGAAGTAGAATGGATGTGTTCAAGTTGTCCCCGGTGCTATAGCATAAGTTGTGACAGATATCTATATATACTCCGGCCAGCTTATCTATTATCGTACAAGCAATGGCCAGCGTGTGACCTTCAACTATTTAATCGCATTTGCTGTACAACACAGTGTGATAGCCAAATCGGCTGAGGTGTTCCATCGAAACAAGATACATGTGGCAGGTACTTTTTTGTAAGTACAATATCGGCAATTGCTTGAAGTAGCTGCCGGACATTTATTCAGCACTGTTGGTTATATTTCTACTTGAATTACATGTATATGCGTCAACATTGAATACAGTCAACAGATAGCCGTATTTTTAGGTTTGCCCAATTGCTCACATTAGCATTAACTAACTTCTGCCAACTCATTATCCGCGTGTCTTAATTAATGTGTGTAAATGCATGCATGTAACTACGAACCCTGGTTCCAAGTCATTTGCTAGTTGTCTGACGGTTGCTGTCAATTAACAGATGAAGGTCGGAGATAAAAGGCCGACAACCGTCGAATGTAGCAACTGAGGGACTCCGAACCTCAGGCGCATCGAGCTACGAGACGCAACCGTGTCAGGGCTGCAAACGCTCCAGGGTTACCAGGGTTTGTGCCCAGCCACGGACGCACCTAGTAGTGGGTTGGAGCTCTGGGATCCGACAACGCCTTCAATCGCCTACGTGGCCCCGGTAGAAGCTGCATTTCTGCGTGACGGCCATGGGACCCTACTGTTTGCATATCTGCAGTAGGCATCAGTTCACATTGATAGCTGTAGGTTCGGCTGTTTCGCGTTCCAGTCCACCCGTGCCTAAGCCTTACCGACTTCGAAAACCGAGGATTCAATCGAGTGAATAGGCAAAACTGACAGGAATCAACATCAACAGACAGCACAACGATAGACCGAATTATTACAACTCGGTTCAATTGTCCAACATAGAGCACAAGTGTTCACTAAGCCAAAAAGGGGACGCCATCGAGAAACGATGTAACCAACGAATAAAGGCGGCTAGATCTTGGACGGCAAATGTGGCCGTAAGTTCTCTACGAGTTAGAGCTGTTTATGCTATTACTGGCGGACATCTCATACCCGATAGATTCATTACCTGCAGAGATCAGAACACTACACAGAATAAGCACTATTGTCCATATTATTAAAGGTTAAGCATTTTTAGGCAGACAGCAAACAAGGCTGTACGATGAGCGACCCCTCGACGCGAGCTGTCCTGCACTTCAACATTGTACCGACGGCTTGTCACAGTCACCATCGAGGATGGTGCAGGCCATCGCAGATTTCCGACCGATTGTTCTAACCAGCTCACATCTGCTCTGGGGTTGCTTACGTACTCTGTTCATTGAAAATCGACTCTTATGTTTCCAGTGTCTCGAGTGCGTGTGCTGATTCTAGACTCCTGCCCAATGAACGATCCCTGTCGTGATAATGTCCATAGTTCCACTCTTGTTGTATAATGCTACAATTACTACTAGTACTGCCACTTCTGCTATTATGACCACACCATTTGTAGTTCACATGGCTACGACCAGCGCAACCGCTGAATTGTTTGCTAACGCGTCGCAGTGCTTTTTCATCATATTTTCTGTTAGATCCAAATTGCATAATCATGAAACATTTCTCATTTTTACTCGTCTCGACGTTGAATATTTTGGCAGACGTTGTCGGACACGCGTTGTCTTAACGCGTGATCCCTTGTGTGCGTTCCAGCCGTGCGTCGATCGATGGTTGGCCACGTCGAGAACGACTGTTTCTCCCGTTCAATTGTTCTGTTGTTTTTGCTCGAGGCTCTTGTTGAATGGGACGCAAATTGGACCGTGGTTAACTTTTTTAAGGGGCACCGTCTGACAGGTACAACGAATGCTGGGGTATACCTCCGTTTTTACGCGATCATCTCGTCGAAGCTTGACATTGAGGAGATCTCTCATCGCCGTTCCGGCTAAGCTTTTATTTTGTAGTGTAGCCTACGCGGACCAGCAGAACTTCAACGAAACTAGACCTAGTTCAACTATATTGCTTAGCAAATATACGTAAACCAATTGCTTTGTTCACTTTATATTATAGTAAGCATGTTTGTCAAAATCATGCAAATATTATTATTTGTAGACAGCTCAGTAATAAGCGATGATGTGTTAAAACCAACACCTTCACGGATCTACTTTATACTATCAATTTTTATTTAACATCATTTCCCATAGATTAATCACTATCAAATATAAAATGGATGCTTACAATCAAATTATTGATTCATAATAGTTATAAGTATTTAATAGTAGTAGTAGTAGTAGTAGTAGCGATTACTAAACGAAGTGACGGTATTAAAATGTTTATATAGAGATAGCTTTTATGTCATTTAGTAATGGTTGTTCCACGTCATTCATTCTTCATTATATAACCGACCACGTTGTGGGTTTAACTCAGCTAATAATAAAATACGTGTGCGTGTGTGTGTTATAACATATCTCCTGTGATTTACAGCCTCCACTGTTCTCAATGAGTTCAATGTCAGGGGACTGCGCATCTTTTCGGGGTCGTCTTCTTCTTCACTGGATCATTCGATTTCTCTTTCCCGCCTAGTCATATTTATAGCATAGAACAAAAGCACGATCTGTCACTCTATCTCCCATCTTCGTTCGGACCGCTCCTGTGAGTTTGCGCGCTCTCGTTCACCTGCTGCACGCTAATAACAACACTAACACACAGCCACCCACAAAAGGCTACACCAAACGGACAGAGAAAACGCAACGCAATCGATATGCATACGCAACGAGCGATCCGCATAGTTGGCGGCGGCGAGATCAGCATGCGAGTCAGACATAATGGTTTGCCGACAACGTCTCATTACCTACGGCTTAGCCGATAGCTGATACGCGTTCGTGGATTGATGGATAGATAGGTTCGAGTGAGCCGCAGTACACCACCTGTTAGACTCATGACATAAATACTTGATATGCCAACTGATTCCAGCCGGTCGCTGATCAGAACTGCCGGACCGACCGGCAGAGATGACTGAACAAGTAACGAGGTTTTGCACCGTTCAACTCCACAAAACTTGCCATCGAATGGGAGCTCAATGTAAGGCGTAGTACGGCTGCGAGCGTTTACTGGAACATCCAATGAATGGCTCACACCAGCGTGAACCAAAATACCGGCGTCAATGCGCGTCATCGAGTCTTCGATCGCATTCAATCCAAATCATTGTCGTCTCTTGCTGTGCCACCCCCCGATTCCAGTCACCGATTCATCTCCCAGCGTTGCGTTCGTACGTCAGCAGTCTTCTTCTAAATTTCCCTCTCCTTCCTTTCTTCGATATGAATTCTCTTTGCTCGTGATCGCCGTATTAGCATGTTGTTTTCTCAGCAGCGACCACTATCGTCTCAACTACGCCGCGCTCCGATTTCGATAGCTCTCTCCGTTCAGCTGAGATCTCTCTCTATCTTTCTCTCCAGTCGACACATGCAGCGTATGCCACTCAGTCAACACGGTTACCGCAGGCGAAGGGTGCGCCTCGGCTGCGTCGGTATGCGGCCGACGGATTTGGCTTCTTTGCCGCTGGTAGTAGTGCTGCTGCTGACCTTGAACAGCAGCAGGTCATAGCACTCGTGCTGCATTGACAGGCTTCGTTTGGGCCACACGGAGCGCGCAAACGCGGAGGAAGAGATAACAAGGCAAAGCCCGAACGGCGGGCGAGGTAAGCACAGAGAAAGAATTGGGCGTTTCTACCGTGGTTACAGCACAAACAGCGACGCCACGAGCGACAACATCGGTAAGAGCAGAGACAACCGGTGCAAATATACGCAATTACAAATACGCATCTGTGTACGCATCGCACACGAATGCACAAGTGAACATGTACACCAGTAGAGAGAGAAAATACCCGCGTCGGTAAACAACAACGACCCCCCAAATTGTTTCCCTCGAGGGGCGGCTAAAGATGTAATAGATACATATGACCGAATTCAACGATCGATGGATCGATGTTGTTTATACGCAGCTGGAGTGGAACGATGATTTGAGCGAGAAAATGGGTGCGCCCGGAGCCGTAGCGTCGACAGCCGCCGCGAATTCGTTCGACACTAACTAGTGCTTGTTCTTTGTGTTGGCCTTGATTCTGTTTCGCTGCGCTCTCAAGAGCGATCTTTTGTGAGCGAGAACCTCTACCTGCTCGCTCGTATCATCGTTACCGCGATCAGTAATCATTTGTAAGCCTAACCTAGTTCCTCGTTGACGTGGTTGCCGTGTTTCGACGATAGACCGATCGCCACTTCGTGTGTATTATTTCGCATGTGAATTCATTCAATGACAACGAAGATGACACCATTGATTACTCCATTAATAATTATTTTTTTTAGAGATGAATCAACGCAGAAGGATCACTTTAGTTATCGTCATATACACACAGAGGATTATTATTATTATTATTATCTTAATGTGCTATTGACGGTCGTTAGAGGCAATTGAACCTACCTCTGCTTACAGGGGTGTTCCTTGCAAACATGTAATTACCATCATTATGCATCAAAGGGAAACTAGATAGCAGTCTAAGTGCCAGATAGGTTTACCTGTCAGTATTGAAAATTAGCCCAGTTGGCCCCGGAAGATGCCAACGAAATTTTCCCTATTTTCGATGTAAGATTATGCGCCTTCCCAAACATACCTCATTAAGCTTCGTATGAGCCACTACGCCAAAACGCAATGTCGACCGCATATCTGACGCTGTTTCTCTATTATTGACCAGCAAGTGTATTACATGCATAAAAACCAAAGAGGAAATGATTATAAGTACACACATATACTACTAACAAACTACAAGAAGCTGTTTCCAAGCACAGAACCAATGTCGATTTAGCCTCTTGTTCCAGACAGGATCGTTCAGATGTATTCTATCGAATAAATAGGAGCCACTTCGAGAAGTTCCCCGGAATAAGCCAGTGAACACTCCATGATTACTGCTATTGTCTATTCTCGGTTATTGTTGAAATTGTAATAAGCCAATTACAGACGACGATCGAGAGAGAAAGACGTTGAGAGGTCTAGCTCCTCTGGCGTTCTCGATTATGAACGGCTTATAAATCGAGCTTTTCGGGATATTCGCATGGGGACGTCATAATAACGTTTATCCGTGACACATTATTTAATAATAATAATAAAGAAACTGACAGACAACACAAGAGTTAGTCGTTGCCGCTGCTGAGTCACAGTCGAAATAGAGAGAACGATCTATGAGTTATATACGATACTGCAGCAACCTCACCCTTCGCGCCACAAACAACGATTGATCCAGCGAACGAGCAGATGAAATAGGCGAAATGTCTTCAGTTAAGAAGAATCCTCTGATATAATAAAACTAGGAGAGTCAACCATTATAGGAACGTGTAAGCCAAGTAGAATATGATGATATTATCTGGAACTTGCTCGTGCGGAAAATCTTCCACTTGGAACGTGCAGAGAAAATTGTTCCCTCCAGATTGAATTCGCTGTCTCTCTTTCGCTCTCTCTCTCTCTCTCTACCTTTGTTCTGATTCGTGACGAATACGATACGGCCTATTGAAGTGGTGGTGAGTTCTCGGGACAAAATAATGAAGATAACACAAAAAATAATCGTTTTGCGGCCTGGCTTCCTATTTGTTCGAGAAGAGAGACGAGTCATGGGCCTGCTTCGACTACAAAACAGGATCAAAACAATTCGCGCATGCCTACCTTGAGAAACCTCCAGTTGCTTTTTGTGGCATTGCTGTTGCTGTTATTGCTGCTGCTGCTCCTGCTGTCGCCGCTGAGAGTTTCGTGTGTTTGGTTGTTGGGCGTCAAGGCTGGCGCATTTGTCTTCGTCATCTCTCAAGTCAGTTTGCCGTCAAACAGTGGAACGTTTCCACCGACGATCGTGGCCGGTATTGTGACGACAAATAACAATGCGAAGTCAAGTTAATCCCAGTCAGCGCCAACGAACGACAGCAGCTCAGCAGCAGCAGTGCTTGCTCACCGGTGGAGCAGATAGTTATTGTGCAACAGGTACGTTGGGCTGGGAAATGACACCAACGGAGAACAAGGGCAGGACAACCGAATTTGAAAATTGTCAATTGAGAATCCTTTGATCAGTAACTCCTTCCGTGTCTTCTCTACTGGTACCACCTGTTATTTCTCCCCTGTTCGACTATTTTGCAATTATTCTCATCGACAAGCTTTACCTGTCCCTATTATTTAGTTGTATGCATGATCTTATTCAATTAACGCGTGTTATGTCTACAACATCTACGTATTTTCTCATGTTTATGCTGGCAGCAACGCCAGAGAGGCACGCAGTCACGCACAGATTTGACAGCTCATTTTCTGTGCAATCGTCTCCGTTTGCAGATTTTTGACTCGGAGATCGACGGAACCAACTCCGGTAGATGAAACATTGACAGCAATCGGCCGAAGAGGAGGACGAAGAATGCTGAGAATAAGTGGTTGGACTTTTACATAATGATGATGATGATAATAATAATAATAATAGTAGTAGTAGTAATCGAGCAACTAACCAAAATTCGCATAAGTACGTGCCGGTACGTGTTGGTACGTTGTCGGCAATTTCAGAATTATTATTGCCATGACGATGTTCAATGTGTTGCAATCCCCCAAGCAAATACTATGAAATGAAACAAACAGCTAACGCGCACTATCTTCGATTTCGTCGTCTGCCGAAACAAACCAAATCGCAGACAAGTGACACTACCTATACTGATCGGTTCAGCTATGAAATGTTTACTGCTGAAGGCGATGGTTGACGAATATTTCCTTCGCCCTTATTCATACCTCGTGAAGTGAATGACGCCTCACACTCGTTGAAGCTGCGATTGGTAATCGGATAGATATACCATGCATATCAGCACGAGTTAAGCGAAAATCATATACATATAATGGCTGTATGTGGCTGTATTGCGAAAGTGCATCCGTGCAGGGTATTGCGATCTCTTCCGTGGAAAATACGCCTGTCATACTTGGTATGGAAAGCATCTAATGATTGTAATAATCATACAGGATGATCGTTCCGCGTACAAGTAGAAAAAAAAACAAATTTGCAATACGAATACTCATACGGAATTAATCACTATGTTAGTTTGCCTCTTTGACTGTCTTTTTCTCTCTCTCTCTCTCTGACCACTTACACCCTGAGTGTCGTCCAATCCATCCAGTTTTTGTCTCGGAGACAGTGTCTGGATGTCAAAATGGTCCGGGAACAGCCAGAGACAGGCGATCATTTCGCTATTAACAAGAGTTGCTATTGTTATTTCATAGCGTTGAGCCCCGTCGTCGCCGCCAGTGCCGCGAACAACAGCGGTGATGTCATCCAGCTGCAGATCTCAACCGTCCGACTGTCTTCAAGGGGCCTCGGCTGGTTCCTCTCGTAAAACGTCGCTGTCGGGATGAGTAACGCCGTATAAATATTTGCACTCTACGACTCTGCAGCGGACAGCGGGCCTGTACACCGCACCGCCGTCCCACCGAATTCAAGGCTACAGTGAAAGAAGAGTATCGAAGGAATCTGTCGATTTTCTTTCAGTCTCATCGTCGGAGTGCCCTTTCCAGCCACGAGGGCAAATACCGCGAAGCAGGCAGAAGTGGACGAGTACACAAAAAGCATCAGCGTAGTAATAATAATAATAATAATAGCCACCAGCGGGCCTAAAAAACAAGACAGTACAACTCCCGAAGCACAAAATGGTTACAAAGTGATCATTGAGTCGTGGTGGTAAGTAGTTGATGAACGCGAGGAGTAATCCCTTGATTTTTTGAGCAAATATGTATGTCTGTCACTGGGGCCGAACTTCGATTTGAAAAATAAAGAAAACGGCGACTTTTGTTTAAATACAAACAACATTTGACACCACCCTGCCAAAATCATCAGATGATGTTTGTTCGTTTTGGCATTATAACTTCTGTCGTTCTGACTGTTCTTATTAAAATCGATGTCTAGATAAGAATTGCTCTTCTTCGGCAACAAGTGCTGGCGGTGTCTGATGCTGTTGGGGGGAAATATGCTACTCAGCGTAGTTTAATAAAATGCGGCAGACAGGTGAGCGTTTCTAGACACACACACACACGCGTTCATTCACTCACGCAAACACATTTATATTTAAAACCTCGTGTACAAGGGCACTCTGGCTCCAGAGCTACAGAAGCACTTCAGATGTCAGCTTTCCCGTAATCGAATTTCAATAAGTTTTCCGCCACCCTGCCTCATCACACTACGAACAGAAGAAGCGACGCAACCACTCAACAGATCAGACACCCAGAGATACGACCAAATGATGTCTATTCAATGAATGTTTGGGTAATCATATTTGAGCTGTTGCACAATGTACATATATATATATATATATGCATCAGGTGAGGCAACTGTGAACCCTGGGGAAACATTTTGAAAGCGCCTTCCAAAAGTGGGAGGGGACACTACGACGGAATGATCGTTTGTCAATACTGGAGATGCACTGTTGACTTCTGTATCGGAAAACAAGCTGGTTTAACACTATATTTTAATAACCAAAGCATACATACGGGTTACCCTTCTTCTGATCTTAGTAATATGGTAGACCTCTACTCACTCAGTACCACCTCTCTCTGGATGGTTGACGCTGACCTAATGAATTAAGAAAGAATTAAGAAATCTTATCCATAACGGGTGCATAACGTGGAAATAATTGATCTGAATGCAATTTTGTACAACACCAGGTTTAGTACAACCGTGAAACTCAGCCCAGTGAAATCCATAGTTATACATGTGGCGAACGATGCATAACATACATATGCAAATTCGTAAACATTAAGCACAACACACGAAAAACATCTAGCCTACTACCTGACTTATCCGCACTATGGCATACGCATGGACTCGCGCGATAGACAACTTGGCGAATAGAAGAAACGCTTGGCTAACCATAACTATTAAACTTTAACATTACCGTCTATACTTTAACAGTCACGCTGTTCATCATATTACAACGCTGTTTTGTTTTTGAAAACATAACTACCACAACCCCCGACTGCGATCCCACTAATTACACCAATGGTACGATGATTTCCAGTTCGCGTTTGGCGGACTTTAATGATCGGGCCGTGGGAACGACCGACACCTTCTGTCAGTTGTGTCAATCAACAAGATTTACTCAACTATTTGCAATTCCAGTCTATGAGCGAGAGGGTGACAAACTAGCACCTTCAGCGATATCGGCATGGGCGTGTCGTTGAACCGACTCGGCTAGCGTTGCTATTTTAGCATCTGCTCACCTTCGTACTGATCTATCCTATGCACGACAAATATTGAGAAAAAAAAGAGCAAGCCAAAGGTGTAAACTGCAGAGATGTGGCGATAGAGTCATGTCACTCACTGATGAACACCGTCGACATCAGCAACCTGCATCAACAATAACAACAACCCTACGTCAACCACAAGACCAAGCGACAATAACACCTCACAAATCATCCAACAGACACACGCACACGCATACATACACGCGCAAAGATCGGCATGTAGCCGGCAATATATTCCCCATTTCGAGAAAAAAAACGTGGCCAGCGTGTCGAGATACCACTTCAACTACTGTGCATTTTCCATCGCGAACAGACGAATCACTCGCGTCCCTTCGCAACCCACCGCCAGACAACCCACTGCAATTCTCCCTAGTCTTGGCCATAGTGTGATATGATCTAAGCAGCGAGCAGTTAGTGCTCCCTTATTCCGCCGAACAGGAGCGAAAGAAAAAAAATGCCGAAGATGAGAATGGCTATAGGTGTCTATGGGGGCCTTCAGCAGCGGTAGGGAACGCATCCGGCAGCTACCGTTCTCGCCGTCGACGGAGTCCGACCGGAGACGTGGCAGCATCGGTTGCATCATCAGCATCGCTAGTAGCTGTATTTTATTGTAATTATATTATACACAGTTATCACCAACGCTATCATTAGGCTATGCGTCGCAATGCGCATCACTGTCGCCCTGTGACGGCGTGCTGGTGGTAAGCCAGCCATTGGCGACAAAGATTGCGGCATCGATCTGATCACGACAATGGCCCTCTCCTCATTGAAATACTTCATTCCTCATTTAATGTGGCTCACTTAACAACGAGTTGAGGAGCAGCAGAAGTAGTAGCAGCAGCAAGCTTACCTTCTCAAATCCATTCAGCAGTACGATTGCACTTGAATGCGACTAATTATCATTAAGTATCTCCCTTTCATCGTCTCGCGATGTGTCCCACGGTCAGTCGGTCTGTTTAGTTATAGAATAGTATATTGTTGTCGTTTTATCACACTATCATATTGAATTATATAATATAATACATCACGTCTACCGCTCTTGTTCGCCATCCCCAAATGTTACTGTTCTCGTTGATCTACGTGGATAGCCACATGGGCCATTATTTTCTCGTATGCATGTATATGTGTGTGTGTGTGTGTGAAAACCTTTTATTTGCACTACTAACATTTCACCGCTGTTATAATAGAATGCAGTTACTCACATTCGTTTAGCTCAAGTGAGTGAGCTCTTCCCACTCGATCGTCGTTTCTTCCAGCCGCAGCAGGTAAATCATCCCTATTTGCTATACTTAGCCATATAATATATTATCAGGATTATCATGTTGTGCGAATGAATGATGATTATTATTCCCATCGTCACTCACTGCTGTTGCTATTATTATCCATAGGACATAGCGGTGAATTATTTTATAGTACCGCCACGGTTACGATACCACGGCTTCCAGTTCAACGACGGCCCAGTTGTGGCCGCACGAAAGCATAACCCGTTAATATATATATATATATATATATATATATATATCATCTTCATGGCCAGCTACTGATGTGTGCTACCTTTTTACCTTTTTGTGTTGGCCTGTATGCGTGTGTTCATCTTCATTGTATATATATATATATATATACAATGAAGATGAACACACGCATACAGGCCAACACAAAAAGGTAAAAAGGTAGCACACATCAGTAGCTCCTGTGGGGTTCCAGCCTACAGCTCCTTCAGACAGAATAATCATAGCGAGGTTTACACCCTTCATCGAGAACGAGAGGGCGGGTTGCTCCCATCATGGCCCTGAGCACTCTTTCGCCCTGAGTAGCGTCACTATTACGACCATTAATATATTATCGGAGGAACGCAAGCGTGATGCGGGTCGTAGGAGAAAGACGACCGCGGTACTGGAGCGGTACTGAGGTACTGAGGTAGACCGAAGTGGAAGACATCCTTCAGCAATTCAATTGCATCCATAACATTCACGAGCACACATACACAAAATCTGGACACACAGTAGGCATAACCGTTGGCTGCAATTGCCATAACACGCCGCTATCCGCAACAGAGGCAGCATCGCTAATGCTGGCTTCTGTTGGCTGCGGGGCAGAATTTAGCTCCTGCTGCTGTGTACCCAACAGAAGCACAGCCCTCATCGGGGGCCCGGTGTACTGCGGCGGGCACGTGATCGTCATTGAATCAACAATGATGCTGACGATACCCTGTATAGATGTGTTATTAGACGGCCGACAGATGGCAATGGAATCCCCTCGATTGGCTTCAGTACCTCGACTGCTGCCCCGTTCGACACCGAACCTCCCGGGTGACCCCACGCCCCGGAGCGATGATTAGTATTGTCCCCAGCGTTGATGGAAATAATTCGACTTTCAGACGAAAACATCGACGGCGAATACCAGAACCTCGCTTCACTATCACCATTTCATTTTACGCTCCTTCTATTCCCAATTTTTTCTTCTTTTTTCTTCTTCATCTCCTTGGTCGATTTCTCGGTGGAAAGTGAAACTCACAAGAATGGCTTTCTGCATATATTACCCCGGCACAAATTACCCCTCGACGCAAGTAACGAAAGTGTATTGTACCTGAAAGCATTGCCTGTCGTTTGCTGCTGGAGACGACATCATCAATCTTGGATCAGTGAATTACAATCGTTAGCGTTAAATTTCATTTGATTTCGCCGATTTTTCCTCTTCGCCAGAGTTCGATAAGGCTCCCCCCACCCTCCCCCCCTAGACAATCATGTCGTTCGACGCCCGGTTTCGTTTGACAAAATTCCAAGTTTTCTTTCTTGTTGTGATGTCGTGCTTGCAACAACAACAACAACAACAACAACGACAACAACAAAAAGAAATAGCTCTACGCATCACAATGCTCGTCCCCACAATAAAATTAGCTGAAGACAGATGAGTCAGCTAAATGAACGCGAAATCGACTTTCTGTGAAGTACCCCAACGCGCAACGGGATTTCTATCGGTGGTGATTTTACACACAGGTGGTATTGCTCGTCGTATATTTCCTCTTTGCCTTGGCTTAATTTTCGAACTGCGGGAAATCGACGCCACGGGACAGATAGGGGCCTGGACAGGAGATCAAACAGTTTGAAGGAATGAGTTCCCTGAACCGCTGGCGATTGTGACGGAAGAAGCTCTGAGCTATCAACGCGTGAGTAAATATATTTCAACGTATCTCGGTAGATACACAATAGTGAAAAACGTTCGAAGAAGTGTTTTACAAAGAGCAAACAGGTTGTTTCTACTAGGAGCAATAAGAATTTTTCTCGGTGCCAAGTTTTTTCACGGTATCACGGTACTTTCCAAATACACCAGATACACAGTTAACCTTTGGTGCCTTAAGATTACAGGTACAATACGATATCGCTATTTTTGCTTGGGAGCTCAGTTTCGAGGTTATTGCGATAGTTCTCCGAACGCGTCTCATGCGCGGCCTAAGTGTAAGACACTATATATATATATACATATATATATAAAAAAGAAGAAAGTGACTTTTAATTGCGTTGACGCGTTTCAGCCCGGTCTGACATTAGTGTCGACAGCCAGCACGGTGATGGCGCCCTTTGTCACCGAATCTTTCCTGATCCGCGAGCAGTCGCAACATGTCACAACTATAGAGCCATACATTACGTTTAATAGTTATTACTATTGTGAACCGTAACTAATTAACTTTACACTAACTACCTGCACAGCTCGTAGGGGAGCAGCTGTTTGTGTCCCGGGTCGCAGTGACTTCATATCATTGATCGCGCGGTGAATTTCGCTTGGTTTCGCTCGTACAGTGCATCACAAACGAACACAATGTGCTGTAAAATAGGAGAAAGCCGCGAGACAGACAGTGTTCCAACACCAATCTCTGTGCGCGGACACAATTGTGAAGCGACTACAAAATTCTACATTTCTTCCACCTGAGACTTGACCACACAATCACATACAGGGTCCTTTCGCTTTCCATCGTTCTCCCATGTGTTATTTTCATTTGGTGACTCGTGTCCACAACCTTCCTGACGTCGTCTTCCTTCGAGCGTTCCACGGGTCATATTCCATTTTATCTCTTATTTCCCAATTCGCATGATCTCATACACACTGCCTGCACTGGCGCTGCCGGACGGGTATTCTGCTCACTCATCCGTCCACGTAGATAGCATAGCACAGAGACGTATCTCAATCCGCTCTCGTAGTAAAACTGGGTCTGCAGGCTGGACGAGCTCGCGTCGTGGTCTGGCTGTTTGTCTCTGAGCGATGTTATAACGCGATTGTCTCAGCCACGCCAACGTTGAACTGGTTCCCACGAGTTGGAATTATCCCCTTCGTGTCGCCGTTTCTCGCCATACCGGCTGCTCACAACTGTGTTGACGCATCGCGCGCATCAGCACCTGCAACGGCAGCCGCTCAAGGGATCAGCCACAGCTGCTGGTTGTTGCTGATGTTGCCGTTAAAGCAAATCGCGAGATGCTGCCGCCGCCGCCGGAGTGCCCCCGTTCCTCAGTTAATTTCATGGTGCAAAACGTGTCCCGCTAATAAGTCAGCCTCTCACGGTCGTGGCCGGCATCGCAACGAAATAACGACCTCTGTAAATGTGAGTCTAACCGAGACCTGTAAGGGCGCGACATAGGCATCTGCAGCGGATCTGTTTTGATTGTGCGATTCGCAGGTGAATCCGACGCTAAAACGTCTTTTCTAGAACGTTTTACGTTTTAGTATATGCGTGATCAGTTACACTGACAAAATAAAAACATTCAGTGGAAACCAAACAGAGAATAGAATCGTTTCATTAGCGAAACATACAGGCGTCCACGCTCGGTAAACTAATGACAATTATAATGGACCTCTAGGTAATTCGACGACTTCAGTCATTCGTACGCACTGGTCTATGTCTTGCAACGAGCAAACTTTGAGACCTATTGACCACTCGGGTAAACCAATAGCAATCACTGTGCAGCCGTTCCGTCAGCTACAGGTGACTTACCCGTCGAACCGGCCAGCGAAATGCCTCCAGTGGTAAAAACGCGAACCCAACACACATCTACAGAAATCGAATTTTGTCTCGCGCAAAAGCATCCACGCCATCAGCTGCGGCCACACTGTAACTGCGTCAGTACCTCAACAACAGATAAAGCAACTCGGCAGGCATCCGGGAACAGAGTCGCTGTATACAATTGGATACCTGCTCAGCTTAGTGAAGGTGGAGGTTAGGTCAATGCCTAATATATATATATATATATATCGCCGCATCAGCCAGTCAGCAAAGTCAACGAGAGACAAAGAGCACGTTCACAGCATTCGCCAGTACGAGTTCGACCGCAAAAAAACCGAACGACAAGCAGCAATCGCCAAAATCAAAGGTACGGATAGCTAATAATCCTTACAACGATCATGGTGGCCGTCTGCTCGTCGTCGGCGCCAGTGACGAAAAAGGAAGAGAAATCCCGAACACTCCCCGAAAGCACAGGACGAAACCCTTGTTATCACCATCGGTGCCGCTCGCCTGATGTTGAGTAGGTATAGTGATACCGGGCGTCTATGGCCCCCGAGGGCCCAACGGGGGACAAGGAGTGACAATTTCAAAAGAAGATACCTATAAAAGAGTGAATGGAGGAGAACATGATTATGGCGATGTTGCTGTTCGGCTTTGCATCAAAAGCATTGTATTGAACGTGTAAGTGTAAGTTTCGGTAGTGGGTTTCCTTTTCAGCTGGCTTTTCTTTGCTGTCGCTGGAGCATCTGGAGGGGAGGCGGTCGGGCGCGAGAATGAAGGGAGAAAGTGACGCTTCGGAGATACTGAAGCAAGTGACAAGCGACCAGGAACGGAAACGCGTCATCGCCCTGCCGTTCGTGTCAATTGTGGTGAAGTTGTCCCGCTGTTGTGGGTTTATCCATTAAGGAAAAGAAAACATACCCCTACACAGGAATCAGATGATTTCTTCCATCCGATTTGTATTGTGGAAGACGGAAGAGATGTCGGTGTGTGTCTGCTTGTTTAGATGGCATTCAAAGGGCAGCGCAAAGTGAAGTCGTCGTCTGACTGACCGATGGAACAAGTGGAAAACGTATGGCATTGGTGGGTAGGGAACAACAGATATAGGGACATAGAGGTTCAGATAGAAGAAGGAACACCGCACATTAAATGACCTCGTGTCGATTTTTGCTAACGGAACGGTGCAGTCGATCGCTTTTGTTGGACACGCGGCCTTTTGTATACGACTGCTGCTTTCGAGCACTAGAGGACGCCGGGCAGCTAGACAGAACCCCTCTCATATAGCCTAAGCGGGGTGTCCTCATGATAGCTGAGGCGGTTATTTCGATATGTTACCGCTCGCAGGTTCAAATCTTTCCGTAGCCTTAAGGGAGGTGTGTATTTAATTTATTTTTTTATCATTTCCCTTCAGATATTTCTGGTAGTTCATACGGTTGAGCAGCATACACGGAATTGTCTGATTGGAAAAGGGCTGGGAGCCAACCTCAAACGAAAGTCTCAAAAGTATCCCGCACAATGTAATAAAGAACTATATATATATATATATATCACGCCGAGGTGGAATACGATATCAGAAGTGAGCGTGAATATAAAGAACTATCGACAAAGTTATCTTATTTCATCTATTCAGCACTATTTCGATGTGTGACATATGATGACCCGTTTCTGTCCGGCGTCTGTGTTGAAAAACTAGAAAAATAAACTGAAACACGCAGATGAGGGAGACGTGTAGACGAGACTATGTCGCAAGATGCAAGAGATTAGACGTTGGTATCCCAGTTGACTACGAATTTCCCCTAACCATGTTCGTTATATCAGAGTATTCGATCGCGACAGTCGAAACGCTTCGTTTTACATTTGACTCAACAAAAATGTTGAAGTTGGCTTGGACGAGAGGTCGTCTATTGCTGGAGGCAACAATTCTGTATCGGGTAGCCAGCCCGTAAGCGCTCGCGTGAACTGACCGAATCAAATTTTACATTTATCGTAGAACGCCCATAGCAGAGACCTAACTACATCTGGAAAAGTGGTGTCCGTTGGCGTTTGTATGCCTGCGCGTGCTAAGCAATAATTGCAAAAATGCCTCTTTTTACGCTCTGTGTCTCGTTGAACCGAAAATAGCTCCCCACAAACGCCGTCCCAAGCCGCTGGCCCTAACAAATTCAACCAACAAAGCCCGCATAAAAATCATAGTTTAATGTCATTGAGTCTCTGCAGAACACTCACTCATACAAATGTAGCTCATCGGTTGCTCGTCCAGAACTCATGTGCACAGATTGTGACGTGACTACATAGTGGAACGGTCGGCTTGCCGTCGGTGATCTGAGCTCCGACTTCATAAGTTATCGACTCTGAGCAAAAATAAAGGTCCTAAGTAAAATTCGACTAAATGCACAGGATGTTCTCCCCAAATGCATACCTGTGCCGCAATCAACAATGTCATAGACTGGCTGGCTCGTGCGCGACGTCTGTTAGTCGTACGGTATCAGCATAGCTTTGTCGGGTATGTCTTCTGGTAGAATGTCTAGCCTCTATACAGTAGTCTGTGCTGTTCGCCTAATATTGCTCGTCAAACGATAGAACCCGCCCACCCACGCGACCGTTCGATTCTCTGTCAGACAGTATATATTTGTATAAGTGACGCTGATAGATTCGTGACTATTTGTATCGAATTGGAGATATTTAAACTTTGAAAGCTTTTGCTCCCACAAGACATTTTACATACAATACGATGGACAGAAAGGCCACTCAAAGGCAAACCGATCCACAGATTTTCAGCGTCACTATCTCATAGCGGGTATAGCAGTGTTAAAGCGATGGCACGTAACAGATCGACAGGGCTAAGGTGATAAAATCAACAGTGAAATCATCGCACAGGTATAAGTGGATGCCTCTAGAAGAGACCTTTTCCTATTTAATCGTAGCAAATTATATCGAAGAACGATACATCATGTGATTTTCTAAATATGTGTTCTTCAAATGAAGAAAATGCTGGGTGACTCATATTGCAGTGGAGCATGCACGTCTAATAATGTCTGTTCGAACAGTGCAGCTGGCAATTAGACACTACCCATCGTGAGGCGGCGGAGAAGGCGCGTTTGCGCGATAGTAGACCGGATAACCGCGTTTAATATTCATATTAAAAGCACGTATAGCAGTCAGTCACGAGTTGGTAGACTTGTCGCAGAGATGTAAAGGACTCACGAAGGACATCCGCCTGCCTGCCGCAGCTCAACGGGCTGTTGGTGATAAGGGCCAGAGACGGATTCTGCGATTCATTAATAACTAGACAAGTCACACGGGGGGGAGAGCGGGGACAACAGGTGAAGATGATATCCGTAACGACGACAGCGAAAAACGTGGAGTGTCGTACACTCATAGCACCATAGCAAATATCAGGGCATGGGCTCCCGTATGTATAAATAGTAAAATAATACCACTGCACGATTTTGTATACCTGCTTCTGCATACGCTTGCTGTCTGGCCCAGCTGTGATTTTCCACATTTAGCATTCGGCAAGTTATTTATTATTTAAATAGGGAAAACACATCAGATATCGAGCAAAAAAAACGAAAATCCCCGCGTGTGCATTGTGCGCAATTATGTGCTACCATAGTAACGACTGAGTGAATTAAGGGACAAAATCTTTTTGGTTCTCAATCCTTCGTGTCCTGTTTTATGCCATATTCGATCTTCGGTGGTCTGCCACAGTGGTTTCTGGTGACAAAATGTAGCGAAAAGAACAAAGCAAACACATCGTTGCCAAACGTCAAATATGTACGCACTCAGGTAGTCGTCAATGTAGTCAATGAATGAAATTCTAGCATCTTCAAGGGGAACGACGATAGGGTTGCTAACGATTTCATGTTTTATTGTTATTTCGGCGTGTATATTTTTGTTAGAAAATCCTCTTCCACGCGATCATCGACGTTCAAGTCGTTTTACCTCACGGGTCGACACCCTCACATCGACAGATAGGGACAGATACACACAAATACACACACAGAGCGCGTTAGCGATGGTGATATTATTTCGATGCTGTTTCAATCATATTTTCTTCTTCGCTTCCACCATCGAAGAGCAGTAAAACGACAAACAGAAGGAATAGACAAGAACTAACCACGAGTACGTGGTGCGTCGATGATATTCGGCTAGCATAAAAAAAAGAAGGCCGTTTATAAATGCGCTAATGTCATAGCGTTTGACAACGCCGAAATTTAACAATGCCATTAATCGTCGTTCGGCAGATGCAGCCGCTCGTTTTTCTGCAAAGTAGCTACCGTTTGCCAGGCTGCTGTTCGTGCTGTCGGATGACGCGATCTTCGTTCCCAGATTACTGGAAATGACTTTAGCTGAAGAAAACCACTACGGTCTCTTGTTAAAATGCGAACGATCGACGGTCACGGAGCTCGCTTACCTGGAAAAGCAATAAGGTAGATGTTAGTATGAGAGAACCATGAAGATGAGTCTTCGGGTAGTTGAATACTACGCGTCGACGCGTATCCACTTGTCCGGCTTGTGTAAGAGTTTATGAGTCACCCTTTACGGGGCATCCTGTTAAGATGAAATCGTTTTACTGCTCATTTGTTATTGAATGTTTTGAGCTTTTTTGTTTCTTTTGTTAAGATGTTTTCATTCAGGATGCTATTATGAGTATGGTTTAATTCAACTGGGAGTCAACATCTTTTGATTGAGCCTGCTGGTTATATACCAAAGCTGCAATGCAATGAGCGCACTGGTCGTACTAAATACAAAATCAAAAGAAACAATTTGGTGGATATTACGCGCGAGAACCTTTCTGTTGCTTTTGTCGGCATGGCCCACCGTGAACAATCGCCATAGATTATAAGGGATGAAAATATGTGCTATTAGTCCACACACACACACATATATATATATATATATATTTACATACATACATTCTGTATATGTATATATACGTTCTGTATTGAGGGGTCGAAGACGGAAAAGATTAACATGCGCAGACACATTTGCATACGAATGTATACGCTGCGTACACCCCTCGCCTATGTCCATTCTAGCAACTACATGAATATATTGAATGTACGTGACGGTGTTTCTTCTTCGATTTTTCGTTCCTCAAAAAAGCATGAATGAATGAATCATAAATGAATCACTCTGTCCAGCTCGTTTCTCGGACGGAGTCCGATTGAGACAGAGAAAGAAAGCTGAATTATCGAGGAAGCCGAAGCGGCACCGGTCGAATGGTCGATGCCCGCAGGCCCGTGCATCGCTCGTTCCCCCCACCGCGTTCTGTGATCAGCCCACTCAGGATCGCGCTTTGCGTGTCATGGCTGATTGTGACCTTTTGGTCGAGAAATAATGACGAAAAAACTTCCACACCGCGTCCTGCCGGGCTTGCTACCACCATTGGCCACAGATATCGGCCAGAGATTCTTTTTCCCATTTTCCGTTGATTCTCTCTCTCTCTCTCTCTTTGCAGCCTCATACTCCTGTGATTTCGCAGAGCGAGTGTGGATGGGTTTGGCACACGGGGCGTTTGGGGGTGAATATCGCGTTGCAATTTTTTCGTTGGTTGTCGTAGACTACCACCACGCGATTGGTGTCGGCTGCCGCCGCCGTCGGGCAGGCGGACCTTGCAGCGAGTTTGCACAGTGAGCAAGACAACTCTCACGCAGAGATCTCATCGCAGTGATGAGATGATGGTGTTTCTCGGTATCTATCTATGTGTCGATCTGTCGGACGATTCGTTCGTCCGTGTGCAAGCACCCACTTCCATCCATGGACATCGTTGGGGCAGTCAACGGCGACATGAGGCGAGGCATGGACGAGTGGAGAAGGAGTAGCAGTTAGGCCTCTCTGTCAGCCCCTTCCCAGATCGGCTTCGGTTGGCTTGGGGATCCATGTTGAAAATCACGATCGTCTGCGGCTGTCAGCGTTGCGTTGTTCTCCTCAGATGCTTAGCACTATATATTTCGTTTAAGCGTGTTCTGGTCGTTCGCGACTAGCGAGCCGGCGGCTAGCGAAGAGATGGCGCGGTGGCGTGGAAACGTTGAGGAAGAACAAATGGTGAAGTATAGTGGTAACGAAGTGAGGTGGACAATGAGATGAAAGCGACGATTTGGTGCCTCGGAAGAGATCCGAAGGATTCAGCAGCAGCAGCAACGGCTTCTATCTCTGAGACTGAAGGCGGATGGGCGAAATTCAACTTTTCACTTGATTTCTTTAGGTTTTTTTTTGTTGCCGGTATCTTGCCTATCTCATGAGCGCCACCATAAAACCAACGTAAGGAGTCGGGTGTACTGTGGAATAAATAATCATTGGTCAAGCGCGCGACGTTACGTTAACGCTCGAGAGGAAGTTGAAGATTAGCAGTGGAAGTGAATGCTGCGGCAACAATCGCGAGCGGTCATTTTGTCTTCTCTAGTCAAATGAGCAGTTTTTTGCTGGTTTTGCCAAGATTACACCGGTCATACAGCGACGGCCACACAGTGAACTCGCTGTACGACATGCAATAGATATGCAACAGTTGTTGTGACAGAGATTGAGACGAATTGTCGGGAGATAGATGCATCCCCCTCTAGGGCGGGTTTGGGGGATAGCTGTGGATACGGGCAGTGTCTTGTACACTACAATTTACATTGCATTAGTATGACTGCTATTGTAGTTCAAGTTCAATGCTGCGACCGTCAATGAGGTCAGCTGGAAGTTTGAGAAATGAAAAATATAACAAGAATAATTCCGAAATTATATGTTTCGAAGCAAACTCGCTCGGCAGAGAGTGCTTTACAGCGTCTGTGATTCCGATACGTCAATAACAGATGCGCATTATTCAGAGACACGGTCGATTCTTGCGAATCATAAGAAATGTAATTCTACTTTGGCCGTTACTCGCAATCGAACTAATATAATAGGTCGTAACGAAAGGCAAACATTTTGCTATACAATACAAAAGACGAATGCTGTGGTGACGTATTATACAAGACGCTGTACTTCATTCAGTAATTCTGAGAGTTCACCCATAGAGGCACACACACACACACAAACTCTATGGACCTCTGTTTTCCGATCTATGAACACAGGTTCCATCTCTGTCCTCTTGTACATGAGACTTTCTAATAGTATGCATGCATCTATCTGTACTACAACGAACGAAAAAAAATCCTATCTGAATAACACATGGAAGAAGAGGAAGAATGAACCCTGTGTTAGTTCACAGCGGTCAATGGCTGCTGGAGCGCTCTCAAAATAGAAAACGGCCCTTATTTTTTTCCATACATCCATGTACGCAAACACACGCCGTTTGTGATGGAACTACTGATGCTGCTGTGAATGACGATGGTTCTAGCCATGCTGGTGAACATAATGATTTTTGATGTCGACAACGGGGATTGTGGCGGCGGCGGTGGCGGCGATGGAAAGGCGGCTCCATGACGGGAACCGTGGTCGAAACTGCTGACTGAAATCATTTTGTGCATTTCATGCGTTTGTGCCACTTTCAAATACCACAATATATTTGTACACGTGGCTATGCGCCATACGTATAGACATGCTCGCAAATATCCAAACACAGATGGCCACTCATGGACATATGATGTAGTTGTACAAGCAACAACCCCACTGAGCGGGCGGCAATGCTGACAAATGCTGGGTATAGTAGTCAGTCCATAGACGCGCATTATATAGATGTGTGCGTTTGTCTATCTGAGGAAGAGACATAGAGGCAGAGAGAGAGGCTATGTGAAATAGAGTAGCGGGCGATCACCATTGGCTTTCGATACTCGTTCGGCCGTTATGTGAACAAAATCGCCCTCTCTGGGTTAATGCCAATGCATGCACTCGCATCGATAGATCTGCTGGAGGATTTCTGTTGGGAAAAATGATGATGCTAAAAGGAGCACCGACGCAACGAAGCGTCAGCAAGCGAAATCAAACGGTCGAGACGCGGCAAAATGGGTATACAACCCTCACGAACGACGCCGCGCGTTTCGTCAGCGGCCCGTTGTGCTCGACGAAGCTGCCCTGACGGGCTGACCTCACTCACCTCAGAGCAGTCACTAGCAGCACTACGGTTGCTGCTGCTGCTGCTACGACCGCAAACAGAAGATGAGAAAAATGCTAGAACCTCATCATTCTCATAGACATACAGATACACACACATACACAGAGAGAGCGAGAGATGTTCAGAAACGGATCCCAAGATCTGCTGATGGCCTGAACCAGACGTAAGGCTGACTGGCCGGTTCCAGTAAGAAATGTCGGTGCGTACTACATGGTACAGCACAGGTAGCAGCCGTATCGCGCCGTTGCCAAGCAAAAACATCGAAAAGTCTATGGCCGGTATGGTCCAGTCGTGCAACTGTGACCTGGTACAGTAAAAGAAGCATCATCCAAAAACACGGCCTAAATGAATCAGAGACAAAAAAACGTCAGCCTTCACGCTACGCCCTGTTGGCAGTGTCCTTCTGGAACCTGCCGCGAGTGCCTTCTTTTGAGCAGTTCCTGCTGCTGCTGCTGCCCTTGGTGCCAGTTTCCTAATGAAACAAACAGGTGCCCGCAGAGCGGTTATACACGCTCGACATGTGCCGTCCCGAAGTGAATGCAGCACCACACGCAGGCGTTTCTTCTTGGCGTCGCCGCAACGAAACACGATATACATACATATATATATGAATGCATATATATATATGCATTCACACCCACCCCGATGTCGATGGAGTAATACCTATTTTTGAGCCTTCCTCTTCTAAACCGATTGCTGTTGTCCATGCAACGTAAAGATTATTTACATAATCGAAATCATAGAAGTTAGCAACAAAAACAGCGTTTCGTCCTCATTGTCATTGATGACACCTCGTGATACACCATCATAATAGATTAAGGACACGATATGCGTAACAGGTACGTAACTGAGGATAATTTAGTGACAATAGCAGCTCGACATAGTTGGCCACTTCCCATAAAGGATACGGTTAGCGAAATCGAAAGTGAAAAGTTAGAAAAGTTGTCGGCTGTCAGCTCCGGCGCCGCTGATCCCCTATTCAGGTATTTTCCATCCATTCATATATTATGTAGATAATCTAATAACGTCATGCAACACGAATGATGAAAGCTAATGTTGAAAGCAGTATTTTCGTTCGCGTTTTGTATGTTAGCTACACTCGCTGGCTATAGGACTTAAAAAACGTCGAATAGGCGATACTCAGCCATTCGGCGTTCACCTTTGCAACGTCTCAATGGGCTAACGTTGAACCAAGTCAGCATAGAACACCGATGGCGGGGCATCGCCGGTTGTAGGTATTGTACATGTATAATGAACGCAAATGATGCTCCTGGTGAGCCCTCTGCTGTTCAACACATGAACACACATACACAGTGAAAAGGGGTAGATGACTATTGACAATCCCGAACAAAAAACCGTTAAGGATCAATGATGCCTATTTTGTCGAATTTACAACAAAACAAACAAGATGAAAATGGGGAATTGACGTGTTTCCTGATAGAAATTGATTAGTTTTCCTACAGTCCCTAGCAGAAGATAGGAGGATAGCCACTCTAGCATAGAAGGTAGCTGGTTGGGTATCAGGCCAAAGAAAAAAACTGAGACGCTTCATAAACAAACAAATGTAATGTTATTACCGAAAGTTACTTTGCTTTCGACTGCGCACGCTGGCTGAGATGTAATGGCCACTATCGTTTTTGACCTTTTGGTGACACTCACTAATATTATATATATATAAACAGTTCTGCCAACTGAGCTCAGACAATTGCTTCACATGGAATGAATATGAATTTTGAGAACAAGTCAGATAAGCAACTCACTCATCTAACGCGAAATAGCCTCGCCTTAAGGATTTCGACAATCCTTCTCTGTTTGCATAATGATATCGTTATGTGCTATTACCGAGTATATTTGGCTGAGCCCCTACTTTTGAACACATTAGACAAAACAAATACAAAGAGGAAATCGAATCGTGTAGTCGTATGGTCAGATTGATAATGATAATGACACTCGGTCTGCTGAAAAGTGACTAAAGCTCGTTGGATGGCCTTGAAATAATTAACTCGCGATGTATCGAGTCGACAAGAGACGATCAACTATGATATAGTACTTGGTAGGTACTGATAGGTTCGAATCCTAAATAAAACCAACTAATATATGTATATAATTATAATAATATTATTTTCTGTGCAGGACATGACAAACAGTCTTAAATAGGAAGTTGTGCTTGATAACTTGAGCCTCTACCAGACGAAGTGATCGATGAATGAGTAGTTCACTAGCTACAAAGATAGCCGTTTTGTAGTGGCAGCAATGCAACATCGGCAGCATCACTATCGCCAGCTGGATGCTGTACGCAAAGTGATTAACCTTCAGAGTACGAAGTGGCCGACAGCCAAAGAGGTTGGATCTGATTGAAATGCCGGCGCCACCCATTGGCACAGTCAGTAGATCCTAAATCACACTCGACCTCTTTGACGACCGATGGATCGAGTCAATGGAATAAGATGCACACCGCGAATACGTCAAACGCCTTCGAACTGTCTAATCCAGAACCACGGCGGGTGCCACCAAGTTGAACCATTGAGTTGAACCACATGCTGTGACATAATATATTACATTATATTTAGGATTCGACCGTTTGACTCTGGTGGCAATTCATCACAATGCCAATTGCATTACTTCAAGTTCATCATGTTCTTATTCATTAATTATTAAAGATGTCTAATCATATCCTCAGTTGATTTCGGGGCTAAAACGAGATCATTGATGTACAGGCCTCTCTCGACCACTTCGTATTGTCTTGATTTACTAGCGCCTATCAAAAGTACACATTTTCAGAACGATTCGTGGGTAGAAATCACGACTCTCTCTCTCTCTCTCTTTTTCTAACCAGATCGATTTAGATAGCTGCAGCATCAACGTGGTTAATTCTCCCTTGGTCATTCATTAAATAGCCGTCATATAAGAAAGGCGTTTGTGTCTCAAGCTGAGCGCGCTCGCTTCTGTTCAGTTGACATCAACTAACTGAGTGATCGATACCAGCCTGTGTTGATAACCAGTCCATTGACAGCCGGTGGGCGAACGTTCTGAACGAATGAATGGACGAAGCAGAGCCCGAGCCATGCTCAAGAAAACGTATCCACAATCGATGTATAATAGGACAGTCAACAGTTAGTTATGAGGCGCGACATGTATGTATAATACTATCGATGTCGATTGCTTGCTGGCGCGACCACGGCAGAGCAGCGGCGACAGAAATTGCATTGCCCCGCAATAACAAATTGCAAGTCCACCATGAATCGGCATGGACAGCTGATACCGTTAAACAGAATTTCGTTCGATAATCAATGCTTGTTCGATAGTTGTACATTTACAAAAGTATAGAAGTAGGGGCTGTGTCTCGACCGGGGGAGGCACATGGTGAAGCAGCAGCTGTAGCAACAACAGCAGCGAACGAAATTGTTCGTTTCAAGCTGATTATGGACGCCTTTGACGAAGTGATGCCGGCCCCACCCGCTTTGCGCTAGCAAACAGCGAACGGTAACAAACAACAGCAACAAACAACACCGTGATTACTGACCGATTAAATGGACAGACCATTCTGTTGAAGAATCCGATCATATCCGATCATATACACTACCAGAAATTACCCTGTATTCTATACAGATCCATACAGATCCCGAGCTAATTAAACAACCGACCGACAGGCGAAGGTAAGCGGCAATCGTACCGTTACTAGATGATGCCATTCGGCTGATTCTGGTACACATATAGAGCTGATCAGAGTAAACTTGATCGAATATCTACGGAGCTAAATGTCGCCAGAGTGGAACGCAGTAGTCGACACGATCGACTCGCTTCGGAGTTGTAAACGCTGACATTGAGCTTAAAGGAATATTTATAATCATATTACATTATAAATTATTAGTAATATAATTATCGTGTCTTTCCGACATATTCGCTTATAGTTCGATTATTACATATGCCAAATCTAGCGAATACGATATAAGCATACGAACTCAGCCATCGCATGCGACGATCGATGTCTCAACGAAAGGTGAGTGCACTCTAAGCGCAAGATCACACACGTGGGTGTAACGATACAATACTCGTGACACTGTGTAGCTTAGCTGTTGTCGATCCGGCGACCGGAGGGTCCAAGTGTCCGAAAATTCGCGCTAAATTTCCCTATATCTATTTACTAGCATTGCCACAGAGTGGCGCTGCCAAAAAATCGAAGCAAGTAACGCGAAAACGTGCTCGCTCCATTGAAGCAATTATATGAACGAACGAGTGTTATCATGCTTTTTTCTCACCTTGTCCGACAATAACAATGAGAAAGAGAAAGACAGAGAGAGGATGCATTTTGGCCAATTCTCATAATCGAGGCAATTACAGCATTTGTTGACGTTAACAACGGCTGCCAAAATGAGTGTTTCGTAAAGGTCCTCGAAGTCAACATGTCGACCCAAGCATCTCTCCCATCCATCTGCTTGGATAATTATGCGTCTCTTTGGAAAGTGATAATCGATTCCAAATTGACGCATAATTAACTGTTTAATAAATTAAATAAATCGATTTTGAAAAATGATAATTAATTATAAGTGATTATTTTCCTCTAAGCCAGCCAATGGGAACATATGTATTTTATATATATATATATATACCTACATAACAAATCTCACATGCTGACATTTAGTGAAATGGGCTCATTCATTTGCGCAACTCGTTCACTAGAAAGTATTGTTTTAGCGACGAAAACATCTTTCTAGAATCACATTCATGAGAAATATGATTCCGCGTTGCGTGGATCGACGTACAAATATTCCCCAATATTCTGGTTACACCACAATCATTTTCCATCAATACCGCTATAGCTGGCAATTCTTTCATAGCGACAAAAAACTTCACACACCCCCTTTTGAGCGTTAGAATGACAGAGCGAGATGTACAGAAATACGATGTCATTCTATGATTTTATGGAGACAACGACAACGATTATAGTAGCTTGATTCAAGGCGGGCGGGCGGGCGGTCATTCTTCTCGTGCGGTTATTCCCATTGTGGTTGCTGAGGCGAGCATTTTTAATCCTCTGCTAGGATCGCCGTTGAGCATTCATTCCCCGATCGGTCTTTCGCCTTGAGTGACGGAAGATTCAGAACAGTCTAGCTCGGCATCGTAACCACCCGGTGACAGAATCGTGATTTACGCCCGGCGCATAAATGTCCCGTTCCAATGCCAAAAAAAAAACAAGCGTCTGTCTGCCTAACACGGCCTGAACACGAGCTTGCCCTGACACTTAGCTACAAAAGCTATGACCAGCTACAGAGAACGTAGCAGGGCACGGGAACACTGCATGCCCCTCAAGCACGCAGTTGTGCTATCCGACCAACAAGGTAAGATACCGTTATGAAGCTGGTGGTACCAACGTCGGTGACTAATCTCAGAAGTAGGCAAGTAATTGTTGAGCAAGGGAGGGATGCTGGGGCAGGTAACCCGTTCGGGCGTCCGTTCGTTCGTTCATTGGCTAGGGCGTTGCCGCATTCGTAAACCCGACGGGTATGTTAATACTGCTGGAATCACAATATACGTGGCTAATATTATATATGTAAAACCACCTAACTATTGCACTACGAAGTCAGTAGTTGTTCATCACTTCCGTTGAACAACGGAGGCTCGGACTTCCGGAGATGTCGCGTGCGCTGCGGTTATCCGTCTCCGTTATGTGTGTACCGCCACAGAACACCTTTCTTTTCTCTCAGTTTCTTCACTCCAACAATCAGCTCCTACAACTGATACAACTACTACTACTACTATTTCTATGATTTCGAATTTATTTTGATTTCTGTCCATTCGGATCACACGACCGGCGGCGACACGGGCGTTAGAACAGGGGGAATAAGCGCACGCAGCGAATGCACCCGGTTTCAGCCAAGGTTCACCAACTTCCCTTCGATGGACGGTGCGGTGAGCTACACAATGGGAGGGATCATTTTGCTTGGGCTTTACTGTGCTGGCCGCTATTGGCAGCGAGCTAAGTCACAAGAGAGAATCATCGGCTAAGGCAACAAGGAAGGAATGCCGCGGTGGCTGGAACGGCTGCTATTTGACTTGAACAGCTTCAAAAGACAGCAGCTACCGCGAGCAGACGAGCTTCATTCCGCAACAGACCCGTTGTAAAGGGCACTAGCGCCAGGCTGGACCACAACGACATTTTCTGATTCTGGGAGCGCGTTGCCCATGTGGTCCCACCAAGGGAGACGTCGTAACGGGACACGAAGTAATCGCCGCACGATTTGAAACCTTGGAGAAAGCCGTCAATTAAAGACATCCCTCGCGTTTTTTTTCCTGTTATTACTGCTACGATTGTGACTTCAACCGCAATGCCACCTCGTGTACAGGCCGCTGTTCCACCGAAGTGTAGTACTCGGCGTTTGTTCCACCTTCCTGTGTTTGTCGTCCTGAAGAGAATTCCGTCATTTTCACACGCTTGGGCATACTCACGAAGAACACATAGAAAGAAGTGGCAGGAATCATCGGAAAGTCGGAGAAACAAAGAATGGATCCAACATTTGCATCGTCCCAGCAGCTCTTCCATAATGCCGCATCATTGCCACCGTAATCAATCCAATGTCGGATGAAGATGAACAATTTAGCCTACACTATTCTACAGCACATCGTGAACAACAACAACAAACAACGGCCGTGTTTAAGACAATCTTCAACAACAGGTTGGTGCCATAATTGTTAAGATGGCCACTGAGAGCTTAGACTTTAGATGCGGCCGGCCACCACTTCAACACAAGTTAATCTCCAATCGCCAGTCAGTTTGTTTATAAAGTCTTCGGCGACAGCGGACACCCAGCTGGCAGCTGAAGCAGCTGTCTTCAACAGCGCCCAGCAGTGACACAGTGCATGGCACGTGGTGGCCTAGTCCATGGTGCGAGTCCGGGCTGCTTAGGTTCCATTGGAAACCGCTAGTGAACACCGGAGACTATTCATGCGTTCTTCTGGGTTCCATTGCCCCTGTTTCACCCCAGTCATCAGTCCCGCCGCCGCCGCCGCCGCCACCAGATCCAATCGATACTTCGACACCCAACAGCGCCGTAAAGTCGCCAACTTTGAAGTGGCCACAGCGGCCAAGCGGGGGCAGACATCAATCGCAGCAACGTGTATATATAAATAGATAGGAGCAGAATAGAATCGAATCGATACCGTGAGCGTATTCGCGAATGGATGTATATATATATATATGAGAATAATATTAAAATAAAGCTGGTCAGCCAGCTGAATGACGTTTGCGTCACTGCGTCTGTGTTTGGCTCTACGTGTATATATGCCGTACGCGCTACGAATGTGTGCCCCTGCCCAATTGCTGCCGACTGTGAGCGTTGCGTCTGTGAGAAGCAAATATAGAAATAATAGAGATTGCAACTTGCACTAGCGTCCACACAGCGGCTGCATGCGAGTCACAATTTGATTGCTAGGTTTATCTATATCATAAGATATCTATCGGACAACAAGAAGAAAATTTGGTGAGCAAAAAGGTTGGCAGCAACCGGACCGTTCCACGAACGAGCAGCAATTGTCGTGGAGGCCCTTTGCTGCATCCACAAAGTCACTACTGGTCACCGCCCCACAAGGTCCTCCTTCTTCTCCGGTGATCATGTTTGAATAAAGGGACAGAAGAAAGAAAAAAAAAAAAAAATAAATAAATTGTAACCGCACGTACATACAGCGTGTCCACCTTCGTGGTACTTTTTTTCTATACTGTTATTAGGCATTCTGTGGCCTACTACGACTGCTGCTGTCGTTTTTATTCTCCCAGCAGTAGCGACTGGATTATTATTATTATTATCATCATGATCATCATAATTGTATTCTTCTTCTTCGTTTTCTGAACGAGTTGATAGGTTGGCTTCTCTGTCAACGTAACATGCACACAGTGACCAAGCAGCGGACGATGCAGTTAGCGGACAAAGAAGCGGACTACGCCGCGACTGCTAGCATCGGCTTTGTCGTGTTTCTCTCTTACTTTCTCTCGATTCCCTATGCCCTTTGCTCATAATCCTTTCGATTACAGTAGCTCCACCTCTGCAGCACACACTGTGTGTGTGTGCGTGTGCCATAGGCGAAACTCGGTCATCCGCGCTGTCACGCCACGGCTAGCACACATAGAACACGTCGGCGAGCGATGCAGCAGCTCGACGCCAACTGCTGCCACCGCCAGCGCTAATCAGCGACAGGATGTTCGCTATGTGACACAAACGACCAGGTACCTACGGCTGTTGGTGCTAGTACCGACGACTGAAGGGCGAACGCACCTGGGCAGGCACAGAGCTCCCTGCGCGTTCCCAATGGGCCGCTTCGGTTAAGATGCTCTTTGACCTAAAAACGAAAAAATAACTCGTTGAAATGCCGAATCAACGAGTTGAGCTGAAGTTGATGCAGAACGCAACCGGCATAAATAGTGATACAGTTTGTCTGTCATTCGTACTCGTAAGACAGGCTTACAACAGTCTATGCTATAATCGGCGGCCGAGGCTGCTCCAACAGCTGCTCTCTATGTGCCCTGACCCCGTACAGAGTCAGTAGCTGCGTGATACACAGAGCATAGCGCGCGGAAAAATGGTGGTTAGTAATATGCCCCTGTATTGTATACGAGGCATTTATTTTAAGTTTGGTATAAGACGCCTGTCTGTCTAGGTAAACTATAACAATAATAGGAATAATAATAGTAATAATAATCATTTTGGGGAACGAGGAAGCATTGTGTATCTGTGCATATATTATATATATATATATATATATATATATATATATATATATGCTATCTCTGACAAATACAACAGCTCTAAATTTCAATACTAAATATCTCATTGATTAGAAAATCACTGAGCCTAAAATAAAGCCAAAGCTCACTAGATTGTGTCGCCTGACAAAGACTGCTTGAACCACCGATTATTTAAACATCCGAACGAGGAGAATTTCATTAAGTTTTGACTGTTCCGAAGCCATATCTGAATCTTCGCCTATATGTATACATATCCGCATCTGAATCTCCATATACATATATAAATATACTAATTCGCATCTGATTCGTCACATATATATATATATATATATATATATATATATATATATAGACGACTATCTAACATGTGGACAGTGTTTCGGCCGACTTCAGAGTCGAAATACAATCTGATATGATCATCGAATCATTCAGGCTGCTGTGATTTGCAGCAGCCGCAGCATAACAGAAACTTTGCCCAGCCGAAAGGCTCGAATGGCTGAAGAGTTTCTATTGGCTATCCACTATCAGGAGCAGCCACCGGGTACAACTTTGACGACGATAGCACAGATATTGGCTTTTGCTGCTGGTTCGTATATGTTGTGTATGGTGCTGTACCGGCTATACTGGCTATGCGCTGGTGCTGGTCGACGTAGAAAATAATATACTTTGCTATTTGCAGTATTCTGTCTACATTTGTCGTTCGTTGGCCGTCTCTCCTCGGCAGCTCTCGATGGAGACAACACCGCTTCATTTAAGGCCCATTCAAGCAACGGCGGCAGAGAAACGGCCACATCTTGACTCGCGATAGCCCCCTCGAAATTCACAAGGGGGCCGGAGATAGCGGCCTCTTCGAGGGACATCAGTTATGTATTAGTCACTGTTTCACTCAGTCAGTGCTCCGACGCGAAGAAAAAAAATGTCTTGATGAGCTGATAGCATCGTAATGATCAACGCCTTCGTAGTCAGCGCTGTGATTATTATCATCATACTCTGCTCTTCATATTATTGATACAGTTCTTCATGTCCGTGCCATCAATGTAGATCTGCACCACGAGCCCCGCAGTCATTGACGTGCGTACAGTTTCGCTGGACTCGATGTTGCTGGTCTTTTACTGTGCCATTAGCACTCATAGACGAACGCGAGCAAATGTATCCATCAGGAACCCAATAATGTGTCCGTGCGTTCTGTTCATTGTGTTGAATAATTTGCATTGTGATTTCAGTTCCTGCGCCTTCGATTATTCGTGATTAATTAAAATCGCCTGCACATTGGGCCACATCAATTCGTCCCATTATTCGAGGTGTTGCTTCAAAGTTACCGGCAACGTGCGTTCCTGTTGACGTTCCAACGCGGCGATTTTAGTCTTCAGATCTTTGTAGCCGGTTGCTTTGTCCCTTCCGGCCGACCTTGACAACCTCGTTGTTGTCGACATCAGCGCTGCGTGGTCGCTCTATTTTACGGCGCCGGTTGGCGCCGCCACCGCCGCCACCACCGTCGCCTCCCACCGAGAGAACCGTAACGGATCCGGCCTTCTGACCGGCTCCGATCTAATGAGACTGACAGTAATGTTAATGCCGATAAGAGAGGAGAACAGCATTGATAATAATAATAATAATACTCATTAGAGTTAAAAAAGTGTGTGTCGATATCTCTTGATAATTAATTCGAATATGCAATATATATTTATACATATACGGGTGAGTTTGCCCATCAATTTGTCAATCGATCGGCTATAGTCTATATATGCATATTCCATATATATATATATATATATATATATATATATATGTTACTCGTTCATTGAACGACGCGACGATATGAGCACCAAGAATTGCGTAACTGTGCGTGATTCAGCTGAGGTGATAATGAATGATCGCGTCGAATGGGAACGTCGACAAAAATATTCTACTATCTAACGTTATTATCATCTTGTTTATCGTCTGCATTCAAACACAGACACACACACATACAGTAACATACTTTGTGTGCGTACAATCTGTGCAACCACGTGTTTGTCTCGTTTGAGTCCAGGCGATTGTTGTATGTAAGTACATAGGAATATACTATATTATACATATGGCCGAAAGCGCGCACTCGAGTAGCAAACAAACAGACGGCCGAGAAGATAGTGATGAATGCCGAGGCCAATAGAACGACCTCGAATGATAACGAGTACCGTCACAGCAGGAGGTAATATAAAAAAAAAATTAGTAAACAAATTTACGCTTCTACCAAATTACGGGGAAGCAACACGCTGGCGTCAGCACAACGCTAAATGAATACCAATAAGAGTCCAGCAGAGTACGTTCCAGCTTATTACTTGTGTTAATTATTATTATTATTCTTATGATATACACTCAGCTTTTTTCCATTATCTAACATATTCCGTTGACGCTCGAGATCGACCTCGATCAGCGACAGCTAACCGCCTCAAGCAGTGTGGACGCAAAGACCACATAGAGAGAAAGATACGATTGAGAAGGGATGATACGATTTGACTTGGGCTTGTGGCTTGCCCACTAATACCCACAGCAGCAGCAGCAGGAGCAGCGACAACAGCACCCAAGGCATTGTCGTTTCGGTCTGCTGAAAACGAATTGTTCTCTGACGCCAGTCGTTGGCACCACCACGCTCGCTCGTTCGTCTGCTTGCCATAGAGGAATCGTCACCGGCATCGTATTGTTCCCCCGGTTCTTCGTTAGTCGGATGGCTTGGCACTGCTGGCCACTGCCGTGGCGGATTTGTCACCGGCGCTCAGTCTGGCGCCGAACGCCTGGTGTCACTTACCGTTCGGTGGCGAAGCAGCAAGGGGCCAGTTGCGCCTCTTCCAACTTCGTCGGCACCCGCCCGCCTGCCTACTACTACCCTTCACGATGGTATTATTATTATTGTATTATCAAAGAGCATCGTGCTCGTGCACAAATTTTGGCATCGCCCGTCGTTCGCGCGCGCGAGGCGCTAAAGAAGAACTCGAAATAATTAAACTACGAGGAGGAGTAGTAGTAGTAGTTTACTCATTCGTTTGTACTCGACGTAATACATATTCTGCCTAGATGACGCTGTGCCTGTGTCCAAGTGTATCTGCGGTAGATTCGTTAGAACGTGAATTATCTCGGGGGTTGGGAGGTGGGGGCCTTTCGGAGGAACCATTCTCTGGCATGGTACCACGTACTCGTGATTTACTAGCGATGCTCGCACGCGACATACGTTCATTTCGCATACATGTACATATTATAATTCACTTTTAGTATTGCTATTCTTTTCATTTTATTTATACAGCTGCTATAATTATGATGGTCGCATAAGACGAAAATAAAAGCTAGGCGGTCCCGTGAAAATGGCGCGAATGCGATACACAACAGGGGCGAGGGAGATATAACAGCGATGTGGGGTGATCACCTGATTTGGTTGGGACGCCGCACAGATGAGAAACGACTCTGAGTCAAGAACTGGTCATTAAGATGAGGATAAAACACGCTCTTTTTTCTCGCGATTTACGCCCCATTTAATGCATTAGCTTGGTCTGATCATCACATCATACACGATGTTATATAATATTATATATTCGTATAGACAGACGTAGTAAGATAGAATAAAGTGTGGGGAGTGAAGACGAACACAACATATCATAAAGCGTTATATAGATAATTGTATATATTTTTTTAGTTTTTAATTCAAACGTCTAAAAATTGCCCTTCAATGATGTCGAACGAATGAATAGTAATTAGATTTAAAAGATACAAAGATAACGCATCGCTGTTTCACACGCTGATATCTGTCTAGGGAGCCGGTGAACGGAGGTCGGAAGACATACGTCCTAATTATCCGCTACATTGATTAATACGTGTGTGATCTTCACGTAAAATTGGCAGCCAAAAAATTCAAGCCGAGATTCGCGTAGGAAATCGCTTCGTCTTCCCATCGCAAGCGACAAATGATATCACAACAGCTCGTGTTTCAGTAATACAATTATCTCAGCGAGTGATGTAACATGTCGTGTTGGTGTGTACTTCATTCGATGCCTGTATGGTTCCGGCGATCAGCGGTGTTACGCTGGGATACCTCGAGTGGTTGCTCTTCTATCTATCGGACGGAGAATAGGCCGCTACCCCGGCTGCCGAAACAGGCCGGCGCTAGGGTCACATCCAAGAGAACATTGCTCTCTCCGTGACTGACCACGCCACTCTCTCTGACAACAGGGACGAAATAACAGAGATGCAAAAGTATGAACAGCTTCGTATCGTCCGCGTTGCATCAGCCACCCTGCTTCTCAAAGGGAACAACAATGTGGATGGCTTGTGGTCTTCGCCATACGATTACACAAACTGAACCCTGTTCGAATACAGATTTGTAATGTCACATTCATCCCGATCCATGGGTTCGTCTCCTGTGTGTTGTCATTTGAAAACATAGACGTTCCACAGTGTGCGTGACTCTCAAATTTGTCTATCGAGAAATCTACAGTGGGCGTTCTGGGGCGAGACCGAGACACACGCAAAAAAGATAAACAATGAAAATAAAGTTTACCATATTATTAATAATAATAGTATTAACAAACAACACCCGATCTCTCTCTCTCTCTCTTATTATGGAATGACGAATATTTGGTAAATTACTTTTGTCTTAAAGCAATATGAAATCAAGTCTAGACAAACGGCCTACAAACATATAAAAAAAACATTGGCCATCAACAGCATTCTGATTGGTTGGTTGGTTAATTCATCAATCGGTTCATTCATTGCGTTTCTACACCTCACCACATACACGGCTGTTATCTGGACTGGTTTAGAAAAGGTACCACTGTTACTGGCTCTACTGCTATTACTATTAGTTGTAATAACAGCAATAATGACAACGTTTAACATAATATCCGTACCGCTGGCTGGTCTCCCGAGTCTGCACCAAACATGGATATATATAATATATATAAATACTGCTATAATTAATCTATAATATATTCGTATGGTGTTTTTCTCGTTCCTTTCAGCTGGAGGGCGGGAGGCCGGCTTGGCCTCATCAACGGTGACAAACTCTTTTCGTACTATGTATGTGTATATTCATTCATTCCCAGTAACTGCATAGACATGTATGCACACACACGTATATGTATATATATATATATATATATAAAAGCCGCCTGTCTGTATGTGTCGCTTCCATTTCACTGAAGGCCCTACTCCGAGACAGCTTCGTCCGCCAGCGCTTTCCCCGTTCCACCCTCTTGCATTAAATGATAACCGAAGAAATCAACGCTGCCAGCTGCACTGCTACAGCGTCCAGCCTATCCACCGCCAGTCAGCGACGTTATACTGATGCTCGTTATCGTGATTATTATATATTTTTATGATTGCTACTGCTGCTGATGTTGTTGTTACGGTCGATATCGCGGCCAGATTATTATTCGATGTCGCCGTTATTATTACTACTACTACTACAGCTATAAACAATCAGTAACGATGGCTGTGATTGATGACGGGAGTCTGATGCTGCTGTTGTTGCTGTTTATGAGGACTATATCAATAAAGCAGAGAAAAAAAGAGAAGGATCTGATGTGTATGCACGATTCTCGTTGTCAGCGATTCGTTCCTGCAGGAACCCCGCGCGTATGAGAGTGTCCCTGCCTATTTACCTGTGCGGATGACAGGAATTCGTTCTGGCAAAAATCAAAACAATGCTAGCAAATGTCGGCCGCGGCCACCTCATCGCGTAGACGGTGCACTGGCTACTGCTGGCAGTTGCGACAGTTGTGACGGTGGACGTTGCGGCTGGTCGCAACCGAATGAGTTAAGCGAACGAGCGAAGGATACCTTTGCCTCAAGGGGTTCGATATGCAGAAAAAAATAGGGCCACTCCCCTGATCAGAAATGCGGCAGACACTCCCACAAGAAAACGCCGAACGGGATAAGGACAACGCAGCAAACAGAGGCTTAAATGCGTAAAGAAGTGGAACAGATGTATAGGAAACACTGGACGCTTAACAAGAAGGAGTTTGCATTTATTTGGGCACTTTTCCCCTAGGAAAGAATCGTTGGGGGTAAATGTCGGCGCTGCTGTTGCTCAGGGGAGCGTTGCAGTTGGTTGACAGGTCGGTTGAGTTTCGAATGGTCGCCATTGATAAATGTTCGTCATACACTCTAGTGGTAAAAATATATCTGGTGAGCCTTTTTTTTAAGGGCTATCGAAAATGGATGGAGGGAGCTGTGTACTGCTGCTATCGAGGGACCGCGAAAAGTCAAAAGGCAGAAATTGTGAAAAATGTTTTGAACACACGGTTAACAGACGCAGCTTTGTCAATTCCAGTTGCTAACAGCAACAACAACAAATCAGACTTCTCTTTCCAATCGGCTTTCCCGGCAGCATATTTCTTTATTTAGCATTGAACGTCTATATATGCGGTATTTGCTCGAGGGAGCTGGAAAAACAAATGCCAGAAAGTTTTCATACGAAACACGTCAAACATAAGTCTAATATAGCTCTGATGTAATTTATACAAACGACGTGATTAGTACAGTTGCACATACACACACACACACACAAATATACACATGCAAAATATGTATATATCTACACCTACAAGTAAAGATCCACTGGCAATAGCTATGCATAGCATAGAATGACATAGCTTAGCTATATCGCACACGAAATCGTACATTATATAACGCGGACGTGATGAGTACGGTGTAGTGTTTGATACGAGGGCGTGTTCCAAGACGGCGGACTGACGATGTCGGATACAAAGTGGCATATTGTTTCCATTGGCATTGCGCTGTACAGCTCTCAGTGCGCGTGGCGTGTACAGGACAGTGGCTGCTGCTGCTGCAGTTACGCAACGTGAAAGATGAAAAAATTGTAATCTACTTCTGCAATAACCACTCCCGTCGGGTTCTGTCCGCCAACGGCAATCTGCGACTCGAATCCGGTGAACGACCCAGCAGTGAACGAGATTGACAATATCTCGCCATCGCTACTCCCTCTGAACTCCTCCTTGATCGTCTGCACGCATCTCATCGCGTGAAAGCCTGTGCATTGTCTATGAATGACATGATGGAATAGAAATGTCGAACAAGTGCATATTATAGACGAGATTGGCTATAATCGTAATAGCACCCAGGCCCGGCTCGGCGGATGGTGGACCAATTCGCCGTGGCGACTCACGCACACAAGCTAGGTGTGTGTGTGGTGTGTGTCTATAAAGAATTAATAATGCTTACTGCTACAGTGATATAGATAGAATATGCATGTGAAATACGTATATTTAACGTATATGTGCAATAGCACGAACCCTGGCAACGACAACAATATAGCAATCGCACGGCGAATATCTCCCTGTCTTCATAGAGGGAGGACAGCCAGTGGCACTGACAAACAAACAAACATGTACACCGTCATACGGCCAATGTTAGGGTTTTTCTAGCGATCAGCATCGTGTGATGCAGCTTTCTTTCGAGATATTTTATCATTCAAATGAATGGCTAAGCAATCTGCCATAATTTGCATTTCAATGATCGGTTACTGACATTACCAGAGGGATACACACACACACGTGTATATATATACATATATATCTATATGTTCGCATATCTGGTAGGCTGTAGTTAATTTGGAAATAGATTCAAAACGCAATGACAGACTGAATAACATTCTGGCATCGAGTTTTAGTATAATTAACACCAAACTAACTACACAAATAAAATATTTTTTAAGAACCTCCGGGATTTTCATTACACTTCAGTCAGCTAAAAAGCTAATGTTCTCCTTGATACTAGGTTTGTGCTTCGCTCGCCAAGTGCGTCCTGACTTTCGTTTATTACTGAATATTGTGGTAAATTTTATTAAAATCTGACCACACATCACGTCACGTGTAATCGACAAATAGACAAATGACAGCGGCCTATAAAGTCGAAATTATTTTCTAGCCACGTTTACGGTACCTTGACAGGGCTGCCTAAATAGCTCAAGCGGCGCCCAAATATCATTTTGACGGTATCGCCAACCCAGAATTTATATATATACATATATTGTATCGCTAGTGATGCGGAACCTCTTCGTGGATAACTTGATAGAGCAGTCCATTTGTAGAGAAATTTCCCAAACGCACAGGCTGCCACCGCATTACGTGTGTTCACATTCACCTGTTTTTAGGTAAGTAAACACACTGTTAGCTTGTAGGTGTATTGTCCAACAACTTGTGCTTCTGTTGTCTGCCAATGCTAATACCGTTCATTTCAACGAACAAACTTAATCAGATAATTTTTTGGCTTTTCGTACGTTAGTATGGGGCACGCTTAATCTGTTATCTGACAGAGGCATCGTAGCTATGTGGCTGGTCGGCGTAAAACTGTTTCCAATGTTAACTTGTTATTATTATGCAACCGAGAGTGTTGTAAAAAGCTTGGCGTTGGGTCCAAGGTGGCCACTTGAAGAACTGAGATTATCTTATGATGTGATTAGATTTAATGTAGCAACGAGAAACACGGTTGCATTACATATATATTTTTCGAATGTAGAAATGTACAAATTAGCCCAGAAGGACGACACAGGCACACAAAGGAAATGATCGAATGGTACAAATTGCTTAAGTTACCAGTGCAACGATGCGAATGAACTTTCTGTAGATAGCTGCCAATGGATTGACCTTGCTCAAGCAATGGCAATGAGTGTTTCTGTGGAGCATTTGTTATCCGTAACAATCGTAAAAGGGTGACAGTGGTTGACGCGGCCTCCGCCTAGCGCCGACGGGAACCAACAATTTTTTCAGCGCTATTTCGTCAATCGTCGTCACTTTGCATACAGATTAATTAGCGCCGCAGTGGCGAATCGAATTTCGCTTTGATTTCGTTCAAGAAAAACCTATCTAGTTAATCGGAACGCCGCCACACGCAAGGATTCAGCGCAAGATCGCACATCGTAAGCGACTATCTCCACTGGACCCTTCACTCACAACGATCAAAATAACCAAATAACCCGTTGCTGTCGACATTCACACAGATTCACATGTGTGCGCCCGTGGCCTGTCCGCCTGCTTCACCGCTTAGCTAATCACCCCCATCCAGTTCTTTTTCGAAAACAGGTCCGATGATGAAAATTAGATAGAGGCCACAGCTGTTCGCTTCTGCCTTCAGTTTTAGGCCCGTGCCTTTATCATCTTTCCTCGCCTACTGTTCGCTACGTCTAAAGCCTATAACCCTCGCCCCCCTATGGTGGACTAGCCCACTCGTTCCTCCCAGTTCTCTTCACCACAATGGCTATTCAGGGTCTCAGCAGTAGCTGGTGATGGTGACGTCGCTGCTGTTGTTCACATTGACGGAGTCATCACGTTCTTTTCAGTTAGCATCATCATTGTTGTTATCTGAACAGAGAGAGAGAGAGAGATAGGGAGGGAGATCGAGATAGAGAAAAACAGAGAGCCACTCACACACAGATGTTGTATTGACCAGTGCCGTGTCAGTTTCCTCCTGACGTTGTTGTCGTCGCAGAGACATTGGCGCGCATTGTGCGCGACGCGAGCCAGCCATTGTAGCTAGCTATATTAGCTCCCGGTGCTATTCAGTAGGGATCTGATAGTTAGGTGGTTGTGGTGACGCTGCTGCTGCTACTGTTGTTATTTGTGCACTGCAGCGAATGTAACGCCCCCGAACCCTGATGGGTGCGGTCAGAGGGCCCCAAACACCATCAAACTCACCATTGCTATTTATTTCACCAGCGACAGTGGCATCGACGACGGCATGATCGAGCAAACTCGGGTGACGTTCTTTGAATATATATATATAAAAGAAAAAAGAAACTAGAGAACGCATCACCAAGTCCACGAGTAAGATGGGATATATATATATATATATATATATATATGGTGTATTCGTTGGACGCCCTAGACACACTGCGCCTGACGTTTATACGCGGACGCAGTGGAATAGTACGGCATCCGGACAATGTCCACCGTGGTGGCACAGAATCTAGACGAGATCCGACGAAAACCGCCCCAAACAGCGGTTATCTGAAGCTCAACTGGCTATGTCAATCCTTGTGGAACAGATAACAGACGATGAACACAGAGCATCGAAGACAGAATTGATCTCGCATGTTTTCATGCTTCGATCTATTTGAGCGGACCTACCAGAGAATCTTTATGTTGTTGATCTCGTTCACGCTGTCTGTTGTCTATCGCACAAAATATGTATTATATGTGCGTCTTCTGTAATTTGACCACCCGAAACGAGCCAGCCGTGAGCCGACGCCGTGAGCTTCGTAATGAGCGTTCTAATAATGACACTGATATATTTGTTAGAATCGTGTGTCCCGTGTCATGTGTACACCCGCGGCGTTCGTTCGGTAGGACTCATGCGGGATTCACCGCTGGGTCTTTATCTCCTTTTGAAGTGGGAAAAATATTTATCCGGTTGGTGGAAAAAGACACCACAGAGTACATGGTGACTTCGCGGAAACAACCGGTTGTTTATATATATATATATATATATATATATATATATATATATATATATATATATTGAAATAGCAGTGTAATGGAATTGGTGACGATAATTGGTGCGAACCCATTTAATTCCATATGCAGATAATTATACATAATATGCACGTATCGTGTTAGCGCAATTAAGTAGAATTACCATGTGTTAAAATGAATGAATTATTATACCGGTGCTGACTTATCTGCGAGTTACTTGTTGGTTAGACAGGTTGCAATATCTAGCCATTATGTATTATCTAACGTCGTGGGTGAGGTATGTTCTCTTCGGAATCTTACCGAACTCGTTCGGCCATTCGAAGGAGACACCTACCTGTAAAGATAAATTAGAGATACATTAGGATCCCTTTCCTAAATGCGTTCTCATCATCACCTGGAGAATTAAGATTCTATATAGACTGTTATATCTAGCGTTCGTCAACGAAGCCTAGATGGAGCTGTACTCGATATGAACGTCGATCAAAGGTTTCCTTCCCACGAAAAAATATGTATAAAGAGGTTTTGCTTCACAATAAGAAACTATAATTAAGAAAATATTCTAGGCACGCTAATAATCACTGGATGGTGTCTATTTAAATTCAAATATCGTTACTGGCAAAGGAAGCGTTTTCAGGCACGCAGTACATGACACATGGTAAAGCTGGAGGAGAATTATTCAACAGGTGGGCGAAATCCCTAAACTAGGACATTGCGACTATGGCATTTTCACTGTCCGTTTGATTGGTCTACCTCAGCAGCGATAACAGGGCCATACCGTAATGTGATAAACCGTCCAACCAGAATGCCAACCAATAGCATGCTCCGCTGTTGCTGCTGCTACCACTCAGCCGTACGTTCAACGAGCGACGATAGAAGATCTTCTGGCCAGGAGACTACAATACCACCTAATTCCGTCCCCCTCGTCTAACTCCTATAATAGGCATTCGCCAGCTCATCAGCCAAGACCATCTGTTCCAAAACTGTGCATATATATATGTATATATATATATGTATATGTTTGCACGGGATTTCAAGTTCTACGTTTCCAACTTTCTGCCCGCTTGACAATTCAAACCAAGGTTAACCATGGCCACTATCCGCCACACACATAAACGCGCGCGCAGCATATGCCCACCGGCATACGCCGCCCTATATACACATATAGACCAGATGTTTCACATTATAGAACAGATAGCAATAGTTGTTTGCAGGCCGCATAATCAGCGATGTGCTAGAAACATTTTGATGACTGTATAGCCTACACGCAATTAGCATCAATGATTCTATATTAGTCAGCGTAAATTGACAGTGTTTAGTTCCGTTTGCTTTGGTGGTTACTTGGCGATATCATTGTCTATATGACACTTCGCGCTGTCCCACCTATCCCTCTGGCTCACAGCATAAACCGCCAGCGGGGACCATTCGTAGTTCGTCGAGAATAAATTCGTCAGCAGTTGTACAAATGTGCTCATTTTCGCCGCCGTACGTTGGTGGCGCTGCGGGGATTGCAATTCGCCGCAGTGAAATCGCGTCTCCCGATCGAAAACTTATTGCATTATACTTCAACTCTGCCACAGCATTTTCTGTTTGTCGTGTGGGCGCCAAACTCATTCTTATATTATTGTCATAAGCGTAATGAATGCACGTTAGCGTATGCCGCGTCTGGTCGTGTGCCCCGACGCCGCTATTGAACATAATCGGCTTGGCTTGTCTTAGCTTAGCGCAGCCCAGCTTTTAACAGAGGACAATGCGACAACGGTGCTGATTGACAACAGAGAAATATCTGTCTCGAAGTCTGTCGACTGGGTGCCCAAGTCATTTGTCAACGGGATTTGCTCAGGATGACAACGGAAGGACCGAAGGAGATTTCGAAACGCTGCATTGCTCAATGTTAAACGTGGAGCTCTATGTTTATAACGTTGGGTCAAAAAATGATTATCCCCTTCCTGCGCATATCTGGGGGCAGAAATCCTGGCTGGGGCTGTTGTTTAGCTTTGTCGTATATTGCCATATATGGCATGACATGCCGGTATGCCGTGCGCAATTTTAGGAAATATATCGATTCATTCTACTAAACCTATTTGCACATGGCGACTATGAGACACACAATGGGCGACATATCACACAGCGTGTCTTGGGAATACTCAGAAAAATTAGCACCAAAATAGGCAGGGCCAGTTGGCGAGTACCACAAATTTTTATGGGCATATCGATATGTCTTGTCCGATTCAGCATAGCACTGATTTCGGAGCCTGTCACGTCGAAAAGTTGACGTGTAAGAGAAAAAAAACTGCATAAAAAGGTAAAAGCAGCCAGCCACGCGATAGGAAACAGAAAGTCAGCAGAAACAAACAGCAGTATAGGACAGATCGAGAGAGAGAGAGAAAGATCAATGGATAGATAGTCGATATGGTGGAACGCACAATGCGTTTTTTACGTGGCGATGTCAAATTTAAGCAGGGCAAGTAAAAGTTTTTCTATATCGTGCGTCAGTAAACGTTTCCTTGTTACTGTGATAAATTGTAGGCAAAGCTAGTGAGGTCTCCGCCATCAGGTTGCGTAGCGGACGATACAGCACGGATCTTCCGGGCCTTTCGAACGTGGAGTGTTATCGGATTGCGTGAGGACCAGTTTGATTCGCTTCGGCAGCTGTCAGACGACGATTGAGAATGTCTTTTTGTACATTAAAGAAACTTTTGGCATTATATGGGTTTTTATCGGATGTTGATTAAGTGTATCATTGCCGCGCATCGTGTCGACTTACAAATGAAGAGGATGTTGGAGTATTAATCTCGATAATTTTACAAGTTGTGTAAGGCTATGGCAGATCAGAAGTGTAATCTTAATAGACAGACGTGATCTTTTTAAGTGTTTAATTCCCAAGTCTCACTTGGTTCATTTAGCCTGGTTCTTCCCAATGATCATAGCGATACGAGCAATAATAATAATCGCTGGACGTTTGCTATCTCTGTACAGCTTGATGCTGTCTGTTGATCAGACCAAGCTCTGAACTACGTCCGCTCAGCGTTCCCGAACACCATTGTCTCGTTGCAGTATGCTTCCACCTCTTCAGAGTCCCACCCTCGTATTCATACCGAGGTAGCTGGCGACTGAACTGACCGATCTGACTGCCCCATGCCAGATGGTCCAGTCCAGTGTCAGCATCTCCGAGATGACAGTAAGGTGCCAGTCAGCCATCGCCGGTATGGAACGAGCCAGTTGTAGTACCCATAGCAGTTATAGTAATAGCGTGGAATCGCTATGCTTGCAGTCTCGCCAATGCTTATGTACTCTCTTACATACGCATGCCCTTTCTGCCTGGCCCTCGCTAGAGCATATTTTCGCGCCACTCGCAAGAACGTCTGCAACCCGACGGATAACGAACGGTATGTGGCCACATATGCAATCTGGCCAGCGATGGCTGGGTATCAGAAACTGGATATCAGGCGCCAGCACTAGGGACAAGTGCAAAGCGTGCATTACTGTGCGATGGGTCTGAGATCGGAGGTAGGGAGGCAGCCAGAGAGAGGACAGAGATGGCTAACTGGTTTTTGTAGAGATCGGTATGCGGAACCACAGGGCGAGCGGCTATCGAGCAGCTTTCGCAGTAGCAGCAGCAGTAGAAGAAGCAACAGGAACAGGCGGTCCCTAGAAACAACGAGTACAGCTGGCGTCTCGATAGCTGTGGGAATCCGAGGGTCCGTCGACGACGTTGACGAAGCCCCAACGGTAGAGAAGGCAGCATAGCACTTTTATAGGGATTTGCGTGGAACGCATGTTACTGACGAAGGGGTCGCTTCGTAGGTATACCTAAATACAAGATGATGCTTCGTGCATCATCATCAGGCGTCGTCCGCACCATAGTTTGCGAGATCATAATATATATATGCTCTCGAACTTCGTTCAGACGAGGGTCGGCTTCTTGTTTAAAGATGTCGTCGAACAATCGAGTATACCGAACAAAACACTTTTGGTAATATGTCATCCTGGTGTAGACCTACGAGTTCAGCTCGCGTGGCGGATGCTAGTAATTTTAGTAAAGCTTGATTGTTTTCTTGTGGAATTGATGTCTTAACTGAATTCGCCGCGATGAGCGCTCGGACCTAATTTTGGATCAAAGTCGTGGCTGTGTATAAGGAAGAGTTGACGAGCCATAAGTCCATTGACAATAGATGACGCATTTTTTGTCAGGCTTTATCGTCGTGCCCGCGTGTTGAACAGTTGTCGTGGTCAACCCTGAGCCCCGTACTCTGCCATGTGCCAACAATGCGAAGTCACTCAATGAACACGTAGTTACGTGTGATCATGAAGCTTCGCTCTAGCAGCGCACTGTTGTCATACATCCAATCCTGCAATGCGTTATCTAAATCTATTGACAATGACGTTGAAGTAGGCAAAAAAACAAAAATATTCAAGTGATGACTTATTGTGGAGGAAATCGCAGAAGTAGTTCATCAATTCACGCCCGAAACTGTGCGAAGCCGGGATTAGCAGAGGAACAAAAGTAGACAGATGAAAAAACCGGAAAGCAAGCAGAGCGACGACCAACAGCTTGTCTATGGTTCGGCCCCTATATATATATATATAACTGGGGATTATACACGCCCGAGAGTGTTAAAATCCGTTCAGCTGGATATGAAAACGGGTTAAGTTTTGGAAAACAAAAAAAATAGCACGTAAACATGAGCTAAGACAAATTGAAAATAAAGGAAACACAGAGAAATGCAAATTCCGATCCGATCAAAGTAGCGAACGCCGACAACGGATGCTCATTCCTCGGAGGTAGACCAGTCATCTGTATGGAGCCCTATATATTGTAATCAGATCATGCAACTGTTTCAATCTGTTTCCGAAACGGCCGCTTATCCGCTGTGTCGTCCTTTAAACTTCACAGGAAAGCGAATAAATTCAGTAAGCATTTATACGAAAATAACAAAGCAACAGCTGAAGATGATTTGTGCTCAATTTCGTTCGTCACTTGTTTATGATGTCGGCGTATTGTCATGAGTAAGCCAGTGCCAACGTAACAGAGCAAGTCTCTGCACGATTTTGGCTGTTATCGTATCCATTAATTTTTAGGCGAAAAAAAAGTGCGCAAGAACAAAACCTCTCTGCGCCAACTTCGACGCGCAGATCATCGTTGCTACTGCGAAAACAACAACAGCAACATACATTCGCTCGAGTGTGAAAAGCGGGAAATTTCGTCGACTTCGCCCTTCCCTTTTGTATACACTTGTTATTTAAACCGTCCATCCGAATATTGTACATTAACCCTCGGCCGCATTCGACAGCAGGAACTACGGCGGCAAGGCTTTGCGTCGTGGTCGGCTGGGTGGATCGATTGTCGTTAAAGCAAATGATATGCCACTGCTGTCGCTGGATGCAGGGTGGACCCCGCCGTACATATTATCTTGTTACTCCCGTAGAAAGCCCGTTTAGCGGATCTATTGCTCGTGACGCGGGCCGCCGCCGCCACCGCCGCCGCCTTGGGCAACATATTCGCAGCATTGTTTCATCTCATCTGCTGTTCTGTGTTCAGCTGCAGTTTTCACCAAGGGCCTGCGATGGTCATTTCAGCTGCTGCTGCTGTAAGCGCAACTGCTACTGCAGCGGCTGCGGCAGGTGGATTGGCTGCAATTGGCAAGCAATGCCGAAACACACACAGACTCAGACGAGACTTCTCGCATTGTTTTTCAACGGGAGGCATGGCATGTTCGCCTCTGCTGCATCGAGAAGCTAAATCCTCACTGTGCGGTGAGCACCGTTCGCCGTGCACACACAGTCCGCATCGTTCGCGTAGTAGCCATGTCGCTCTGGTGACGCCGTCCGATTTCGATGGCGTCTGGATGCAATGGAACAAAAATGCCGTCTTGTTCAGGCGTTAGCATACATCATTGCACGACAGCTACCGCCATTTACTGCTGCCGCTGGCGGCGGCAGCCGCTCCGCTCCTACCGTTGGGGCAAGTTGCCTTCGACATCTTTAGGTCTCTTCGCCCCTGTGGATGCGTCCGTTCCGTAAAAAGCCACAAAGATCAAAGTCGATAGATGCTATATGTGTATATCGTAGTCGTGGTAATGGTGGTAATAGTAGCAGCGAGAATGGGCAAATTGTGATAATAAAGATGCTGCTGTTGTTGTTGTTGTTGCTGATGTTGTCGTTGTCGGTGCTGCTGCTGCAGCTGCTGAACATCCCTCAACGAGAAGAGGGAAACTCGGTAATGGCAACAACAACAACAAGCAGCCGACCCCTCATTGACATTGGCCGCCGGGCCAGCAGCGACAAACGAATCTGCAATAGGCAGCAATAGCGACGGCCCCGGGGTGCTCCGGGGGCTTCCGAAGGGTGGCTCAGCACCCAGTGGTTGTATCACAGATAGATAGGCGAGCATCACGCAGAGCTTAAACGCTCACAAACGCACAGCACGAATTCAGCCCACCCACTCACACACAGGTAGACATGCGTAAGCACAAACACTCCCGCCTATATTTATCATTCACCCATTCCGACAGCACTAAACGAGTCATGACACTTCTCAAGCAACGATCGTCGCAAGCGAAGAGGATTTTCCTACGCTTCCTGGCGTCTCTCCCCTGGCCAACGACGGCCAACCCCGCAAAGCCCCTCAGCAATAAAGTAACTACTACCTTTGGGTGCTGACAGTGGTGACGACCGCTGTGCTGCTGCTGCTGCTGCGCCATCCGTTGACTCGAAACAGCTGCTCACTGGCAAAGTGGCAATAATCATAATTTACATGTGGCGGCGGCGGCCTCTCCTGCTAAAAGCTAGAGTCAACGCGAAGAACACCTGCAAATGTTGCTCATAGACGAGCGCCGTGCACAAACGCTGCAGCCGTCAATCCGACAGGCAAGTAGGCACTTGCGGAGTGGCTGGCCGCTCAAGTCTGTGTACAACCATCAGCTCGAATACCTACTAAGTCATAGCTCAGTCGGTGAGTAAGCCAGCCAGTCAGTTAGCAAGAAGTTGGTCGTCCTTTTGAAAGAGTTCCACTTTTCTTGTGGAGAACAAAAAATTGTGGTTACTTTCCTTCTTCTTTTTCTTCTTCGCAGCGGCAGCAGCAGCAATAGCAACAGCAGTACTATCATGATTATTGTTATTGTATTATTAGCACCGTTGTTATGATTCTTCATTGTTATAAGTTGACATTACTATTTTTTGCTACGCTTGCCGGGACGTTCCAGCGTTGTCTGGTGAGTCTTGGTAGCAATCAATGTTGGCATGGCCAGCTATTTTTCAGCTAACGTACGAACGGAACATGTAACACTGGAAATTATTTCAGGCGACAAAAAGACACACGGCAAAGTTGAGGGGGACGAACAGAATAGAATCGAATAGAGTGTTTCTTCAATTTAGTCGAAATCCGCTCTGTAGTGGAACACTTCGGGGTCGTGTGTTTTTTTTTCAACTGACAACATGTTGCTGAAAATAGTACAATTGACTGAAGCCTATTGATACCGCTGGTACTGTTGCTGCTGCTGCTGAGGTTGTTGATGGCGATTTATTTTCTCCATAAACACACAATCGTAGTACAGCACGCGCCGGGGATGAGGGTGAGTATATCTCATCTCCGAAACTTGTGGTCACCCTAACTGCAACGATGATGCTGATGGTGACCGTGTCAACATGACAGCGGCTGTCGTTACTGACAATTCATTCAATAGGCATTATACCATTATTATTATCATTATTATATATTACATAGTTAGCTACATAGATAAATAGATAGACACTGATGATACGTGAGGCAGCAGCCTTTATGTGCCATCGGCAGCGGCTTCCAATTCGAAAGTCCCAACGTCGAAGCTCTGCTTCAACACCGGCTCAGGATCGCGATCTGATGCTGTGGGATGCGTGGGGGCTGCCCTATCCGACGCCATGCGACACATAGCATTTGCTCAACGCAAGAACACACAGACAATAACAACAGCGCTAGTTAGGGTCTAGAGCGCTGCCTGTGGGGGCAGATGGTAGACCGATAGTGTTACGCTAAGGATTGCCAAAGTTTTGTCACCGTTGTTACTGACCGTTGGCGACCGGTCGGCGATTTTGAATGTTGAACAACACTCAGTTGCTACCGCTCTGGCTGCTGCCGCTGCCGATGAGGCGGCAATGGATTGTGGACATCTGCGGTTGCAATGAACGAGAAGGTGAGATTTTGTAATCGAAGTTCGTTTTTATTCATTCCGGCCGGCCGGCTGGCTGGCTGGCTCTGCCCTGCCCTGGGCGAATGTCCGACCAGCCCACGACGCGCGCAACTCGGTGGTCGACGAGGAACGTCGCCAAGGAAACGTCAGTGACAGTGAAGTTGGTTCGTGTTACAATTACAACAACTCGCGATCAGATTTGATATTCAGCCGTTCACTGGCACTTCAAGCGTTTGTAATCATGGGAGGATCTTATCACACGATTGTCCACTAGCGACTGATGCTAAGGCGAGAACGACGACTGCGATATATGCGCTCATGTGGAGGTGAGCGAAAACTTTATATAGGAGGTAGGCTGCTGTTGAAACAGCGCCAATAACACTTCGAGTTGAATTATTTGTATCGAACGCGATACAAATGCTGCATCCGTTTTGTTATTATTTCATTATCGGCGATCCTAGTTGATGGGATTCGGGGCTGTTCGTAGCGCTGCTTACGAATTGTGAACAATATGTCATCATTATTATGATGATTACTATTACATTGCTATGCACTTTTTGCGTCTATGACTAAGACAGGTTATGTTCGTCGTTCAGAAATAGATGTCGCTGTTCTATGAACGTGCGAGAAGCAGGAGTAGCATTTCGTCCACTGAAAATAGATAATTATCTTCGTGATGATGTTATCAGAGGTAGGCGCACCACGCTGCAACGAGCTATACGATATTTATCAGCTGCTTGGTGATACAAACAAACGCAGCCATATGTTTGGGAATACCCGAAGAAGATCAGCGAAGTAGATCCACAGCTTATTAACACAATTGGCGACTTCTAATATAAAGGTGGCGTCACTAGCAGTGTGGCGCAATTATGTCTTACTTACACGCCGAATATAAACTACATCCATGTCTCGACACAGGCACTGTGCTGCTACTGCTGCTGCAGGATGATTGATCAACATGAAGTGTGCCGTTCAAAGCAACCGTAACCATTCAAGCGGGCGTCATCTACCGAAGAGTGCCAGCCAATAAAGAAGGAACTACCGTAGGAAGGCTGCAACAACGCCCTGCTAACAGGTGCTACGACAAATCGAGTTTAGATCCCATTCAACTGCTGTGGTTGGTTGTGTGCACTCTTCAAGATGTCACGATCATGGCGCCACTCGAAGAGGCTATCTGCCGATGACGTCCGACATCTCTCTTCGAGCCTTCTTCGAACTATCTCAGATGGTTTCTTCATTCAAAACAGGCAACCTTGCAGGACGATGCAGAAGGATGCAATACCTGCATCTTCCGTCAATCGGCTTCTTCTCGATTTGTAGTGCCCGATCCAGCAGGATCCCACGAACTTCATCGGTACACACAGGTCGTATACTTCGATCACATGTACAGCACGTTCACTATACAAAGGTATGTTAAAGATTACCCTCAACTTGCCACAGTAGAGCTGCTCCACATCTGTCAGGCCTTTCTGCACAACCAATACAACTCCACTTCGTCCAGACGAGACACGCGGCATTATCCGCCACCCAGCTGGGGAGCAGGTAGCTCAGCATCGACTAACGCGCCACTGCTGAACTCGACGTTCTGCTCTGAGCATTCCCGACGAGGATTACTCCCATCAGAGTCATCTATACGTGCCTAGCCATTAGTGCTGAGGAATGCGAGTATATACACTTCGTGAGATAGGCCTGCCGAAGAGCCGGAGCATTGGAACAGTAACGCAGTGGGCTGTCTACCCGATCATAGCTGAGTTTGGATCCTGAGAGAACACTGCGAGGAGACAGAGAACTAACAGCAGAGAGTGGCCAGCATGCTAGGAAGGTTCAGAGCAGGAGGCGCCACCAGAAGTTTGCTACGGCGACCCCTGGTGCTGTTCACCCGAGAGCGACAGGTTGTCGGCGTATGGCATGGGCTACTCGTGGCGAGGAGCGGCGCCCACTTGCGTTGTGGCACTCTTCATCCGATCAGGCGCGTATAGATTCACCTGAGAAGGCCGAGTAGGACAGATGAAAACGCACTATCGGAGGCATCCGCACTACGCGCCATTGTGTTCGACTCCATGTCCATATCTACCTGGCTGGCTATCTCTATCGGTATATCTGTGACACAGGTATCGTATCCGGCAGACGCGTGCGGACACAATGACATGAAGGGGTTGTTCGCTTTGATTCCGATTCTATCGTGGCGTCGGATTTCATTCTTGGGCTAAATCGACGGGCGCCAACCGTCGATTCACAATAAACTGGCATTTAAATTGGCGCTTTAAACGTATGCTACGGCCACTATGAGGTATGTACAATATGATAGATTTTGTAACGAAAGCACAATACACTCTACTCCGTGCGGCGTCGCTGATTATTTAAACGTTGCTGGGACATCTTTCCGAGATCGTCTTGCTTGTAAACAAGTGAACATACTAAGGGTCGCCTATTGGCCTGCCTTCGGTCAGGTACATTTGCTCTAGCGGTCAAACAGTGCCCAGTGGCAGCGGTAGGCATCCAGCCAGCAGCGCAAGGTACTACAGAAAGACGAAAGCAATTCATCGTCATCCGAATAAACATCACAGTGTCAAAACGTTGAACCGAGCAACATACGATTGCTCTTTCGAAAGATCTGAATGCTGATGGTCGTGGTGATGATAGTGGTGGTGCCAGTGTAGTGATGAACATCAGAAAACAATAACTGCCAGTCGATCGTCAATTGTCCCATCAGTAATATGTTCTCTTTCTTTTGATCTTTCTGTTTTTCATGCTTTCCGACGCTTCTACTTTCCAGATGCAGAAGTCAGTCGAAATTCGTGTTCCACACTCTCCCTGTCTCTCATTCTTTCTTTGTGTGGGTGCGTGTCTGTGTGTGTGCATTGACGGCAGAAGACGACAACACTGATAAGACGACACACCGAAGAAACGATGATCAAAAGCGCAGAAAACTCAACGAAACGCAGTAATAGCAGCATTTCCAGTAGCTATTTCTCTTGCACTGCTGCTGCTGCTGTTGCTGCCTTTGGTGCAATAATAGTATACGCATCTGTACGCTAGCTCTCAGTGGTCGCTTGTCCCAGCATACATCAGCTACTCCGAAGACAAAGATGACGACGACGCGTTCACAAACGAGCGTCAAGCGTCTAATCTTCACTGACGACACACGATCATCATTGCGGTTCGTTCTGCCGGCTTCTGCCCTGCTGTCCCGTGTTTGCCTGGTGTTGGCCTACTCCGTTCTGGCGTTGGTTAGCTATCAGCCTTCTTCTGGGGCTTTATGTTTCCATTTCGAATGCTTGCGCTTCCTTTGCACGCAGCAGACGCGGGGTACGCGTACTTCGGTGATAAATACGGAAAACGAAACAGAAATGCATCCCATGTTCCCGGGTCAGCAAACGGTCGATGTGCAGAGACATCGAAATGACCGACGTTCATATAGCTGATAGCCACGCACTTGGGCAGCCTGTTGCAATTCGTTTAGTGGATAGATATACACATGTTTGTATTGTAGATAGCACAGATGGGATCCCTCAAGCAACTATGGGTATTCGACAACAGAAGCGTGTGTGGACACCCATCTTGAGCATTCGTCTTCTGCTGCTGTTGCTGCGGCTGCCGCTCAGTCTCGTTCGTTTTGATTTGCCCAGCCGCAGGTATCCATTATCTGCCCCCAGCGAGTTAACGGCGTCAAGCATTGGTCTATCAAGACGGCGGCGCGCGAATGGATGGCGGTGCTTTTTCGACAATGCGAGAATAATTTGCCATGGCTTCCATGGGTTTCAGCCGGGCGCCCGCCCGGCACTTCTGTCATGAGAACACAATAAGTACATCTAGCTAACCAGTCAGTAGAGGTAATTGTTGTTGTAGAAGACTTCCGGTCATGTATTGCCGTAACATTCATCATCGTCATCCGGTCTGAATAATAACATCGCTCCAAAAAGTAAAAGTTGTTGTTGTAGCACCAGTAATAAATATAATAATCGTATCAATCGAAGTAAGATGACAGTGTCTAATATATGTATATAATGTATATATATATAGTTAAAGTGGCGCTATTTTCTAGCAAGAACGTCGAACAAAATAGCTGCTTGCGGCCTGAGTTGTTTGTGGTGCTGATGGCACCGAGTCATCGAGAAAACGATCGGCCTTCGAGGAAACCGCGCGGAGAGATTTGCCGGGGGCAGCAATAAGATATGCAACGAAATCCGATTCACATTTGCTACTGTTGACCGGCAACATGGGATCCTCCATGGCGATAGGTGCGACAAAGTTCTAGCATCAGAGGCGCCGAACAGGCACAGCCACCGGCAGCACAACGAGAAGCGCACTTTTCACTACAATGCCACGCCGGTTCTATCAGAGATTGACACAGTTTCCACTGTGGATTTATTTAGCCGATTCATCCGCTCGTTCATTCAGATGGGCTGGGATCCAGATAGCCAACCGACTGCGCCACTTGTTCATTACCCACCTTGATTCGCTTTGGCGTTTCACACAGCAGCAGCGGCAGTTGCTGCTGCACCGGCGTTATCATCAGCACCATGATGAGCAACTCGTATATATAGATGGATAGATTGACGGCTAGCTTCGATATTGAGTAGCCGGTTGAAATGTGGGGTGGAGGGAGACCCTTTCGGAAAGAAAGGACACAAAAACACACAAAGGGCAGCATAGCTACAGAACAGAACAATGTTGCGAAACGGGTAAACACACGAACGGACAGGCAGGCAGACTAACTGACTGACTGACAGATACATCTCGCGTTTAATGTCACGACGAACTGGCTCAGGGCGCCCATCGCGGGCCACCCGTACACAGGTACAATAATCTTGTTGACTCTGAGCAGGAGGTAAAACCGGCCGGGACAGTGAAGACGATGACGATGTTTCACTCTCAAAAGAAAAATCGTTTTCAGAAAATGAAAATGCAACGAGACAAACGATTGTTTCAGATAGTCGAGATGTGAAAACCGTAAAGAGAGTAGTAGCTGCTCCGTCCGCTTGAAATGTCGGAGCAGTTTCCTATGAGTGCGGTGCAGCTGCGAGCAGTGAATCAGGGAAGCATAACGCCGGAGCCCAGTCAAAAATCGCTGCGCCACCGTTCTATCTCGTGGCAAGCTAACACTACATAGTCACTCTGCCGCATGACACCATGTCTGCTGGCAGGGCTGGTGAGGCAGTATAGAGACCGCTGAGTTTCCCCTAATGAGAGAATAGTGAAAGAATGGAGCCGAGGTGAGTAGGTACAATAGAAAGACTCTGGAGGAGCATGAAATAGAGCGAAGATGCGCGTCCGTAGCGTGCCACGACCACATTCGGTGGTATACAGCTGCTGCCATGAGCGCAGGAATACCAGATTGTTGATTGCACCAGAGGCTGCTCTGTGGGTGACGATGAGTCGTTCAACATTGTTCATCATCAACATTGTCCCGTGACGTTGAATGAGCAGCACGCCAACGTCATCGACAAGTAGTTGCAGCAGCAGCAACAGCTAAATAGCGGAACATAACTTGCGTGACGCCTGCTTACTTCTACTGCTGCGACTGGTGCTGCTGTCGTCATGTCGGACATGACAGCTGGCAGTATTACCAGCTCGAGCCGCAGCACCGTCAACGCCAACATAGCGCAGCGCTGCATCGTTTCGGCTCTAAGAGGCGGGCAGCGCGAGGAGCATTTTACTTAGCTAACGGATTGTGGAAAGCTTAGCACCAACACGAGTGGCCTTTCCGTCTCCAATGGCATCTCCCTTTCGGTTTTCTACAGATAGCCGAGTGGGCACGTGTGCGCTTTGCCACGCCACACAGGAGGTGCCGGGGGTGCGTTATCCAAACCTCTCGCACGGATTTATGGTAGCCGGCGGACGCCGGACCAGAGACGACCCTACGAAATTCGTCGCCTCGCTCGGCTGCTACTACCCAGTGAGTGAGTCCATCTTTGCCGTTAGTGTTCCGTCTTACCAGTGGACGAACTGGCCAACTGAGCGACAAACTGACCGAGAACTATCTCCACCATGGCTGAGCCAAAAGATAACGAGAGGCATATTCCGAACGAAGTCCGTCTGAATGTGAGAATATTCCATAACACAGAGGCATCACAGAGGGAGAGGTAAGGGATAGGTAAGCGGAGTCCACCGGCGGAGCCACATCTGCGTTGGCTGCAGCAGTTGCAGCAGAAGCAGCGAGAACGGCAATAGTCTCCCAATAGTGACATAGGAGGCAAACGCTCGAAACGGGGCAGGTAGACGGGTTCGTCTTCCTGCTCAAGTCTCCGGCATCATCTTCTTCCTCCTCGTCGTGATAAATCAATGATGATGCTGATGGATGCTGATTGCCGGACGGTTCAACGCCGCTGTTAACACGAGCATGGCTTACGCGCCTAGCACCACCAGGAGGAGGAGGAGGATACCGATTCGTAACTGTTGAATCGAATCGGTAACTTCCCCTACTTCGACGTGTTTTCATTTCTCGGAGCGTTTTTACGCGTTCCGTTCGACTATTTGCATCTTCGGGATGCGCCGCTGTTGTTGTTGTTGTTGTTGTTGTCACAGCTGTTGCTGTTACCATTGTTATCCACAACGCGTCAAGTGAAACAGCTCGTTTAACAGCTGCAGAAGTATCGGCATCAGCAACAGCAGCCGGTACAGCCCCATCAGCAGCAGGAGCAGCGGGAGCAACGGCTAAGATCGTCGAAGTGTTCGTTGGATTCGATCTAATGCGAGCTGAACGCGCCGTTAAAACTAGAGGGAAGGTGACAGCATTCAAAACGAGCCCGCGTGGAGATAGCCGGGAGTGGCCGGGGCAACGAGCCAGACGAGTTAAGAAAACACCACGCCGACCGACGACTTTATCGCTGTCGTAGTTGCTACCGGCTGTTCGGGTCCCCTCCCCACCGCTGCACTGCGCGTATCATCGGTGTTACTCTCTATGAAGATAATGATGATCCTTATCGTCGTCCGGAATTGTCGTCGGTTTCGACGCTGCCAATCGAAGTAGTCGGAGAGGGTGGAAAAATGCTGCATATCATCGATGGAGCAAAAACGGCCCTTTTTTTCCCTTATTTCTCCTTCACTGGGTCGTCTTTTTCCGCTTGTTGCCCTCCAATCGACGATTTTTACCTGTTTTACCTCAGATTTTGCCACCGTGTTCCTGTTGTCATTGCGGCGTGTCTTCATTTTGCACCGATAGTCCTGTCCCGCATCGATTTTTACTGGCCCATTAGCTAGCCTACCTAGCTACTCGTTTGACCTCGATGAATATGTGAAATGGTCACCCGTTGACGCACAGTAAATTGTTCGATAAGTAGAATTCTCTCGTTTGAAAAGAATGAAGCGCTGTGACCGTTTCCTCCATTTGTGGCGCTCGGCTGCTCAAGTGATTTTGAGCAGAAAACATACCGACGCGGATTCATTATTTAGGTGGTTGGCTCCGTGAGTGAATAGCAGTAATGCAGCTTCGTGGAGTGCAGTGCTGGTGCATAACATGGACTCACTCTTATACTAAAGGAGAGTATCGAATGATAGATTCTTATACCAGGAACACTAGGAAGGAAACCCACTATCTAATATTGCAAGGGCGTTCTCTTTGGTTAATTGGTCAATTAGTGCACATTGGCCGTGCCGGGTCGTATCTGTCATTGTCTTTCGGTTAGTACAAGTGACTTGTAGGAGTCTACGTGAGCCACGATACAATACCACTGCGTGCTGGCAGTCGGCAAGACCGACTCGAACCAGTAGGACATTATCTCGATTTAGATTTTCATCCCATGACAGCTGTTAGCAACAGCCGCGATAACAGCCAGCTACTCGTAGCTCGATGTGTTCTAGTAAACGCAAGACATATTCTAGCTTGCTTATAGCGATACTGACAAAATACAGTGATATATAACAGTAATGGTAATAACAGCAACAATTATAATTGTAATTGATACGCCACGTTGGTACAGCAGACATAGAAGTAAAGCACAGCATAACCAGGCATGGGTATTCAGGTGCTGCACAGGCCGTATAGCAGCGCGCACCGCAGCGGTAACAACAGCGACAACAACAGGGGGTCATTGAAGAACAACGATTATCACGAAGCGACCGTTATATCTACTGCGTCAGCAACATTAAAATCTGGGGAACGTAGACAACAATAACTTCATCATCATCATCCGGAAATTTGAAGTGCGGGGGAGCCGGACACGATCGTCCATTACGAATTATGTCGCGCTCGAAAAAAAAGATCGTGCATATGCGGGTGGGTGGATTTGTACCGGGAGGCGTATCCGTGGTATCATGGGGGCTTTGCGATTGTTCATATACGAATTACTAAGTGTGATGAGGTGAGGTAATCAGTGAGTGGAATATAGCAAGTCATTGACTCATTCAGCGCTATCAGAGCAATGAAATGGAGTGCAGAGGCGGCGAATCGTAAGGATGAGACCCTGTTGTGATGCATTAGGGATAGAACGGTCAATAGTCATAGCGTAGACATTGTATGTGATGCATCCGACAGAGTGGGACCCAAGCGGGTCTTCTGTATGGAATCACCTAGGTGCAATGAACACGACAATCGTAATTTAGAGCAATCTACACCAATTTTAGCTACTCGGCTAGCTAGTCATGAAATTGGTAGTGGATATACGGGATAAATGCATAACGAGAGGTAAAAGAAATTAAAGTGATTCAAGCGTTTCTTCTTTTTTTATGCCGCGTCGAACAGCAGCACAGTGCTAAACTGCGCTGCTAAACTTGAACAGGGGCACGGACACTACACAGAGTTAGCCCAACTATGGCTACAGCAGCTACAACGAGTTGTGTTTACTCGGCATAATCGTAATTATCACATAATCTTCTCCTGCGTGCTGCAGAAGAAGAAGAAGAATAACACTTCGGGCTAAGTTGAAACTCTTCATTTTAGTGTTTATTTTCTTTCCGTCTATACAATGGTGGCTATAAACGAAAAATAAACACTTCGTAGCTAAAGCGTGTGACCTTAAACTTCAAAACCGCTAAAAAAAACAGTGCAAGAAATAGTCACGGCTGCGACGATATTTCACGAATATATATATATATATATATATACATGTGGAAACATTGCGATCACTCACCTGCGAAGTTTACAGTAGTGTTGTTACCATAATAAATGAGTCATGCATAGGCCGTTCTAGCGAACAGTGATTTGGAACAGAAATTGGAGGATTTAAGTACCACTTGAGGATGTCTTATGGCCAGCTTTTCTGTGCTTGAATTTTCTTTGGGTTGAAAAATTGTTGGCTTAAAAGAAGCGCTTATGAGCTTTAAACAGATTCATATTATAGATGCCATTTTCTATTGTCATAAATACATTTTGGATCTCCTTATCTTTCTAATAACGATTTGATGTTGCACAAAAACACAACAAGCCTACAACAACAGAAGCTCCAAACAACTCGAATATATCGTTCTGGATCCCTCATTACTTCTAAAAAAGTAGTTCCCTCCTTGTCCGATGTGTCCGACGGCTTCGCATAATCTGCTCTACTTTATGCGTTGGTACCTTCATCTAAATGCGTACGAAGGTTTTTCAAAGTTTACTGTGCATACCATACAACAAACGCATTCGTCTTAGCAGAACTTGGGCAAACTTGCCTAATTAAAGGCGTTCTGCCACATACGACACTGTTGCATAAGGCGTACGTCCAGTTCGTCAGCGTCAAGTTATTTCAGATTATCAGTCCGTAGCGCGTTGCCCCGGAAGAAACGCACGAGATAACCTTCAAAATGCGACACTGTTTTTGTTCCTGCTTTTGTTTCGGATGCTAAATAGAATCACGTCGCCGAGCGCTGCCGAAGTTACCGCTGGGGACGCACTGCAGTGGCGACAAGACAATTTGTGAAGCCGTTTACTGTGTATGCTGCCCAGGCCAGCCGTGTGTATGGGTACAGTGCTTGGTTCATTCTGCTTTGTCCAGCGCCGTTTCTAAAGGCTCGCAGTGCAACCCAGTTGGTCATTCAGGGTTAGCCCTTCGGACGCCGCCTCCGCCACCGCCGTAATCTGCATGTGAATACGTACAGTTTTGTTGAAGTGAAGGCAAACCGGCGTTCTATTGGTAGGACCAATCTTGTGTTTGCCTTAGGAAGAGCATGAGGAAGTCACTCACATGCTTACAGATGTAGCCGCCAAAGTTGTTCGGGCGGGTGTAGTTCAACCCCGATGAAGATCGCTACCAGCAGCCAGCGGACTCTGGTAGGATACTCCTTTTAGGTAACTATAGAAAGTCGAAGCTAGCAGGTGACCAGAGTGCAGATGTTCACACGGTGGTGTTTGCGTTTACTTGTATGTGTACGTCTGTTCGCTTATAAGTAAGGTAAACAGCGACAACAAGATCCCTGCTCAAGCAAATTCGATGATGGGAATAAAACTTCCAGAGTTTCCTCCCAATGTCATTATTAATAATCCCTCTGACAATTCATAACTATTCGTGAATTGTAAACATTCAGAGTAAAGGCGATTAGTCAATCAGGGCCGTCAGCTCATGCGATCCGTCGTCGGGTGCTATTATCTCAACTGTAGGAATGAACGGACCCTTTAATCTCGGGAAAAAAGGACAACAATTACGTTTACCATGAGTGAGTCAACACTATATAAATATTACACATAGCCCCCTCCCATCCGCACCTTTCATCCTTCATAAGACACATGTCACATAATGACAAGTGGAAGAGCAGATGCATGAATCAGTTACATCAGCAGTGTACCATGAATCCGATACATACAGACTCTATTGTCTGTGAGGGGCCAGCTGGCATGAGTCAGGCTCAACACGAGGCAAGCGAACAGCGGCCAAAGATTACGCTTACCTTTTGTTCACAGTTGAATCTCGACCCACCAGAGCGTCAAGTGCGCGCAGACTAAAGCAGCAGTAAGGTGGAACAACGAACCGTAATCTCGCTGAGTGTTTCGCTGTTGTTTGTATAGCAGATATATCCAAATTGAGACACGAATAAATCCTCGTGCGAGAGGCAGATGAAAATAGTTAACGCTGTGACTTTTTATAAAAGCACTTTACATCCATACACAGCAGTTGATTTTGGGGTTCATTCGTTTCAATGTCCGTAGTCCTCGGTAGGTATAGGTCACTGCAATCCAATTTTAGAGAAGCACTTCAATGCGATAAAGGGGACGAAGATTTGGGGGTGGTTAATGCATGGGCAAAACGATAAACAACTAAGTTTTTAGTTGTTAGCGTAATTGTTACTCCGCGCGCTCATTCACCTCTACGACTACTACTGCTGATACGCCGACTTCAATTGTTCTTCGTCCACTGCGACGGCCGACGCGCACCCGCCGATTGTTCGACTTCGACTGAAGAATCCTCTGAACCGACAGGCGTACCGGCTCGCAGCGTCAAGTCACAGATCCGCGCGAAGTCCCACCAGCGCCATCTATCGCCATCGAAAGGAACACTGTAACAGGTGGAGGTATGCAGTGACGGGATCTGCGCGTGGTGCACCACGCTACCCTCGTACTATAGATGCCAGCGCTTGAGCTGGCTTGTTGGCTGGGGCTTCTGAGAGCTTTGCTCAGCCTTCTGGCGCCCAATGAATTTTGACGCCGGATGCTAAAGAGGTCGCTAGTACGGGACAGTGTGCAGAGAAAAGCTGGGGAAGCTCTGGTGATGCTGATTATTATTATGACGACGACGACGACGATGATGCTTTTGTCGTAGACTCCCCTTCTGCTGCTGCTGCTGCTACTACTGCCATCGTAAGTAGTGTGGTTGTTGCCGTCGTGAGTAAGTACATGTGGAGTTTGTGCGCACAGAAAGGCTATGGACATACCGACTAGGTAGAGTTAGAGTTGAAGAGAACCGAATAGTAGGACCTAGTAGTAGTGCAATACTGATCAGGGAAACGCACAGCGTACATGCTTAACCCGAAGGCATATGGCTATAGATACACACACACACACACACACACACGCACCGGCGAGAATACGACGAGAAGCCGGAGAAGAAGCGATAGCAGATGCGCTATGAGAAACCCCACCGAAGGGGGGAAGGGCAGTGTTGTGGGCTCGTAGAGGAAGTCGCCTGCAACAATACAGTCAGACATGCGCTCTGGAATTTAATCACATTTTTGTGACATTCATGAGAAACCTGTCGCGCTACTGTCAGTGGCGTATATTGAAGAAGACGAGAACGGAGCACACTGCGGTCACTCCACGCCATACGCGCGCGGAGTGACCAAATATTCGCCCAGAGACGAGAATAAAGTGAATAAAAAGCTCAGGAAGATCTTGAGCGTTGCAAGCGAAGAAAGGTGGTGGCAGATTGCGATAAAATGAAGTGTTCCTGACATCTGCCTGCACAGCGGATGACAGGTACATACGGGAAGTGTACGTTTAGCTGGACCATGTCAGAGGAGAAATGACGCGCGCGGATGCAGCTGTCGATGTTGTGTTCAATGAACGCTCGGCAATGTTTGGTACAACCTTTAGTTCACCTGCGTTACTTTCGTCTCTAGGTATACTTGATTCGTGTGGTGTTTCTCTCACCTTTCACAATGAGCATCAGCTATATATTTATTATATATACGTATATAATATACCTAAAGGTTAAGAGCTGAGGCCTGTCAGATAAGGAAACAGCTGAGGGTGAGCCAGAAAAAAAAAAAAACAGTATATATAAGTATATAATATACTGTTGTTTCATATTTCATACTTCAGCTACTGCAAGCAAATTTGTGTTCGCGGAATCATGCGGCGCAATGAAAAGACACACTATGTTTGTTCTACAACAGGTATGTATTTCGAGTAAGAGTTCACAGTGCACTTGTTCTCTATAACAATCATCGTATATATATATATATATATTTATATAGCTAGAGTCGACATATCTTTGTCATCGCCATTATCGCCATCGTCTTCCCCGCTATCTTTTTCAGACGATACCACCGTCTATATATATATATATATATATATATATATATATATATATGTTATATTCATATTTATATATGCATATAATCACGAGCATCATCATCATCATCATATGTATTTATATTTTTATATTGAGTTCTCATCTTCGCATTGCGACCATGACAATCTAAATCATCACCACCGCCATCAAAATTTAAACTCTGGGTCTCGTTCTTCAAACTCTCTTTCTCCCTCTCTATCTCTTTCACCTTCTTAGTGTTCATGTTGTCGCTTATCATCTCCAAAGTGTCGTCCTTCACATCCTATTTCTCCAACCTCACCACCCTTCTTCTTGTCTTAATTCTAGGGTGTCCTTTAGGCTATCCATCCGGGTCGATGGGCTATAAATGACTCGAAAGTCTGTAATCGATCATTATCACTCTATACACGCTTAACATCTGTTATATATATATATATATATACCTTTTACATTTCTAGGTTTATCGTTCGTTCTCTCTTACATATTCCATCTAACATTTATGTATTTATGTGTAGCTAACATCTCTTTTCTTGTCACCTATTAGAATTTTCTTCTATATCGATTTTTCTACCCGCCATAGATAAAATGCTTATTCACATATATATCGAGCTTCACGTGTTTTTCGCTATCGGTGTATTCGAAAGTAGAGATTTTCTTAAAGTGGTGTGTTCCCAAGCTTAGTTGTTCTTGCTGTTATATATATATATATATATATATATATATATATACCAACAATAACTCTCATTATCGAGAGGTATGCCCGTATGATATTCAGCAGCTTCTATAAGCCAGCCGATGTTTTCGCTTTCTATAGAGTCGTCTGTATATGATATATTAGATGTGATTTGTTTTCCTTTAGGTGAAAAATTATGGCTTTTTTATGGTGCTTTGTTTGTTGATGTCGCTGACGCAGAGCGGGAAAATCCTCCCTGTCCTTTGTCGCCTGTGTTACTCATTCCAATCTCAATCAATTTGTTGCTTTCAACATAGAGGTACGTATACTTATAGGTACAATGTCAGGGCTCTTCTACCGTTATTTCTTTCGACTGCGAAGTGTTTGCCTGCTCTATCGTATCAGCAGCAAGAAACGTGTAACTCGGACCTGATAATCGGTCAACTTGTTCATTTTTGTTTACGCGTATATCTTGCACCGCCATCATGATCGACTTGATTTTTTTTCACTTATTAAATTTGTATGAAATATTTGTCTCTCTCTCTACCCGAAAGCGTGTGTCTTCGTGATAATGTTGCCACTGTTGTTGTGCAGATTCAGATGCCTGCTAAAGTTTCCCAGAATCTCTCTCTTTCTACTGTTGTCTACGTCCATTGTACTCATCATCCATGCTAGTTGGACGTGTCGCCCCGACCTACGAAACAGTGCCAGCCACTCCGATGTCCCTATATATTAAATACAGATTGATCTTCTCATTTGTCCTCAGATAATCATCAATGAGTGAATAAGCCCTTGGTGGCTCCATTTGCAGATATCGCTTTAATTTCGTGTCAGCTTATTGATTTGAACACACCCTCCAGCAGGTGCGAACAAACACTTGATGTAGCGATTCTGCATACAGATAGCACACTCACCGTGCAGGATTCGGGTGGGGATATTCAGCAAGAAAATAAACAAATATTGTATTCTGTGTCGCACGTCGGATGTTGCCTTTTATGTTTGCGTCGGTCTAAAATTTATTCTGGGTGATTACTCCGTTCATTGCGTACCTTTTAAACGGTTTGAGATCGTTATGAGTGATCCGTCGAATTCAGCGAATTAATTAGGGAAATAAATATCTAGCATGAGTTTTTTTTTCTTAGCAAAATAGTCTAGGAAATTTTTCCACCACAATGTGTCCACCTTGACGGAAGCATTTGCTAAGCTTGAAGATTGAGCTTAATTTAGTTGACTTATCAGCTTGACGATATGCCTACCGCAGCATGATTATGTTATATCAGGACAACGGTGCCTTGCAACCGTGATCGGGACGACCGACTCAGTCATACCGAGCAGATTGTTTGTGTGTTCGAATTCTGCTTTCCTGAACCGTCTGTCTGTTTCGTCAGTAATTTCACGAAACCTCCACTCAGACATCATACTCTGTATATCTATAATATCTATACTCGTTTATGCATCTGTGCCAGCGTATCAGCCAACCGCCATATATATATATATATATATATATATAATTCTTTACTTCAACATTTTTCTCCCTGCGACATTGATATATGCTCATCTAGATGTATGTATGTATATGTTCGGAAACATCTTCATGGCGCAGCCTTAAGCCCATTATTGTTATTTGTAATTATCTGTTGTATTCTCGTTGGGTTCCTTCATGAAGTCGATATCGGTGATTCTCCATTTTCCGTCGACGTATATAACAATCTCATTTTCATTTAGCAGTGGTATTATTATTATGACAATAGCATTATCATCAGATTTCTTCAATTTCTACGCATTTCCTCTCAGCTCGTTCCCGATTAATCAGAGTTCAAATGGGATGATTCTCGTTATCGTCTTGTTCTGTTGGATACTGGTCCTATACACACACACATATATATATATATATATGTTTACGACGTAATTCTTAATGTTGTTACCCTTTTTTTTCTAATTTGAATGACAATGCTCTTTCTAGTTATTAATTAAATTTTGACGCCGTTTTATTCTTTGCTACGCTTACGTGTGTACATTAGTTTCCGTTTGTTGTCGTTACTTTTGCTTCCGCTGTTATCGTTTTAGGTGAACATTTGTACACATAAGGTGACACCTTTCGGGGAATACCTAGATGTGCGCCGACCTACCATCCACTGCTTCGGTTCTTCTCGGCACGGTAATAATCTATCTGTTCATAGATAATTATAATAATAATAGAATTATCATTCTTAGATTACAATACCACCGGCTCCTGGCCGATATACAATAGCTCTACATATCCTAACAATGTATGAATATTATTCGTATGACGAACATTCTCATTTAACTATTATATGGTTTGGTAATTGACTCAACGTTGCTGCTGCTGTTGTTGTTTCTCGTGCTAACGTCGTATCAATGACTTCTAGCTGTAGCTACCTAAAATTGTCCTGTAATACTTCGTCTACTATATATGCGCCACAGAACATCAATCAACGATTATATAGGCAACAGGTATAGTTGTATGCTCAGTTGGTGTTTTTCCTCCATATCTTATGTTCATTGGTTTATCATCATCATCATCACGGTAATTATCATTTTTATGGTGGTTCGTATTTATATGGTATGGTATGCTTGGTATAAATGATGTCGGCTCGTTCGCTTGACGGCTGTGGTGGTGGCGGTGGTGGTGGGTAGTAGTTGTAATATGCCATAGAGTACCAATAGTACCAGTGGATAGTACGGGCTTTTACGGCGGTCACAAGGCGGTTAAGGCCTATTTCTACGCAGGGAATGATGGTATCTTATGGAGGGTTAGGTTAGGTGAGACGGGGCAGGGTGGTACGCCATGTAGTAGATTTTCTTTATACATCCGTGTATGTGTTGGCTATTCTGCTTTCAACCCTCGGTCATCGAAGCGACAACGATGGTCGCGTTCGTTTTGTTGGTGATTGTGATCACGGTCGTGAGATATTGACAATGAGGATTTTGAGGGATCGAGCCGTCACATCATGGGACGTGTGTCTTTGCCGGCCGACCAGCTTAGCCAAGTGCAATACGTAGCCACAATGAGATCTTGTTCGAGGTTTTCCTACTTGAAATAGCAGCGCGGCTGCGTTAAGTGAATGCACACCTTGCTACACATTGACACTCGTCATAGCTGCAACACATTCATCTCGAACGCCGCCCAGTGGTGTGATTACCTTCGGGAGCACGCGTTTGCTTACTGCGACTAAGCTTGGGAAATGCACCGGTTCGGATATAATTGGTCGGTAGACTCGAACGTATGGTGTTGGTTGAGCGACGTCATTCGCGGCGAATGTGATTCTAGCCACTGGTTTTCAGAGTTACTTTTTACACAGCAAGTGACCGTCGCGGATGGAAAACTCGACAACGTTCGCTAAGGTAATGTTTGTGTTGTTTGATGCCATGGTTGGTTTTCTGTTGTCGTTGGTTTTATCTGTCCTTAGGATAGATCGGTTAGGATGAGCGCTGCGTGGCGCGTCGGAACGGAAGCCAGCCAGCACTTGCCTATCGAGACACTATGACGAGTTGCGATTATTAAAAATGTCGAAATCGAGACGAATCGCATACCCGCAGCTCGCTGCATTTCGTCTTGCCGGTGTCCATCGTGCTTGCAATGTTTCTCATCACATACAACTGTACTTCGCACTATGTACGATCAATCAAATAAAAAACAATCATTGGTTGCTTGATCCCTAGCGGTAGCAACCAACGAACTCGATTCTGATTCTTCATTTGCTACGTTTGATTTTACAGTGCTTTTATCGTATCGACGTCATCAAGTCCATGGCGCTTATGGCCGCACGGCCGCGTCCAAAACGAGATTAATAACAGATGAACCATCAGTGCTGTGGTTTGTGTCTCTGGCTGTAAAAAGCCAGAGGCCGCAGGTTCGAGTCCCGCGACTACCTGCTGATGATGACATATAAGAGCTAAACTTAAGCATTGTAAAAACTGCTCTTCCTCGAACGAAGAAATTAATATCAATAACGTCCAAGTGTTACTTACTTGATCGTAGGTGTCTACGAGAGAGATTCCCAGCGGGAATCCCGACCGGGAGTCAATCATGCCAATAATAATAATAATAATAATAATAAACGTTAATCACCCTGCTTCTTTGCATACATAAATGCAAAAGTAAGGACTTCTCACGGGACAAAATCACGCAGTGAGTCAAGGAAGTATAGACGTAACAACAGCAAGCTATGTTTTTAGTTATCGTAGCTGTTAAACAAGAAGAACTAACAGACGCCTGTGCAGCAAACACATTGTGGTGATACACTTGTAAAGGGCATGGGTACCGTAGTATTCAATAGATGTAGTTGGTGTGTTCTATTTCATTGTCTATATCTGTGAAGGATGCGAGTCAAGAGTTGTGCTGACTGGGGTGCTTCTGGGAGCCAGGCCCTTCTGCGACATTTCTCTACGGACGACGCTATTGCTCACGTGAAGTCTCGGTCTGGATTTTATTATGTTACTGCTTCTGCTACTGCTGTCTATGAAGCACATGAACGCCTTGCAGAGCTCCCGAACAGTCGCGTGCGTCACGATCGGGATGTGCTATCATTTCTAGTGAGCGATTTTATCAATAGCACCTACGTGCCATTTAGTGCAGGATCCTCCATCCCAACGAATGCGAATCGCTATGTAGCAGTATCGGAATTAGATTCTGCTTTGTTGCGGCTATAATTCCCAATGCCTTCCCTATCGAGGGCTCTATGCTATTTTGCTCTACCGTACGAATATCGAATAATACCCGTGGCGCTGAGTTGTCGTATTCCGTGCATGAAGCTTTAGGGCTGCTGGCCATCTATCGTCTTTCACGCAATCGTCGTATCGAACTATATTGGAAGTGCGTTATGTGTCCCACTGGCTATGTCATGAAGTGGCACATACTTTGCTCTGACTGTTTTTTCGTCTAGACACATTTACATTTCGTCGTCCTTTATTAAAACTATTGTATCTGGTTGCTTACCGTCAGCGTCAACGATGCCGGCCCATTTCAATCATATCTGCCTGATCATTTATGTTTATTTGATAATCTTAAGGATTAAACTTCCCAAACTGGTTCATCGCGAAAAGAGCTCTCGTGTGACGACCTCTCGTTGCTCCTAAACAATGTCTCTGCTTCAGCATTTAATGGCAGATGAGTTTCCTCAATGAGCGATTACAGCAGAGAGAGAATCGTACACTATAATCGCACACGTCAGTTCATTGTGCCAGTGAGTGTCTTTGTGCACGTGGTCTACAAGTCATCGAACTAGTCATAGCAAGTTGGCAATCTTAGAGATATACGTCAGAGACTGGCTAGCAGAGTGTAGCGTTGTACACGCCCGCCACAGTCGTCTCAGCGACTGTGATGAGATATCAGCTGCATTCTGCCAGCTGTGTCTGTGCGGAATAATCGAAGTAAGTGTGAATCTAGTATAGAAATCGATTGCTATTTCTAAGGACACTACTACACTCGTGTGTGTGTCGATGATCCGAGGGGGCCAGTGCTTGAGGTGGGAGCAAGGAAAAGCCTCCATTCAGATTCGCTCACATTTCGTTTTAGCCCTTGATAGATAGCGCTTGATAGCAATTGCAAGTGAGTAAGTGACTGAGTACATTGAGAGAGTTGAATGATGTCATATCATAATGTACTAGATATATATATGTATAGATATATATGCAATAGTAGTTAAGAAAGAATGGTGAAACAAATCAGCACGCCTCATGTCGTGATATCGTGTTCATTTGTAAGTATTCGCGTGGAGAACTTTGCGCGTGCGCGTCGCCGCAAAAGAAAGATTCATCTACAAGTTGATTCGCTCGCTGTCGACGGACTCGACTAGCGTCAGTGTTGCTACTAATCTGAGAAAGAATGAGAGATTCGTTGCTCTCTCGTTGCATGCGGGAATTTTTCACCATTGCATGATAATGCTCTATTCTCCTTCTGTTCTAGATAGATAGGTAGATAAATAGATTTTATAGTTGGACGAGCAAATATTGTTCCTTTTTGACACCTTCTGCACGCGATGGCAGTCGTCTCGTTGCTGGCGAGAGGTTGGCAGGCTTGCGCGGTCCGACGCGTCTGTTTATGCTAAGCCAGGTTTTCGATTTTCATCTTCATCTACTTTGTCATTTTCCGTCATAGCTTTGTGGTGTAATTGGTAGCGTAATGGGTTGGTTACATGGTTGGTTGTTGGTTAGTTTGCCGGTTGGTTGATTGGTTGGTTGGCTGGCTGCATTTGAGTGGTATTTTCGGCGGTATCTTCTCTCCATCTCTCTCCATTTTTCTTTATCGGGGAAGTTCAGCTCAACGGGCAATGCAAATATAACACAGTTAACAACACTTTGCTCATTTCTCCTCGGATACGGATCTTCGGCTACTGTTGCGACCTCTATCATTTCTATGGATGTAGCATAACGTTTCTACTTCGATATATATATATGTATATATATATACGCACGCTCTATGTTAACAACAATGCGATTATCAACGATAAATAATCATTCCTAGGTACTATCTCTCGTCACCAGATCCCTTTCTCTCTGGAGTCAGTCTTCGTGTCTCGTTTCGTCGCTCTCTCTCTCTCTCTCTCTCTCTCATAAGAAGCATTTTCTAGCAACTATACAAACATAACGCGGACCCGTTTGTCATCTTGATGGCTCGCTATCTGTCGATTGAATATACGAGACTTGTCGAGAGAGGACCATTTGTTAGCGCCTTGAAGGGCACCTCGGCCAAAATGCACCACAGCAATCAGATCCCAATATCCATTCATAATAAAGTACAGAAACGTGTTACGTGTATGGTGTAAAATTCTCTAGCTACGATCAACTCAGCCATGTTTCTACACATTCTTCTAAGCTTTCTACAGACAGATAGATATTATCATCATACTATGCTCGTAAGTTATGCTTTCCTCTATTCTAATATAATAGCTTTGTGATTTAAACGTACGGCGACATAACATCAACAACATCATTATGATTACTAGTATATTAACTCAATTAAAGTAGCGCAGCAACCAAACAGGTAACGCTACTGACCTCACGAACGATAACGAAATACGGCGACAAAAGTTTGTCTCCGCAATTCCTCACTTGGTTTTTCCTTCTTTTTTTTCTTTGTCTACTGGAGGGGCTATAACTCTATAGCATCTTCAATATAATTAATGTTTCATTCTGTCACAGTCTTGTTGATCTAACAACGTAGCGTTAACTTTGCCGCCTCTATTCCTCTCATGTATCTCGGGACGCTAATGACTGCCACTAAAAAGATATATATATATATATATATATATATTCTATTAACTGTGTCACCAGTGGTAGTTAGAACGATCAACCCGAATGATCTATTGGAAATTTTAGCAAACCGATATATATATATATATATATATCGAGTGGCAAAACAGCCATTGGAAGTAACCGGAAAGAGAAAAAACCTTAGCACCCACTGCCACTTTTGTTACTGCCTCATCTCCATGTTCTCTACGCGTCCCTTCGTATGTTATCTTCGTACGTCTTATTAATAAGCACTGTTCAAGTATTGTACCTTTCGTCCTGATGTTGTATCTGTTTCGGCTATGGTCTGATCAACGATCGTTTGAGCAAAAACAAGGAGCCAAGCTGACCGAATCTTCTTGCGTGCCTTTGAAGGTGTAAAAAAATACGTTTGGCGCCACAGAACGTAAACATGGGAACTGAGGACCGTAGTGAGAAACTTTGCTTCGTCTCTTGATTAGTATAATCGTCCCGTTTTCTTTCAACTTATCAGCTTAATCATCTTCAATTCGATTAATGATTAATTTCTTTAGTGCCTTATATGATATTCTTCTGGTCGCAATAGCAGTCATTTTCGATATCCGTCACCTTTTTCATTGTATTATCATGTAGTACCGCTATATGGGGGTCGGGCTGGTCTTAAGGGCGTAGGGATAATGACGGCCTATATATGATATTAGACATGTTAATTAACTTATATTATGTATAATCGCGGTTCATCCTTAGATCGGACTCCCCCCTACCTCATCCTTAACTCGAACACCTTTTCCTTGAAATTCCTTCTTTTTTTGTTAGCAACCCTAGTTAAGGTTTATCCTGTTCATGTCTTTGTCTTCGAACTGTCTTGCTTTGCTCTTTGAGGGAAATGGGACTAGTTCATGAAGGGAATCACAACGTGTGTATGAAGTTTCTCATTATGTAGTATACATATAAGTAAATATTCATCTCTGACTTTTCTCTCTCTCTGTTCTTATATATATATATATATTTCGGTCATCCACATCATCTCATATCGTGTTTAGCCGCTTTGTTTTTTTCTCTTCGAAATTTATCGCACGATAAACCATTTTTACATGGTTTAACAGTTGGTTTCCTCCACGTTTCGAGTGTATCTCCCACTTTACGTCCCGTTTCTTGATCGTCTGCACTCTGCTTGATCGATTTAGGATGACAACGATATTCTACCCGTAAATCTTCTTTTCTGCTGTTTGCTCTTCACCTCTTTCGCCGTCTGTTCAGGTCCACTTCCCATCATTTGCTATATTAACATTTCAGAATCGTTCACTTTATGTTCAGACCAGCTACTTCGTAGACCAGATCCGTAGCTGACAGGTGGTTGACTTCTATGTCCAGTTAACTCGATCTGGTAATGAATCCCGTCGCTTCGATTTGGCCTTATCATTGTTTTCAATTGTCGTACAGCCGTTTCTTAGCCTACTGTTCACCTCAAAGAGTTTTGTGTGCTCCTTGGAACAAGGGGACAAGGGTATTTGCTTTACTTTCATAAGTCCTTCCTCTAGCAATCTGTGTCGTGCTGTGTCAAAATACGGGAGGAGTTTATATCTCCCCGCAATATATGACATCCCTTTTTGCTACATTTACCTCTGCAGTTTCGCCTACGCGTCTCTCTAGATCTAGCTGAAATGGTTAGTAGGACTAGTTCCTTCTCTCTCATCCTCTCTGAACACTATGCTTCATCAGAGGCTATACTTATCGGACGCGTTCCATGCCCGTCATTCAGAAGAGTTCAGGTGGCATAGTGGAGGGCACTTTTCGTCTTAAAGGCCCCTCCCCTCCGTTTGATTCGCCGAACGTTTGGTCGTGGAGTTGTTGTTGTTGTTGCTGCTGCTGCTGCTTATAAGTTGCAGAATGTGTCGTATGCAGTATCTTGATCTTGGCTTGATACCGTTTATAAATTTGTTGCTACTGCTCCTGCCGTTGTTGCTGCTATCGTCGTTAATACTATGCAGTTAATCGGTGTTGTTCGCTGATTATCTATTTGTATAATTGTTTATATATGTATATATATATATATATATATATCTGTCTATGTAATATATACCACATCGAATTCATATCTCGGATTAGTGAACAGTCGATCGGTTCATGGCGCTCTTGCTACGACAATCTCGTCTCAGTTATTTTAATTTTGCTTAGCAGACGCCATCTAAGCGATGTAACAGGTGAATTAACTTCCCGATTTTAGTTAGTCGCCGGTAACGCACATAATTTTGTTATACTCGACGTCATGCGCTGGGACGAGCTTCGTCTCATTTACGAGGGTATCTGCCGCTTCATCTCCTGTTCATGTTGCCCATAAGATTATTCCCTTGTTTCTTCTCAATCTCCTCGCGTCTTTCTTTTCTAAATCTCCTGCAGGTACTTGAGGGGCACAGGTAGTGCTCGGTCGCTTATCCCGGTCCGTACGAGGACACGGCCGCCTTCCAATTCCTCGCCTACTTGAATCACAATCTGTAATTAGGAGAGCATAGAACATACACGAGGTTAAGGGGACCCCCCGTTAGTGCGTATTTTCATTTTTAATTTTTCATTCAGTGAGGTTTTGTTGACAGAACTGCAACTGCGAAGTGCTTAAGTTCTCGTAAATATAATAGTAAAAGTGTTGAATATATCGTAGAACGAGTATATTGTGCCTCCTCGTGTATTAAAATCCATTGCAGAGTGAAGACACAATCTAATTTTGCACAGAACACTTACAGCAACTTTCCTTCAAATGTGAGAACATTTTTATGTCTCTCTAGGTATGGCATGATATGACGGCATGTAACGGTAGATTTCGCTGTTAGATTGCAGTCAATTCGCATATGGTATCTTGCTTATGTGAGCACTGACAATTATAATTTGTGCGGGCACACACACTTACACGCCTGCGTCTATAATATAGCTTGTGGGTGCGTTCATCTGAAAGGCTACTTGCACCCGACTTTCAAATTTCACGTTAATTTTTATTGGAAAGGAAACAGTGCTTGGTACTATACTACGACGAGAATAGTACTGTCAGCATCATAACATTACTTGTTCTTTGAAGATAGCAAATATATCACCGACATTCTGTAGTGCCACAGCGTTTACGTCTCATGAGGGCGGTCCCACTTTAATATTTAGTTTCGCGTCGTACAGGAAGTTTGCAGAGCGGGCGAGGCCATCAAGAGGAGTATTAATATCCGCCGTTTCTTCCTCTTCCTGAACGGCTGCTTTTCAAACGTGGCCGTATGTGCATCCGCCCACCGAGTACGAATGTTCATAATTTACTGGACGATTTCGAGAGCGGCCCTTGAGGTAGTGACTTTCAAAGCCTCTGTTCTTCGAAGCTCGATAGATATAGCAGCCTAATTGGGGCAAACGCTGGCAGTCGCAGATGCTTACAGAAGTTGCATTGGGCGTGTGAGTGGAATTTACGTGTTGTCGGCGATGTTTTCACTATATGTACAATGGCAGAAAAGAGCGGTATTACAAAAATGTACTGAGAATTGCTGTATGCTGTGCCGTGAGTTTAGGGCAGATTACAAATGATCCAGCCTGATTCCTCTGGGTGAGGCGGGCGAGCGAGCGAGCGGACGGACTGTGGAGGAGAATAGAAGCGAAGGGAATAATGAACTGGATGTTACACGCAGAGAACATCCGGGAAGCACCAGCCGGCAAAATGGAAACCGCGAAACAGAAATGAGAATGCATTGCACCTCAGGCATCACTGACGTGATTCAAATGAGGATGGCGTATCTAATAGCCTCACGTGTCAGTACTAAATCCGACACATTTGTGTTCCACACGTACAGGCAATACTTTTTTTGTTCCAGTTCATTCGTCAAGTCTGGTACGATTTGTCCAGAACGGCGGAACTCAATACTTAAATAGGTGGATGACTATTTCAAAGACGTTTATTTAGTTACTGTAGCTGAGTTCGAGCAACAAGTTGGTTGAGCTAACTCATTGAGTGTCGCAAACAATCTTTGCCACCATTTAAGATTTGTTACAGATGGATAATAAGAGTGATTCTACATATATATATATATTATATATCTTACGGGGATCGAAAAGCAGGATCGTTTCCAACATATATTTTTTAGATATAGAGTCCTAGAGTCAAATATACAATATATCGGTAAACATTTCACATATCTGCTATTTCCTAATGGTTTTACAAAAATATATCTCAAAGTCTCCCCTGAGGTACGGTCAATCAGGTTCAACAAAGATTCCCCGGCGGGAACAGAGTGTATTTTGACCTGTGCTTTGACAATGGGCAGGTCTGCATTGCATCCATATTTTAGCTTTCGATTCCTGCAGGTTACAAGAGGTGAAGTAACCAGAGTGAGGCTGGGGTACGAGGCATCCCGATAAAAAAATATGGTTAGAAAAATAATCCAAAAACAAATTGCAACGGTGGCAAGGCGAGGCGGCAGTGTGTCCTAGAAAGTGTGTCATACAACAGAAAGTCTGTGATAACTTATGTGGAGTCTGCGAAGGGGGACCACACAACTCCATGTACCACTCAGGATTGTAGTCGTCGGTGGCCGAGCAGCTGGTGTAGCTGGCTACCGTGGGATATGCCTGGCTTGAGTCTTGGAATAACGAGGGCAAGAAAGAGAAAAATTGTACCCACCTGATCCCTGACGAGTTTGGCGGCATAGGAGCCTCCTGCGCCTCCAGGGGTGTCAGGTCCTCCAAGGCCAGGCGGTTCTGCCACCTGAATGGGATGCACGACTTGTAGCGCACGTTCGCCGGGGTGCAATTTTGCGACGTACTTGGAGGGGAAGAACCCGACTTTGCCCATGCATTTTCCTTGCCACCAGTCTGGGTCCGAAGTGTCGATCACAGTCATCGTATCGCCTGGCCTGAAGAAGATATGAAGAACAGTGGCCGGTATAGTTACAGTGACGTAGGGTGCTTAATTGAAAATTGACAATTGCCTCTCGCGCACAGCGCGTTCGTGTTTGAGTTCCGCCAGTCGAAAGGTATTGTCATTAATACTTGATTGGCTTCTAAATGTCAGCGTTCGAGTTAGCGCACGTAGTTCGTTGAATTTTCATGATAAGGGGTGTGGGTCGACAGACCTCTGAGATTTGGGTGTCATTGCCTAGCACCGTAGTGTGTAATTAAAATATAGTGAATACGCATTATTAGAAAATATGTGATATGATGATAATATGGTACACAGAAAATAATTATTCATGGATAGGTGTGTCTGTTTGTTTGTTAGAGAGATTAGACTTCAATTTACGATAACCGGGAAGGGACCAGGTTGGATATGGGTACGCTTCATATTATGCGCATGATTCAGCCACTCCCCTGTCGAGTTGAGTGAGCTGTTTTGCCAATGCCATTGTGACCCCATTGCGTGTCATCGTCAGCCGGATGGAATAGATGGACTATTGGGAAATCTGGGACGCGGAATACATTGCGCGATCCAATAGATATTCCCCGTTCCAATGTATTCAGAAAATGGCATAATTTTTCTCAAAAACGCATGAAGTATACCATTTCAAATAACATGCTACAACACAAACATACCGCAAATAATATTATAACACAAAGAAGGGGATTTTTTCCTCGGCTACGATTTGGCATTCCTCAAGAATACTGTACAATTTGTGTAGTCCTGTACTTGGGAGCCGGCGAGGTAGTTCAGCCGAATATTGGACAAAGAAGCAAAGAAGGGTTCGGCTCGAATCGCCCGCACAATATAATCGATATGTTTCTCAAGTTACGTCTGAATAAAGAATGAAATCATATGCAAGGCTTAGCAAGCTGCAAGGCATCCATGTGGCAAATGATGTATCGGCGCTTCGATCGCAGTTTCGTATCCGCGTTCCGTCTTGGCTCGTATATTTATTTACATGTCGCTGAATGTGTCAGATATGTAGGAAAACACGAACAGCTAAGTGCAAGTGGATGGTTCCTTAGGGACATCGGTGTGGGCGTGTGCAGTTAGTGCTGCTGGTCAAAGACGTTTACAAACATCTACATATATATTGTGTGCACGGACCGCGGTAGCTGTCGACGTTGGAGTCAGGATTGTGCCGCAACAGCGACAGGTGCACGATGCTATAACTGCGCGGCGTGGCTTTGGAAGATAAAATCATGACGTGACAACACTCCCTCAGCAGGCGTTGTTGCCTGATGTTTTACTTCAGGTAAATACGGCAAGCTGACTGTGAAGCTTCGTCCTTGTACAGCGTTAGAGAAAAATGAATTTCAATGATTTAAAAGACCAGCATCCTTAACAGAAGATCCTCGATCTTCACCGACTAACCTTGCATCTTAACTAGCCAAAAAGGGGACTTTATTTTTTTTCTAACATGAGCCGCAGCGATTCAATTTAATAGGATTATGTACGTTATGCACGTGCAATAACCCTTACACCCATAAACGTTCACCAAAATGCACGATGCACGACGGCATTAGCAATGCCACAATGCTAACTCTATACGAACCCTTGTATTAATGCCACAATGCTGACCCTTGACTGGGTATTTTCATTTTTCTATAATATTTATTCACGGCTACTTGCACTCTACGGCCGACTTTTGTCGCGTTTTCGCTTCGTCGTCTGTCTCAAAAAGTGTTCAGTCCCTTGGCCAGCCTTTGGCCAAGGGGCTGAACACTTTTTCCCGTCCCTGCTCCACCCTTTGTGAACCCAATGTAAGGTTTCGTCGTCACACCGATCCCGCCCGGATGTTTATCCAAGTGCGAATGTTTCGCGTTCCCTTCTACTTGGCAGCGCGCACTGTCCGCTATGAGAGCCGCTGATATCTCCAGCTCCTTCATCGGTTCGACCCGATGGGCTGTTATTAAGTTCACTCGGACGTGTACTGTATAAAGTAAGCCCCCCCCGCTCGGGCCGGCCTTTCCCCTGACATCTCCACCTCACTAACACTAGAATGGGTGACGCTGCGCAGAGACGTGCCGGTCCGTTCCGGTCATTCGGGCTCGTTCGCAGCTGGGCGGGACTCGGTTTTTTCTCATAAAATACTTCGAGTAAAAGAGGAGAAAAGGGATGACAACTAGCCCCTAATGAAGGAAAATGATGAGCTGTGACGACGACAACAATAACAACAGCAAGAACAGCAGCAGCAGTTGTAGTAACAAACACGACGGGGTATCGGAAACGAGGGACGATCAGGAAATATCGAGGCAAACCGATGCTAGACTCGAACGCGTCCGCGCCGCTCATGATGTTGATTGCTGTTTTTTTTTTTGCTGCAACTGGCGAAGTTCTACTATCGTTTCTGCTGCTTCTATCAACTATTTTGTATGCATGTGAGTGGGTGCTTTCCGAGGTTGCTCCGTTTTCATCTCTTGACTCGCTATATCGTGTGCACTTACTTGAGGTCAAGTTCGTCCGTCTGTCGACTTCGGAAGCCGTAAAGGACGACGTATATATTTGTCGGTAGTAATCGATGGGCCTTCTGAAATCGTGGGGAGACAAATGACAGAGAGGAGGGAGAGAGATGGATAGATGGCGACAATAAAACACGCGCATACTGTTAGTATATAATTCAAAATGTTGTTAACTGAGGATATGATTTGGTGGAACAGAGACAGCGTAGTAGAAAAGTAATTTACGCTGGGGTAAGGTAGCCATAAAAAGAAACGACAACAACATCTCTGGATCTGGTGGCATATCTACGCATGTGCGCTTGTATTGTCCTACCGCTAATAGTTATGCCGGCGTCGCGTTATCGCGGAACATTTAGTGGAATCCGCGGAATGGTGCTTCAACCATTGCATTCTGTTGGGCATTTAATGAATGGAGACAGCAGATAGCCTTTGTTTTGAGTGTCTGAGTATACTATTATATTTAGATCTCATGGGACATCAGTTACCGCCAGACAGGGCGGTAGACTATACCACCTGTGGAAGCAATGGAAATTGGCTGACAAAGAGATAAATGTCCTAAAATGTTAACGGTCACTACGATCAACTAGTGCTTATGCGATGCTTATGGACTCTTACAGAACGGGATTGGGGATGGATTCAATAGAAAGGATCATTCGGTGGTGCGGGGCCGAGAACGACGTACACTTGCCAATTGTATTTTGTGCCCCTTTTGCATCAACTAATAAACGTTCAAATCATACTAGATTAAATCTATAATCTGGACCTCCTTATCGTTGCGTGTTCGTTGAGGTTCAATGTGCTAAATATCATATTGAAACTAGTTGCATGCATTTTCAGTGATATATAATATCGTATTGATATGTATACAGTCAGATCAACATGTATCAGCAATATAACGTATAAGACACAAACCTTATACCTAAATAATCGGGTTACTTATACGAAAGCTTTGACAGAAAGACGGAAGAAAGAGCTAATGATATGTTTGGTAGTTTACACAAAATGACAGGTGACACGCTTATACGCCTCAGCGTTTTAATCAGCTCCAAGGAATAAGTCGACCGCCGAATAGTTCAGGACTCGGACTGTAGTGGCCATAATGATCAGGAACAACAAAGTGTGCCACTAGTCACTCGACGCAGGAGACAGCTAGGACTACCGGACAAACATTGGCCAGTACAAGCCTCGATAGGGGACAGAGGTTAGAGCCTTGACTTCGCAAAGATTGGGGCATTGGTGGGCTCGAGGGGGAGGCTACATCATGATGATCAAGGTCAAGCCGACGGGTGGCCGGCTCATCAGCCCGTGTCGTAGCGTAGAGCTCGCTGTCTACTTTCCGTTGAGCTCCAGTGTAGGCTAACAGGGCGCGGACGTCGACGAGAATGCCGTGAGTTAGTTGTTGATCTTGATAGGTTGGAGGTATCCACGATCCGATGTTCCTTGATCCGTCATGTGGCCTCAGTAGCAGCAGCAGCAACATGAGAGCCACCTGATGGGATAAGCTCTCAAGTCGACGCGCGCCTCAGCATTAGGTTAACGTACATGTGCGCTATGTGGCTGTCTAGTCGAAGCAGCCGAAACGAGGTAAGGTCGCAGGGCCTTGTGGGGGGCCCCGGGACGTAAAGGGACTGCTTGCACACTAAACGAATAACGGTCTAGCGTATAACGAAGACATACAGGGGAAATAAGAGCACTCCATATTGAACATAGTGGACAGGCTGTTAGCTCTTGTATTTGGATATCTATATATTAGAACGAACGGTGGTAGATGGCATGCTGGTATCCATGTGGTCGAGGAACTGGCAAACGTGTTTGTTTTGCGCCGGCTGTCGTTCAGTGTACTATAATAGTTATTATAGCCAGGCTTCTGTTACGTAGTATTTTCTCAACATTCGCCCGTTGACTTGATTTTGCAATTCAGTTCTCTCCTCTCTCTCTCACTCTCGCTCTTTCTCTGCGTGCCTAGCGTAGACTTGCCAATAGTCTGGAGGCTCGTGATTCGCGTAGGGGTTCATACATGCTTTGGCCCGCACCTTGTGCCTTTCACCTCGCAAGATTTTCTCTAGTGTGTCTATACATATTGCTTTTCGGTTCGAGTACGTCGGAGAGAGAAACCGAGAGAGATTTTGCAGTTTTCGTCAATCATTCCGTATGCTCGGATGTATATTCGTTGGGTGTGGTGCGGCGAAGGTGGTAACATCAATCGCACTAGTTCGCCGTAACCTGCGAGGCATAAACGCGATGCTATGTGATTGTCTGTACGACCATGTAGGAAACGTTGGGATGGTATTATATTGTATATTGGCAGACCTTTCTTCCCGCCTTACCGCCACGATATAGGCAAACCAAGACTACTATCCAGGCTAGTTACGCGTACTCAGCGAGCTAAAGAGTTCGAGTCGATTAGCCGTGACAAGAAACCGCCGATTGACTGTGAATGTCTCCGTGACTCAGAGAAAGTGGTAAGAAAGTCGAAGTAAGTGAGAACTCTTTGCGTGCTGTAGAAAGTAGGAATCCTCGAAAGAAGAAATACAGACACCGCGGGAGGAGATCGGTGTAGTGTGGTTCAATGTTATCAAGATAAATGATAAGAAATACGGAAATACGGGGCGGTCAGAATATTATACAACTGCACCGTTCTTTATACATCAACCTGAAGATATATATATATATAATTAATACTTTTCGCCACGTTTATCTCCGTAGTGCCTAGTAGCTTTGCGGGAAGCTCTCTTTTACGTTAGGTACAGTCTCAATGAACCCTGATTTCCGGGGCTCCAACTGGCTCTCTCGCTTAACGGCTTTGATTGCTATGGTATAAATTGACGATATTTGGAATGATACCAATTATTACTAATTGAAATATTTAACCTCGATCATTTCATTGTGGTACCGACGTATGTGACAGCAGGCTAACGTCGACGGTGTCTTTTAACAACTTGCATTTTATATTTAACTATACATCGATAGCCTGCAGTTGAGACAATCAAGAGTTTACTAGTACAAGTGTGTATTATACATATATATATATATATAGTACAACAAGTGTGTTTTTGTCTGTGTGTGTGTGGGTAAGCGGGTCCAACTTCCCCGCCACAAGATCATGAGCTTCGAATAGCAGAAGCAATAGAGCTGTTTGCATTGGCCTTGCCTGGCTTACTGCCGTGCGTCTTGCTGCATCCAACGAGTGGCCAAGTGAAGGGCTTCCTTTTATAGTTCTCTAGCTAGCTCCTGGACGGTCTGCACCAGCAGGTGGCGGCTCATCGCGTGACCTTGTGTTTGCTTGCTTAGTCGCTTGCTCGCATTGCGATGTAGATCGTATCTGCCCTATCCGTGATGTCGATATAGGAATGAACGATGAGTGGGATTAGATCCTCCGCATACGCCTCCCATTCCTTCGCTTGGGGTAAGTAGCTGTTTTTTTTGTTGACTCACACTTATTTTCTATTTCGTGTTATTGTCGAATGGTGGGATTCCTCTTCGTAGACTGTGAGGTGATATGAAAAGTCACCTAACTCATACAGTTTGCTCCCGTGGTGACCCTATGAGGCAGTCGCGGGCCAACAGTTGGGGACAGGAAACATTTTATTGAAGGAATGGTTTAGCGATCGGCATGACCTCGACTAGGCTTTACAGGCAAAATCCAGCGAATAGAACGGATTCGCCTTGGATAGATCGTTAGGAATGTTTCGAAATAGCAAGCTAACAGCAGATCGGTGTGAAGGCGAATATAGGGGGCTCCTACGTCGCACCACATGAAACGGACCGACGAGAACGCTTCAGTTGACCCCTATGGTGTCGAGTTCTATTGTATACAACAAGGCACTCAGATGATACGCTGCTTTGTCCATCTCACTCTTATATTGACAGCTATCTTCAACACATCGCTCAAAGGCTTGGACATAAAATGAGCCCAGTCGCAATTGGGGAATTCCTGATCATATATGAGTAGGCACGATTCTCGTCAGAGGGTAACATCAGTGATCGTTCCATCGAAAATTGGTGGTAGTCGAATAAAGCGGGGCAGCTGGCAAGCGAGCCACCTTGATGACAAAATCACTATTACCTCGCTAAGTGTTACCTACTCAGAAAGGATCATCTTATCGAAATAGCCTTTAGGTCGCGACGTGTCGCATGACATGTCTTTATTACCTACTAATCCTAGGAGAGTTATCAGAGCTGCCTACTAATTTCACAAAGCTACGAATCTATATACTAATACATAGCAAGTTGTGTTGCTCACCGGTGACGGGCATGGCGAGGTGGATGCACTGCTGAGAGACTTCTCGTTGTCGTCGGGAAGATCCACGGAACTCATCCTAACCGTCTTCGCTGACAGGAATTGTCGCCGGTTCGTCACTGGACTCTGAGGGGCTGTGCGCGCGTGACGTTGATAGCAGACCGCAGGGGGGCACAGGTACAATGAAAGCCAACGTCAGTCACTACCGTCTCATTCGATGGTTCTCGCTCGAATTCGGTTAGAAAGACAAAGATAAAGAGAGTCGTGTTGCCGCTGAGCCAACGGCTCCTGCCCGGGCCGTTCGGAGACACTGCTAAATGCACACTTCTACACTTTGCTGTTTGGTCCTTTCGTTTTTGTTGTGTCTGATCGACTGTCGTTTTTCACGGATCACGCTCGTGCTACACTACGAATGATACACTATCCGGTGTCCTACTACACAATAGCAACGCATGCCGCGTCGCGTCACGTCGACGGGTCTTAGTTGAAGTATCGGCAGAGGCGAAAGAGAGAGAGAAGAGTGGCCCGAAGGAGTAATAGTTCACTGAACTATATTTAGCTCGTGCTGTAGCCGTCATAGAATAGGGCTAATTGCAGTAGTCATCGTGTAGTGGTACACTGTTTTGTATATTGTCGTTTTACGTGATTGTTATTATGAATAATATTGCCTTCGTATTAGTGCTGCCCACATAGCTGTCCGATTGAGTGCACGTCCGGTGCAATTGTTCAATGTATATTTTTCACTTGGGCTTTTTGGAGGCTGTGTCTTCAGGTTAAACCATACGTCACCTGGGCCTGATTGGTCCCCCAGCGCGGCGACAGTGACACAGAGATTCAGGATAAGGAAAATCCCGGAACGGGACTTTCCTAACGACTCGGAGTCTCCTTTAAGCAATTTCTGTCGATTCTTGCATTCAACCCGAGCTGCCCGGCTATGTTCAGGCTATTAAGAGATTTTGCAGCATTGTGGCCTCGTGTTCCATGTTTTCACCCCTCAGCATTTGCAGGTCCAAATTCGCCAGGGCACAGCTCTTCCCGCCATCGAGATTTGCCGACTATCCGAGCCTGTCTCAATCTCCTGTCCCCTCCTCTCTCTCTGTCTCTATCTCTCTCCCAAGTTCACCTTTTTGGCATTTCGGTTTATTCGACTGTGAAGCTGAGACCAGATGGGTCTAGGCGCTCGGCACAAGTGACACGGGCAGACAGATTTTTGCCCCCTGCACGCCCCAACTTTCTTATCCCAAATAAGAGCACAGTCTTCTTCTGTACAGTGGCTCTCACTCAACACCGCAGCGACAACACAACAGCAGCGTTGTGTCGTAGCCCGTAAGGTTACCCAAATCGCTCCCGCTTCCGTCTCACCTCGCGCTGTCCGCCGATGTAAGGAGTGCTACTAAGCGCCAGACAGAGATTCGAAGGCTCCAGACCACCCTACATCCCTTCAGATATCCCCAGACTCACAGGGCCCTTGCGCTGCCTTCTCTTGCATTTCCCACTTCGTCCCCACCTTTGATCCGCGTTCGGCCGGCGTCCTTCGACCGGTGTCGGCGCACGGCACTTTTGTCTGCCCATGGGGAGGTTCGTTTTTAGCTACAAAGCCTCAGCTCTCAATGCTGGAGCGTGGCGCGAGCGCAGATCGCCGGCGTATCTGCAACCGGCAGCTAGGCGGCCGATGGGATGCCGCTGTTTCGAGAACTAGATCTAGAGGCAGCTGCGGCAGTAGCAGGTAAAACTACTTCGTACACTCGCCTCGGGTTACGTACTCGTTGCCACCAGCCTAAGGTTCGCCTGCTTAGCTGGCTGGCTGGTTGCTATGGCGAGAGTCGCGCATGAGTCGGCAGAACGAGGCCACATTCTTCTCATACTCAGCAGACTTGAATACACTGTAGTTACGCATACAACACGACTGCTCGTACGCTCACACATGTACACGTATGCACATAGATCGGCGTACACCGTACCCGAGCGGCTCACAATCGCAACAACGTGGAATGCGCGCGTGAATGTGTGTCAGTCTGTTGTTCGTAACTGCCGATCTGCGGGCGAGTGCCAGCCTGCCTTCCTGTCTGGGTATTTCCGATGAAGCAACAGGAACAATTGTAGCTCCATTCGTGTGGTGTTACAAGAATGAGATGTATTGCATCCCTGTTATGGTACTATATTATACAATCGTCACAATGTCGTCCGATGGGAGGAATTCGACAAAGGCAATAGAATCGGAATTTCGGGACAGGTCAATGTGAAGTGATATGTTGTGTATTATAGAGGAATATGCATCCGTCGAAGAAGCGGGAAAAACATTTCGTCACTTAACTCTTCAAGTCTAAGTTTATAATTTTGATATGATTATCATCTACTCGGCGATGCACCGGTACTGATCTCCTTGTTGGCAAAGAAACACGCGTTGTCCAGCGATCGTTGTGTAAGTCTTTCTTTCGCTCCGCCATATAGTTCGCAGTTCAGAGTCAGTGTTTCTCAATGGTTTTCACTCAGCACCGACACCGACCTTGGCTGGTTGATGTCCCCGTTTGTTGGTGGCAGAACCCATTTCTAGTTACCCCACTCCGACAGGCTTCCCCTCGTATGTATAACCCTTCAGTCAGCTACACTGCATCCTACGTAGCATTGCATGCGTGGCTCTCGACAAGGGTCGAACGTCGATGAGCAAACGCACTGTTCGTTTATCGAAGTCGGTAAATACTTGAATGGGTTGTCGCTGATCGTTGCTCTTTACAGAGACGATTTACGGATCTCGAGACGATTGATCGAGACGGAGACGAGGTCGACTTGAGCAATTCGCCGTCGCCGTCAGCATGATGCAGTAGAAGGGGCAGTGTTATGGCCCCTCTACGAAAAAAGTCTACGGGGTTGTCGCAAAGAATCGAGCGGTCCGTGGAGTTACGCCGGCCTGTCGAAAATACGTGTTCTGTTGAGAGTCGGAAACGAAGCTGTTACGATATTCGCCGGCTGAAACCGAATTGCCACTGTTGATGTGGGTGGTGATGGCGGAGGCGGAGGCGGCGGCGGTGGCGAAGAAACCGCGGCCACTGCTGTCGTCGGGCGACGTAAAATGAATGAGGCGATCGAGAGGGCCCGGTAAGAGTCGAGATGGCGCCACCTTCGGCCGGCCGTCGGGGTGGCCTAGAACCTGTTGTTGTAGAGACTTACACTGGCTGTGCGAGCCGCCTTGCGACGTTGGAGGCCCGTGGTGGCCTGGATGACCGGGGTGCTGTTGTCTTCGGCGGTGGAGCGGATCCCCGTTCGCGTCGGGCGAGTCCAACGAGAGGGACTTCATTCGAAGGTTCAGCCTCTTCCTCTGAGGACTATGGGGGGCTATGCAGAACAAAAAAAAAAGGAGCAACAGACAACATTGTGTCTGCTCGGTCAACGAGGCGTCAATCAACGAACCAACAGCAACTGATGAATGAACAAATCGGCAGGCAAGTCCATCCAGCAATACATTAATCCAGGGCAGTTATGAGCAAACAAGCCAAAACGGCCAGTGGAGGCGGACGGCGAGTAAAACTATCAGCTGGCGCAAAAATACTGTATTCGATTCGCAGACTTTGTCAAAACGATGGCGGTCCGGGTCGTGTGAACAGTGAAACAGATAACGGAGTGGCCACCAAGTACTATTATAGTATATGTTTAGGAAGGGAGATAAAAGATATGTGATACATACAGATGTAAAATAATAAGGCAATAAAATATATTGGTCAACGCCAAGTTCTGGTACATAAAAACAGATGTGGCCACGGCTGACTCCTTGACACAGAATCTTGTTACTCGAAAAGGTCCACACGCTGGCATCGTTTAAACGGTATGGTGAGTAGGGTGTTATAGAAGCTTATATTCAAACAAGGCTTGACGTAAATAAGACCACGTTCATACTATATGCAAACGTCGGATGAAAGCTATCATAGAATGTTGATTAGGTTATTAGCCGGCACATTCGTTAGATATATTGACATTCAGGGACACGTACAGCAGTTGAGGTAGAATGGAACACTGGATAGTTATGCCGCCGCTGGGAGTGGTGTTAAAAAGCAAAATTCGCAGCGCACGAGAAACATGTAAGCATCACCATACAGGTATGTAATGAACACGAATTACTTATTTTTATCGTAAATACTACACAGGGATGGAAAGCCACTACGAACAATCACAACGATACAATGAGCGCGAACAACAGCTGCGTCAACAGGTCAACAGGCAATGGGTCATGCAGAACAATGATAATGTCTCAAATGGTTTCATCAACGGGTGAGATTCGAAGGGATTTCGGAATTTCGGGGGAGATAAGCGAGGGACGATGGAAGACTCCGTTGAACGGGGTGTTGTTGTTTTTTCCCGTAGAACGAATGGGGTGCGGTCTGTTGGAGCAATCGAATATCGGAGCTCGTCTTGTTGTCTTCTATTTATCGTCCCGGATCTTCGATCTCAAGTTCGTGGCATTCAGAAAAGCGCTCAAAAGCGTTCGATCTGTGTTTCTGATGCGGGTGTTGGGTATCTCAATATGTTTCAGCATAGTCTGAGTGTCTGGGCAAGGCCCTTTCGACACATCAATGCTAGACTATCACGTGGCAGCCGACCTTGGCAGCGAGCGCAAGAAGGGTAGCCGAGCGGAATTCTAGGTTGAGAGAACATTTCGCTGATTATAATTACGGAACTATGCCGTATAGGATGCTCTTGTCAAAGCGAAAATTCCGTACTCGATGGGATAAGCTTACTTTGACATTGTTGGCTACACCATGAATTGACCTCGCCGAAGATATCGTCCGCGTTCTACTCAACGTCTTCATTGCTAACTTATACAATGTTTCCAGTTGTACCAGCTTATATCATGGCACTCAAGGTAGATTTATATTTGAAAAAAGATCGTTGTTAGCACAATACTTCGAGTCGAATTTTCCAATTGAACACTGCACTGTTAACAAAAACTCGGGACATTCCGAGGCTTTTATACTTTGACAAAATCACTGCAGAGCAGATACTCGAGATATGTTTAAAACGTTTGATGAATAAGAACTCAGCAAATGGAGAAGCCACCAACGGATTCGAAATCACCAGTGCCTTCCCCTTACTATACTTTAATTTACAGCGGTAGACAGCCAAATACCCTTTAATTTACAGCGGTGGCAACAGAGAGAACAAAAGGAAGGGTGAAATCTCGCAGTATCAATAGAACCCACATTGAGAAATGTAACACCGCAAAAGGCGCGATGGGCAATAATTTCCGAATATATTATATCACAGGGAGAGGGTGTAATGATACTCATGACGGTCAAACCCAACTGTGCGGTAAGCTGATATTGGGAACTTACACGAATGGATTCGAGATTAGTGAATTTTCTTCTCGGGATCGAACCCTTGACCTCATGATCGATTGTGAGTTCCCGGCGACGTACCCATCCCGTTATCGCCTCATTATTCTATACATAGAGTTTGGCTGGAATTTTTGGATAGGTAGGGATTTATGTAGTAATAATCCTGAAGTTCCACAGGACCCCGACTGTAGTAAGGACCACCGAAAGGGGTTTTTTTGGGCCACGAAGGAACTGATTAACGATTTCGAGGTTCGAACACGACTGTGTTCTACGGCCACGCGCATATGCTGTGTGTCTGCAGGTCACACTTTACGGAGCAACCAGGAGCCACATTTATAAGGAGAATACGTGAAACGGATCCCTGTATAAGGCGTGTAAACAAACCCAACGTATTATGTTGTGGGAAGGTTGCATGGAGCAGTGCGACATTATGGTACTAACTATATATATATATATATATTATATATATACGCACACACACACACACGCAGAGCTTAACGATAAAATAAATATAAGTGGCGTTAACTTTATGGATCCGTTCAGACCGACCGAGGTGAGAGAGAGATAGAGATAGATGGATAGAAACCTTCGAGAAATTAGTGGTTCTGCAAGGTACCCTGAGGTATAATCGAAATATATCTAGTGATTGTGCTAAGACAAACTGTGGGGACTCATACACGGTGACGCGAAATAGTGATCTGATTGTTAACAATACAATGCACAGTCCATAGGACACGAAGGAAGGACCCTTCTATAAATTCTAATATAGTAGAATATAGATAACAAAGCAAGAGCAGGAAGAAACCATACATCGAGATAAACGCAGAGAGCGAAAGAGAGAGAGAGAGAGACAGCTTTAAGAAGCTGAAATCACGAATAAGACGCAGTGACAATGCAAACAAAAGTTCTAATAGAAGTTACAACACATAGAGCTCGTAGAGATGACCAAGACCATATAAAAATGTATGTACGAGAGACAGAAAGAGAGAGAGAACAAAATACATATGTATATAATCTATGTGTATATATACATACCACTATATATATAGAAAATAGAGAGAGAGAAAAGTGTGCGATAGGAGCAAAAATGAAGATGCCTAGAAATATAGATAAGGCTTGGAAGTAGACGATAAGACAAAGACGAGCAGTTAAAACTCTGCATGAGTAGTCAAAAAAGGATGAAGGCTCAACGAACAGCAATTAAAGAGAATTTGTATGAGAGAGAGAGAGAGAGAGAGCATTAATTCTTTCCTGGTACCTGAGACGATTTGGCGTCTTCGGTCGGCGAGGGCTATTGAGGAAGAAATAGATGTGGTTGTTGTTCGTGGCAGCACCGCGCGTGTACAATTACGTTCGGCGCCATTCATCATGATCACGGAGAACAACAAAAAAAAAGGCAAAAACTATTAACCAGCGATAACAGCAACGACAGCGGGGAAAAAGGTCAGTTTTCGCCTTCTGTTGATTTCATTTCTGTTTGTAGCTATTACACTCTGCAGGGGGTGAAATGTTGAAAATATCACCGGTTGTTGTTCGATCGAGCTCATCGTTGAAAGCAATTCCAACGATGATGTCGTCCTCCAGCAGTAAGACAAGAAAAAACTTTGGACTGTGTCCTAAATATAAACGTTTATGCATAGATATAAGCATTTCGCATATTATATATAGTATTTCATATTGGTATAGGTCGCATTTTTATTGTAGAAAAAAATCACCACCATCGACGGCGAAAATGATCGTTTATCGCTACCGAAAATCACCGGTGTATACAAAAATTGCATCGACACAAAATGATTAGCTGGGACGCCACTTATAGATGGTTCAAGGGTGGGCCAAATTCATAAGCACCCTTCCCAGTGAAATGGCTGCTCGTTTGGAACACTCATCGAGGTTTTAACTTGCAACTATAGTCAAAAAAAACTATGAACTATAGAGGAAGTGATGTGAAATCGCACATGTGCACGTTGAAAGGTTGACACAAACATCCAAGAGTATCACACACTGCCATCATGTATACTATGCCTATTAAATTCGTGTCCGGATATATATATACATAATGTACTTTACTATTTATAACGAATCGACATAATCAAGTAGAAAATTGGCACTATAGATTGGCACAAAAATTCGTAACAGTATTGGTTCATAAGGGCATTTGCAATATGTACTCATTCCTGTCCGAGATGTCAAGGCTATCTTATACTAGGGTATGCTTTATCTTAACAGATGGTATACCTTCATTACTTACCAGGTAAGGAAACACGTAACAGACAGAGCAATCCCGGTAGAAGGAGGAGTATTTACAATTCGCAAGAGAGCCTTCTAAACGACTTCTTGCAGGTCGATTGAGTGAGCTTAGGGGTAGGTCTTTAAATACAGTTTCAGTCTGGCAGTGATAGTGGTGTAGGTGGTATATATGCCTATGGATGTACGATTGTGAGGTTTATCTACAGATATACATACATACATACAACATTTATTGTGGAGGAGAGGGCTCTTTCATATGACTTCGGCAAAGGAAGGCTTCACTGGATAGTAAGAACCATTTTTCAAGCAAGGCAATAATCTCTCCCGTTCTGAGCGTTCTCGTTGGCGTGGTGGTTTCATTGATCATCCGACTACGGTGACATCCATACACTTCCATGTTGTAGGTGAGCTCCGTTACGACAAAATGTATATAGGTATGGGTGTGTCTAAATGTGTGGTTATGAAGGTGACGGATCTTGTGGACTGCGCGATTGTGTGTCCTCAAGGGTTTCTTTCGTTTGCTGGGGCAACTACTCACAGAGATGAAGTCATAGATGAGACAGCGATTGAAACGTGTCTAAGACTAGGGATTGCTGGCGTCAATAGACAACGGCACATGTGAAGTAGTAGCCGTTTCCTCCTGACCCTGCACTATATTCGCACTACAAGGTCTAGATATATAGCATAGGAACTTGCGTTTCGGTAACCGTAGCGACTAGAGCATCCCCGGGACGCTTGGAGGGCCCGAAAAGAAGAGGTGAATTGTAAGATGCTGACACAGTGGCCAAGGAATAAGAACATGACAGGCGGAAGGATAGAAATCTTGACAAGGCTCAATCAAGCAGGAGTGGTTAGTGATGACCAGGATGAAGAGGGCGAAAGAGAGAGAGAGGGAGAGACAGGTTGACCTAGACCTGAAGTGTGAAAACGTTAAAAAGAGCGTAGAGGAGCCGGGGCGTATAGCCGAAGGCAAGCGATAGCCGAAAACTAGACAAACTTGCGAAACTGGCCCGCGTGATGTGGGTGTTGCACACGAGTGTTGCAAAATCGAAATTAGGAGAAGGCTTTTAGAAAGAAAGAAAAACCAGCTAGATTAGAGCAAGCAATACAGATGCTTTGCTGCGCCATACAGTGGAAGGAAACATATGATTATAGCATAATAATAATAATAATAATAATAATAATAATAGTAGGAATAATAAGTCAATGATGGAATTAATTTGAATACTACTGATTATGAAAATAGATGGCTCAATGAATAAATATCTAAGTAGAAAGAAGGTGAAAGAAAAAGAGAGATAATCAAGATTAAACGTAGCCAAATGATTCGTTAGGGCATTCCTCGGAGCAGAAATCCTTCGAGGTTGACCGAAAGCAAAGGTGTGATGGAGCACAACATAGTCGATTAAAAGTCGAACTAGCAAACGTTAAGTCAAAAGAGAATCTACGAGGATCAGGAAGTCAGCGATACTACTCGTGCTTGCGTTAAGCAAACTAGCCACGAAGAGAGATAGTCACATGGTCAGTGAGACTCATTGCTGGAACAGTGGCGTTTTGACAGCGCCTTGAATACGAAGACATGATTCGGTGACAGCCACGTAAGACACTCGTTGATTTTGGGAGGGCAGAAAATCGAAACGCGAAATTCGGGGTCTGGAGCGATTCGTAGACGTCTAGTGAACAAAACGGCCATCTTGATTACGTTGCCGTCATCGTTGCCCATTGCTCACCAGTGGGTAGATGCGTTGCCACCGTACAAACCTGCTATCTGCCTGATCAGACGTTACCCCTCTGGGTGGGGATCGTGTCAAAAAACTTCCCGTTCAACGGCTACGGCCGTGGGTCTTTCTCACAGGTCGGGAAACGTTTAACTACCTCCACAAGGAAGGCTCCGATCGCCATTTGTCGTTGATCGTTTGTATGTCAGTCGGAACTTGTTGTCGGCCAAAATTGATAGTGCACCTAGTGCGGAATGTGTGCCCTCTGCCTGTGTGTCGGCTGTTTTATATGCTATGGCTCGCCGTATAGCGGTTGGTGGTTTGATTTCACGCGTGAGCAGCCGCGACCGCGCGTGTATGTATGCATGTATGTCTAAGCACGCTTTGTTTAAGAAGTGGCAGTAGGCAAGAAGAAGCCAGGTCGAAGAGTTGCTGGCTCGAGGGGTCTGCGGAGGAAGTAAGGGGCCAGATAGAATAGAGACAGAGAGCGAGAGAGAGAGAGAGGAATGGTAACGGAAAGAGCGGCTAAACTAGGCCGATATAGAGCACTACGAAGTAGTTGAGAGAAATAGCTCACCCGAGGACGCGAATAGGAACTGGGGCGGGCGGTGGTAGCCGCGGCTGCGGTCGCACGATCCGTGCTTATAAATAACTCCCGAAAGGTCATGCGAGAAGCAGAAGCAGAGGTGCGGGCTGACGGCTGCCCCACCATCGCTGTGTGGTGGCTTCTGATGAGCAGCTCCTTGGAGGAGTATAACCCAATTCTGCCTCCTAAACGAACCCCCACGATCTGGCCACTTCCCGATTCTCTGATGCCTCTTGTGTTTTTTAACTTCGTCTCTCTCTCTCTCCGTGCCGCTTCCTACCTCTCCTTTACTTAAACACCACTGCGAAGGCGGTGTCGCGTCTATGGCGAGAAGGCTACGCAGACAGACTATTCTCTCGGCCTACAACAGCCCTGGCGAGCCGACTAGCTATAATGATCTCATAATCATAACAAGAAAAGCAAACACAAAAATATCCTCGTTTTTGGGTAAAGTATAGCCCACCACAAGCACGGTTTTCGGAAAGACGGACAAAGCCAAGAGGCAACAAAGGCGCTGATAAAGTGAATGACGACCGTGGGCCACGGCTTATTCGCTATTATAGATAATCGAATCTATAACCTTGTTGCTTAGTGGTGTTTGCGTTGTCTGTGTTTCTGTATTTGTGTATTTGGCACCGGCCATACTCCACCTGTATCGATTTCTTAATGAAAATCTACAACAATTGGACTTGATATCCAATTTCTACAATAACTCGTACATATATATATATATATACAATATATATATATATATACGTGCATTGCGCCTCTCTTTTAACTAAATGTATATTATGTATATTATACACATGGCTAGGGCTGGGATCAACGAATACAAAATATATAAGAAATAGTAGCAACATGTACATAGGCGTACGTACACAGAATAAATAACTGACTGACTGGAGGGTTTGCGAGAATTGTCCATGAGAATACGCCCTTGTGCCTGTGTTCACATGAGTGTACGTCAGCGTAAAGCCTTGTCTGCTCGCGGTTCGCCGTTCTCAAGTCAAAGGAAGTTTCCGCAGCGGCAGCAGCCGCAGGTAGTAGACGTCGGGTGAATATACGACAAACGCTCTACACTCCACGCAGGCCACGCTATTTCTATGGTGAGCTATAAAACGTGTAAACGTGTTGGACACATAACGTCGAAACGGTTCCACGACACCTTTGAAACTTGAACTAGTTCAGTAGCAGTAATAGTAGCACTGGTAGGGTCGACCGGTATCCAGCTTCTGCATTCATTTGATCATGTGGAAATCGCACGAAGCAGTAGCGACGCTTAGGCAAACGCTTAGACATTTAAAGCAGTATATGTTGTTGTTGTTCTTATTGCAACGCAGCGAAATAATGCCCAGTATACGATACGTGCTTCTCATGTCCAGACTCAAGAGCACCGCTCTGGAGTCGCACCAGCCGATCGTGCAATCAAGTAATCAATACAAAAATATAACAAATAAATAAATATTTCCTTGTGACACCAAACTGGATGATGTCACAGCATCATGATACAGTGGTATTCCAGTCATCATACCAGAAAGTAATTTAGTTCAAATGGATAAAAAAAATGTTGGGCCGATGTGCGATTCCGAGCGGGCTAAAAGTTGGACCTCGGGTCATATCCTATGTGTACGACTCCGGCATGATTCGCTGATGATACATTAGCAAAGGAACGAAATGCGACTCATTAGGCGAATACCTTTGTTATTTAATGAATAAGAACTTCCTCGCGCTATTAGTGTGATTTTCACACCGTAGATCCGTGCTAGGGATAAATACACCTACATATGATTGAACCAGATTGAGTGTCGTTCGAGTTGGCGTCCCCAGCTGACCAGATGGCATCATTATTGCCGAGCCAGGGTTCAGACATAACAACACGATATATCGAAGCTATCTTTAAGTTTTAGTCAGGATGATCAAAACGTGATCTGTGCTTGGCAAAGAAATAGCAAGCCTTACGGTTGACGAGGAATCATAGGATTATTTTTTTGCCAGATGCGCAGCAACTTTTTGGTCACCCTGTCGAAGTCGAAACATATATATATATATATAGCCAGGTGTTCCCATAGGCTTCGCCGGCATTTACCTAAAACATAATATTATAGTACATCTATCCCTAAATATTTCGAGGAATTGCACCAATTTCATATTGAAGTGTTTCACCTCCAGCAGTTCTAAAGCAGTAGCGCCCACATGTTAAAGTAGGCAACAAGTGGCTGGCCTTTCGTCCACTGTTTGTTGCGAGGTTTTTATTTTTTGCTGTACGTCTGACTAAGTAACGATATGTATACGAGCTCAATTGTTGTTCCTGCCCTCGTTGTTTGTTTCTCCGTACTTAAGCGTTATGATGTGTAAGACGCACATTCTACGAAAGGAGAAGCGAACACAAGCGCCTTAATGCGACATTTTATTTTTCTTCGCAAAACAACCCGTAGATTTCTATTCTTTGGCGCTTTCCTATTCTGATGCAGATATATATAGGCGTTTTGTCTATTGCGGTACGTTTCGTGACAACTGACCTGAGGACGAGGAGTGGTGCGGTACGTGTGAGGTCACGGTGAGCATGTGCGACGAAGAGGACGTGGAGGAGGCGTTCGAACGCGGCCGTCGTGTTTGCAAGTTGTCGGATCGCTGACCCGACGATGACAGGCCCAGATTCGAGCCGGAGCTCATGGCGTTGCCCTCTTTGAGTCTGCTGCTGCTGGTACTGCCGCCGCTGCTGCCGACCTCTGCCGCCTGCTTAAGCAGTTGGTAGATGGGGTCAACGCTGAGCCCCCCGCCCCTGCCTACGCCCGCTATCGCGCCCCCCGGTGGGCCAAGGCCTCCGAGGGCGCCCATTCCAATGCCTCCGATACCAAGCCCGCAATCTCCGTTGCTCATCGCCAGCTCTGAAATAGAAGCAATGACAGGAAGAGAAAACGAATAACAAAATCCAAAGAAATAAATAGCAACAGCAGTTAGTGACAAACACATACCGGGTCGAACTCGATATATGCAGGGTGTTTCATTCTCATCAAAGTATAGTCAAACACACATTTATGAATTCAAAGGGTAATATGATAATTCGATACGTATGAACTATATCCGTGTTCTCTGTCTGTTTTTATTTGTCTCATTTGGTACAAGACAAGCTGAGAGCTATTGTTTATCATGTTCGTAAAGTTACACAACCCTATCGGGGATCTATTAATGACTGGCGCTTCTCGAGGCAACAAACAACCTGCTACACAATTGTATCATTTTACTTTATCTGCACATTGTTAAGATAGTAACATACGTTTCAGTACATTACTGAATTGATTGATTCATTCATAGTCGACGTTCGGTGATTATGTAATGTATTGTGCTCCATTCGAGGGAACAAAGCACTCGTGGACAAGCCTGACATACATTGCCTTCTAAAGGCCTTTATATATATATATAAAGGCCTTTAGAAGGCAATATGCTTTCTTAGCTATGCAGACCGGTGAGGGAATCTAGTAGACGTTTCAATTGTATGACATATACATTTTGCTGGACTTGATGGGTTCCCTTTTAGCATACGCGGATGCGAGGTTGCCGATAACGTTAAATCTAATTAAAGTCAGGAAAATATAGACCTCGTTCGTATCACGGTGACATCTAAACGACAGACACTCTGTTTCCGTAGACATCGGCCATGTTCTTTAACCGAACGCTATCTATCTTGCTTGCCAGCCATAGGTCACGAGGCTCCACGTAGTTGTAAATATTATCTATACCTGAATCATAATTTCAGGCTAAAATGAATGGGGCGTTATATCCTACTTGAGCGACGCATGACTCTAAGAACTTTATCGGTTACATGTTCGGTATTTTGGAAAGTTTACTACTGGTTATCTGCGTCGCTTGTCATAGGCTACATCTTAGACTTGCGCTTCTGAGATAAACAAGTTAGAAGCCACACAAAGGAATCACTGAAACGCTATGGTCGATCAAAACACTGTCGCTAGAGCAATCACATCCACCGACTGGGCCTTAACCGGACATTTTCAATTTGTGGTCAGAGTTAGTGACTTTGGAAGAGGCCTCTACTGGCAGATCTGGTTCTTCAGCAAAAGAGCGATCGAATTTCGCTGTTTTTCTGTTAAAAAGATATGACCAGCGTATGTATCATCAAGAATAAAATCATAAACTCGTAACGTTGCACTTCATTGCGCATTGAGCCACCCGTCGACCTTTTCGTGCTGGATGCGGGTACATATATATACACATATATATACATATATCACCAAACCAGTAGTCCAGTTAACTTCGACGAATTGTTTGCCCCTTTTCTTTTATACGTCAACATTCGTGCAATCTCACTCACGTTGTGATGAGTGGGATAGCCGGCGATTCAAGTAAGCCATATATATATATTTTTTTTTGTATATATATATATATATATATATATATATACGAATTCAGGGAAAAGGATGTGAAAGGAAGAGATTCTAGGGCAATCAGAAGAAACTTGTAACCGGGGTTTACCCACCAAAACCACCACCGCCCTCTGTTCGCTAGTATTATGCAGCACTGATGGAAAAAGCCACCACCATAACGTATGCATAATGTCACCACAGGACACAGACAAGCCGCGCTGTACTGTACCACCGAGGCCCGTCGTGGTGAGTGGCTTTAACGAAACTGACAGGCCGTCAGTGTAAAAAGCGCAAGCGACAGCGTGTGTTCTCCTCTCCGTGTGGAAGGGCTCACACTATCGTGCGCTTGCGAACATCGCCGAAACGGTAGACTGTAACGAGTTGCCGTCTGATGGGTTGTCCCGTAACCCTTAACACCTTCGCCTTAACATTTACGTTCAACGTGACAATACACGACACGCAGATGACTGTGTCACTGCTCACAAACAGGTATATAGGCATGCAAAGCAGAAGAATCGCTTACTTCCCGACTGATTCCACCAATTACCCCGTGCTAATTATCCAGTTCCAATCATCCTTTTGGCTGTCATCGCTTAACCGAAACTTTGCAGTAAAACGCATCTGTAAGAGCGACTCGATCAGCCCAAATGAAATTCATTGCATTAGAGGCTGGTAAAGAGTATCAGGCGCCCTCCATTGTGCGTTTAGCTCGAGACCCAGATCCCATCTGACTCATATGCAGCACCGGCTCTCCCGCTGCGTGAAACTTGCAAGTTGATTACCCGTTCTCGCTGTGTAGCTATCTACGCACGCGTGTGTGTATCATATACGATCTTCTATCATTAGACGAATCAAGAAAAAAGTTTTCGTTGGCGGCGCCTTGAGGGGCCCCAGCCCTTTTACTATCAGGTGCTTCTCGTCATTTATCCGTATGGCGTATCCTGCCAGACGCTGATAATTTACAAGCCGATATCGATATTGACACATATAAGTTCAGATAGTTCGCGGTAGGCAACAATTTGACTATACAATATTTTGGATAGGGGATGAATTTAAATAAATATCATGAGACTACACGACCAGCACCATCCAACAGAGGATTGTTGTAATCACCGGGCAGATGTACTCTGTTCCCAGAAGGCTCGCTCGTGCTGATAGGCTTTCGTTGCAGTAGAAATTTCGATGCAGGTCAAGGCACCTTCATATTCTCGTCAACCGCAAGCCTTACGTCATAGTTTGAAATAGACCCTGATTTAATATTGTTCCCGATGTCGGCATTTACCTTAATAGCCCCCATACCTTATGCTTTGAAGAGTTACGTATGTCAATTGATATCATGGATGAACATCGCAACTCAATACCAAGCTGCTTATTTATCAAGCTGTTTAATAACAGATATGATTGATTTTCGACTTGTTTTTCTTCGCTACGCCTTTTCTTGACAAGGTACTGAACCTTATCCAGATACAATAGATGGTTCCGTATCACGCTGGACCTCTCACGAAGAGGCTGATATCAGCAAGCACAGCTGTAGCTGGCCAGGTTCCGATCAGATCAACGTCGTAGTATTGAGTGCATAGCTTAGCAAGAAGATATGTTTATTGTTGGATGATTATTTTGTACTATCTGCCTTAACGCAGTGGAGCTGGATGGGATGTCCCCATCTGCATCGTATTTTCTGTTCGTTGCCTTGGTGCCGTCCGGAAAGAGCCACACTTCTTTCTCCCCGGCCAGGTCCTATCCCGCTCCTATCGGTGCATAATGACTGAAGTCCTCCAGCAACGACAGCCAGCCAACAGAGCACTACTCACTTGAATGGTCGACGCATAGCTCATAGCATTGCTCGTCACAGGATTGCTTTGCCCTGTTACTAATCTCGGGCATGTGCCCCCCGCAGGCCCGTCGCCTTGCTGCCTGCTAGAGCGCGTTGGGCAGGCGAACTCCGCATCAGCCAATAACGTGACAGAAGACCAATCTCTTGTCACCCCGTCAGCCGTCACCGTATACCCAGCACGACCTGACCCTATGGGGGCCAGGCAAAGTCTGCATGCCGGTATCCCATCGTCCGGACATTCCCATCTTCGTTGTGCCACTTTGCCGAACTCCACTCCCCTCGGCGGATCGAGCACCCCCTCTCGTAACCGCACTTCCACACCCCCTAAACCTCCCTCCCGCAAGGTCCCTATGCTGCTCAACTCGTTGGTTGACTGACGACCGCGTCGTCCACAGTGGTATCGGCTGCCGAAGCCGCCACCGAGCGCTAGCGTAGCAGTTTTCGGGGGGACCAGCGCAAAGAGAGTGGGACAAATCGAATGTATGAGGGAATTGATTGAAATGTCACTCATTCGACCAAGTATTCGCCTCTCTCTCTCTCTCTCCACGTTGCCTGTCTAGCTGCCTGTCTATGCCGTTTCGACGTGTGGGCAGCAGCGAGTGGCGAGTGGCAGACGGACCACCATCACAGTCAGCAGCAGCAGCGGTGTGATCAAGGCGCGGATCTAATAGAATTCGTAGTAGAAGTTCGCCCCTATCCTACCCATTATTCGGTTGGAGAGTAGCGTACAGCCAGGGTGATCTTCGGACAGGAAGATCCCCGAGTCCGAAGATGCGGGACAGAGACTAAGAGAGAAGGCCAATCCGAACGACTCGATTCAAGCATCGGACGGCGGCAACGGGGGGACAGAGGGAATTAATCGACAGGTCGGCCATGTTATCGAGGACCACATTCGTCGGTCATTTGTTCGGGCTGCGGTTTTTCTTCAGCAAGCAGTACTCATCAGGCCCGATCAGAGAAATAAATATCTTGACAGACGCTTAGTGGATGTGCACAAGCATGCACGTACGTCGCGCAAGCAACACTTTGATAGTGATTGGCTCGGGGTTCGGACGTTTTCTGGTGCTATGCTTGCAGATAGGCATGGTAAGAATGATCTTAGATGTGAGTCAAAACATAAATAGAACAGTTGTACAAAGGCCATCCTTTCAGAGGAAAGTAGGGCGTTAGTAATGAGTTGAATAGGCAAGAGTCGCGTACGCATTTAATAGCATATAACCGAGTTGAGTTTACTGAAAACGGAAATATATATGGAGAGAAAGCGAGGGAGAGACAGAGAAAGCTATGCTCTTATTTCATATTACTTTGCACTTTAATATACACAATAATTAGTGACGCAGTTGGGGACGGGGTGTCGGGCCGAAGAAGCCACGGTCCCGAGGGAGGTGACGGCTTGACCTCCCTACCTCAAAGTGATGGAAACGCACTGCAGAAGAAAGGTTCCTTTGTCCCTGGTGGCGGGGGACAGTCTGTGGTAGACCCTTTTGAGGATATTGTGTCTATATTCTATAATGTGATCATCAAATAGGCATTTTTTTAACTTTCTGCTTTTTTCTTTAACGTTCGACTGACCTCCCGCTCATTATATGAAGTTGACTGCTCCAGTTTGTGTAAGGCACTACTCGACCGTAATGGTTTCTAGGGGGGAATACTAAAAAAAATGATTCAAATTAATAACAAGCTCAAATGATGGTTTCTGTAAGCACATTGTTAAACATGAGTTGCTTGAAGGTGTCCATTGGGTATGTACGGCGCACTCAATGAATGGAAATGTTCCACGGATGTGTGTAATGGACATCCATTTTCTAACAAATACCTGTCATTGATCTATTTTTACTGCATTTTCGAAAGTTATTTTATATAGCAATTCACTATTTCAAAGTTCGAAGCGTCACATTTTGATTAAAACAGTTGGTCCTTTAATGCGCCTTCTCCCTCGTTGGGAGGCAAATAGACAATGCCGTGGCCTCCCTCGGGACCAGGACGGCTTCGTCCTGGTGATGCCGTATTACAATATTTACGATCGAAAGTAGATGATACATTTTTGCAATAAGACTTAACGACGGTCAAGCCAATGATAGCTTGATCAATCGGGAGAATCGCAATGCATATAGTATGCATGTATACATGGTAGCGGATGTGTCTCACTGCGACACATTTGCTGAATTTAAGAACCGAGCCACTAAAGAATCCAGCCGTTGAAAATAAATCTGCCCATTCACACTTAGAGTTTGCTCGAGTTTATATTAAACGATTTGCAGTCGGTCTAAACTTGAAATGTTGTATATAACGAAATGACAGTATCACACAATGTATTTCGTGTATACGCACTCGACACATTTGACCCCATTTAAAACAAAGCTCGGGGTTGTTTGCAAGCGGATTTACAGCGCCACTAAGTGGGCATTTTGAGAGAGAGATGGAGAACGTGGACAATTCAACGTTGGACCATTAGTTCCTCGTGATAGATCGATCGAACCAAATTTCCGAGGCTGACTCTCAGCCAATATTTCACGCACTGCTTTCGTATTGCAAGTAGATAGATGAATATGTGCTGTGGTGCACATCACCTGATCATGTGTCACCCCGCATGCAAGACCCTTGTGAGCGAGGCTTGAGTAGCTCTCAGCAGTGAGTCCTACACTTAAGCAAGCAATGCAAAAGATAACAGATCTGTAGAGTAGATCGATATACTCACTCTCGTCTTCATTGTCAGTGGGGAGGGCGATCCTGCTCTCGATCTCTGACGTGCTTCTTTGACGCCTGAGTAGCCTCGGTTTTGGCTGACAGCGGGGTACCTTATCCTGGCACTCCGCATGCACATTGATTTTACACAGCTTACACTTGAGACCCTGCCGTACGTGGCCTCGTAGAATCTCCCTGCAGACGTCGCACGCAGCCACTTTCTTGTACGTGTATTCCTGCAAGATATGCTGCCCGCTTTCAAAGGGTGTCATCTTTGCCTTCTTATCATTGCCGCCCTCAAGCCTGGGGAAAAAGGAAATCGATTTTTAACGTAATTAGTAAACGATTACAATATTGGAAATGATTTATAGCCTGATATGATTATGGACACGATCGTTATCCATAATCATATCAGGCTATCAATAATTTCGAATTGTGTCAGCAGTTTTATTAACTATTTTATGATATAGCTTGTGCTGGTTATAGTTGTGTGACTTGTGTTGTGACTAGAGGTCTGTCGACGTGGAAAACAATAGTGGGCGCCGAATAATTTCGACTGTTACTTAAATATAGGATGTTTCTATTCTACGGTACCAAATAGATGGCTGTCCTATGAGGTTCCTAGGAAAAAGGTCCATTGTTCTAGATCTCATATGGTTTCAATGATTGTTTGCAAAACAAATCAAACGCACCATATTTCAAGCTGTTGCCAGCCTTAAACGATGACTTGCACTGTGACAAAGCACAGCAACAAGTCTTATAGAAAGGACGTTTACATCAAAAGTTCATGAAAATAGCTGTATATGATGGTTGGCACTCCTTTCTGCACAATTAATGACACGCGTCCGCGATAGGAGATCAATATCCGGCTCTCGGGAACACACTGTCACGATATCGATATACAACACTTCTCTGCAACAACGTGACCGCGCCGGTCACTTATATAGGCAGAGAGGGAAAAGAGGCCAGGTTGTCGCCTTAGGCGACACACGTCGTTTTACCAGCAAAGTTAGCTCGTCGCAACTGCCAAACTGCTCTTCAGGAAACGTCTAAAGGGTGCTGCTATCAGGGAATACGATACGAAAATGAGACTATGTGGCTTTATGAAGAATACACTTTTTCAGTCCAATGTTCGATAAAATTGCTCGTATGATTCGAAAATAACATATAAGATCCCGTGGCAATTATTACAAATGAACGTTAGTTGTTGCGTTTAAATGGTGGCGCTGTGATTGTTGCTACCATCGTTCTAAGCAACACACACCGCTGGTTCTTGACATTCTATCTTCGCCGAAAAGATGTCAGTCCTAAGAGAGCTCGTGACCGGTGGGGGTCCTTATTCAGCCTTGTTTGACACATATATGGGGTTCGGGATTGAGGATTTTACGTCTTAGGCTGACGAGTAAACCCGAGATTATTACCCCCCAGCAGAGTTTAACCGCGGTTCGGCAAACAAAAAAACAGCACATGGCACCAACCTGCCTTAGCTATCGGGGCACTATCAAGCCGCAGGGCGAGTAGACAAAGAACAGCCAGTGACCAGGCAACCATCGAAGGCAGGCGCAAAGCGGTATATTGGTCCGAGCCATGTGGCCATGAGTCTCCCAATATTTTCCCTTTATCATGTCTGCTCTTCGTTTGCAATGCGACCCGATCACCTCGATTTCCCCTCGCCTTTGTCGGACTAGTTGTGCCACCGATAGAATCCGAAAACGGCGGCAGAAGGTGAATCAGGAGCAAGAAGTCGGCTTTCTTTTCGTTTTGCCGTGGGCTAGTGATCGCACGCAGTACGATTCATTCCACGCGATCCTTACAACTTTTCTTCTCAGAGAGGGGAACTGTTCGAAGCCAAACCGCCGACACCTGACGCGTTGCTGATGACGCTAGTAATGGGGGGCGCGCCGAACTGCAATAATTGTTCCTTCCTTGGGCCACACTCCTTTGCCCATTGCTTCGCTGCTTCTCTCTAGCTCGCTCGCTCTCGATCTCTAAGCCACGTCGCTAGATGACCTCCGCACAATTCTATGCCTCTAGTCTCGTAAGTCTCTTAGGTCGTTGCGCGATGCCGTAGAGTATAGCTCACTGTCGACGACA